>CM060486.1:2812940-4012940 GCA_030544225.1 Skeletonema marinoi
TTCAATATGAAGAGAACATGCCAATTGCGACACAAAAGCCTTAGTAGCAGCATAACTGGCAGCAAACGGCGTAGGAATAAATCCAGCCACAGATGACGTGAAGACAATGCATCCCTTTTGTTTGTTGGATACCATTTTTGCCAAGAAATGATGAGCAATTACAAAACTTGCGGTAGCATTGCATTCAACATTGGCTAGCAATTTTCCAAGTGGAGTCTGATCTACGAACCCCGTCACGATGAAACCAGCATTATTGAAGATACACTGTACTGAAATATCCTTTGTGGCCTCATCAATCTTTTTAATGTAATCAACTCCTGGTGAAAAAGTTACACCCACCGATCGGAATTCAAGCTGTGGGAATTTCTCTTTCAATTGTTTGATTGTGTTTTTCAAATGCTCATCATCTAATGACACCAAGACTACATTGAGTCCTTGGCTGGCCAATTTAAACGCAATTGCCTTGCCGATACCACTACCACTTCCTGTCACAAGCGCCCACTTGGCATCGTAGCGCTTCACAAGATTGGGAACAGGGCGAAGAAATGCCATGTAGATTTGAGGGATTAAGTACATCACCAGCCAGAAGGCGGTGGGGAAGGCGAGCACATAGAGTGCATAGGTGACGAGTTGATTATCCATGTTCATCGTCGCGTTGTTGCTGTCAAGATTTGCTACTAAGAAGATCCAATAAACCAATGACAAAGCGGGCGGCGGATGGCGGATGGCTAAATGGCAATGAAGCGACGTGTGTTTTGCGCCAAGTGCAATGTGCCCTGTTGAGATAATTTGTGACATTGACATAATGTGACATACTCACTTTCATGTCAGCCAGTTATGACGTGGAACTCATAAAGGTGAAAGCGAAACCTCCGCTCCTCTTCTTTTCATTTCAACTCAAGAAGAGCACAGATTCATCCTTCTTCTACACTTCAACTCTAACCGCAGCACCCCTTAAGAGCACCGAGATACTACCTATTACCTATATACAATCAATTATCAAAGATGCAGATACAATCATTACTTTTTGCCGTGGCCATGTGCCTCTCACAAGTGGCGGCTTTCTCTCCGGCCGCGAACAGACCAGCTGTCCAAATCACATCATCTAGAACATTTTCCACACCAACAATCCTCCGAATGTCAGACTCTGGTGGAGGAGGTGGAGGTATGGAAAAGGCCAAGGACAAAAAGAAAGGTCTATCCACAATTGTAATTGACAAAACTGATACACAAATGGAAGAAGAAGACACCCCAGAGGAAATGTGGCGAGTTGTCCTTCACAACGATGAAGTGCATACTTTCAACTACGTTATCAGAAGTTTGCAAAAGGTCATGGGAACATTGGACAAAAAGAAGGCGTTCGATATCTGTACCGTTACACATGGACAAGGCCAGGCTACAGTTGATGAGTGCTGGAAGGAACAGGCGATGAAGTACTGTCTTGGATTGCAAAGGCAGGGATTAACAGCAAGTATTGCTCCTTCGAACAAATTTGAAGGTGGTGGCAACGACGCCGGGGGAGGACCTGAGTCTGGATAAGTTCGGATAGGTACTATTGGGTAGGAAATCAATATATACTTAAGTTTTGGTTACACAGTGACCCTGAGAGCAATTCTAATGCATCTTGTGCTAAAGGAGACTGCCATTGAATGAGAAAAAGCAAAGGCGGGAACCATAAATATAAACTATTACTTCTATTTAGTACTTTGTTTGCTTTGCTTCAAAACTTATTTACTTGCGTCTATCAACAATAACGGCGGTGTTAGTGAATCCGGGTTGTTCAATCTCTGCCATTTGTTCTTTCCAGTCTGCGGCACCAGTATCCTTCCAACTGGCAGTGACAGCATCAGGTGGTCCACCTCTTCCACCTCCCTCATTTCGTTGCCTGGGTGCAGGGCGGGCGTCCTCTTGTTCCTTAGTGATCATAGAAAGTGAGATTCTTCCAGCATCGACCTCGACAGATCGGACACGGACCTGAACCTTGTCTCCAATAGTAACAACGTCCTCGACAGCGTTGGTACGTCCATCAGCAAGAGCGGAAATGTGAACAAGACCATCAACCTCACCGGTGAGTCCCTCTCCGAGCTGTGCGGTGTCAAAACGGACGAAAGCACCGAAAGCAAGAGCAGACACAACCTCTCCCTCAACGAACTTAGTGTCATCAACTCCCTTCTCTGCAAGAGCCTGGATGGAAGCAGCCTGGGAAGCTTGATCTCCACCAGATCTCTGTGGCCTCTCACGACGCTTGGAAGGACGTCCGGAGTTGTTGGCGGCATTTTCCTCGGCCTCTGCTGAGCGCATGGTAACACCAATTTGGTTCTTATCAGTATCAACAGAAATGATACGGACGGAGATTTCATCACCCTGCTTTACAACATCTTCAACATTTGATACGAAGTCATCAGAAAGACGGGAGACGTGGATAAGAGCATCAGATTTGGCTCCAATATCAAGGAAGGCACCGTAAGAAGTGACAGTCTTGACCTTAGCGCTTACTTCAGCACCAATTTCAAGGTCCTTAAGCTCAACACGCTTTGGTTTATCACCATCCTTGTGCTTAGCAATTCCTGAGTCACGAGCAGGGCGGTCTACATTGTGTGCCTCCTCATCAGATGCAACACCATCCATTGCTTCAACTTCGGCAGGAACATCCTCGACAGTGGACATGCGGAGGGCAACTCCACCGCATGATGAGCAGCCACATCCCATAGAGTGGAAACCAACACATGAAGGACATGCGCATGTGTTTGCATGTGTCTGCAAGGTTGTAGGAAGTATTGCAAAATGGATTTGCTGTTAGAAATCATTCCATAAAGAAGCCTTTCTTTTAGATCAACAGTCTTAATTATTACGTACCTTGCCCACAATAACATTTCCGCTTGTAGCAGCAGTTGTGGCAACGCTACGGCTGAAACCAGCGGTAGAGAAGGCTGCATTCAATAGGAATAGATGATATAACAAATAAGAGTTAGAAATGAGATGATGCATAAATGTAAGATATAGATCGACGCTATTGTGCAAAGAAGATGCGCTGTTTCAATTTCTTTCCAAATAATGCATTTGTGCTAGAGACAGAGGTTCTCCACACAGAAAGAAGCCATAAAGACCTTCTAAATCAAATCACCAAACTACCGAGGTTCATGTTTTGTGATGACTTTTCGTCAAGAACTCCAAATCGCCGACCGACGAACATTTCCTAAATCGAATTGTATATTCTCTGAAAGATCATCGCAGCAGCAGACGTACCCGAAACACTAGGAGCCGCAACGGCAAGAGCGACGGCAATAACAGAGGCAGTGAACTTCATGGTGTCGATTAAGATGGTGACTATAATGGTAGCGTTAAGGTGGCAAGTTCCAGAAGGCAGTGTGAATCAACACAACACCCACAGCCATCACAAAAAACAACTCACACAAACGGAGGCAGGCTTCTGACGCACGACGGCGGCGGAAGGACCACAGGACACATTTGGGACATAATTAGGACATCATCAGAGGACAAGTGTCCCGATTGCATTGAAGTTAAATCCTTTTCGCGCGACTCGCGCGCTGACAACAACCTGCCGTTTCATAAAATTTGCCTTCATCATGATCATGGTACTCTTCACCCTCCTATCCTCCCTGTTCAAGCAGGCATATGATATCACTCCACCTGGTCTTGTGACATGTCTCGCTTGCTCATACATTGGCTCTGGAAGGTATTTTGCTGCCTACCGTCATGAATTCATTGGCACTCTCCTCATGATCGGATTTACATTTTCTCCTGGCAAATGGATTGGTCAAGATGCTTTGATGGTGGCTTGGATTGCGCATGTATGCGGTGTCGTAGCGAGTGATAAGCTGGGAGGTGGGCCCCACGTGAATCCTGCCGTCACTGTGTCAATGTATGCGTTAGGAAAGTGCAGCTACACAGAAGGCTTTGTGCGTATCATGGGAGCTATGGCTGGTGGACTCGTTGCATTCCCTCTCTATTCGGTATTGGCTGACAATTTGGGCTTAACTCAGCTCGGAGGACCGGAATTTTCATCAAAAGGCGATGAAGATGGCGTCGCTGCTGGATTTTCTGAGTTCTGGGCCACAACACTCCTCATGATTATGATTTATGTATTGAATTGGGAGCTCAACTTTGGAAAGTACCATTACTGGATCAAGCAAACACTAACAGCACTTGGAATCCGATACCTGATTGAAACCTTCCCTCTCGCGGGCCCTGCAATCAACCCAATGTTGGGAACTACATGGTACATCTTTGCAAATGGAGCTTTCCCCGACGAAATTGGACATTACTTCACTTACTGGGTGTGCCCATTTGCTGCGGCTGTGTTTGCTAGCTGCTTGTATGCTGTGTATGCGGGTGGCGATGTATTTGGACAAAAGCTACCACTTGGTCCTGTGAAGGGAGATGCAGTGTCTTCATCCAAGAAGAACAAATAAACTGACAACTGCAGGTTGATTGATAGATATTCATTCTTTGTAACGTAGATAAGTAGAGGCTAATTCTTTGTAGAGTGGAACTTGACTAGTCATTTGAGTCATTTGCAATCACCATATGCTTGTATAGTACATACATTCATTTACCACGTGAAGTTGTCTTCTTTATCTTCTTTTTAGTTGACCTACTAACATACATGCATATAAGTATCTTGGCCTAATTATAGACAGTCACCTCCAGCGTCAGCATACTCCTGAAGCGACTCAGCTAGTGCTGCATTTGTTTCCCAGATCTCATCGTCATCATCAAGTAAATAGCACTGTTGATAGACAAGAATGCATCTCAAGATTAGAACTCGTTTCTCGTGGTCTTTCATCTTCTTGCAATTGGCTGCCATCTTGGTCAAAACATCCGCTTTATCCCTTTCGTTATGCTGAGTAGTGTTCTCTTGCAGCTGGACGCATGCTTTGTAAGTATCAAAAGATGCCTTGTGCTGTTTCGTTTGGTAATAGATGAATCCCATCGTGCTTAGGGTTGCAATGTTCATGATTTGATTGTTAAATTCCGGAATGATCCGCTGCAACTCAAATGAAGAGTCGATCAAATCAGTTGCATCATCAAACAGTCGAAACTTGATAAGCAAGTAGGCCTTAGTTAAATAGCAAGCAGAGGATAAGAAGTTAGGAGATAGATTTACATTGCAGCTCAGCATGACAGGTTCAGAACACTCACCATATTGTTCATAATTGATGCTTGATCCAAAATACAAGCAGTCCACGAAGCATAGTCTTCATTCTCATCGTTGCAAAGCTCCAAAGCACGCTGCCAAGTCTTCATTGCCTTGTCGTATTTCTTCATTTCGAAGTAGACACATCCCATATTGTTGAACAATTTGGTACAGTGCACAATGTATTCAGGGGAAGAAGCTGTAATCTTTTTCTTCAGCTCGTCTCCAGCACGCTGATAGACCTCCAGTGCAGATTCAAACTTGCCCAGTGCATAGTAAGCACTGGCAACAACCATCAGTGATAATCCATCTTTAATAGTAGATGATGTCAACTTTTCATCAGCAATAATCTCACGATATCCAGAACTGAGAAACTTGGCGGAAAGGAAATTACGTCGGCCAACTTCAGTTTTTGCAAACGATTTATCAGTGCTATCTTTGATTTCCTGCTCATACAAACGACGCATTCAATGTTAGGCTTTACTTGATAAAAACGATTGCAGCCATGTCATGATATTAGCACATGCAACTTACCTCAACCGTTTCACGTGCAACTTTGACAATATCTTGAGATTTATCCACAAAAGTCGATTCCCCATTTGCAATACAATCATACAACATATTGTTCAATTTGGAAACCACTTCCTCCTGATCAAGCTTGCCCTTCTCTCCATCAGCAACCTCATGCTTTGTCCATGACTTCGTTTTGATCTCTTGCATCAAATGAAGCATCAAGCTTGTTCTCATCCTCTCGAATGGCATCCGTCCGCTCCGCATACCAGTGCCCAACCTCGGAACAACACTAATTGTTACAACAGATAGATGAGATAGGTCAACGTAATTCTTTTTGGACGCTCGGATGAGTGGCTTCATGTTCATCGGCTTTGGTACACTCTTCTTCACATGCTCCATATTCTTTCGAAGCTTAGCCTTTCTCTCCTCCAACGCTTCTTTTACCTTGTTGGAGTTCACCGATGGCACATTTTTTCTCATTTGCTCTCGAAACATGGCAGTCTTTTCTCCAAACATACCCTTTACCTTGTCACTCGATGGTTGAGGATTCTCTTCCAAGACAGGGATGTTTGTGGATGGTGGAATTGACGTGGGGTTTTCTTTGTCGGACTTGGGTGTCACAGGTGTATCCCATCCATCGATATGTACTGATGGCTTGACAGGAGTGAACGCCGATCCACTTGCTGAACCAGGAGTTCTCATGACATCTAGTGGACTATCCTGGGAGGAAAATCTGCTGTACTCATCGGAGATAGGGCTGTCGAAGAATGGGTTTGGTTTCGAGTCGCTGGCGTAGACAACAATCTCCGATGGGCTGTCAAGGAAAGGGTTTGGCTCTGACTGTGCAGCAGGGATAGCCTTTGGCTTCAATATATTGCTCATGATGAAGATGAGGTATTTCTTCCTTCTATTTGTCACCCACAATGATTGTTGCTCCGCTCACAATGATACTTCATGTACAATCAACACAGCCAGATAGATTGAAAACTAATTTTTGTCGCGAAAATGATTGTATCAATTCCTACGTTGATGGTATTTTGTTCAAAATTTTTGGTGTGACTCTCTTCGTGAACAGAAAAGGACCGATCCCCTGCTCCATGCTCGACTGGATCGGCTGCTTCCCATTCTTGCTTCATCATTGCACAACACCAAACCACTGTGGCAAATTTTGGACGTCTTCGATCGGGCGCTGATCCATCTTCATACACTAGAGAAACGCTGAATCTGAATGACCCAAAATATTGCACAAGATATGTGCACAAGATAGAGATACAATGGCTGCAGCAGATCTAGCACGAGAAATCATATTACAATCGATTCCAGCGGATCGAAGATCGCCATTCTTCCTTTATTTTCATAGCCCATCTATGGCCGCTGGCCAACGTGATGCTCTAAAGATAACCGCACCGCTTCAAAACGGTAAAACATTAATATGTGTAGAATTTGTAAACAAACAAGTTACGATGAAGTTTGACGTTACGACTGGTTTGGAATCAGCAGCATTAATTTGCGAAGGGTTTATGCACAACAGAACAGGGTATATCCCCGAGCAATGGACCATATTCCTTTTCAAAGCAACAGAGAGTGATGATATAAATTGGGACGAAGTTTTGAGCAGATGGACCATGAATCAAGACGAATCACCAGAATCAGAACGTGGTATCGGCGTTGCTGGCAAGGTGAAGAAGCTCTTGAAGGTACTATTGGTCGAATGAGATGAAAACAATGAACACCATGGCCACACTATGCTGCAAACTAGCAACATTCTTCGAAGCACATGGTAATCGTATGTACAAATTGTAAACTAGTTGGTGAAATATCTTGTACTGCCATAATGCCTTCCAATGTCCAAAGCAAACCATATTCCAAAATCTCATTCCACGTTGCTAAACACCTTTCACACCAATGGACGGGATAGTAACCGAAAAGCTGTCAGAGGAGTACACGTAACCATCTTCTTCACCACTCACTTCAGATTGTACAATGCCATTTTTCTCTTGTTCGTCAAGCACGGACTCTATACACAATTTTAGATCCGACAATGACTCTACACACAGACTAGGTGTTCGCTCCATTATCTCTGCTTCCGTGTCACCAACGGCATAACCTGAATCTGTATCTAATTGACATCCTCCTGGCTGTAGCAACACAGCACCTCCACAACCAGCACGATTGGCAGCCGACATATCATCATTCGCCGAGTCACCAACGAAAATAACATCTCTAGGTTCACAACCCCATAATTTACAAATGTGAAGAATTCCATCAGGATTCGGTTTGCTTTTTAGTGGTTCATCATCATCAGGATTAGCTTTTGTATTTCTGGCAACAATTGGGTCAAAGATTGTCACATCATCATCATTTATGCTCATGCTCATTTCATTCTTGTATAGTTCCATCATATGTGCAACATTCTTCTCCATATTCCTCGTCAAAACAGCAGTTTTCAGTCCAGACTCTATCAGAAAATGTACCAATTCAGCACCACCATCTTGCAATTGCATGTTATCAACTGCACGTTGTTCAATATCCACAAAGACTTCATGACATTTCCGCTGCCCCTCCTCAGTCAACCGCTGAGGCATTGCAAGGACACAGTCCTTTTCGAGATCCTTTCCAATCGGGTCAGCATCAACTACTTCATAGATGCGCTGTCGCATCTCTGCAAAGTTGATGGAATGTTTGATGAGTGTGCCGTCCATATCAAAAATTACTCCAAATGGTGAGGACGGCAATAGTTGTTCATTACTTGATATTGATCGACTTGCATCGTTGAGTTCTGGAATTAGTGAGGTTGATGATGATGCATCTTCTTCGTTGACTGAGTAGTTATCCAAACCGACAGTGTTCCCTACAGAGTTTCTACTTGTGGGTGATGATGTGAAACACAATGCAGTGGGTAACAAGAGCAGGACAGCGGCAGCAGGTGAAAGGAACATGGTGGTAATATGGTACATATGTGAGACAAATGTGCGTGCTCTGATATTGTAGCTCTGACGAGTCTGGATGAGCTCTGAGTGCAGAGTCGCTCGCTCGCTCATTGGCGATCGGCGCCTCTCAAAATTCAAAATCCCGGATGCGACATGATCATTTTCGGATCCAAAATCCACCGCCGCCGCTCATTAATTCTTTGGCCGGTCGCGACAGCCAAAGCAACAGCTAATAGCATCAATAGCCAACTTTGCCTTGTATACAATGAGATCTCCAGCATTGGTAACTCTCCTAGCTACCCTAGCGACACTTTTAGGGGAAACATACGGCGGAGGCAGTCATAAGGAAACATATGGCGGAGGCGGTCACTCCCATGGCAACGAAGGATATCATGAGCATGAACACGAAGATGTAGACTGCACAGCTAACTTTTGCAAGACGCAGCTCTCCGATGATCTCTGGAAAAGATGGCACATTCACGTACCTTCTGATTATGACCCCAACAATGATGATATGTGTGCAAAGTGCGAGATTACAGTCCAACTCATTTATAACGGCTACACTTGGCTTGGATACGGAGTAAGCCCTGACGGCGGCATGGTTGGCTCCACCGTTGTCATTGGCCGGCCTTCGGAAGAACAGCCAACGATTTATGAGCTTCAGGGCAAGATGAAGATGCGTGTACGACCTATTAATGGGTTTAACTTGGAGAATGCCTCTGTTAAATACAACGAAGGGAAAGCACAAACTATCATGAAGTTCACAACGCCGTTCAATACCTTTGGTGTAACAGAAGAGGATGATGAATATCGAGTGGGTATGTCTTTGAAAAGCCCCACCTATTTCATTTATGCTCACGGAAATGAAGGAAATATCGAACTTGATTATCATGGTAACAACAAAGGTTCTAGAACCTTTGAGAATCTAATCAATCCAGATGCTGCATTGGCCGATGATAAAGATGCAAGTGGTGCTAGTAAGATGAAAATGAGCCAGACTAAATCAACAAAAAATGCATGGAAGGCACACGGTATTCTTGCTTTCCTAGCTTGGGGAGTACTTGCCCCAATGGCAATATCCGCAGCAGTATTGCGGGACTTGGATTGGAACAGACTTCCTTTTAAAGAGTTCCTGGGAAAGTTTTGGATGCACATACATGCTGGGTTGAACTGTCTCAACTACCTATTTACCTTGGTGGCATTCTCAGTCGCTGTAAACACTTCGACACGTGAGATGCACGATCACTTTGACCATTCACATCCTCGGATGGGACTGTCTATTTTCATATTGGTATCCTTTCAAGTCTTGGGTGGGTTGTTACGCCCATCGAAGAAAGTGAAGTCAACTCTTAGAAAGACATGGGAAAATATTCATCATCTTTTGGGAGTTACATTGTTTTGCATGGGCGTGTTTCAATTGTACACTGGCCTAAGCATGTATGGTGAAAGATACGGCAAAAGTACTTCCGTATATTACATTGTGTTGGGTGTATTGGTGTTATTGTGGGGAAGTATCATTCTTGGGGGTTCGTTGTATAAACTGATCCTTCATATTCGAGGAGGAAAAAAAGAAAAGATTACTGAACATGGCAGCGAGGACGGGCAGAGTTCTACGAATGGAGACATGAATGATTTGAAGTTCAAGGAGGAGGAAGTTGGCAAGAAAGTTGAAGCTGATGTTAGCCAAGATGAGAATGAAGTTATTTAGCTTTATTGCTTTTGAAACGAACAATTGATTAGAAAGGAATGTACTTTTGATATTAACAGGAGAATGTTTAACAGTTGATATATTACAATTTAAAGACTACTCATACATTATTACCTGTCTTGTTTAGCTTTCATCTCGCAGAAGGATGCACCACTCTTGGCGCTTGTGGAGACTTGTTTTGGCCTTGACCCCTACCATATTACTTTTTGTACCAGTCTCTCCTACACAGGCAGTCAGATGGAACTTGATCACTTCTTACTTGAAAAGTTCATGTCTTCAAAACATGAAGTTCTTCTTTACATCCAGAGGGAGTCACCACCTTGTGCGCTTGTCCAGAACCCAAACACCTCTTCCTCCTCCGGGGCCACCAAGGGGAGGTTGCACGCGGTCACTTGGTCGGCACTGGGCAATGCGCGACCCTCAACCAAGCAACTTCCAACAATGGGATAGACTACTTCACCTTCTGCATGATGGGCGTGTGTTAGGGTAGGAGAAATCTCATCGTTGCTGCGAGACTCCTTGCCAACAAGGCGGGTAACCAAATTGGTCGCTACTGCAGTGAAGGTGCTACTGCTGCGTCGCGAGGAGGACAGTTGCGAGGCCTTGGAGGCAGATTCCTTTGCCTTCTTGGCGAAATAATCTTGAGAAAAAGCCACGAGCTGCCTACTCTGTTCAGGGACGAGGTTGACAGCAGTTGTTGAAGATGCTCGAGCGGCGGCGTTGGCGGTGGCCGCAGGAGCAAAGGCACCCACAGATTGGATGGAAAGGAAAGCTGCGAGTGAAAGTGTTGTGCAACGCGTCATGACGATGGGAGAAACTTGAGTGTCGAGAGAGCAAATGTGTTCTGTTGGGAAGATACCTCAAAATAATGGAAGTTTTGTTGTGGCATCAAACGAAGACAGGAGGAAGAGCCGCAGATGGATGATAAGATACTCTTTGATGAGGAAGAGTGGATATTGTTTTATGCGCGGGTGGAGTCAGCATATGGTTTGTACGATTAGCGTGCAGTGCAGAACAATTGCAATTAGCATGCTGGTTGGCAAGAAGATGTGGTGGTAGAATTGGTCCATCACCATCTGCATGGATTTTGTTACACAAAGGAATGGTAACAAAGTACGTGTTCAGTCCTGTCCGTCGTTTCAATTGAATTCCTTCGTAAGTAGATGATGGGAACGCATTGAACTAAGACCAAATCCTGCTTTTGAGTGACATCAACTTGACGCAAGGAATGTTGGCAGCGTCGAAATTCCATGTCAGCTGTCAGTCAGCTGGCAGCAGGCAATGCTGCAATGGAGTCGTGTTGGTAGGATCATCCTACTACAAATTGTGGGTCACGCACATCATTTTTCTCCCATCAAAAATGATGCAGCACATAATTTTGAGGAATACTCCAATACAATGAATAATAAGTGCCATTCATTAGTTTGTAACATAATTTATCCTATCATCAACATTTCCATACTTCTCTCGAGAGGAAAATAAGGTGCATCCATCGCTATTCGTCCTTTTCACCTACTCATCAGATTTGCCATTCAAAAGCTCAGCAATTACCTCTGGTAACTGACTCAAAGTTTGAATCCTTGCATCCACTTTATCCATTGCATTCGCTGACATCTTCTTATGAGCTCCCAATTCATCCTCAGTTTCAGTAGACCATTCTGGGACTTTCCCTTCCAATCTAAGTCGGGCAGTCTGCCCGTATTCGGGTGAAAGGTCTACCAATACTGTCTTCGCACCACACGTTGCAGCGCCTCCCACGTCATAGGCCAAGTCATCTCCCACATGTACCCAGCACCATTCAATATCTTCATCTTCTTCTTCGTCATTCTTCTTTTTGATTTCACTTGTGAGAGCACTCATTTCCTTTCCCTTCTGCACTGCCAATCGATAAATCCAACTCAATTCATCACTCTGATCAACTGCACTCAGCTCCTGAAACTGTTCCATCTGTTGGACATTGGCAATATCATCCTCCCAACTGACTGTGAAATCAAACAGAGGCATGAGACTGAACACCATGAGCATAGGATTGGCACTTCCGTCGGTGACTGCGCCAATGATAACGTTGGGATTGTCTGATTGGATTTGTTTAATGGCAGAAATTGCATCAGGGAAAAGGTGACGTTCCGCGGCGTGATGGCGTTCCATTTCCCAGGCGTTGTAGACTGCTTGAACGACACTGGAGTGGACAGTGGTTCGTGCCCACCTATTGTTTGTTGTAGTTCGATCAAATTTGGTTTTGTTGTTGTGTGCATGTGTGTTTGTTTTCGAAGGAAGGATTTAAATTGTGGCATTCATGGAAATGAGAAGAAAAAGATGATGATGCATCATTAGTGAGAGGACAATGCCTATCGATGCACAGATATACCGTATACACAAATAGCATGACAACATGCTACAACACACATTTGACTCACTTTTCCGCCGACTTAATAACTGGCGCAGTTAAATCATCTACATCAGTAGCCCAATCATCAGCAGTTTGTTTCAACTTAGTCTGCAGAATAAACTCTTCCATTTTCTTCCGAATTGCAGCTAAACGAATTTCCTTATGATTAACGGTAGTTGGTTTCAGTGGATCTTCGGCCTTGTCAGCTGAAACGTCAACTTGTGTATCTTCAGCGATGTTGATACGGATTTTCTTTCCCGCCGCGACAATGTCACTCGGTTGGATGCCTACGTATCCAAAGTTGGACATGGCGGTGGAAAATGCAGTGTTGGCCTCGTCGAGGACTGGTGCAATTGGATAGAGTGTGTCGTCTGATGTTATGCAACGCATATTATATTTTTGTGAGCAAGATTATTATTTAGGTCACATGATATGTTCAAGCAAATAATGATGCGATGATTATTCTTACCCAGATCGAATGTAAGAAGGCCCAGCTTCTTCTTCTTCTTTGTGGCAGTAGCTGATGTTGTTTCATTATCTTCAGTGGTTGTAGAGAAGAGTGCTCCAATCCGCAGCCGTTGATGGCCACTGACGTTGCTATTGGTAGAGGCCGCTACTCTTCCTCCTCCCGAAGGAGACACGTAAAAACCCACTGAAAATGATGGGGCTTGTAATGATAACGACGCCAACAGGGCGACGGTGGTTGGTGATACTCTCATGTTATTGCTTTGCTTTGTTTTGTTTTCTATGTCGCCGATGGTGACTACACAGTCGGGCGGATGCGATGATGAAAATTGCATGCAAGAAGCAAGAAGATTTGTTGACGTGATCTTTGATGGCGATGGCAGAGAGACTCTCCTCTCGCATCTCCATCTCTCCTTTTCTCCGGAGAAATTTTAGATCTACAGAGGAATTAGTATGATCTAGTGTCCGTTACGGAAGGCAGCTTTCAGCCGGCGGCTGTTATTTCTTGGCTCTGTAAAAATTCGGGTTCTGAGAACTCAATCACCGCATGGCATGGCTGCTGGATCCGCCATAATAACTGAAACAAATCTTGCGCAGATACAACAAACAATGCGAATCCTATTAGTCGCTGCCCTGGTCGGGACTTTGTCCATCCGCCACCATGTAGAGGCCTTTTCTCTTCAAATGAACGCCAAACCCATCGGTAGCAGCAGCGATGGTATCCCACCTCCATTTCGAGCTGTAGCTGTAGCGCCTCCATCGACGTCGTCGTTGCTCAGATTTCAGCCGCCCCCAAAATCAGTTCTTTCGCTCCGCCTCGCTTCAACTGCAACCGATGTGCTTCAAACGTCACCAACACTATCTGAAACGAAGCAGGGCACACTTGGCTTGCTAACTTTTGATTTGGATGACACTCTCTATCCAATCGACCCAGTTCTCAACGACGCCAACAACGTGTTCGTCCAAAAAATGGCCGAATACGGCTACTCCATCAATCCTCAGGACATTGTCGAAGCTGGAAAACGTATTCGAGAATCTGCAGGAAAGAATGGCGTCGCCATGTCACATACAGAAGTGCGCCTTGAAGCAATCCGCTCTGAAATGGAGCGCAACATGTTAGAAAAGAAGCTTGCCGAATGCGCTGAGGATTGGGCTACAGAAGTGAAAGATCTAACAGCGCCACTCAAGGCGAGTGCAAAGAAGTGGGCCAAGAGCGCGGTATCTGAGACTGTCGTGGAGAGTATTTACTCTGCTTGGGAGAGAGAACGCCACCATTCTGCTGAGAGGCATTTATATCCTGAGATCATTACAGCACTTCAGAAAATTCGTGAAGAGCATCCCGATGTCGTTATTGGTGCAGTCACTGATGGCAAGGCCAATCCTATGCTCATGGTCTTTAGTCTCGCACCGTACTTTGATTTTTGTATGAGTTGGGAGGACGATGCAGCGGGTCGCACTGAATTCTACAAAGAGCTAGGAAATGTTGATGGTAATGCTGATTTGCAATGGATCTACAAGGCTGCAATTGAAAAGGGGAAAGAAATTGCAGACGCAAAGAAAGAGCTGAAGAAAGATATTGATATGGACGACGCACCACCTGTCTGGATACATGTTGGTGATGACTTGGCCTATGATGTAGGTGGGTCCGCATCCTGTGGGGCCAAGACGATTCTCTTGGATTTAGATGATGAGTATCACCAGACGGCCAAACTGAGATTTCCTCCATACAATAACATACCTGCATGGAACACTGCGTCTAATGACGAGATTGCCAACAGAAAGGCCATGAACGATGAGGCCGAAAGCATGGTTGATAAGAGAGTTTCGAGGTTGTCAATGCTTCCAGATGCAATTGCCGAGATCTTGAACAATGAATGATGAGAATGGACCGCATTTTTCTCTTGTTTGTCGCAGTTGACATTTGTTTGTGTGTAAATTAGTTGTTGTGGAGATCAAGTTACAGAATAACAAAATGATTAAATAAAATCTCTGATAAGTGGACAGAAACAAGTAGCTCAAAGATCACTCATGCTTGCTCATAACTCTTTCTCAAACTTCAAGGCCGCACCATTCACACAGTATCTTGGCATCCTCGAGAAGGATGAATCACTATCATTTTGCACCTTGTAACCAATTTGAGGATCTGTTTCGGGTATGGTAGCTAACTCCATTGCATCTAAAGAGCCTCTCTGCGGCCCGTCTGGGAATACATGCCCTAAGTGACCTTTGCATTTTTGACATTTGCACTCAATGCGGCCATCCCACTCTTTCTTCAGTTCAACACGACCAGATGATACGGTTTTCCAAAATGAAGGCCATCCACTACCCGAGTCAAACTTTCCATTAGAAGAAAACAAAGCAGTCCCACAGCTGGCACATTTGTATACTCCTTCAGCTTTTTGGTAGTTGAGTGGAGAGGTCCAAGCTGGCTCCGTAAAGCCAAGTCTTAGCACTGCCAAAGAAAGGGGATTCCAAGTTCCAGCACTTGCATTATCAGAATCTGTTGAATCATCATCGAGTCCGTTTGATTTTGTAGTGTCAGTCTCTTGCTGCTGCTCTGCTGACAGTACTATCGACTGTCTTCGTGATGAACGGCATGCTGCTCCCTGAGCAGCGGCAGCAGCCCCGCCAGTCACTCCAGCGAACGCTGAGCATTCACCGTGCATTGTGGCACAGAATAGGAGACCTGTTAGCACCCTCATGTTTTTATCAGTAATGCTGCTTCTTCTTCTTCTTCTCACAAAATGAATGTTGAGGGAAGAAGCGTGTGAAGAGTGTGAAGATAATGAGGTGGAAAATCGAAGGAGTGAGGCAGGGACGGAGGAAAAGTGAGCAAAAATCCAAAACGCCCGCTTCACAGAGGCGGTGCATTGGCAGCGCGACTCAGGAAAAGTCAGATCCCAAGTCATCGGTTGCTGCTGGGACTCTCATGATTTTCAATGAGAGAGGCACGGACAATTTTATTCTATACAATAATTTGTTTACTTTTCGTTTCACATCACTACATCTAATGCCCACCATTCTTACTACTCAAGAGAGGAGCGCTCAATCCAGTTTGGTCTAGGTCTACTTCTGGACGCTTTACAGGATAGAGTGCAGCCCTGAATGTGATCATTGTCATGGCACAAATACACAGAGCGAAGCATGATCCATACAACCAGTTAAACCCGTTTACAGCTTCCGTACATGTCGCATCATGAACTAAAGAAGTGTAGATCGGGTTGATGTTTTGACATGAGATGATTCCCTTAAAGCTGCCCAATAACTTCTCGAGATCTTGCGAGACTCCGGAGATCACCTGAACACCATTTTGGAGAGCAGTGGCTGCAGCCTTGTCAAGACCGCAACTAGTTGCCACATCGTCGACACCATCACTTGCAATGTTGTCAGAAAGATCGTTTGCAGCAGCCAGCATTGTTTTGACCATCGTGATTAACTGCGTTATATCATTCAGCTGATCAGGAATTATATTGCAGCCACTAACGTAATAAATCAACATGGCAGAGATCAATGAGTCAAAGTTGTCCTTGTTCTTATTGAGGAAGGCAAGCACGATGTCATCTGGCTTGAAGCAGAAGTCGCTACCAGCGAGAGAGAATATCAGAAACAAGGTGGCAAACATCCATGATAGAGTCAAGAAGAAGATGAAAACCGGCCAGATGAGAGCGCATGTGACACATTTTGTGAAGCAGTTGGAAATGTCTTTCGCAGAAAAGAATGTTACAGCCAACATGATACAGATGAGCACAACGATTACGATGCTGATCGCAATCAAGGTGTAGAAGAAGCCACTTGCTGTTTGAAGATTTTCGTTCATTTCACTTGCCATGTTAGCCATCTTCATGAGGTCAGTACTGAAACTCTTGAGAGACTCGTCCACCGCTGAACTCATCGCATTGATATCGGATACCAGCTGCTGTCCTGCTTCTCTTATGTCAGTGGCAACTTGATCCGATCCTTCACAAAAGTTTGCGCCTGTTTCTGAAATGGTATCATTCAAACCTGATTCAAGATTGTGCTTCGCTTCTAGTGCCGACAGTGTGAGGTTCCTGCTTTCTAATGCAGTGTTTTCTACGATAAGGAGGCTGTATTGAACAGCATTCAAGCTGTTTACAAATGATGTCACTCCTTCAGAATAGAAGAGTGCACCTGATATCATAACGCATATTCCGCTTATAACGAAAACAACCCTCACCATTAAAGCCTTCCTGTTGAATTTCTTTTCTTGCTTCTCTTGATCAAGGTCGGTTCCAGCTACTGAGAAGTTTTCTGGACCAGAGCTTGCATGGTGTCCGGTCGGCATGTAATTAGATATGTTCTCATCATCATCTTCGGTCAAACACTCTTCAATGGGAGGCAGAGATGGCCGCCATTTGGGACTTTCCAGTCTTCCCGCAAGGAAGCCTACCCTTTTTTGCCCTGCACACTTGAAGCTTATTATAACAATGAACCAGAGCAAGGCCAAACCTAGAATAAACATCGACATCGATGTGACGCCGATGATATAATCTTTTGCCTGTTCATCATTGGAGATGAGGGCTTCCAGGTCGTTGGTATGACCAAATCGAAACCAATGATGCTTCTGATATACTGTTTCAGTAGGTATGTAATCTTCTGGAGTGAATGATGATGGCTCATTAGCCATGTAAGAGCTGATGGATCTTATGATATCATTCATTGTTCTATTGTCTGCTGAATATACACCAGAGGGAACAATCAGAAGAAAATTGAAAAGGAAAGAAAACTTGTCGTTAGCAATGATGTTGTCAACATGATACTGAGAAGGTTCATATGAATATAGGTGCGGGTAGGTGTCAGAATCAGCCATTCATTGCTCAATACTAGTAGCTGCAATGTGATACAGTGCTGCTTGCTGTGCCTCAAGGCAAGGACTGGCTGTCTTCTGGCTTCTGACTTGGACTACTTTATTGTTAGGCAGCAGGTTGAAGTTTTTACTGCCAGCAAAACCGATGTATAGGAGGATGCTGAAGAGGATCTGATCCGGCCAGGCACTATTACTATACACCAGACAATATGTTGGTAGGCCTCCGTGCTCGATCGACGACATCATGCCGCCGGCTGCAGGCCGCCCGTCTCCTGATGTAACTTACCAACAATTAAAGAGGGTGGAGTAATGTTGCTGTCGTCCTTCTATTATTATCGTTTTTTATTATTGTGAAGTAGAGGATTAGGTTGGTGCCACGGAGTTGTTTCCCATGGTCGTGGCAATGAAAGCATCTTGCTCAAGTCTGTTATGTACTGGCATGTTGATCGCATCGATGCTTTATCTTGCTTTATGTCGTGAATTGAAGCCACGCGTCTCAATTGTGAGCTTGGGATTTGAGATCCCATTCATCGCTGCTTATCGCTAAGTATCTTGCAAAAAGAGTACGTAGGAATTCAATACACTGAACACACCAAACATGCCACAGATAAAACCATGATGATGCTCTCTTCCTACATAAGCAGCTATGCAGCCATCACAACAAGTACCAAGTACCTACGCCAAGCCAGTTGCTGCCGCCGTCTCTTTTTTCTTCTTGCCAACTTGAGGATGGTGATTGGCAGAGAAACGGAAGGCTTAAATCATCCTATTCTTCAGCAGCCGAGGAGGCATCTCTATCCACTCTTGAATTATACGGAAGAAGACTATGAAGCGCCGCAATATGAAATCAGCAGATCAATTTCTCGCGCTCATAACCAGCCCCGCTTCGGTCACAATGATGACTTTGGTGATTTACTAAGTGGCAACACTGATCAACAAAAGGATTATATAATTGGGGTGCTGACAGGAGCAATTATCATTCTTTGCGTTGCTCTTCTATGGTTTGCTTTGATTCTCGGTCTTCGAATCGCTGGCCAAAACCGCGTTGGCTTTCTATCAGGGAGGCTAGTCAAATACACAGAAGAGAATGGTGCTATTGAAGTAGAGATTAATGAAGAAGAAGGTGATGATGATATTATCATAGATGGACCTACAGTCCAACGTGCAATTGATAAACGTAAGGTGTTCTTCAAAAGGAAAGTCACCGCAGTAAGGCTGATGTTTGTAATAAGCGGTATAGTTGTGATTGCAGCTGGGGGCGTTTTCTATGGCAAAGGCGTCGTTTCATTTCGAAGATCATTTTCTGAAGTGCGGAAAGGAATCGATGTGAGTACTACTTACAAACATTGATTGAGTTTACAGGAGTTGTTCTAGCTAATACTTTTCTGCACTTGACCTTCCAGCTGGTTCAAAGCACTGCAAAGCTGGGCATCGTAATTTCTGAAACAATTATGAAAGAAAAAGAGGAAGTGAATCAAGGCATTCTGGAAACCCAAGCTGGAGCTGAAGCTGAAGATGGATCTACTGCTGAGATTTGTGGATTCGATGGCGATGGAGCAAACAAAATAAGAGAAGCATTCACAAATCTTTCAGCAGCGTATAATGAACTTTCATCAATGATAGATGAGTCGTTGGCAAATATGAGTGATGACTTGAGAGGTCTGGTCGAGCTCACAGAAAGTGTGGAGAGCAGTTTGTACTCTACCGACGTCTTCTTTTATATCATGCTTGCGGTTACTTGTTTCCTTGCGTTCTTGATTGTGGCCATGATGATTGGAGTTTGGTTTTCAGCCAAGAATGTTTCCAATTGCTTTACAAAATGCATTGCTCGAGCCATAATTTGGCCGCTATTCATTTTCTTTCTGGTGCTGTCCTGGATTTTTGCAACAGTGTTTCTAGTGGCTCAACTTGCAGGTGCTGATTTTTGCATCAGACCAGACGATTATGTTACAGAGTTCCTGGAACAGAACAGTGACTTGTTCGACGGATTAGTACTTGGCTTTGTTATCTATTACATTTCAGGATGTAGTATAACAGCACCGGGTACTGAAGCACTGTTCATTATTGTGGCTCAAATCAGTGTAGTAGCCGAAAGCTCTCACAATCTGATTGAGCAAGTTGGAGAAAAGACTGCTCAGGATATGATTAATATTTGTGGGTTGACCGAAAAGAGAGCGGAAGCACTGATAAGTTTAGCAACTACGGTGCATACAGGTATTCATGTGTTAGATAAAAGTTTGGCAGGCCTTCGGCAAATGTTTGCATGCTCTACATTCAACCCGATATATGTTACAATGGTCCACAACGCAGTTTGTGTAGAGAGCGTGAGTGGTCTTGCATACATATTTTCCACTACAATGGTGATCAGCGTCTTCAGCATGTTGATGATTATGTTTAGAGCTGCTCTGTACCCAGTTCAAGAAGCTCCGGCTCTCACACCTCTATCCACGTGCGATTCACTTGAATTAGAACAAACTAGAGACGTTACTGATAAATCCGAATAGCTTTCAAACAGTATTTATATTCTTAGCTCTATCATCTGTTTGTTTAAGCACAGGCAGGAGTTTAAGGGATATGTACAATATGTTCAACATTAGGTCGTGCTTCTTCTAGGTTGCTAGCCATCGGATTATAGTTCCAGCTCAAAGATACCGCTTTCGATATCATTCGTTGTATAAGCAGTGTCATCCATATGCGATGTTAAACAAGATAGGGATGACAAAGAACTACTTCTTCTTTCGCTACCAATCTTCTCACTTGAAGTTAAGGAAGTGGAAGTAGTGTATGCTCTGTGTCTTGATAGTTCTTCTATTCTGATGGTGGGTTGAGAAGATGATTGGTCGTCGTCGCCAACAACCCAATCATCCTCGGCAGCATCGGTGGTTCCGCGTGCGGAAACACCTCTAAAGTCTTGCATTTTGGTATTAACAATGTTCTCTAATGAAGAACTTGTCTTGGGATGGCAAGTGCCCATCTCATCGCAACGTCTCAGTATACCAATTACTGAAGTATGTAGCAGAGAAGAAGAAGGAGTAGGAAGAGGTGTTAGTTTTTACGCTGGTGACGAGTGAGCAGGATGCAGGATGCACAGCAGGAGGAACTCACGAATCCGCTCATACATTTTGCCATCTTGATAATCGGCAAGCAGTTGATCCTGTGCAAGTTGAACTTCCGAGTGGGTCCGATGAATATGATGATTTGGCAGAGGGATTGGCGCCGTAGTAGCGTCGTTGTTCTTCTTCGTCATAGCACCAAAGCTTGGACCGATGGAAGAAGGGATGATGACTGTGCTGCCGCTGGTTGAAGAAGCAGCAATAAGTATTGCAGTCCACAGCTTGATTGTGGTTGTGGTTGTTGTGGCTATTCGCGCTTCGCTTTCATGCAGTGCATGCAGCGAGCTCTTGTTCCGATAATTCCGAGAGCAGTGCGGTAAAAAGTGCCACAAACCATCTGCGATTTCCACGTAAGACAGATTGCGGTACCCAGTCAGCTTTGTTGAACATCGAAAAGATAAATACCTCACCCTGAATCTTGTAAAGATAGTCACTTATGCTAGGGGTAAATATTTAGGTCAAAATTATTTGCTTGATATGAATACGAGGAAAATAATTATTAAGATAAAGGTTTAAAAGGGGTGAATTTAGTGGGATCAATCGGCGATTCAACGAAGTGGCCAACTGCAATGTTCCCTTCACATCTACACCGGGAATACTAAAGAACACACTTTGATGGGTCATCAGAAATCAATACCAGTCAAGCCATGAATGACTGCATTGATAAAGTTACATGCTGCTGCGCCAAATGAAGCCCTCATTTGGGCAGCGCAGTCAAGAGAGTGGTTATCTAGGATCAGAACATGCAGAACGCATATTAATACCTACATGCATGCCCTGATACAAGTGTTGAAAGGTTTCACTGTCTTAGCAGAGGTTATGAACTCACTCTAGAGACTCTACAGCATGCAGCATTAAACGCTCATGTAGTTCAATTGAATTCACAGAAGGATGATTCGTCTCATGATTCTTATTTTATTATTTACAAGTAACTAAATTGATCTCCAACCTTGCTTGAAATGCTTCTATTTATCAGTGTCAAATAGGAATTCATTGCCTTGGTCAGATACCCATAACATGCCTCAGCATCCTTCTGATCTCCCTTCTGCAAAGCACCTCTGTAATCCCCAATTCTCAGGTACATTTCGTTAATATACCAGCGAGCTAACATGAGTTCATTCGTTGTACCAGTGTTCTCCGAAGCTAGGAATGAGTTTGCCAACAGCCCCAAAGCTCTTAGCTGATATGCTGGATCATCCGAGTCTGGCACATCAGCACCAGATGACACGCTTCCAATCTTCACTATTTGATCTTTGCTGGTCTGAACACGCCCATTGAACTTCTTCAATGCATCATATCGTTGCTGACTTGGAACAAATGGCATAGTTTTGGGAAATTCTGTACTCCCCGCTTCAATCCACTGAGCAGCAGAACCAAATTTATAGTAATTGTCCTGTGCAAATAATACGTTGGAGTTATTAGGGGCACGAGTGGGTGACGCTTCACTGTTGCCATATGTAACGTAGACGGGCCTATCGAGCAGTGTGCCACCGGGTGCGAAATCAGCATTTGCAGGCAAGGAGGATGAAAGGAGGGTGGATAGAGTTGTCCCTATTACACCAATAGAGAGGATGGATCGTCTTGTAAATTCCTCTGATATAGGTTGGAGTTTGTGTTTGGCTGCAGTTTCTTGTAGGAGAGGCGACTCATCATCGCTAGATTGCTCCTCGAACCTGACATCGAATCTGTTTGCCCAGTGAAATAACTTTGTTGATGAGACGTCGATAGCAGTTGTTGTGATACGTAGTGAAGACGAACTAGGAGCGAATGCAGATGCCGAGCTGGAGGTGGACAGAACCGCCATGAGACTAGCCACGACAGAAGCTGTTGCCATCTTTCTTTCTCTTCTAGCTTCGCTTTTCATTGTTGCGTTATTACTATTTGGGTTGGCCATGGCAATAATATGCCTCCGGATGAGCTCCATCCGGCCCGGAACGCTTTTCATTGGCTGTTGGTTTGTGCTGTGCCTAAAAGGGCAGTGACGTCATTCATTTCAGTGCAGATAAAAGATTAGATAGACGGACATCACATTCTGCTCGCTTCTCCTGTTGTTTTCGACCTCTTCTCCCCACAGCAGCGCCATCAATCATCAATCGATCGCGAATCGCGAGTGATGTGTGTGGTGAAGATGCCGATGGCATAGTTCTAGCCAAAGCCATCATCTCAAGCAAGGCTCACTTGGACACGGTGCGGGTCACATTATCTTGAGATGATGAATAGAAGCACGAGTAGAAGGAGATCACCAGCTGCTCTTTCGATGGGTAGCCGCAGACACAAACCCACCGGACAACAAATTCAATTGCTTTTAGTGCTACTCGTTAGCACACTGTTTCATAATACTTCTGCATTTGCTCCGGCCCATTCATCAATGTCAAGAAATTGCATACACAGCATAGATAATGACGAAAAGCAAAGACGTCCCTCAACCCAGCTAAGGGCACGAAATAAGAGTAGTGCAAATCGAAAAGTACCAAAAATGCCCACACTTCCAGTGTCATCATCTAATCGCGAAACATCAGATGAGTTTTACTCCACATCAAAGATAATCTCAACTCCCATGGTAGTGATGGATGTAGAAAATATTCGTGGAGCAACAAGCTTTCGTATCAGTCATGAAGCTCTGTTATCTCGAATTCGCTTGTGGAGGGAGGATCGATTGTCAATGGCATCAACGCCATCATCATCAGATGATGATGGCGGCTGCAACCTCCTAGAGCCATTAGTGTGGGTTTGTGACCATGGAATCTCGCCTTCTATTCACCATTATTCACTCTTTCCAAATGAGAATAATGAAATTACACTTCCACACAACTTTGGAGCCATTTTTTCCGGTGGAAGAACCGCCGATGATGTTATTGTTGATTTAGTTCACCTACGATGCGGTGGCTCGCCTTCTTTTTACAATGATAAGCAAGGCAACGATGATGTTGATAGTGTAGATATGGATGATGATGACAATCTACAGGTTTTCGCTGACCGCGGCGACATGACGAGAAATACCACAATCGTCATCACCGGCGATGCTCGGCTCATCTCTCGTTGCCAGCAAGCTCGCAGACAGGGTAGTTCTCTATCAGATGTCATCTTTGTCGAACCTGCATCCTTGTTGCAACAATTGGAAAGATATAGAACCAATCCCCAAGACGAGGAAACTTTGTTTGGAGAGGCTTTTTCGCAAGCACCAGCTCATCGCGTCAGAGTACCACCTCCATCTGATGGGAGTGGTAAAAGTAAAGACGGGAAGACAGCATCCATGACATCATTCAAAAGTAGTTCTATCGCTGCACAACAACACGCAAAGTTTCAAGCTCGCTTTCAAAACAAAGAAGAAGCGCAGGAAGATACCATTGAGCAACCACAAACAAGCACTCAAGAAGTTACTGACAACAATTCAAATGAAGACGAAGAAGATTCTCAGGCTGCTTCAATTGCTGCCCAACTAAAAACTGAACAAATACGCCGACAAATGCTCTTATCCGACGCTTACTACCTCGCACGTCCATCAAAAGCTAGAGGGCGCAAATCTCAATCTTCCATGGCGGCCATTCATGCGAAGTATAAGGATCGCAACATATCTAAGAAACAGCAGAAGAAGTTGTACGCCAAAAGATTCAGCAAGAAGAGGAAAGAAGACATGGCGGAGGCGGCTATGAAGAGAAAGGAATTGGCAACAAAGCTACAAAGAAATTTGGAGCGTGCCAGTAAAGTCAGATTCAATGAGGTTGATGAGTCCAATATTATTGATCAACAAAGAAGCGTTCAAGGTGGAGCCGAGTTATTGGAAACACTGCTTGGGTGGTTCGAGGAGAGAAGACTTATGATTGGCAACAAGGATATTGGTCCCATCCTTCATAAGGCTGAACAAAATGACCCCACATCACTATTAGGGTTAAACTCTGGCCAGGTCGGTTCAGATGACAAATTTGATCCCCTAGGGTCAGTTGTTGCCGTTCCTCTACGTGACGGACAAGATCAAAGTGGCAGTAACGTAGCACCACTACGTATGGTTGTCATCTCTGATACACACGGTTTTGAAGGTGCATTGTCAAAGTTTGCATCAGAAGAAGACGGAAATCCTCACAGCAATGATTTCCTCCTTCCTGATGCCGACGTCCTTCTACATTGTGGAGATTTCGCAGCATCTGGTTCAAGGAAGACACAACGTGCCGCTGCTCGTCGTCTTGATGAGTTCCTTGCACGCCAAACACACATTCCTGAAAAGATTGTGATTAAAGGCAACCATGACCCTGATTCGACTGCAAAGGTGTTATTTCCTGGCTCAAAAGCTGTTTATGTCAGGTCGTCATCAACAATATCAGTGAATGGCGTTCATATTGCTCTCGAGCCGTTCTCAAGACGGATGGCTTATCGGAATTCGAGGAGACAGTCCGCATCAGCATCATCTGCAGCCTCATCATTTCCCAAGTGTGATATCTTGGTGTCACACGAACCTCCTAAGCATGTCTTGGATCTAACATACCACGGATTCTCTGCGGGATCATTCTACTTGAAGGATTTGGTAGAGCGTGCTGAACACAAACCCCGTCTTTGGCTATGCGGGCACATCCACGAAAGCAGAGGTATTGTCACGAAACAGTTCCAATCCAACGAAGAAGACGAATCTGACTCAACCATAGTCATAAATGCATCAAATGCAAACAGTGGAAGAGCCAACAGAATTGTTTCTGGTGCAGTGGTGGTGGAAGTTGAGCGCCTTTCTTCCAAAATAGATGGTAATCAATCTGCAGAAAGCACGTTACAAAGCAGAAAGATTGACTTCGATGACTATCTTGTAAGTCCTCCTACCAATGGTGATTTGAATGCTGCCGGGATGGATGGCATGGAAGTAAATGACTACGTTTCTAGACCTGGTGTTCGACGACGAAAAGGGATCCCACTTTCAGCAAGACAAAAAATGAAGCAGGTTCGTTCCACACTTGTCCAATCACAGAAAGAGAGTGCATAAATAATTATAAAGAGAATAACCAGCAAGAAACCAAGCTTACTTTGTTACAATAAATACATTCCTGTTACCTAGCAGTGCTCGTGCTTCAAAAGGATGAGCCCGATGGGAATGCAACCAACAATGAAGAAAGTGAGCATCAAGAGACGATCAACATTACCAGTGATATGACTGTCAATCCTGGGAACAGTTTCGGCGACAGAGATATTGATGTAAGCACCGCCAGCAATGGCTAGAATAATACCGGTAGTTGCATCGGAAGTATTGGTGGCAAGGACAACAATTCCACCTAAGGTGACAGAAAGACCGGAAGTGAAATTCACAAAGCAAGCCTTGGCGGTAGTAAGACCAGCGTAGCGGGTGAGGATGAGGAAGTCCGCAATCTCTTGAGGAATCTCATGGAGAAGCGTCACAAGGATGATACTGAAGACTGTGCCCCATGAGCAACCGAGGAAGGCTGCACCGATGAAAATGCCATCAACGAAGTTGCAAAACGCGTCTCCTACCAAGACAGATGCAACAAGACGCCAGTTAACGGGAGTCGTCTCAGTCAAAGACTTCGAGCTGCCTTCATTAGACTGAGCTTGAGGCAAGTCACCTTCGACTTGGACGATATCACGTACGGCAACACCAGTTTCAACATCTTCTTCGTCTTCATCACAGCAGTCACAACCTTCATCGTTTCCAGTAACGACAGATGCCTTGCCGTCCTTTTCAGCAGCGTCGGCTTCAGGACTCTGCACTTCTGCGGCGACTTCATCCGCAACATCAGCTACGTGGCAGTGATGATGAGGGAACAACAAACCAAATGCGATCGGGAGCAAGAAGCCGCCCAGCACAGCACATCCAAACTTGGCTGCGTTGACGCTTTCAGAGGAATCGTCATGCCCAGCATGTTCATCACCTTCCAGAAAGCGATGATCGTCGTGACCAGCATGATCGTCGTGGCCTTCGTCGGAATGTGCTCCTTCGATCAAGTGCAAAGCTTCAGGAAAGACCAAGAACATGGCAGTAGACATAAGCGCTCCGACTGCAAAAGCAGGGACGCAGATGTCAAACAACCTCCTGTTTTTAGGTGGGGCATCTTGTGCATCGTAAGAACCCTTCATTTTGAGATAACCGCGATGAATGGCCGGGATGAGCAAGAGGACAAGACCTGAAAGAGACGTGACATTTACAAGGACAGTGGCCAGGATAGTATAAAACCATGGTTTGGGCACGTCATCGTTAGCCTGCTTGACCTCATGATCGTGATCGTGATGGTCTTCTTCGCCTTCGTGCTCGTCATGATCGTGGTGGTCTTCCTCTCCTTCATGCACTTCCTCAATTGATGTGGTCTCATGATCATGTTCATCTTCGTGTTCATGATGGTCATGCTCATCCTCGGTTTGCAAGGATCGAGCCAGATCAGCCCTAGTGAACAATCTGCTGGCCATGGGAGTACCAACTGCAGCACTAGCAGCAGCGGGAGAGGAGAGTGCAGCAATGACAGCTAGGGTTGCGACTGCACCCCAGCGGTGGCTCGAGGTCGAGGTGGAGCGGCGAGCGGCAGATGCCATTTTCTTCCTACAGCCACCGCATGGAAGGCTCGCTTTGCGCGTAGTTCCGTCGGGGCAGGTAGCACACTTCAAGGTTGACATGTTAGATGATTTATTCATTACTGGAGATTGGTTCGACTGGATTGGTTGCTGCAGGCAATGCAGGGTAGTTTGTTAGCGTGCTTTGCTTGATGTTGTGTTGTTTTGGCTGAAAATTATAAATAATTTAGTGGTCATCCGCCGGCCTTGATTCTTTCCCACGTCGTATCACTCACCACGGTTTGCGCAACTCTCTGTTCACATTCAAAAGACAAACAGAACCGGTGCGACACAACAATCCTCCTCCTCCTCTCATCCAAGCCACACCCAAAAGCATTCACCTCATTCACCAACCATCAACTTACACAGTACAGTGCATATCGTAGCAATAGCCTGTGAAGTGATCAGAGATAAGAAAAGGATGATGCGTCTGCCTTTAAGTTTGCACTCATCAGCAGCAGCTCGCCTACGCAGCTGTAGTATCTGTCCATCATATTATCATCATTCTTTCTCAACACAAACTGCAGCTGCCGAGAAAAAAGAATCAAAATCACCGCACTCCAAGCTGTTACGAGTATGTTCTAGCCGCAATGTTAATCCTCACTTTGCTGCCATCGAAGGTGAAAGTAAGTGATATTTAGAGTAGTGCATACAAGTGTATTTCAACCCAATGATTCATATCTTAACTTGTACTCACATCGTCATTATTACATCTTATATTACACTACAGTGCTCCGCTTAGATTGGGACAAATCAATGAAAAATCTTGTAGCCGATTGGGCAAAGAACAAAAGATTTGACGAGTTTGTCGAACTGGAACGAAATGTCAAAAGCTATGTCGAGAAGAATCTTGCCTTCATAACACTCGACAGAGACAATTATCATTCCAAAAAGAGCGTATTGCTGGAGCATTATCCGTATGAGAATATTATCTCGAGCTGCGTCCGATTTGCCATATCTGCTCCTGCTGATAAAGATAACACAGACAGTTCTGGTAGCAAATTTGATAAGAATGAAGCAAAGATTGCAATGTTTGACCTTCAGAAGAGAATGGAGGCATTGGCAACAGCTGGAAAGTTGCTTGAAGCAATGAGTGCGTTAGAAACTCAACAAACAGAAGATGACAACAACAGCATTGAGGAAGCATCAGATATGCTGAATTCCTATTACAAATCATGTACAAATGGCTACCGTCTGGTAGTTTCAGGATGGTTCCTTTTATTTAGGCAGCAAAAGACCCTGCACGATAAGATCATTTCAGAGCTGAATGCTAGCGATATCTTGAGCACCACATCGAAATTGAAGATACTTCCAGATGGTGAGGCATATGATTGGGCAAACAATTGGATCAAATTCAACTCTAGAAGTGGAAGAGGTGGTATACTACCTTCAGACAAACCTATATTTTTGGCAATTGCGAAAGTATTGCTTCCTCATCGACAAGATATGGCATCGGAGTTTAACGACAAGTTGAAGCAGCTATTTCCAGAACAAGAAGATGAGACAAAATAGTAGTTTTCATTTAGCTTATGGTATTAAAAACTCTCTCCTGCTAGCATTGCCACAACCATGTCATAAAATGTCTCATCCACAGATCGACAAGTCACGCCCAATTCATCTCTCAATATATCAGTGCACTCCACTTCTTGATTTCCAATTTTGATTGCTCCACCATCAAACACTGTATCACATGTAATTTTTGATGTGTCAATATTCGAAGAGCTGCCACTCTTGCGTAGATGCTGTTCTACTGCTCGTTTAAGAGCTTCGCCAGTCAATTCTGAACTTAATCGTGCCTCAGTCGACAAGATGTACCTCTTGTGATCGTTGTTATCGCCCAAATCCATTTGACCAGCAGCAATATGAGCTTTTGCAACATCTCTAACGTCTACACACAATCGAGATTGTACTTGTGATGCTCCACTGAGCCACTGCTTTATGAGCGAAATTGAGAATGAGCTGCTGCTGCTGCTATGTTCACCAGCGCTTTCCGAAGACTGTGATTGCAATTGTTTTGGTAATGGAGGAGGAGGCCCAAATACAAACGATGGACAAAGTGCGATAAACTCTAGGTCATTTGGACATTTTGCTACCAGCTCCGAGGCTCTTCTTTCTGACTCTGCCTTTGAGTATTGGTAACATGATCCCCAATTGTTAGGGTCCAACGTCGACAGAGTGTTCCAGTCCTTATTCGTGTAGTATTTATTGTTTAGCGGTGTTTGATTTGTAGCTCTAACTGCAGCCATTGATGATGTCAAGACTAGGCGAGCTGGTGCTGCTAAAGAAGAAGTTGCTTGCCTTTGACGAACAAATTCTTGCATTGCTTCAACAACAACTTCTGCAGACTTCACATTGTCGTTTGCGGTTTGAATAGGGTCTTCCGTTGGTCCAAATACGCTCGCAGTATGATACACACATATTTTGGATGATGGAGATGAAGTTGAAGCAGCTTGCAATGCGCTTCTCAACGTGCTACCATCATCGAGCATGTCATATGGCAGTACCTTGACCAAGCATTGCTCCGACTCTTTCAGATCCGACAGATGCGCATCCCAATAAGATTGCTCGCATTTAACTTTGCCATCTCGCACCAGGCAAATAATTACATCATCACTCTGTCGCTGTTGTATTAATGAGTGGACGATATGCCTACCTACGAAGCCGTTAGCTCCCGTCACGATTGACGACGATGGTATTGCAAGCCCAGAGCAGCAGCATGATAAGATGAGTAGAATCAAAGAGATACTGAATAGTTGAGGTGGCATCATCTCGCTGTTTTGGTTCTGCAATTGATATAATTTGTTAGACTACTTATCAACGTTACATTTGTGGACAAGAGCATCTCTGCTTCTTGATGAGAGTAGGTTTCAGCGCAATTAACGCTACTAATTCCGCTGTACGATCTCAACGTATGATGGTGATGCCGAAAGCAACATGCCACAGAACAAAGAACAATTAGCCACCTACGCCTACCCACCCCACACCCAGGTATCAAGCAAGAAGCCCCCTCACATAATGCCACCCCTTGAAACAGAATATGCCCTGATGCCCGCAATCATGCGCCTGGAGCAACGAGATTGCCGGTTGTCCAGTATTGACTTGCGCGGCAAAGGGAAGAGAAGAAGTGACGGCGATGATGCTCTGATAAAAGAAGCAGCACCAAGCCCTCTGATTGAAAAGTTCGCTCTTGCACTCAAATACTATGATCGTCCTCAGCTGAAATCGTTGGCGCTGCATAACCATTTCCTCGATCCCGTCGAACTGCCGATAATGTTTGATGCGCTGAGGTTTATCCCTACGTTAGAATTGCTGGTTCTCTTTCATCACGATATGGGTGACAGTGGCGTGCAATTGCTGATGCAGGCACTTCTGGGAAGCAAAGAAGAAACTACTCCGTTGAAGGAATTGTATCTGTCTCACTGTGGCATAACTTGCAAGGGAGCAGCAGAAATTGCTGATGCATTGCATCAGTCATCAAGTACCGCGAACTGTACTAGTAACAGCAATTGCAAGTTGAGTTGTCTGCAAGTCCTCAGCTTGGGATCTAATCAAATCAAACCGGAAGGTGCTCTCTGTCTAGCGAAGGCATTCGCGCTGTACCCTCCATTGCATCGTATTGTATTACACGGCAACAAAGACATTCCTGGTGAAATGAAGGATGAATTTAAGAAGCGCTTCATCTTTTATCAGGCCATGATTCCTACAGGCTGGCAAAGGAACACCCCTAGGAGTCAACGCACAACACCAGCATCAACAATCACTAATCCTTCGACAATCGCCATGGCTGTACTCTCCCCTCTCATCTTACCTCATGTTCAACGAAGATGGCAGAAGGACCGAGTTTTGATTCGACCTTACGATGAGTTACGTCGTCAACTAAAGCATGAGATGTATAAAAAAGGTTCTACTTTTGTGGACTCCGAATCACAGCTGAAGCTAATGCCAGATATTTTAGCTTGCATTGCTCGCGAGGGAATGTGTCTCCAGCAGACGAGCTTGAATTCTCACTTTGACTATCTAACTGGTGGGAGGGTCAAGCTATGTCATTCAAAAGGGTGCGCGATTTGCCCTGCCTGCGCATGTACTGGCTTGAATGATGTGTATGAGCTGCTTCATCGCATGCCACATCTCCTGTGCTTGCTTCGCAATAGAGTGCAGTCTTAAGCAAGCAAAGTCTTGAGATAGTTTACTTGTTTGTGTCAAAATATTGTGCTGACTGGGTCCTCCGTAGATGTAAAATATGTAGCTTAACACACAAAACGGAAAGATTCTATATTATTTGGTTGACTAACAGAAATAAACATGTCTAACCACACATCGACATTACACTTTCAGCGCACGTATCATGACAGAAACGTCTTGCACTTCGATTTCTGAAGTGCGGAATCGCTCTAATGCACGCTGAACCGATCTCGGATGGACAAACCGAACAAATCCAAATCCTTTATTACTCGAGGCGATAGCTGCTGACTCAATATCTCCAAATGGTTCAAATGCCTCAATTAAATACTTTCGTCCTTGGGTGGTATCCTTCGTCTTCAGCAGGCCAGTAACTAGGAGGACGTTGTTGGGTAAGTCATTTTCGAGCTGTAGCCCCAACATGGCTGCACAGCTGTGAATGATTGAGGTTCCGTCCGATGGATTCAATCCTTGTCGGACAGTGTAGACCATTTTATTCAGAATTTGTTGGAAGAAAGCATTTCTGTATTTGTAGGGGAGAGAGCGCGAGTAGAATGGCAAAGGTTAGAAAGAGACATGAACTTTTTCCACATAATGATTGATGCACGAATAAGCAAACCTACCTTTCTTCTAATGATGACTTCTCATTCTTTCTCAGCCAATCATGAGTCTCACACAATGCATTGGCTTCTATTGATTCTGGATCGTCCATTCCCCCTTTACCTCGCTTAGAATTACTCCATTGATTTTTATCCATATTATCTTCATCTTCCATCAACGCCCGAGTCATAGCCAATGATGCACCACCCGTCATCAGCTCCATATTCTGATTCTTGTGCATGTCGAATTCATCTTGCAGTGATTTCAATCCATTGTTTTCATGATTTTGATCTGAATCGGAACTAAACGATCCTGATCCTCCCCCACTCACCATAGATGGGTTGGACAGGATGGTGTCCTTTGAAAAGATGGAATCTGTGGCATCTCTGCCTCCGATTACCACCACCGATCTATTAACCCCTCCAGAGTTTCCACTCCCCCCAATTTCTGCCGCTACAGGGGAATCTGCACTAACTATTTCGATAGACTCATCGTTCTCTCCACCACCTTGAGCAAATTGGCGTGCAGCCCTGATCCTTGCATTCTTTCGCCTCATGTACCAAATCAACAAAATGACGATCGCTGTTGCTCCACCAAGTCCTGCTGCCAAACCAATGATGAAACTCTTCTGACCGTCAGGATTTCCATCCGTAGGTTGTTTCGTTGGACTAGTCGGGGAAATTGGGAGCGTAGGAGACGTTGACGGAAATTGAGTCGTTGGTACCACACTACTCTCCGTTGTTGGAGTCAATGTGGGCTCTTTCGTGGTAGGCTTCGGTGTCGGTTTGTCAATGAATAATATCACATTCATGGCTTCCGACACGGGCAAAAACTTTCTTTGCATATCCAAGGTGACAGCAGGCAAATTACCGTTGATGTATGTTTTGAATTTGTCTGGGTAATCTGAAACATCAATGCCATATCGACTTGTATATTCCATGGTAAATTCCACCACAAGTGTAAGTTCGGTGTCCGATTGCAGTTGACGGAATTGTTGTTGTTGTTGTTGTTCATTGTTTTGAATGGCATTCTTTCTACTGCCGAGTCTGCGTATCGGTTCTTCATCATCATCAACACTATTATCAAAATGAGATCTTCTCCTTCTCCCCGCTAAATTCTGACCGATAACTTTACACGTCGTGTTGATAAAAGGTTTAGCAACCATTTCACCAAATTTATCTGTATATTGCTGCATCACGGCCTGTTCGTATATGCCTTTTTCAACATCATCAAATTCTTTCCCGTTATTAACTATTAGCCATTGCTGGAACCTTCCGGTTGCCGTGATTGTGGAATTCCAAGATGGTGCAGCTGACGGCGCCACCAGGGGTGATGCCGTGGGCAGTGGGATGGGTGCACTTGTTGGTGTGCCTGACGTGGGTGGGCTTGACGGCTCTGACGATATAGACGGCTTTGATGTAGGCACTGATGAGATTGATGGCGTTGTCGACGGAGTGGACGATGGAGATGACGTCGGACTGGTTGATGTTGAGGGCGTTGAACTTGGTCTCCATGATGTTGTGGGGGATAAACTCGGTGTCCAAGATATCGAAGGATGTGGGCTCGGTGCCATGGTTGTTGGATTGAGCGTTGGTGATGTCGTGGGCGAGACTATTGGTGACAATGTTGGTGGCATTGTTGGTGATACCGTCGGCGGTATTGTTGGTGACACCGTTGGTGGCATTATTGGTGACGCCGTCGGTGATGTTATTGGTGATATCGTTGGCGATGTTGATGTTACATTGTTATTGCTGCTTGGTTGCGAAGAAGGAGTAGTGCTATTTTGGATGCTTGGTTGCGTAGTGGTGGTATTATTTTGAGCCACGGCTGCCGGCAACCAAACACAAGCCAGCAGAATTGACAACGTAGCCATTTTCGCTATCATTCGGTTCGGATAAACCATCATCAGCGATGCGTTTATCATTGAATGGGGCTAGTGATAATTATTTGTATCGTCGGACTGGTCATTTATTTACCGTTTAAATTGTGTCGAATTCAAATTTGTGCGTAATATGTGTGCAAATTAAATGAAGTACGTGCGACTGCAACTTTGACTTTGGCCTTCAAAGATGCGTTCTGAGCCTGCTGTGTCGTCAACAAGTCTATCTCGCCAATCTTATCAGGGGTGCTAAGTTCATTCGTTCCAAAGCGTAAGGGCCAGCTTTATGACGACTTACTCAGACGTTTATGAGATGATAAGTAGCGTCTAGCGTCCGTCATGTGTTGCGGTTTTCTCAGTTTGTGGGGCAGTTTGTGGCCCCCGCTGTGTTTTGGCGCCACAAGCCACAGCAGAGAGGCCCATCTTGTCTTCCAAGCAGGATCTTCGGTCTTCGCGTGCGTTCCTCCGCCCGCCTTCTCCCCCACAAAAATGGCCAGCCTGCACAGGCATTTTACGACTGCATCGCATGCATTGCAGGCAGATTGCAGCCTAAACAGATTCAAATAATACTGCCCTCCTCTCTTTCCATTAGCCCTGAAACGATGATGGACCCTGCCGTCCTAGCTCTCGCCACTCTCGGCTTGGTAGATTCAATATCATTCATGATCGTTGCTCCATCATTGGCGTTTTACGTGGAGAAACTCGGAGGCAGTCAAGACGCATATGGTTTTATCCTAGCGGTCTACTCCTTCGCTTCATTTTGTGGCAAGCCGATATTAGGTAGATGGAGTGATGCTCAGGGTTTCCTTGTGCCGTACATGATATCAATTTCCTTGTCGAATTTAGGAGGTCTTCTCTATGCAGTGGCACCGGCATTTACATCTACACAACTGACATTAGTGGCACTTGGCAGAATATTGGGAGGTTTAGGCAGAGCCAATTCGGCATTGGGATTCGCCTATGTGGCGCGAGCACTACCAGCCTCTGAAAGGACATCTGTCACTGCTTTATTGGGTGGTGTCCAAATGATCGGTATGGCCATTGCGCCATTGTTTAGTGCTTTGCTTGCAGATGTGAAGTTTGATCTATGTGGAATCCAGTTTGACAATCTGAATAGTGTTGGTCTGGTGTTATTCGTTATCAATTTCTTATCACAAGTCTTGGTGTATTTTCTCTTGCCGGATCTGGCACCCAACAATTCAGACGAAGCATCTGATCAAGATGACAAAGAGTCAGAGTGGTCAAAAATGTTTCGCTTCATTTGCACAATACCTCATATTGGCATTCCATTTTTGACTATATTTACATTCAATTTTAATTGGCAGTTCATTGAAACTGCTTTGGCCCCGGCTTCTGCAGATGCGCTTGGTTGGGTGAGAATTTTTCATGACATGTTTACTCTTTTTGTTGGGGGATTGCCACTCATTAGTTGAACATTTATGTTGTACTCTACCTTTCTATACAGAGTCCAGTCGAAGTATCTTACGTTCTGGGTGCAATGGCTATTCTTGTATTTCTCGGTATGACATCTGTTCATAAGTTATCTCAAATGGGAGTGACCGACTTTACTCTATTATGCTACGGTCTTATGGCAAATGCGCTTGGATACCTGCTTCTGTACAGTTCGTGGCAACGAGATGCCTCAGTTGCTGCTTTCGTCGTTCCAGTGTTTATTTCTGCTGGGTCCTTCGCCTTTCTGGGCGCTCCAAATAGAAGCTTATTCTCTAAATCTGTCGATGCAGCACCTGAACTAAGCGGGCTGGAAGGTACCATGCAGGCCTTGTTGTCCATGGCATCCTCAGTTGGAGGTTTCACAGCTCCGAGTGTGGTTGCTCACTACTGTCTGCGAACGCCTGCGATGGTAGATGTTAGTAGTGATGCCCGGGAGTTTACTCCAGTTGCTTTACTTTCTCCCGCTTTGGGTTTCATCATTTTTGTTGCCAACATGGTTGTAGGTGAGCCTGAAGAAAAAGTAGCCACAATGACAGAGTCTGACGAGGAGAAAATGTGTCACGAGGATGGAGGCATGAACGGTGTAGAGATAATGGATGAAGCAACCCCTCTCAATGGAGACCATAGACGGAAAAGTGACGGCGATAGTCCTTTGAAATCGATAGACAAGATACACAAATCGAGACGGCTCAGCCTTTTGGAGACTTCATACGTTCGTGGCTCGTGCACCTTAGGTCCAAGTAGTGAAGTCGATATTTTCAATACAGAGACATGATAACAGTTAATTCATTTTACAAGTCACCTTTGTGTTGCTTTGTTGGATTCATCTTAAGACTTCTATTCTCCTAATCATCTTTATCATAACGGATACCCCTTGAACCTCGATTTCAGCAGTGCGGAAGCGCTCCAATGCAAGATCTACTGAGCTTGAGTGAACGAAACGCACAAACCCGAAACCTTTGTCTAATGCAATCGCTGCACCATCAATTGCTCCAAATTCCTTGAATGCGTCGACTAAGTAAGTTCGACCTTCAGATGCATCATTTGTCTTTCTCATCCCCAAAACAAGGAGCATATCATTAGGGAAATCTTTCAAAAGCTTCAGGCCTAAAATGGCAGCACAGCAATATATAATCCTAGCTGCATCGAGAGGATGTATGATACCGATTCGAACGATCACGACCATTTTGTTCAGTATTTCTTGAAAGAATTCGTGTGCATCAACTGGAGACTCTTGATTCTTCTTCAGCCAATCATTTGTTTCAAACAAGAAATTTGCTTCTATTTCGTTGGGATTTCCTGCTCCATCCAAGATATCCTCAGCTGTTCCATCACTTTCACCAACCAGTGCTTGCGTCATGGCAAGGCTCATAATACCTTCACTGTCGCCCACAAATGAAGTCACACCATCTCGCAGCTCCTCCAATTGGTTGTTTTTGTAATTATCAAAGATGTCTGCGTCTTCATTCAAACTAAAGTCACCAAGAATATCACTAGAAGTATCAGAATCATCTAGGTGTGTGATCAACATTGGTATGACAATATTGCCTTGCTCGGGCGCAGCACCAGTTGTATAACTGTCAGCTTGGATTGAATCAGTTTGCGCAGCCTCGATGTCTATTGTATGTAGCGGGCGGTAGGATTCTTCATCTGAAAAGCTTTTGGGAGATTCTATTCCTGCAGGGTTCATTATGAGTAATGAGCTTTTGTCTGGAGGAGCTTGTTGTGCTTCTTCATCGATAGCTGTTACAGCAGATGTTACTTCTGCTGTAGAAGTTTGCTCTTTTTTCTGAAAACGCATCCATGTGAACATCAAACCAACACAAATAACTGCTGCAACAAAAATCCCTACACCAAGACCAACTCCTAGACCAGACTTTCCAGCACTGTTCGGTTGTTCTGTGGTTGTAGGTAAACCATTCATCGGTGGTAGCGGTGAAGGAGCAAACGTGACACTGAAATCGGTATTTTGTTGTGTGGCTTCAGAGTTGTCACTCTCTTCACAATTTGAGGAAAGATCGGTATTAGATGGTGCATTGTCTGGGTCTTTGTTCTCATCTGCATTTTCGTTATCTACACTTTCTCCATCTTCAGCTGCAAGGGATGCACCATAATCCTTCGTCGGTGAACCCGTGATCATTCGTGAAGGCGAATATGTTGGAGGCGACGTCACTGGACTGAGAGTTGGCTGATCTATTGGAGCTAGTGTAATGACTTGACCTTCATCGAGCATCACAAGTTCTATTGCAACCAATTGAGGGGAGAATCCCTTTTGAGCCAACTGCTCTGTGAGAATAGTCATGTTTTGACGTGCGTAGAACTGCTCTGGGTAATTTAATATTCTCTCAAAGATCATGTAATTGGTTGTATAATTCATTGAATAATCGATCGATAGAATTCTGGTCGTATCATTGAAGAGTTGCGAAACTACTGTGCAATTTGTGACTATGTGATCTGTAACTCCATATTCGAAACCGTCCGTGTAGGATTCCATGAACTTCTTAAAAATGGCCAACTCTACGGATTCAAATGCCCTGCCTGCCTCAAATGTTTGTTCATAATAGCGTTTTGCGATGATAGTTACGTTGAGTGAGGGCATCGCACTTGGCATAGACGATGGATGCGAAGACGGTTCGGGTGATATGGTAGGACTGGAAGATATGGAGGGTTCGAGCGAAGGGTACGCTGAAGGTGACACAGATGGGTAAGCCGACGGAGGCGGAGACACTGTAGGATAGAGCGATAAGCTAGGCATTAGCGTTGGCAGTAGCGTTGGCCCCATCGTTGGTGACTGCTGTGGAGATAAATCAGTTCCATTTTGACCACAAGCACACCGGACCTCAATTAGAAGCAGAACAAGAATAATAAACACCTTCATCTTTTTACGATATGGGCAGCCAGTTCAGCAATGACGAGTAGGAAGAGCAGTTTCGACCTGAAGCCGGGAGGCAAGAGAGGCTCATCATCGTCATCGTTGTCTGCTGCGAATCTCTCCGGTTGATGGGAAGACATTCGATCGGTCATTATTTTGTCACGACTCATCTTCAAGTGTGTAGGTAGTAGTATGTAGGTACGTACGTAATAGTACCAAGGTCACAGTACAAGTAGAGTAAGTCCAGCCATTTATTGTTGAACTCGAACTTCGGTCACAAACGATGTCGCGAAGTCATTATTATCATACTAACAACTCTGGCTCGGAGGAAACGTCGTAGAGATGGCACCCCGTCGTCTAGTAGATGAATGCCCTACAACACCATCCAAAGCAGACAAACGCATCTTAAATTCACCAGCAAGCAAAAACGCAAACAACATGGGTTCTCTATTGGGCAACAAAATTGATGCATTCCCTAGAACGATACAATTCATAACTCTGGCACTATCTGTCTTTTTCTTCTTTGGGATTCACAATGTGTTACAAGAGGCAATGATAAATACGGAAGGGTTTACTTTTGGCGTGATGCTGGGATGGATGGAGGTGCTTGGTGTTACACTCTGCAGCGGTCTGGAACGATCATCATTACCTTTTATTGGAAATGGAGAGGCGAAGAAACAGATGGTTGCACCGATATGTGCATATCCTCTACTGACTCTCTGTCTTTCGATGAGCTCAAGTCTTGCTAGTTGGAGCCTGAATTACATCAACTTTCCTACCAAGGTTGTGTTTCGAAGCTGTAAATTGCTGCCGACAATGTTGTTGGCAGTCGTCATGGGAAATTCAAAACGATTCACTGTAATCGAGATTGGGAGTGCTATGGCAGTGTGCGCTGGATTGATAACATTCGCCGCGGGAGATTGGTCATTGAGCAAGCCTCAATTTCATCCGTTTGGATTAACACTTGTCACTTTGAGTGTCTTTGCAGATGCAGTTCTTCCTAATGCACAAGAGAAAATCTTTCGCACATATGATGCTTCAAAAAGTGAAGTGATGTTTTTTACCAACGTCTTTACTTTGATGCTCCAAACAGGGAGCACATTGTTGAGCGGAGATCTGATGGGATTCGTCCATTTTGTAATGGGTAAGCCCAAGGTGGAAGAGACAAATTACTTTTCAATCATGATGGCAACAACAACCGACAAACAACACCGTAATTTGCTTGAAGAAGAATCATTAGAGACTTCTCATGGAACTGGGCTGAGAAGGACATTCCTGTTATATGTGATTGCATATGTGCTCATTTCCCATGTAGCAGTGAGCGCGCACACTCAAGTGGTGAGAAAGTTTGGTGGAGTCGCTGCTGTATTCGTTGGAACAGCACGAAAGGGTATGACGCTAATTCTGAGCTTTGTTTTGTTCCCAAAAGAGAGTAACTGGAAGTATGCAGCAGGAGCAGCCTTGGTGCTGGGAGGTTTGACTGTGGCAAGCTTAGAGAAGCAGCGCAATAGAAAGAAGGATAGCACAGTTGTTGCAGATGGCAGTAAATTGCCCTTCCCCGAAGGTAGCAAACTCAGTGATCCGCTTGAACTGCCCAATCTTCCACTGGATGAAATAAATGATGGCATTCAAGACGATTCAAAGGGCTCTGACGTTGAACACCAACCATTGCTTGATGTAGAAATGGGTAGCCATCGATTTTCAACGTCAGGTAACAATGCACCTCAGCGCAGGCGCTGAAGAAGAAATGTAATTAAATTCTTTAAATAATAATGCTACTAAGTAACAATCTTTCCGAAAAAAGTAGACGCTCAAGCACTCTGAAACATAGCGACTCAAAAATGCTAACCAAGGAGAGCTGACAATAAAAAGAAAAGAAGAATGATGTGAAAACAAATGGCAACAATATAACAGTTCGCAAGAATAATGGTGATCATCCGAAAGTGACTAGTACATCAGGCATATCATACCGCAACACAAACTACAAAAGCAAATTAGTACTCTGGCCAATCATAACAATTAGAACTCGACAGTACACCTACGACGGGAAAGAAAGACTGATACAGGGCCTCATCAGGTCACCTAGACGTTGTAGCGACGCCCATACACCAAAAAAAGCTTAATCCGTGCAAAAGATGCTTCTATACTATCATGGCCAACTTTAATGGATCACTAGAAGCTGTAGATTGCGATATTCACAGCGTGAGATACGATATGGTGCTAGAGAGTAGAGCTGGCGGCCGTCTCAGATGCCTCATCAGATCGCCTACGACGTGTTTGCGACGCCCATACGATCAAACAATGCTTGAGCCGTGCAAAAGATGCTTCTATACTATCATGGCCAACTTTAATGGGTCACTAGAAGCTGTAGATTGCGATATTCACAGCGTGAGATACGATATGGTGCTAGAGAGTAGAGCTGGCGGCCGTCTCAGATGCCTCATCAGATCGCCTACGACGTGTTTGCGACGCCCATACGATCAAACGACGCTTGAGCCGTGCAAAAGATGCTTCTATACTATCATGGCCAACTTTAATGGGTCACTAGAAGCTGTAGATTGCATATTCACAGCGTGAGATACGATATGGTGCTAGAGAGTAGAGCTGGCGGCCGTCTCAGATGCCTCATCAGGTCGCCTACGACGTGTTTGCGACGCCCATACGATCAAACAACGCTTGAGCCGTGCAAAAGATGCTTCTATACTATCATGGCCAACTTTGATGGGTCACTAGAAGCTGTAGATTGCGATATTCACAGCGTGAGATACGATATGGTGCTAGAGAGTAGAGCTGGCGGCCGTCTCAGATGCCTCATCAGGTCGCCTACGACGTGTTTGCGACGCCCATACGATCAAACGACGCTTGATCCGTGCAAAAGATGCTTCTATACTATCATGGCCAACTTTAATGGGTCACTAGAAGCTGTAGATTGCGATATTCACAGCGTGAGATACGATATGGTGCTAGAGAGTAGAGCTGGCGGCCGTCTCAGATGCCTCATCAGGTCGCCTACGACGTGTTTGCGACGCCCATACGATCAAACGACGCTTGATCCGTGCAAAAGATGCTTCTATACTATCATGGCCAACTTTAATGGGTCACTAGAAGCTGTAGATTGCGATATTCACAGCGTGAGATACGATATGGTGCTAGAGAGTAGAGCTGGCGGCCGTCTCAGATGCCTCATCAGATCGCCTACGACGTGTTTGCGACGCCCATACGATCAAACAACGCTTGAGCCGTGCAAAAGATGCTTCTATACTATCATGGCCAACTTTAATGGATCACTAGAAGCTGTAGATTGCGATATTCACAGCGTGAGATACGACATGGTGCTAGAGAGTAGAGCTGGCGGCCGTCTCAGATGCCTCATCAGATCGCCTACGACGTGTTTGCGACGCCCATACGATCAAACGACGCTTGATCCGTGCAAAAGATGCTTCTATACTATCATGGCCAACTTTAATGGGTCACTAGAAGCTGTAGATTGCGATATTCACAGCGTGAGATACGATATGGTGCTAGAGAGTAGAGCTGGCGGCCGTCTCAGATGCCTCATCAGGTCGCCTACGACGTGTTTGCGACGCCCATACGATCAAACGACGCTTGAGCCGTGCAAAAGATGCTTCTATACTATCATGGCCAACTTTAATGGGTCACTAGAAGCTGTAGATTGCATATTCACAGCGTGAGATACGATATGGTGCTAGAGAGTAGAGCTGGCGGCCGTCTCAGATGCCTCATCAGGTCGCCTACGACGTGTTTGCGACGCCCATACGATCAAACGACGCTTGAGCCGTGCAAAAGATGCTTCTATACTATCATGGCCAACTTTAATGGGTCACTAGAAGCTGTAGATTGCGATATTCACAGCGTGAGATACGATATGGTGCTAGAGAGTAGAGCTGGCGGCCGTCTCAGATGCCTCATCAGATCGCCTACGACGTGTTTGCGACGCCCATACGATCAAACAACGCTTGAGCCGTGCAAAAGATGCTTCTATACTATCATGGCCAACTTTAATGGATCACTAGAAGCTGTAGATTGCGATATTCACAGCGTGAGATACGACATGGTGCTAGAGAGTAGAGCTGGCGGCCGTCTCAGATGCCTCATCAGATCGCCTACGACGTGTTTGCGACGCCCATACGATCAAACGACGCTTGATCCGTGCAAAAGATGCTTCTATACTATCATGGCCAACTTTAATGGGTCACTAGAAGCTGTAGATTGCGATATTCACAGCGTGAGATACGATATGGTGCTAGAGAGTAGAGCTGGCGGCCGTCTCAGATGCCTCATCAGGTCGCCTACGACGTGTTTGCGACGCCCATACGATCAAACGACGCTTGAGCCGTGCAAAAGATGCTTCTATACTATCATGGCCAACTTTAATGGGTCACTAGAAGCTGTAGATTGCATATTCACAGCGTGAGATACGATATGGTGCTAGAGAGTAGAGCTGGCGGCCGTCTCAGATGCCTCATCAGGTCGCCTACGACGTGTTTGCGACGCCCATACGATCAAACGACGCTTGAGCCGTGCAAAAGATGCTTCTATACTATCATGGCCAACTTTAATGGGTCACTAGAAGCTGTAGATTGCGATATTCACAGCGTGAGATACGATATGGTGCTAGAGAGTAGAGCTGGCGGCCGTCTCAGATGCCTCATCAGATCGCCTACGACGTGTTTGCGACGCCCATACGATCAAACAACGCTTGAGCCGTGCAAAAGATGCTTCTATACTATCATGGCCAACTTTAATGGATCACTAGAAGCTGTAGATTGCGATATTCACAGCGTGAGATACGATATGGTGCTAGAGAGTAGAGCTGGCGGCCGTCTCAGATGCCTCATCAGATCGCCTACGACGTGTTTGCGACGCCCATACGATCAAACGACGCTTGATCCGTGCAAAAGATGCTTCTATACTATCATGGCCAACTTTAATGGGTCACTAGAAGCTGTAGATTGCGATATTCACAGCGTGAGATACGATATGGTGCTAGAGAGTAGAGCTGGCGGCCGTCTCAGATGCCTCATCAGGTCGCCTACGACGTGTTTGCGACGCCCATACGATCAAACGACGCTTGAGCCGTGCAAAAGATGCTTCTATACTATCATGGCCAACTTTAATGGGTCACTAGAAGCTGTAGATTGCATATTCACAGCGTGAGATACGATATGGTGCTAGAGAGTAGAGCTGGCGGCCGTCTCAGATGCCTCATCAGGTCGCCTACGACGTGTTTGCGACGCCCATACGATCAAACAACGCTTGAGCCGTGCAAAAGATGCTTCTATACTATCATGGCCAACTTTGATGGGTCACTAGAAGCTGTAGATTGCGATATTCACAGCGTGAGATACGATATGGTGCTAGAGAGTAGAGCTGGCGGCCGTCTCAGATGCCTCATCAGGTCGCCTACGACGTGTTTGCGACGCCCATACGATCAAACGACGCTTGAGCCGTGCAAAAGATGCTTCTATACTATCATGGCCAACTTTAATGGGTCACTAGAAGCTGTAGATTGCGATATTCACAGCGTGAGATACGATATGGTGCTAGAGAGTAGAGCTGGCGGCCGTCTCAGATGCCTCATCAGATCGCCTACGACGTGTTTGCGACGCCCATACGATCAAACAACGCTTGAGCCGTGCAAAAGATGCTTCTATACTATCATGGCCAACTTTAATGGATCACTAGAAGCTGTAGATTGCGATATTCACAGCGTGAGATACGACATGGTGCTAGAGAGTAGAGCTGGCGGCCGTCTCAGATGCCTCATCAGATCGCCTACGACGTGTTTGCGACGCCCATACGATCAAACGACGCTTGATCCGTGCAAAAGATGCTTCTATACTATCATGGCCAACTTTAATGGGTCACTAGAAGCTGTAGATTGCGATATTCACAGCGTGAGATACGATATGGTGCTAGAGAGTAGAGCTGGCGGCCGTCTCAGATGCCTCATCAGGTCGCCTACGACGTGTTTGCGACGCCCATACGATCAAACGACGCTTGAGCCGTGCAAAAGATGCTTCTATACTATCATGGCCAACTTTAATGGGTCACTAGAAGCTGTAGATTGCATATTCACAGCGTGAGATACGATATGGTGCTAGAGAGTAGAGCTGGCGGCCGTCTCAGATGCCTCATCAGGTCGCCTACGACGTGTTTGCGACGCCCATACGATCAAACAACGCTTGAGCCGTGCAAAAGATGCTTCTATACTATCATGGCCAACTTTGATGGGTCACTAGAAGCTGTAGATTGCGATATTCACAGCGTGAGATACGATATGGTGCTAGAGAGTAGAGCTGGCGGCCGTCTCAGATGCCTCATCAGGTCGCCTACGACGTGTTTGCGACGCCCATACGATCAAACGACGCTTGAGCCGTGCAAAAGATGCTTCTATACTATCATGGCCAACTTTAATGGGTCACTAGAAGCTGTAGATTGCGATATTCACAGCGTGAGATACGATATGGTGCTAGAGAGTAGAGCTGGCGGCCGTCTCAGATGCCTCATCAGATCGCCTACGACGTGTTTGCGACGCCCATACGATCAAACAATGCTTGAGCCGTGCAAAAGATGCTTCTATACTATCATGGCCAACTTTAATGGGTCACTAGAAGCTGTAGATTGCGATATTCACAGCGTGAGATACGATATGGTGCTAGAGAGTAGAGCTGGCGGCCGTCTCAGATGCCTCATCAGGTCGCCTACGACGTGTTTGCGACGCCCATACGATCAAACGACGCTTGATCCGTGCAAAAGATGCTTCTATACTATCATGGCCAACTTTAATGGGTCACTAGAAGCTGTAGATTGCGATATTCACAGCGTGAGATACGATATGGTGCTAGAGAGTAGAGCTGGCGGCCGTCTCAGATGCCTCATCAGATCGCCTACGACGTGTTTGCGACGCCCATACGATCAAACAACGCTTGATCCGTGCAAAAGATGCTTCTATACTATCATGGCCAACTTTAATGGGTCACTAGAAGCTGTAGATTGCGATATTCACAGCGTGAGATACGATATGGTGCTAGAGAGTAGAGCTGGCGGCCGTCTCAGATGCCTCATCAGATCGCCTACGACGTGTTTGCGACGCCCATACGATCAAACGACGCTTGATCCGTGCAAAAGATGCTTCTATACTATCATGGCCAACTTTAATGGATCACTAGAAGCTGTAGATTGCGATATTCACAGCGTGAGATACGATATGGTGCTAGAGAGTAGAGCTGGCGGCCGTCTCAGATGCCTCATCAGGTCGCCTACGACGTGTTTGCGACGCCCATACGATCAAACAATGCTTGAGCCGTGCAAAAGATGCTTCTATACTATCATGGCCAACTTTAATGGGTCACTAGAAGCTGTAGATTGCGATATTCACAGCGTGAGATACGATATGGTGCTAGAGAGTAGAGCTGGCGGCCGTCTCAGATGCCTCATCAGATCGCCTACGACGTGTTTGCGACGCCCATCGATCAAACAACGCTTGAGCCGTGCAAAAGATGCTTCTATACTATCATGGCCAACTTTAATGGGTCACTAGAAGCTGTAGATTGCGATATTCACAGCGTGAGATACGTAGAGCTGTGTCACGTTCCATCACGGAGCACATTTTGTGATGTCAAACCATGCAAGCTTGAGGTGGACGTGAACACGTGAGCAAATGTGAAACGAAAATCAGAGTATTTTCTACGAATAACGTAGAAATAGAAGAAGATCACATAGAGAAGAGAGTAGAAATAGGCTGATTCTGAGGAATTTCGTCTCACGAATTTTCACGTGAGAAGAGGTCGCGTGATGGATTTCACGTTTCACGTGACTCACGTGAGACCTCACGCTCCGTGACACAGCTCTAGAGATACGATATGGTGCTAGAGAGTAGAGCTGGCGGCCGTCTCAGATGCCTCATCAGGTCGCCTAGACGATGTTGCGACGCCCATACGATCAAACAATGCCCGAGCCGTGCAAAAGATGCTTCTATACTATCATGGCCAACTTTGATGGGTCACTAGAAGCTGTTGATTGCGATTGGCGTAAGTCTTCGTTCCTTACACAATATTGCGATTAAAATCAATTACTTAACACTATGTTATTAGCTTGGACCGTAAACGGGTACCATCGGATGAATTTCCCTCTATCATGGTATATATGTGTCTTGCCACTCCTAGTTCTCAGTTACCAGGCCTATTTTTAGTGTTGATTTCTTTCAGTAAACTTACTGTGTCTGTCATATTTGGTTTGTATGATTCTTTCTAGAAGACCTTGACATGCTACATTTTTTCATCACTACGAAGCAGTTGCAACATCAACACAGATACCATTTCCGCTTCCACTGCACACTTCATTGATAGTCCAGAACACCAATGAAGTCGTTATGAAGAGAACCCAAGTATAATTTTCCATCTGGACCCTCCGTGACTCCTGTGATCACTGAGATATCTTCCCCTGTAGGATCCTGATATATTTGCTGAACGCTAGGTTTGCTGAATTCATCTCCTCGGTGAACGATTGCGACTCCTCCGTAGGGCTTGGCATCTGGGGTAAGCCCACGAGGAAGAAGCATCAGGATTGTTCTAATCAACCTACTCAGAATTGCAGGTCGTATCGCGAATAGTGCCTTCAAGTCAGGTGTGGCTGGTGCAGGCATTGCAACGAAGCATAACGAACTATCAAATGAACAATCAATGCCATCTAGAAATCCTGGAAAATCCGTCAATATTGTTTCAAGCTGTCCCTCTTTTTCTCCGGTCAAATGGTACTTCATCACCTTGCCTTCGAAAGTAGATGTAAAAACAACAAAACTCTCTTGTGCATCCACTGCAACGCCATTTGCAAAATGTGCACCTGACGCAATCAAGTCAACCTCTCCAGTCTCAGGCTTGTATCGTAGCAATCTTCCACTTTTCAATCCCCTAATACCTTCAAGCTTAGAAGGGTACCATATGTCCCACTTTCCTGTTTTTAGATCGCGATCTATTTTGACGTCAGTTGCGTCTGAAAAATAAACATGTCCAGTTCTCGGCCCGATATCCACATCATCTGCATAAGTCACATCAGACCATGATCCATCTTCTAATTGGAATCTTGAAGCTACCAACTCCACAACAGGCTTGGGATTTTGATCTAGACAAATTCTACATAAGCCTTTCAATATGTCAGCGAAGTAAAGACAGCTACCGCTATCAAATTTTCCTCCAATCGACCGACCAATGCCAAGATCTGCAACTTCTGTAACTTTCGCCGTGATGATCGATGCATCATCATCTCTTTTTTGCCTAAAGTCAGTAATGGAAACCAACTTGGATTGTTCTGTCAACGTGTACATGGTACCATTGTTATCAAATATTAGAGTTTCAGGACCAACCATAAGACCTGGTGATGCCTCTTCCTCCACTCGTTCGTAAATTTTTGTCAGCTTCCCATTGGACAGACGCAGAGAAATATTCGTTGGATCCATTGGTGGACCAGAATGGCGATTGCTTGGAGCCAAGTCGACAGGCCGACCATGAGGAAACTGTTTTGAGAGGAGTTGATGTATGCCTACTGCAGCGACGATGACTGAGACGAAACCTATGAGAGATACTGGAATCTGAGCTTTTACCATTTTTGCATTAAAATAACCACAATATTCATATAATTAAGATGTATCTAGATGGTTGGTGGAGCAAAAAATCTTCTTGTTATTGTCTTCGCGGCGGCGGAGGAGATTTTTTATACCAGTAGGTGAGCGTGGCCATGGTGCTGTTGCCATCTTGGATCCGCTGGCTATTTTTTTAGGGTTCTCATCGGAGAAAAAGCGGGAAACTCCTCGTCTGACCTCTGACCATGTCCGCTTTTTTCACCTCCTCCGCCATCGCCTGATGATTATTTTTTGCCCACCTACACCACTAACTCGGCAAAGCGCCAACTACCAACCACTACAAAACAATGACCCGTACCATCCTCGTCGGCAAAGCACGCCGAATCACTCTCGATGAACTCGCCTCCATCGCCACCGGCTCTGCCAAGTTGGAAATGCAGCAGCAACAAACCGACGAGGAGGCGGCGGAACAGCCACAATCGATGGCGGATGTAGCTTCTGCCCTCCAGAAACTGTCATTAGATACCTCTTCAAGTGGAGATTTGCTATCTGCCGAGGCAACCATTGCGTCGCTTACTCTATTGGCGTTGACGATTTCGCAGGGTCGGATTATTCGAGGAGATTGTGCTGCGAAACTTTCTTCGGCTATTGTCGACATTGTGAACAATGTGCTTGAAGGAGAACCTCTTCGACTACCATCGAATGCTGACGGATTCACTACCAGTGTGAATGAGTTGGTAGGGGGAGAATTGGCAATTTTGGAGAAAGGACCATATTTGGAACGGTTGATTTCGATTGCCAGGATCTCGTTGTGTCTGAATAAAGCACGTACGCTCTCCTCCAAATCCATCTCTGATCCCATTGCATCCCTTTCCATTGAGCGTCTAGGCTCTGCACTCTCTGTTGACTCATTCTCTTCAACTAACTATGATGAGCTGCGCCCTCACCGCGGCTGCATCGAAAGTGCCTCAGTCATTCGTGCCTGTTTGCAAGGATCTACAAATGTCGCTGCCAATGAAAAGAATGTGACGCCCAGTTCGGATGATAGCTGCAAGTATGCCAAGTTAACTCCTCAATACCATGGTCCAGCTCGGGAATCTATTGCTGGTGCGTGTAAGACTATGGAATTGGAAATGAATTGCTCAGAGATGAATGGTTCTGCTTCTCTGGATGATACTGTGGCAATGTTGGCGGCGAAGAGTGTCTTGGAAAGCGTGTTGACGTTGGCTACAGGATCATCGATGCGATGCGGAGGTAAAACCGATACTACGCAAGCATTGAGCGCAATGTGCAACTTGGCAGAAGTGGCACCATCTTTGGAAACTGCTGTTGTGACTTTACAGAATAGTCTTGAGAGCGAAGCAAAGATGGGCTGTGTGTTTGTTGCTGATGAACTAGCAAAGAAAGAAGCTGAATTGAAAGCCAAAGAAGAAGAGAAGGCCAAACGCACTGCAGCCCGTGGTACCAATAACAATCCCAATGCTTCTAGTGGTGATGGCAAAGATGAATTTGCTGGAATGTCAGAGGCGCAGAAGGCCAAAATATTGAAGAAACGCGCAGAGAAGGAGGCTAAGGCAGCTGCCAAGGCCAAAGCGAAGAAGGCCAAGGCTGCTGGTGGAGCAGCTGCACTAACTTCTATCTTTGGTGCTGGTATCGCAGCGATTTACCCATTGTTGAGTACAAAATCAGATCTTGGAGATGAGGCACTCGTTTCAGAGCTAGAACAGGCGATCGAAGCCTTGTTATCTGGAGGAATGCAACGCAAGCCCAAGGTTGCAAAGGGTACACGCGACTACCTTCCGGAACAAATGGCTATCCGTGATAAGGCCTTCACTATTATTCGACGTGTGTTTAAGCGTCATGGAGCTGTTGAAATTGATACGCCTGTGTTCGAGTTGAAGGAAACCTTAACTGGAAAATACGGTGAAGATTCCAAACTGATTTATGACCTGGCTGATCAAGGTGGTGAACTACTGGCGTTGAGGTACGACTTAACAGTACCCTTTGCTCGCTTTTTGGCTGTCAATGCTGTCGGAAATATCAAGAGGTTCCACATTGGAAAAGTTTACAGGAGAGACCAACCGCAGCTGTCCAAAGGACGTTATCGCGAGTTTTATCAATGCGATTTTGACATTGCTGGTGTGTATGGAAGGATGGTGCCTGACTCGGAGTGTCTTGCAGTTGCATGCGAAATCTTGGACTCCTTGCCCATTGGAGACTTTGGTATCAAGTTGAATCACCGCAGATTGTTGGATGCCATTCTGGACTTGTGCGGTGTTCCCGCTGATAAGTTTAGGACTATTTGTAGTGCAGTGGACAAGTTAGACAAGGAGCCCTGGAGCGAGGTCCGCCGCGAAATGGTCGAAGAGAAGGGATTGTCTGGCGATGTCGCAGACAAAATCGGAGAATTTGTTGTGCTAAAGGGAAAGCCCTGGGACTTGTACAACTCACTAATGGAATCCAAGAGATTTGGCAACCACAAGGGTGCTTCGGAAGCAATGGAAGACCTGCGAATCTTGTTTGAGTATTTGGAAGCCATGGGCAAGCTCAAGTTTATCTCGTTCGACTTGAGTTTGGCACGCGGATTGGATTACTACACTGGCGTGATTTATGAGGCAGTATGCATGAATGGAAACACGCAGGTAGGAAGTATTGGAGGTGGTGGCAGGTATGACACACTCGTGTCTATGTTCCAAGAAGCTGGTAAAGTTACACCCTGTGTAGGTGTGAGTGTTGGTATTGAACGTGTATTCACTCTCATGGAGGAACGCCTTCGTCAAGAGCAAGGTGGATCGATCAAACAACCAAACGTTACAGTACTAGTCGCATCAGCCGGAGACAACATGTTGCGTGAACGTATGAAGCTGACAAACGTCTTGTGGGATGCCAATATCTCTGCTGAGTTCAGTCAACAGGAGAATCCCAAACTCAAATTTGAGATTGCTAATGCTTTGGATAGACAAATTCCTTTCATGGTTATTGTTGGCGAAGAGGAAGCTAAGCAAGGCAAATGCAAGGTTAAGGATTTGAACGCAAGAACTGAGGATACTGTAGATGTAAGTGACCTAGTGAAGACACTGCGTTCCAAGGGTGTTGTTCCAGTTGGATGTGAGTTCGCAATGGAGATGCTGAACAGCGAAAGTGATTAAGTAGCGATAGCTGCATTGAACAGTAACAGCTAGGTACCATTTGCTGCATTGTATATTTGTGCGGTGTATTCTTATTTTATGTACATGATGCTTACAATACTCTATCAAGCCAATTGCAATAGAAAGTCAAGCATTTCTTCATCGTAGTCTTCTCTTGTCTGCACCTTGATAATCTTGTTGTCTTCTAGTGTGAGAATGTTGTGAACGATGGTATTCTCTTGTTTATTCACTACTTGAAACTTTACATCTACAGCCTGTAAACCCTCTTCTCTGAAATGTATCAACGTTATCTTGGATCCCAGTGAAAGATGAAGTTTATGGAGATGCTCGATCTGGCTTCGATTGATTGGATAGCCACCATACTCAGTACTCTGAACATTACCATGGTATACCGCATTAAACATTTCTCTTGCTCGGTTAGCTGCTTGTCCATCTATCTTCTCTCCATCAAATATCGAGAGGTATTGGCGATATTGCTGCTCGAAAGTTGTCATGATAACTGGCATCGAAGAGGATCTTCGTACCACATGTACCACCTTCTTTCTCATTGATGATGGCTCCTCACAATTATGAGAAGTCCGTGTCATGGTTTTGATGACATAAAGAAGCAAGAAGAAGTGGTCGTTCAAGCGTAAGTAACTGCTCTTGCTTGTTATCATCTACTGAGTATGTGGAGGCAGCAAAGCATGGTCATGGTGATGCATGGTGAGCAAGATCTTGCTTGCCTGTTGGTAAAATGTTGAACTGAGAAGACGTGCGCTGGTCGCAGTGACACGTCGGTATTGATCCAAGATGATCCTGTCGGGAGTCCTCTTTGAATGAAATTACAACAGGAGAGAAGAGAGAAGAGAGAAGAGTCGATTTGAGCCTTCCGCATTCCGCATTCCGCATTCCGCAATGTTTCGATTCCCAATACGAAATACGAAAGTGAGGGAAGAGTCGAGGATACAATGTGCTCTTCCCTGAAATATGTAGAGGGATGCAATTGGGCTCCATAGTTGTCAAGTTATTATGGTGCATGGCAAAGTTGCTCGTTTCAAATGCTCAAAAAACTTCCAGCCTTTGCCTGTAAGGTAACGCAGAGATCGAGGTTGAGAAAGCAAGAGATTTCCTGCTCAATATGATATATATTACCATCGCATAAATAAGTTGATTATACTAAGCATATTCTGTTTATCATGTTATATGTATACTAGAACACCCACACCCCACCCTACACTAATGCACTACTAGCTCTTGCAGAACAAGTGGAGGCAGCTACTCATGGAACATTAATGAAAACCTTGCCACCTTGTTCACCAAGACCATAGACAGGTAGTTCCTTCTCCTCCGTCTTGCTGAACAAAAAGCCGAACAACTTTCCACCTTCCTTCTGGACAGGCGCACCCGTTCTTAAATTGTATGTAGCACTGCAAAAGTCACATTGCAAACGGGCCTCGTCGTTAGTCTCATCACTTGGTTCCAACACCTTACCCTTGGTGAGAGGAATTTGACAGCTGGCGCAACCGGAACTAAAGCAGTAGGTTTTATCCTCGTAATTGACAATAGACACAGCGCCCGTAGGATTTGTTTGTTTGTTGATCAATGAAGGAACTTGTGTATCGACAAGTTTGACAACGTTCTTCTCAGAGGGTAGAGATTTAATAGAGGGAATGCTTGTCTGCACCCAGTTGCTCTTTGGCTTGCTATCTGCATCACTGTCGGATCCACCGATGGATTTCGGTTTGTTTAGTTTGCTGTTTCCATTGCCAGTTAGACCACCGCGTCTTCCTTTTGCCATGTATAGTGCCGAAGATGTTTGTTGCTGTAACGCCGGAGCAAAGCCGGAGACGGCAGCTGCGCATATGAGGAGGACAAGGGAAGAAAGCTTCATGTTGAGATGTTTGATTGTTGTTACTGTAAGAAGAGAGCTGTATTATTTGTGTGTAGGAGGAACTATGTAGCACTGAAGATGCTCGTTGAAATGAATGACGAGTTGTTTTGCCGAGTGAGTCACTGAAAGCTGCGTGGCGCCAAAAATCTTTCAATGCACTTTTTGTGCTTTGCGCTTTTAGCGTTTGTATCGTATTGTACTCCAAATAGCAGAGTAGAGAGTAGCAGGTAGCATGATGCTACCCGTCGGCGTAGCAACCCACAATCGGCTGGCACTATCAATCACTCTTTCAGCAGTCTGACGACGCCCTACTAGCATCGAGCATGATATCTCTGATCAACCGATGAAGATTTCTCTGCTAGCTTTTCTCCGCTACGGGTGTACAGATGTCAGTTCGAGGCAAGGAAGTAAATCCTATTGCAAGACTATATTACGTGAATCCAATCCAGTTTCCTTTTGGACTGGGATAGATTGCAACAAAAAGCTTGCTTTTCGGCACATGAAGCCTGGAGGTGACAAAAGTTATGATGTCGGTAGAAGCAATACTACTGTTATGTTCGTTAACGGACTACTGAGTAGTTGAATGGCACGAAATGCAATGCCTTGCAAAGATATTGCTACAATAATGATGTCAGCTTTCTCTGCTTTGATTATAGAGGACATGGTCAGAGCTCAGGTCACTTCATTGACTGCACTATGCATGACTGGGTTGCAGATGCATCTGACATGTTGGATTATGTTGGTCAAGACTCAAATGTCATACTGATAGGCTCTTCATTAGGTGCATGGATATCATTAGTTCTTGCAATGCAGAGGCCAGATGTAATAACTGCAGTGATTGGGATTGGTTCTGCAATCGATTTCACTTCCGATACCTACAACACCAAATTAACAGAACACGTAAAATATGGGAGAATCCAGTGCAAACTAGCTCCACTTCCAATGCCTTTGAAATATCATCACCATATTTGGACAATGCATATCCTTTTACTCGCGAGCTGTACCAGAGCGAAAATGATTATTTAATCTGCCAGGACAATCATTTTTCCAAGATTGCACACAGAGAATTGAAATGTCCAGTAAGATTTCTTCATGGGGATGAAGACGATGTGATTCCTTACACTAAGATCTTTGACGCAGCTGATGCTCTCCAGTCGAAACATTCTGGAACAGATATTGCGATAAACTTGATAAAAGGTGGAGATCATCGACTATCGAATGCAGATGATATTTCATCTCTACTAGACACACTTGATGAATTTTTGTGAATAGCGGGAAACTAAATGATATGCAAAACTTACTCAAGAGATTCTTCTGCAAGAGTCCAAAGAGGCGTAGTATTCTTTTGCTCGCCATCATATTATTTGGTGATGGGTGTCTAACTTGGATCAAAGCACGTAATCACGACTGCACTCACATAATTCACCTGACTTCGATCACTCCCCTAATTGCTGCAAATATAATTCACTGCTAAACGATGTAACGAGAAGTCAAAGAGGAAATGTCTTCATACTCACATGTTCACATCTAGTTACCCTACGTCTTTACTCTGCCCTTTCACGCTGCCATCTTACGATACAGATTCATGACGAAGTCTTCCGCATCTTCGTCTAGAACCATCTTCATCTCATCCAACATTGAGCTGGTACTGCACCCTCCCTCCTTGGCCAATTCTTTCATAATAAAGTCAATAAGAGTTTTTTCTTCCTCACCTAGGTAGTCAACAATTTGAGCAGTGACATAAGTCTTCAGAGAATCAGTAGCTGTTGGAAGAGGAGGAAACTTGCTATCAGAGGATAATATGCCTTCTTTCGTGGTCTGTGCAACAAATGATGATGACGCAGCAGCGGCGGCGGCTTCCTTGTCTGCAGCTTCATTTGCTGCACGTATTTCACTCAGACTTTGTCCACCCTCAACGTCCAAACGCTGTTTGCGAACATTGATATCACGATTGGCCTCGGATGGAACAAATTTTCGTTTCCTAGTGCCTTCCTCTTCGTCATCTTGTGGTTTCGCTTGCGTCGTTGAGGCTGTGGTTGCTTCTAAACCATCACCATTGGCTTTTGTCATCCATGCGGGCAAATTCGAAACTCCGCGTTGTCCAGAATCTGCCACATCGGCAGTCGTCACAACAGCAGAGCTTTCTGTCGACTGCTGCTGCTGCTGTTGTTGTTGCTGCTGCAATTCCTTCCGTTTCCTCCTCTCATGACGTCCCTGCTCAACAAACTCTCGGACCCTTCTCGATATTCGATCTGTAATAATGTCCACCCTCCTCCGCCGGCTAGTCACATCTCGTGTTTCCAACTTGCGCTTGAACTCCAACACAGCATTCACCACGTCGGGTGCATTCAGAGGATCAGCATCCTCATCATATGCTCCACCACCAGCGGCAGCTGCAATTTTGTCCTTGTCTAATTTCAGCCCATGATTGTCATCTGTATTATCTCCCGTGGCTGCAGCTGCATGCCCACCCCACTGGTCGTCATTGGCCTTTTGTTGTTCCATCCCACCATTCGATGAGGTGTTTGCCGTACCTCCTTCCTCATACCGCAATCGCAATGCCGTTAATGACTCTAGTAAACGAAATGTAATTGTCGGATCTTGAGGGACAGGATCAGGTTGTGGAATAGTCATGTCAGGTGGAATGTTGGGAAGATCTGGGATGTGATAATTCGCTAAATGGTATATACGCATTTGTTGTATTTGTTGAAGTGTTGCCAAATGTTGGGCTTGTTCCTCTTGTGTATATTTTGGTTGTTTCGTTTCTTCTTCTACTACTGCTTCTTGTTCTTTGGTTGTTGGTGGTTGATCTGTATTTACTGCAGCATCTTCTTGTTTGATTTCGTTGGATTCTCCATCATTTGTTGCTGTCTCTTGTGGTGTTACATCAGTTGTTTCCTCGTTACTTTGGTCAGCGCCCCCTTCATCACCACCGCCACCATCTGCAGCAGAAGCATCAGCCGTTGATGATGCCGGTGCTTCAACAACTTTTACAGGCAATACAGGCAATGCACCCTTCCCCTCATTTTCCAAACTACATTTTCTCAACGCGAATAACCCCCCAGCAAAATTCTTTGCACCAATATAATGATTCATCTTAATCACTGCCACTCCTCCCTTGGCACCAGTCCAATGCAACGCCTCTGTAACTTGTGCATCCGTAGAATCATCATTGCTTTTTTTCTCATTCTCATTATTCAAGAGTAGTCCCAATAATCCACGCTCCTTCATCTTTCTCCACTCCTCACTCTTCTCCGAAGGAGGCGCACAACACCCCAAATGAACCGTACGAGCTGCCGCCCCACAGGCTGGAAATGCCGCCTCACGAATAGTTCGTATGGATCGTAGGAATTGGGGGAGGTGTGCGAGAAGGACGACTTGGGCGGAATTTTGGGGGTGAAAGTTGAGATTGGGTGATTCTGCTGTTAGGAGTGTTGGTGGGATTGCGGAAGATGATACTCCTCCAGCGGGAGGTGGTGGTAGTGGTGGTGGAGGCATGCCGGGTGGAGGAAGGGGCAGCGGTGGTGGTGGCATGCCTGGGGGTGGTACTCCTGGTGGAAGAGGAGGCGGTGGAAACGATGGTGGATTCATTTCGATATCTTTGTTCCACTCTTTGAAATTTCAGCGGCGTTTCGAAGACGGAAATCGCAGCCTCTTTGGTAGACGATGGAGACCCCTTCTGTCTATGATAATATTTGCTCTAATCTACTTCCACAAACGGTCAACAAAAGGAGAATGCTGTGGGCTTACTGATGATCATGATACAGCTGCTAGATATCTTGTCACGTAGCGATAAAGCGACAAAAAGGACGAAGGAAAAAAAATCCAGGACAGACCTTCCCCTTTTCAATCAAGCGAATGCAGTCACTCATTCAATCGGCAATTCCAAGAGATTGGCACTTCATCTTATTGTACTTGCGGTAAACAGTACGCGTCATTGATACATTCAACTCGCTGTTCGATATCTAGTTGCGCCGCCAAGGCATAAATTCTCCCATTTTCATCTAAATCAACAAACTTCCACCATGCCATCGAAAGCAAAAAAGGCCCAGGAAAAGGAGTCCAAAAAGGCTGCCCAAAAGAAGAAGGAAAAGTTACTGGAAGACAAAACATTCGGGCTCAAAAATAAGAACAAATCATCCAAAGTCCAGGCATATGTCAAGTCCACAGAACGATCCATCTTAAATGCGGGTACCGATGCCCGAACACGACAGATGGATGCACAAAAGAAAGAACAGGCCAAGGCACGCAAGGCACTCAAAAAGGCCAAGGAGGCAGAACAGGCAGCTCTCTTCGGCGAGGCACTAATGGCAGTATCCAAAAAGGGACCAAAGTTCGGTGCCAAGGCGGGCAAAGTCGAGGCCAAGGGTCGTGATGGCGGTGATGAAAACGAAAAGAAGGGAGGGACATCCCGCGCAATGAAAATGATGTTTCAAATGGATGCTCAGGAAATGGAAGATAAACTCAAGGAAGATCCGAATTATGTCCCTACGTTAGAAGATGAGGTGGAATCACAACGACAAAAGAAGTTAAGGGAGTTGAAGGCATCGGGTGTCAAGGGTACACCTGTCACACAAGAGACTTTCAAGGTGTGGCAGGATAAAAAGAGAAAACGGAAGGAGGCTGCAACGAAAAAGATGGTAGAGAAGGAAATGAAAAAGAAGAAGGGTGGAAAGGGTCTTAGTGTTTTGTCGGGACGAGAGTTGTACAATTATAAGAAGGATCTCTTTCAGGATCAAGAGGGAGATGGTGGTGATAATGTTGTTGATGTGAATGCAGCGGCTGAGGTTGCCTTGAAGGTTGAACAGGATCTATTTTTGGAAGGTGATGATGATTTGGATGATCTTGAAGATTAAATTGAAAATATAATAAAAGGAAGATAATGAAGTAGTTGTGCAGCACGTGCATAACCAGAGGTGTAGAGCAAGTTAGATGCATTGAATTGCATCTCTGGTATCACCAAGAGCCAAGTCGCATACATGGTACCAACACTAAAGAATGCAGACGAAAAACTTTACATAGACCGAAGGAAGATTGATTTTTGATATTAGAACTCATTCCTCCGTTACAAAAAGAAAATTGAATAGCCTATTCATACGTTATACATATGTCTTTAGTCGTCCTCCAACTCTTCATCATCATCTACACCAGGATGAAGCTGTGCAAAGTGAGCATGCTCTGCCTTCTCAGGCTTCTTTTCCAAATTCCTCCTCATCTCTTCCAACTTTTCAGGCGTGAATTCACCTCGTATCGCCCTCTCATGCAACTCCGTTCTCAATTTGACCAAGTGCTCTTGAAGTTCTGCTCTTGTCCATGCACTCTTGGGCTTCTCGAGAGTGTAGTCATACCAGCTTGGTATGTATTTCTGCTTGAATTCTTCATCGTAGGCTATTTTGCGCCCAATGAATGGTGTTGCGAGGAAACTGCACACAAGAGACACACCCAAACCGAGCTGTAAATAAAAGTCCTTTCCTCTATGCCTGTTATTGAATCTTGCTTTCTTGGCCGCAATTACTTTCTCAACTGGATACTGATAATATGCTTTCATGGATTCATTTGCCTTTTCTAAAGCTGCATCTACTTCTTCAGCGGTCATTGCTTTCCTGCCACTTGTTGATGATGAAGATGTTGGAGGCGAAGAAAATTTTCTTTGCACGACAACTCTGTTATTGTCAATCACATTGCCACTGCAACTTCTCCGACGGGACAGGCTTAGCCGAGACGCTGATGATGCTAATTGACGTAGACTCATGTCTGCTAGTTGTTGTTGGTTTGTGTGGATGGCGGATTTCTATGTACTACTACTGCCGAAATGATATCAACCTACCACCTCCCTCGCTTGCATTGTGTTTGTATGCTCGCCACGCCACCGCAGAAATAAAATGATGAGAAGGAAAAAGAGGAGAGAGTAAACAGGAGAGAGGAGAAGGGGCTTATTTACTCTTGTATAGGGGCTTATCACTTATCACATCATGTCGGAATTGCTACGTCATATCGCGCCTTGATTAGGTATGGAGCGTTTTAAGCGAAGAAGAATCTATATTGATATAAAATTTAAGCTCTATTATCTTTTATCATGATCAGCACATCAACTTATTTTTATAAATTAAGCCGCTTACGTCTGTCTGTTCCCATCCAGTCGGTCATCGAGTGCAAAAGCAAGCTGGCGGCGCTCTGCAGATTTTTTCGATTTCCACAACCAATTGCCTTGAAGTGGTCCCTTGATGTTGGTTGTGGATATCAACATCTCATTTATTGGGGAGATTTGCAACATTGCCTCATTGATATCTTCAATAATTTAATTTTTGTAAGCTGAAAAGGAGATTTTTGAAGCCAATAAGGTAGTGAATATGATGCACTGAACGACATGACCAGAAGACATCAATTTTACACGGATACCGATACATGAAAATTTATCTCTGCGGCTAATGCAATAAGAAAATGCCTCCCTACCAACAACCTGAAACTCCGTCATCAACTCCCCCACCTCCGCCAATGAGCTCTGCTGGTCTGCCTACGCTGTCGTCATCCACGGCTCAGGCACTGCTCGGACAACGAGATAGTTGCAATGCAGCCAACAATCACATCATGGCCTCCACGTCTGTTGACAGTGGCCTAGAGGACGTCGAAATTCCACCAAACTTTCGTCCACCTCCTCCTCCTCGCGAGGTAGCCTCTGGTGTGGCTAATCTTGGCAACACATGTTACATGAACGCAGCCCTTCAGGCATTAGCACATGCACCTGAGTTGTGTCATGCCCTCGACGCGGAATCTCATATAAAGAGATGCCCAGTGGCATTGAGGAATGAGCGTAGACGAAGAAAGCTTCAGAGAGAAAATGCTTCTGGCAATGTAAGTAATGCTGCTACGAATGCAAAGTCTCATCGTCGTATATCATCAGGTTCATCCAAGGGAAGTACCAATTCTAAGAATCAGCGCAGCAAGAAAAGTACTAAAAAGAATAGAAAAGGATCCTCAGCAGGGAGCACTTCTGGAGAAGAAACTGACTCCAATGCTGATATCCAACAAGATGAAGATGAGTATGAATATTGTACTCTCTGTGAAGTAGAACGTCTTTTGGGGAGGGTGCATTCCCGACCTGATGAGACGATAGACATGATAGATGATGATGTGGGCAAGAGCAAGGTGGAGGATACTACTGGAAACAGCAGTGTTAACTACCCTCCAGAATTGGAAGACAATGGTGGAGGTCCTGTTGTCCCTGAAGCATTTGTTTCGGGATTTATGTCCTCGGTTGCCCCCTGGTTCCGAAGGGGGGTGCAAGAGGACTCTCATGAATTCCTCCGTTTATTGATTGACGCTATGCAAAATAGTTGCAAGGGAGCCCGCCCAGAGGAGGGCAGCAACGATAGCACTTCTCCCTCCATCAAGAAAGAAGGCAAAGATGATCAAGACTCTTCAGCCGAAGATAATGAGTATCCCTTTCGCCTCTTCCGTGGGACCGTCGAGTCTAATGTCACGTGCTCTGCCTGTCGCGCCACGTCCTGCAAGATCGATCCAATAGAGGATATTGGGTTAGATATTTTACCAGTGACAAAGCCATCGTCAGCTTCAGCCCCAGCACGTGGTGGATCAGAGCGTAACTCCTCTTCTTCCACCCGATACACAAGTTCTTCTCGATCAACATCGCCAACTTCCAATTTGGCCTTGGCAGATGTTACCCAAGCCCTTGATAGATTCATATCCCAGGAACGCCTCGATTCTGGATACAAATGCGAGAAGTGTGGAAAGGTGGGTAAGGCCACAAAGACTTCCAAGTTGGCCTCCATTCCTCCAATTTTGACTCTGCACCTCAAGAGATTCCGCTACGGTGGAAGCGGCCGTGCGGCACGCAGTGCCTCCGGAAATAACTCCGATAATGGAGTGAGTGATTACGTCGGCCCATCTGGCTCTGCCAAGGTTGAAGGACACGTGAAGTTCCAGAGCATTCTGGATATTAAGCCCTATTTGACCCCCAAGTTGCAAGATACCGATTTCAAGAAGGCCATCTGTAGACTTTTTGCCGTAGTGGTCCACTCCGGTAAGAATAGCCACAGTGGTCACTATGTCACTTATGTTGCCAACATGAAGGGAAAAGACTGGTGGAAGATGGATGACGGAAAGGTCGTCCGTGTAAGCCTGAACGAAGTGATGCAAGCTGAAGCTTACATGCTTTTCTATCGCGTCACAAACCATCCTGTGGCAACGCAGCTCAGAGAAGCCGCAGATGCCAAATCTGCTGCTTCTGTAAGGATCATGGACGCGATCAAGCGCAAAGATGAAGAAGCCAGGGCAGCAGAAGAGAAGAAACGGGCCCAGGCTAAGTCAGCAGCCCTCGCTCTGAAAGAGCTTGTTGAGGCAGATGGAGAAGGGGTTCCTGATGCCCACCCTTTGAGTGACAACTCTGATGCCCCATCTCTCGGGAAGCGGAAGCGCCCAGAGCTTGCTTCTGGAAAGGAATGGATGGAGGGAACTACAACACTTTCTCCAGAGTTTCTGCCACTTCTTCATCGAATTCAGGACTTTATTTCGGAGAATGTTACCTTCAACTCTGAATTTTTTGGATACATAACAGAAGAATACAACCGAATGTCATCCAAGCTAAGTGTCGGTCGTAGGGTAAAAAACAGCAAGAGGATCAAAACTCTACTTGGGAAGGGCCCAAGTGGTATCTATCCTTTAGAAGACGTCAATGAAGATATGAGCGGAGGGATTCTAGATTTGTTTCACCAGATCTCAAGTTTGTACAGACAAGAGCATCCCGATTCCCCATCTTTCATCATTCCCAAGACAGTGAAGGTTGAAGCTTCAGCTGAGGAAGTTGATGTCCCAACCTTGACCATAGACAACGACGAATTGATCATTCCAGACGCCACTGAGAGTTACGACGGCGCACTCTAATTGAAAGTAGTAGGAAAGTAGAATCATTAGAATAGAGGGGACTGTAAAACTATATTGTCGATATTATCGCAGTATTTGTTTAGCTTTATAGTATTACGATAACGATATACTTTAGAGCTTCTCATCCCACCAACTTTTTGATGACATTTCCAGCACTCGGCTTGCTGCCCTGCGGAAAGCAAATGATAATTCTCTTACACTCGCCAAGCTGCTCAGCGCAGTACCCCGCGATTGTGCAACATCAACTGCTAGCATTGTACCGTCGGGACTAACATTATCGTTGGCAGTTGTAGACTTGTCTGAGTCCGTGCCACTATCCTCTTCGGATGAGTTCCCAATGAACAATCGATCTGGAATGTCAACTGCACTACACACTAAGCAACATTCAGCCTCGTAAAGCTCATCAATCAATGTGATGAATCTCCTCGCTCGATCTGGATACTTTAGATTGAGATGAGGAATATTTTCAAGCATGACTATCTGGAAGTGGTTCGCAATTGCACTGTAGTCTGAACTTCCCAGCTCTGTAGTACACAGTTCTTCAAATGTAAAGCGAGCAATGATGTCAGAATGTGACCGATGGACGGCCATTGTCCGTTTGAAATTGACTTGCAACTGTATTGGTTGTTGTTCATTGGTTGTGGTGGGATGTGTCTCTTGATACTGTAAAAATAAACGATCTAGTTCTTGCGAAGCATGCTCTCCATTTTTACCGTTTGTAGTGAGATGGAAATAGTCGCCATGATTGTTGCTCTCGTCAGCATTGATGACCCCAGACCTCACACGTCGATAATCTATACCAGTCTTGTCAGTATCCCCCAGGTTGTTTCTGTCTACCAAATGATGCACTACACAATACTTCTTCATCAAATCTATAAATGGCAGGAAGTATTCTCTATTCAGACCGCCCTCATACAGCGCATCAGGAGGTCGATTGCTCGTTGCAGCGACAATCACACCTTGTCTCCACAGTTCACCAAAAAACTGGTTCAGTATCATAGCATCTGCAATATCTGTGACTTGAAATTCATCAATGCACAGCAGGGTAACTTCTTCCGACACCTGTTGTGCAATGCGTATTATGGGGTTTCTTGATTTGTCTGTATCAACATGATAACTGCGACCGTGTTCATCTAAAAGCTGTTTATTCAATATATGTATTCTTTGATGGATCTCTTGAAGAAAGGAATGGAAGTGCAACCTTCGCTTTTTGTGGGTTGGTGCATGTTCATAAAATACATTCAGCATCATTGATTTTCCTGTGCCAACTGGCCCATGAATGTAAAATCCTCTAGGGACTTGTATTGATATTGATGGAGGTTCTTCGTTTGTGTTGAGTTCCGTATTGCTTTGAGTTGTGTCATCCTTCAGCCGCTGTTGTTGTAGCTGCTGCTTTTGCTGTTGCAATTGCTGTTGTTTATGGTATTCTTCTACATGCTGCAACTGCTGTCTAAACGTAGAATGATTGTATGATTCCAGAGTGCTTTGGACTCTCGTCAACTTTTTGGCAGCTTGCTGCTGTAACGGATCAAATATTAACTTTCCGTCTGTTACTTCATCTTGAATGGCGCTTGCAACTCCCTTCCATATTGTTGTGCTGCTGCCGCTGGCGTATCGGCTGGGAGTAGCAGAGTAAAAACGCATGCGATGAAACCTACATTCTAGAAGGGAATTTGATGTACGGCGAAATAGAGCAGTGAACATCATCGCACTTGGACGTGGGTCCTTTGTTTTGTGTGACGTATTGTAATAGTCCTATCAATCTATGTGCACGTATATTATTTTCTCTCTCCGCGTTGTTCCAACACAGCCGCCAAAATGCTTCGTTCTATCCTACAGCTGCCACCCGTCCGCCTTTCTATCCAACCACGACCTCGCGATCCGTGGCTTGCTTGTTAATGGTGGATGCTGTCTAGAGATATTGATCTACTATCCAGTGTATTCCGCTGATGCAGAACTTTCCTGCTTCTCGTTCAACGTCAAACGTCCCATGGTCTTGTCTCGCATCTCGTGATCTGTTCTTGTGGTTGCTGGTCTTAGATCTCGTATCGCTTATAATCGCCCATAAAACACGTTGCTTCGGGATCTTAAACCAGGTAAAATTCTGTCCTTCGGAAAAGCCAACCGCCCAAATTTTGATTTGAGCGATTCAGTACGATTCCTACCGTAGGATTTCTCTACGCACCAGATTTTGTCGGGCAGCGAATTTTTAGCAACGCTCGAAATCTTCTGCTGAAAACGCAACTTGCGCTCTGGCTTTCCTGAACGCAGTCAGATCATAATTCAGACTTTTGAGCAGTTTGTTGATTGGGGCGAAAGCGTTAATCGGCAAAGTAGCAAGAGAGAGATAGCATCGCATTGACCATAACTGACACTCATAGGTCGGCGCAACTACTACACAACTACTTGGTGTTGGTATCTTTCATCCTCCATGCGGAGCAGCTAAAACACATCTTTTCATACAACGACCCTCGCCCCCTCACATATCTAACATGATGAACCCCGACGATTACGATTCTCCAAGGAAACGGAAGAAGATCAAGATAAAGGAGTCGGTGATTGACCACACGTACAGGGATTACTCTCAAGTGGAGGTGCCTCCTGAAGACGACGATGGCGATGGCTCCCAGCGCCCAATTCAGCCGAACTTCCCTGCCAAACTTCATGACATCGTTAGCAACCCCGAGTACCGACACATCATTGCCTGGCAGCCACATGGGCGGTGCTGGAAGGTTATAGACAAATACCTCTTGTCGACTGTGATATGCCCCAAGTACTTCTCACACTCCAAGTTTGAGAGCTTTAATAGGTCTGTCAACGGATGGGGCTTCAAGGTGAGTTATTATGGAATTAACGGTCACTATTTCGCATTTATTTTCCGTTGTTAACGAATATGCACATCCACTATTATACAGCGTCTATTGAACCAAGGACCGGATTACAAATGCTACTACCATGAATGCTTCTTGAGGGGGCGTCCGGAATTGACAAAGATGATGCAACGGCTTATCAATCCGGGGAAGAGATTGCCGGATAAGGCGGGGGAGCCGGATTTCTATGAAATTAGTAGACAGTACCCCCTTCCTGCTGGACCCACTGTCAGTGAATCAAATCCGATGCTTCGTACTCCAGCTCCGTTTGCAGGAGGATACCAAAAGCCTCCTGCTCCATCGGCAACTCCAGCTGCTGCAGGTGGTCCAGGTGGTGGTGCACCAGGAGGTGAAGGGGCGGGTGGTCCCCCTGCACCTGGGCAGATGCCGGGTCAGGCTGGTGCAGCAGGTGGTTATCCATACCCATACCCAGGCATGCCCTATCCTGGACATCCACAATATGGACAACCACCTGGTTATCCTCAGGGGATGCCACAACAGGCATATGGTTGGCCAGGGCAGCCCATGCCTCCATTTTCTCCCGGAGGAACTGGGGGAAGTGATCCAAACACACCACAGGGAGGAGGAGGAGCTGCGGCTGGAGCTCCAGGCGGTGCTCCTGCTCCCGCTGGTGGTGCATCTGGAGCGCCTGCAGGAGCACCAGGTGCCCCAGGTCAAATGCCTGGTGGTATGCCCGGATATCCTGGTTATCCTTACCCCCCTATGCACCCTCACATGTATTGGCAACAAGCACAGTACATGGGCTCACCGTACGGACAATTCCAACAACAACCATTTTACCCACCAGGTTATGCTCCCGGAAGTCCTGGTAAAGGAGGACCTGGAGGGCCTCCTGGTTTTGACCCTACCCAACAGCCAGGTGCACCCCCAGGAGCGCCAGGTGCTGCAGCTCCGGAGGGAAAGGCAGATGATTCGGATGCTGGATCAGAAGATGAGAAGAAGCCTTCCGCTGAAGAGGGTGAAGGAGAAGCATCAGAAAAAGAGAAGGATGAGGAGAAGGAGGATTCCAAAGAATCAAAAGAGGCTACGGGTGCATCGGAATCACTTCCATTCTAAGAGAGTTATTGAACTGACCAATCACCCTGGATTCATTTCTTCTCATAAAACAACGTTCTGTAGTGTCAGTTCTTAGCGAATCTAAGCTGAAAATTGTTTGGGCCATGCTTTGAATCATCAGGAAACAATTCTGCGGGGTGTTATCTTTAGTGTGTCATTTTGTGTGTAAAGTCTTCTGTATGTATGCATTGAAGCATTACATTCAGACTTTTTGTGTTATTGAAATAAAGACCTGTTCCCTAAAAAGGTAATATCAGTTATGAAACACATCTTGTCAATGCATATATATCTGCTCTACTTCTTTTACTATTATTTCGGTTCTTGTTGTGAGCCGCATTAAAAGGTGTATTTCACGCAAGGGAGAGTAATGTCTTCCTTCTCTTCAGTGTGACAATCAACCCCCAAAGTGAGGTAATCCCTGCCTTTGAACACAGCGTCAAAATAGTCCTGTTTCTCGCCTTCTTCGGACGGACGGTAGACTTGGAGATAAGCATCTGATATATTTCCTTGGAACTTCTTCATAAATGACTCCTTTGTTTGCTCCAAAGAGACCTTCACCTTCTCAACCTGAGTTTTGAAGATAGCCCGCTGACCACTTGTGGGAGGCAATCTACCAAGCATCTGCACAGCCATGCGGATCTGAGGCCATTGCGTGTAGACACCGTCACTAACCGCCACTTTGCCTGCATCGTCATAGCTGATAGTCCAGTCCAACTTCTTCTTGTCTAATGCGTTGTACAAAGCTCTATCTTCGGTGTCACCGTGTAGAAAGATTCTGTTCACAGTAACACCAAAAGATTTCTCAAGATATGCAACGAGTTGCTCCACGCTCAATTCATTCAACTTGTAAGAAAGATCAATTCTGTCCCAAGACGTGAAAGAAACTGGTTGCGGGGCATCCAAGCCCGTGGAGATTGGAACGGGAGGGTCTGGTGCAAATGTTGTGAAGTTTCCACTACCTGCAGCCAAGTTAATGTTGGAGTTGAGGAACTTGTCACTGCCTTGTGACTGCAAGCCAAGCACGAGCTTTGCAAATTCGATGTCTACAAGACCGCAAACCATTGCTGTAGTTGTTGCTAATGCAGGGATGATACGACCAGCAGTGACCTTGACAGCATGACGAGGCGACGCTTTGATGTCGTAGTTCCAGGAACGCATATTTGTTGCTGCAGTGAGGAAGTCGATGTGGAAATTGAGATCATCTGTGCATAGAAAAGGTGTGAATGTAAGAGATGGATCCAGCAAGTAACAATAATAATGAGAGGGAGAAGAAGAAGACACTTACCATCCTTTTCAAACTCCTGGGGCTGCGCAGGTTGCAACTTGGATGTGTCAGCTGCAAATTTGTAAAGTTCTCCTTTCAACTTTTCGTCATCTTCACCACTGTCCCCAGATTCTTCCTCGTTGTCCCCTTCGCTAAGATCAACCTTATCTCCAGATGGTTCCCAAATCGCTTGTTCAAGTTTGAGTTCATCAACAACAGCCTGAAATTCACTTCTATCACGTACAACTTCAGCTCGCCACACTGATGCGTACAGATTTGCTGTACTATACAAATACTCCATCAAGAGAGGCATGGGATCATTCCAATCGACAGGTCTGGGGCGTCTCTTGGTTCCAGTCCAAAACTTTTTCCCGCTGGACTTTTCCATCTCATCAGCTGAATGAGACAAGTCAAGGATAGAGGTGCGGAAGTCTTTCATCATTCGGTTGAAAGCAATGCGGACACACGCATTAAAATCAATCGATCCTCCTGCTTCTTCTTGCAAGTCAATAAATGCCTTAATCATCCGCAGAGCGCGACTTTGTTCTCCTGAATCCATGGTATCTAGCTGCTCGAAGAATGCCATCGGATCCTGTCGAAAGTTCTCATACACGTCAGGCCCAAACTCAAAGTAGTCTGAAAAATAGGCTTGCTTTGCATACTCAATACAGTGCTTAGGAAGATAAGGAAAACTTCTCAGTGTACACATGGCAATTTGATTCTCGTTGTCATCTGATTCCTTCCCGTCATTATAACTAGATGTACGGAAAGGTAGGACCACTTCGTGATTGCACTTTGTTCCCAAGGTACCACTTTCTAGAAGTGGCTTTGAGTAGAATAGACAGCGAGCATCGGTATACTGCCTTGCTTGCACGTTGTCAAGCGCATTCCAACACACACTCAAATTTTCCCAGAATTTGTCGTTGAAGTAATCTTCACTGTCATCTCCCACTTTCTTTTCCAAGGCCTCAATGTTTACACTTGGGTTCCACTTCTTCACTACCATTGCACCGCGAACACTTTTGGGATGACCCACATCAGGTTGTCGGAACAGGAATTGACGAGATAAGTTGGATACTTCAATGCGATCCATGTCTGTCACGACAATTTTACCGTCCTTCCCAGTTGCAATCCCCATCAGAGCCAAACCCTTCAGATATTCACAGCCCAAGGCACCACATCCTACCAAAAAGACACGTTGATTTGCGGCACGACTTTGAAAATCTTTGCCCATAATGGAAATTTGATAATCATATCTAGAACCAAACAAGGGGCCAACATTCGACGCACACTCATCCACGACAAGAGCTTCCTCATCATGATGAACCCACTGGTCGATCGGCGTGAACTTTCCTGAAGCTTTGATAACTTCTTGCGCTGCAGCTCCGCCCAAGAAAGCACAGAATCCAGTCAACTCGGCCGCAAAGAGACGAGAGTAACGAGCAATACGTTTCTCGTCAACATCACGAGGCTCTCCCATGGGGAATCCATATTGAATGGACTGTGCCCAGCATGCTCCTTCGGTGTCTTTCCTGGAGTCTGAAATAGATGTTGCAATCTCTACCATTTGGCTAGCGTCATCAGCATTGTGCAACTGAGGCCAACGGTTGTTCTTCTCATGAAAATCCAAGGCTGCAGCAATGGATAGATGAACTTCAACACCCTTTCCCAACTCCCAATCCTCACCGCGGAGCATTTGTGGCACAGGCGTCCCTTGCAAGGTTTCTGCAAGAGACTTGTATTGCTTGTAAATGGGAGGGCGTACTTGATTGAGTAATCCTCCCGATTGATATTGACGGAATGCATCGACGCTGGTCTTCTCCAACATTTTCTTGCCATTATCATCATTCAACACAAATGCCAAACGATTGAAAATTGTGATAGTCCTCACTGGGAACTTTTTGTTGGCATTTCCTTCGTCTTCGTCGAAAGCCGACTTGTAGAAATCATATTGACGCTCAAAATTGGATACCACAGATTTGGTTGGAAGTCCTAGAGCCGTTTTGAATGCTACTCCACGTGTGTCCACTTTGGCAGCAGTAGGACTGGCAATGGCAACTCTCTTGACGGTGACCGACATGCCATTCAATCCTTCCATACCCTGGCGCAAATCCTCCAATACAACAACATCGCCATCTTCCAAACCGTGTTCATTTTGAGCTACCGTGACAACAACTACTTGCTCTCCCTCCTTCACGCCTGCAACATCTAACAACTTTGGTTTGCTGTCCAAAACTTCCACGTTTGAAATGGCAAGTGTCTGCGTTGGTTCTCCAGTAGCATCAGTAATCTCATGGTTGGGCCCAAAGTCAGAAAAGATCGACGAGGTAACACCATTCGTAACTGCCATGATGAAAGCAATCCCATTAGCACGTGCCAATTCATTCAATTGAAACAATTCCTTCTTTGGCAACATCGTCGCGACGACCACTGCGGCATATCCGCGACGAGTTCCCAACACATCCTTGTTCATAATTTCCTCCGTCAAGGTGCTATTGCCATCCAACAAATCCACACGACAGAATGGGTTCAAAGTACGCAGTTCCGTCAAACTTGCTGCACCCAACGTCGTCTCTTCCTCAAGGACATGCTCCCGGGTAACGTAAAAATTACTCCCCCGATGCTCCTCCTTACAAACGATGCCACCATCATACAGCATCACCCCACCGACATTGCTCAAAATCAAGTTCTTCGCAGTCTCCACGCCCACTCCCTGCATACCCACAATCAACACATTCAAATCCTTCAAACGGGCAATGGTGTCTCCCCCAAACGCGGCCTTTTGACGGTCGATCCGTTCGGATTCATTGTCCACAAGATTGCCCGTCTTGTACGAGCCCATCCAGTCTCCCCAGTTTAGTAGTACTTCTCCGGATCCATCAGCCATTTTGATGCGCTTGTTGGTTGGTGAGTGATTGTTGTTGTTGTCGTTACTGTTGGTTGCGGTGGTAGAGCGCTTGGTCATGGTCGTTTGTAAAAAATGTGGTTTTCGAAGATCAAAGATCCAAAAAGATCCCGGTTGTGAAAGACCGAGACCCACAGTGAGTGATGCAGCTGAATGAGGTGAGGAGGACGGATTGTATGAGATTGTAGCAAGAACAACAGTCTCCACAAAGAATAAGATCAAGGGAGACAGGGAAAAGTCATTATTAGGTGAAGATTCTCTGTGATGTCAATCATTAATGTAATGAAATCTTTAACATCAAAAATCTCTATTTACAACATACAGCAAAAGGGGAGTCAGAAGGTTGCCCCCAGCCATGGCAACATCGCAAACCTAACTAAAAAGTTCGTGTCTATACCAAAGGTTGGCAGCACCATTAGGATCCCCCCTCTTTCTCTTTTAAGCCAATATCTCTCCACTTCATTCAATCTAATCCGATCCAATCTTGGACGAAAATCCAAACAACAAAGTATCAGGATACAAAGGCATACCAATAAACGCTCCCATCACCATGAACACAATAACAACAAGACCAACCGCCGTCCAAGTAATGATATTGAACGTTTGAATTTCATACATGGTCTTGTAATTGTAGGCGTAGGTGGTGTAACCATTCTCACCATCCTGCTGTTGATTTTGGTTGTTGCCATCCTGGTCATTGTTGTTTTGGTCATTATTCTGTTCATTATTTTCTTCCCCCTCCTGGTTCTGATCCTGTGATCCCTCCTCTTGGCCCTCCTCCTCATCTTCATTCAAACGACGTCTGCTGGCAGACACCACACTATCCGGGACGTTGGTCTCAACGACAAGATGGACAACGACAGTCTTACCACTGGCATCCGATTCATCCTTTAAACGTTGGATCAATTGACGGAGTTGATCATCCGCCTCCTTGGCATCAACCTCATCCATAACCTGGAGGGATACAGCCTCCAATGATCCAGCCTCATTTGCAGTGGTCGAGGAGGAGAGACGACGTCCAAAGTCATCCTTATCGGTAACAACCGCGGCGGACTTGGCCTTGGGGGAAGATTGAATACCCTTGACGAGGGTATTGGAAACATGTCCCGAAATCTTGACCTGTCCCACAACACCATCCTCACTATCATTATTGCCACTCAATAGAGCCATGGCAGTGGGCATACTGTCCAAGTGCCCGGCAACATTTCCCCCAAGGCCAACAATGACACCCAAATCAGCCTTGGTGAAAAGGTCAGGAACCACAGCCATACCAGCATATCCGTGAGAGGAATATTTCCCATTTTTAGAAGGGTGCATTGCCTTCCAGAAGGAAGTCATGGCCGCGGGTGTGGTGGTGATTGATGCGGCATTGTTGTTGTTGTTGTTGGTGGCGGTGTGGATGGTGCCCCCCTTGCCGAATTCGAGGATGGTGACTGTGGTTTGCTTGGTGGCGGCGGCAACGGCAGCACTGCTGGCGAGGGCTATCAGGGATGTAATGAACTTCATGATTATATTGTCTAATTATTTAATGATTCAATCCACTGTTGCTAGCAATAATGATATCATTGAGGCCGTTATTGCTCGTGTTGGCGTTGGCTGGCTGTGGATGATTTTAGATCCAGTCCATTGTCGCTATTTTGTCGCTGTTCACTTTTTCGGGCAAGCTCGAAAATCTCACCCCTACCACCGGGGACTAGACAGCAGGGAGAAGAGAGAAGCCAGATATGCTGTAAGCCCCCGCCACACAGATGACCAAAAAAAGCGTCCCGCCGATTATTCCGCGAACGGCAATTTAACTAGGGCGCTTCTCTAGTTAAAATTCGTCGAGTAGACTTCGACACCATGCACATCGATTCGTTGAAAATCCTCCAGGAATAAGGGACAGGATGTATAGTATGGGACAGCGGCGGCTTGCTTTGGGTCACAACGGTCACATATGTCGCATAATCTTGGGTGCCAAAATAGCCATTTTGGCCGAAATGTGCCGAAATGGCGATGTGATACACATGCTGTACCTGACTGTTATGACCCAAAGCAAGCCGCCGCTGTCCCATACTATGCATCCTGTCCCTTATTCCCGGAGGATTTTCAACGAATCGATGTGCATGGTGTCGAAGTCTACTCGACGAATTTTAACTAGAGAAGCGCCCTAGTTAAATGGACTTCCCGCCAGAAATCGGCGGGACGCTTTTTTTGGTCGTCTGTGTGGCGGGGGCAAGCATGCGACTCTCTCTTTCTTCTCTCTCGTCGCCCTTGATTGTCCCCGGTGGTAGGGGTGCGAAAATCTCCCTTCGCCATCTTCCAGCTCTTTGCTTTGATCATGTTACAATTTGGGCTGGGCGCTGTCATAGGGAGAGACGCAACAGCAAGTAATGAAACAGAGAGCAGCTTAAGAGAAGAGTGTTAAATCACCATCATTTAAATTAAATCAAAGCAAGGACTGAAAGATGGCCCTGTCCAAAGGCGGCAGCGCCACCACTGGAAAAGGAATGACCGGGAACAGAGAGGATGTCATCGAAACACTCATTGATATGGATCCGTGTGGGGCTGCCTATCGGGTTTCAAAGACCATGGTGCGTGTATTATTCTATTATACATTCATTTATGCATATGTTGTGTCTCTATTTATGCTCACTCCATTATGATTTCTCATCAATTAAATTGTCGTATTGCTTGCCACCTTGTTCATCACACACATCAACTCATAATAATATCATGTCTACAGAACGAGGCACCCTCCTTTGCCCTTCAAGGTCGACACAATCGTATTCCCGACTCAGCCCTCTTCGATGCGGCGAATGCACTTTCCAAATATGAAATATTGCCATCCAGTCCAGAAGTTATGGGGGATCTTCTCCTCCTCCGCAAAAGTGATGGCAACAATGATACTATTGACGAAACTAAGACCAATGTTGCCACCACGCCCAATGCATTGGATACAATGAATAGTTATAGGACTGAGGGTTCGGAAGAGCGTATTTTGCGTCATCATGATAAAATTATTCGTGCCAAGAATATTAATCATCGATTGAAACAGCAGCAACAGCAGCAAGATCAAAATCTACAACAATTGAGTGATAAATTACCTGCAACGTCGGATTCAGATGCTGGTAATGACGTTGCTACTGGAAGCGGAAAAGGAGGCGATGGGGTTGTAGCTTCGTCTCTCTCCAGTGTTGCTCCTCCCACAAGTGATGTCACCAATACCACTACATCTGTAGCTGCTTCTCCTGCTTCATATGTCACGACTAAACCTGTTCCACCTCCACAATTGGTATCAGCATTACGTCAAATCTTTGGTACGGCCAGTTCCACAAATTTACAAGATTTAATGACTGATACGTCCATTGATAATGATGACATGAACAACAAAAGTAATGTTGGCAGCGATCATGATGATGAAGGGTTAAAACGCCAACACTCTGAAAATGTCAATGTACTGCCTTCCTTGCTAGCTGCGGTATTGAATCATGAAACATTTGTAGGTCCTCCTGTATCAGCATCCTCGAAGACGACTGAAAGGCCTTCGATTGAAGAAAGTGAGGCTGTAAGTCAAATTAAACGCGATTTGAAGAATTTCTTTGGTGGAGAATTCGATGATGACGAGGAGGATAATGATGAAACTTCGGTGGATAACGATGCAGGTATTGAAGAGGGCACAAAAACTCCAACGAATGATAAGAAAGAAGGGACACAGGTATCAACTCCACCACCTCAACTTCCTCCGGGTGCTGCAAATATGGAAGCTATTATTGGAAGTGTATGTAAAAGCATGCTCCACAAAAGTGACAAGTCTCCGCCGACAAAAAGCCATGTTCACGGGGTACTGATTGCAATCCTATCAATCTTGACTGGGTGTTTACTATCAGAAGAGGACTTGGAAAATCTGGGACTAGGTGAGGATTCTCATTTGCTACTCCAACATCAGCACTTGCCGACATCTACTTTGGATGCTGCGGGCAATAGTGATTCGAGTTTTCTTCAGGTTGGAGCGGTGCTTTCCATGCTAAGGAGTGGCAGCCATGGTGCCAGCGATCTTGTCAATGATCATGACAACAACGTCATGGAAGAGTTCTCTTTCGATGAAAAGTTACTCAATTACTTTGCTGATGCATCTTCCACTTACGAGGAACGAATTGAAATTCAAAAGGCTAATTTGTTTAAGCTCCCAACACCAGAATTAACCAAATCTGAGGATGAGGGGAAAGCAGGGGATAAGCAACTGACTCCGGATGAGCTTCCTCCTCTTGTAGGCAAGGTAAGCGACTCCAGCGATGATTCGGATGGGGATGAAACTGATGTGGATCAAAGTGAAGTAAATCAAGGAAATAGCGAGGACAGGATAGAGGAAGGAAATAATGATATTCCAATCTTTGACGAAGGAGATAATGAAGACCACAACTCATCCAACTCAGACGATGGACACGACGAAGGAGATAGCAGTGCTAGTAGAAACTCTGCTAATGTGCAGGAAGGAGTAAACGATCGACACGACAGCGACGGAGGCGATGATGACTCCGAGAACAACGATGACGAAGATGAGGAATCTATGATGCTCCGGCAAGCTCTTGCTCTTAGCTTGGCGGCTGCTATTGGCTCTGGAGTGTCGGATGAGTCAGATGCCGACGAAGGAGGAAATGAGAGTATCGCTACCCCACCACCCATTCTTGCACCACTACGAGAGTTGGAAGGTAACGACAGCTCCTCGGAAAAAGGTATTACCTCTGACAACCTACCTTCCCTTCCCACACCTCCACCTCTTAGTCTGCTGCCTAAACATGATCAGATTGTTACGGAGGTATATGAAGAAGAGGATGAAAACGAGGCAGTCAAGTCTAAATCTTCTGAAACGGAGACATCCTCGGTATTTGACCCTTCTGCTCTATCCAACTTTGGCAACTTACCAGCTTCGCAGGTTCTTCTCCACCTGCAGGGTTTTGTGCTGGACATAATGCAAAATTGCTCTAAGGATGTTTCCGAAGAAACTCGGAGCGAAATGGAAAGTATCATGTCACCCGGTGGCATGGGATCACCTTTCTTCGGATCACAAACGCCCAAGTCACGTCCTGGCGAAGCTACAGAGCAAGAGTCATTTGATGACGACTTCACACCTGATTCGATCACTGCGTCCCTGCTTTTCGCTTCCCTGCAATTGTCCAATTACCTACGCAATGCCGCCGTTGCAATGTTGGGTGACATTGTTCAAGATACGAAAGACATGGTTGAAGAATACCGTTCTGATGCGCACGTCATTAGTGAACAGGATATCAAAATCGCCAACTCCAACGAAAGTGAGGATCCATTGCCAGACGTCAAAGATGATCCCGCTGCTATCAGTGCTACTTTAGATTCGTTTGAAAGCAAAGGAATGCAAAGAAAGGCAGCTGCCGCAGCACATTTTGCTACGCTGAGGCATGAAACAAAGCAAAAGCTCGTACTGTTGTGGAGCAAGAAAGTTTCTTTATACTCCATTTGCTGCCTCCTCAGTATGCGGTGTCTCCGCATCTTCATGGGACGATGCATTCAAAAGGGCATGAATGCTTCCAGCAATGAAGACGATGTTTGCATGTCTACGAAGACACGACTTGGACTCGCTGCTATTTTATCGAATTTCTACTCTTCGTCTACATCTTCATCTTTCGAACATCTACACAATTCCATCAGCCGCTTTTCAGAAGATTATAAGGCTGCAGGAGATGGCCCAAAAAATCAATTTCTTGTTGCATCACTCTGCAGTGAGGCAATTCTGCTATGGGGGGCGTCCCTGTCATTTCTCTACCCTGACCACAAGGCAAGGGTTGATTTGTTAAGTGAATTAGTTCGGAACAGAGCTTTGCCGTCAGCTAAAAGTTTGATTGATCTGATCGGTTCTGCTGATGATACTCAGAATGTATTGGGGTGGAGTGACAGTGAGATACAACAATCTAAACTGGATCTTTTGTGCAAGCGGCTCCGGATGAGTGACATGCTGGACTGTTTTGTTGAGTCTCCGATGCTTAGTTTCGGAGGAGATAATGATCTGAGCGACGAAAAAACATCAAGTCAAGAGACTATACAGGCACGTCCTCCTGACAACTCCCTCTCAGCTATTTCTTTACTGAGCGATGTAGTGAAGAACTACTCACAAGACCACAACCTCACCCAATTATACCTTGCTGTGTGCAGTAGGACGATGTCGAATTTGCTTTTGTGGCAGAATCTTTCCATCTCTTCAAATGATGAAAATGATCACGACATCTCAGGAGGAGAAGCGAGTACTGCATCGTCAGAACCCTGGGCAAATGGATTGCAGCTGAGCTTGAATTCTTCAAAGTTTCACTTTGACTCAACAAAATGCGCAGACTCCATTGCAATTGTTTCATCGGCGAGTTTACCAGGTGTTACAGCAAATCAACGCGCGACGAAGGTGTGGGGTACAGTTCTTTCAACAGCTTGCTTCCTCCCGAAAAGTGGCATCCATCGTTGGGCAATAAAATTAGAAAAGTGCGAGCGCGGCCATGTCTTTGTAGGAGTGGCTACCTCCTCTGCTAGCACGAAGACATATGTTGGAGGGGACAAGCATGGGTGGGGACTGATTGGCACTCAAGCTTTGTGGCATGATCGCAACAAAATCAGGTCTGATTATGGTTCTACTTTTCGGTCTGGTGCCACTATCGTTATTACACTGGATACAAATGTTGGCACACTTCGATTTGGGCTGTGGAAAGAAGCTGCTGGTGCTGAAAACGGGCCACTTTCTCCATCTCATGGGACAGCTCCGCTGACATCTCCTCGCATGGGTACAACTCCAGGTAGTGGAGGTTCTACGATTGAAGACTGGGGCATTGCATTTGAAGGATTGCCGCTTGATGTGAAGTTGTATCCTGCTATTGGTCTATACCAACGCGACGACAAGGCTACGCTTTTCGCCGTGTCAAACCCAACGAAGTCATCTAGCGGGAAGCCAGCGCCTTCAGCAATATCTAGTGGAGAAATATATTTTCCTTTGCCTGCGGACGCCAGGGAACAAACACCAGATTATATGCTCCGAGTACAACGGTGGAATCAGTCATTGTGTACAGACGGAATAGCCTTTGGCTCCGAGGTCTTATCAAGGTCCATCAAATTACTTTCTTCACCCGAGTCAACATCGTCGCTTGAGACAAACGTTCTTTTGACCAGTGTTTTACCCAGTCTTGCGTCAAGCATTTGCTTGATCCCGTCGTGCATTCCTACGTTGTCTACGAAGTATGCAATCGCATTATTGCCGCTTGTAACCAGGTGTGCAAAGGTTTTGGACAAGCTAATTCCTCTTGAAAACAAAAGTAACGCTCTCGGGGGTGAGTTGAAGGAAGGAAATTGGTTACTTCGCGTTGAACCATCAACATCATCTAATAGTGAATCTCGAAGTAACAACATGCCTGCAGAATACGTTGTGTGCCTCAAAAGAGACGAATCGTCAAATAAAGCTGGATATACGTGCTTCCAAGGAGAGGGAGTTGATACATCTAATCACTCTAAAGACGGCCGTGTAGTGATCATTGGTGCTTGTTGCGGTACCCAACTTCATTTAATTGAGGATTGGCCAGATGATTCTCCGTCATCTTGTATTATTGATGCCCGCCTTGGCCTTGATGGGACCAAATTTGAAGGCACTTATCACGACACGAAGCAGCAAACATCTGGACGAGTATTTGGTTGTCTCCAAGACGCCATCACCACAAGAGTGCAGACTGACAGTACGAGTGCGAACAACAGACAGTTGTTACAAATGATTGAATCGCTTCTGTGCATGGCAATAGGTCATCTTTCTCTCCTATTGTGTTCGAAGACTTCACTCTCTGATATCGATAGACACTTGGGTGAGCAATCAGATACAGTGGGATCTCTTCAAGAAAAACGAGAATTGTTTCAGAAACTCCTTGGTGCGTCTTCAATCATTGCGGGTGGGCGACTAGATTACAATAGTAATCGCATCCGTACTGCTGTTGACTCCTTGTTGGAAAATTTCCGTGTACCTAACACCATGGAACATGACGGAGGTGACTCTGTCATAATACATCATTGGCAAGAACTTGTGGCTTCGGATATGGCTTCGTCAATACAAGAATCACCAGCCAACACATCCGTGCGCATTGAGAAAGCAGGAGTATTCATCGAACATCTATTAGCTTCAGAATCGCAATGCAGCGGCTCCCTCTCTCGTTTGTGTCCAGATGAGTATTCTGCTTCGCAACTGAAAATTGCTTCTGTCATATTGTATCATTTGTGTGGCCATCATGAACTTGATTCAAGCACTGAGAATAGTGAAGTGCTGGGGTGCGCAGTGAAGGCATTAAGTACATCTCGTCAGATATTGGAGAATGGGATCCGCGACGCTCTCTCTAGTGCAAAAGGTTTACCACTCAAACAAGTGTGCAAAACCCATTGCTCGCATGCTAGCGACGTAGCCGATTTTCTTATTGAATTTCCATGCGTAACATCTGGTGAGGGCAATCCTCAATCAGTATTTGATGATGTCACTCTTATTTTCAAAAGTATCAAGTCAAAAGAAGATCTTTGCTACATCCGGAATGAACTGGACTCAATCACACAGAAAAGTATCATGCGCTACTTGGGGCTTCGCTCATTGCATTCGTTGTTAGGATGGGAAGGGTCTGCTGAAGGAATCAGACTTCATTCTGCCATTGAATCTGCAATTGTCTCGCTACCTAGACTTCTCAGACGACCTATCGTATCTTTCGAAGCGCATCGAAAGCGTCAGTCGGGCAGTGTATTTTCGTCAATCCACTCAGGTTGCTCTGTATGCGTCCAAAGATGCATTACGGCGTCGGTAAAATCGTTATATGAGCGGGTGGGTGTGCATCTCGAAGATGCTACTCAGCAAAAATCATTCTCTTTAGTTCTTTCCTTGCTGGCGACCAATTCTACAGTCTCCTATCCACAAGATATGGAGGGCACACTATCGAAAATGATACCATGCATCGCAGATATTATTGTTCATTGTAGGGAAGAGGCATCGTTATGTGATGGAAATGACAGCTCCCCTTCTACGACGACGCTTGTCAGTGCCCTGCGTCGGCGGTCGGCACACCGTGTGTTGCAGGTTGCAGCATCAGTTTCGCTTACACTCACTGCGCAGTTATCTGGTTATCAAGAAGGTGATGAATCTACTAATTTGGTCAGAATGTCGTCTGATTTACTACTTCGAGAGATGACTGAAATGATACCAGTGGTTAGGGAGAGTGTCAGCTTAAGAAGAGATAACAAAGCTTTTCAAGCGATGAAGGCAGACTGGCGTACACGCAAAAACTTGCCAACAAGTCCACCTCGTTCCTCGATTGCAGATTGTAAGAATGACGACTCTTCTCCGGGTTTATCATACCTTCTTAGTCACAACTACATGATGGCTTCAAAAGCAGCGTCGACCGAACCTATGTCCAGTTGCTATTTGAGTTATCTCATCAATACTTTGCATGTTGCTCTCAGATCAGCTCCTTTCGTCGCGAGAATGAAAATGAGATCTGAGGAATGGTTTAATGTTTTGTTTTCTCTTATTGGAATTCACGAAGAGGAAAATGATCAGCCAACATCCATATTTCTCAATCCAAAGTTGCGTCGTCGCATTTTGCGCTTATTACGCCTTTTGCTAATCGAAACTGATGCCGATCCGGTGATTATTCGGTATCTATTTCGTGTTGTGGGGCCTACTGTAGGTGCTGCGTCGGAAGACGCACCCTCTGATTTTGCAACGAACGATTCTGTTGTGTCGCTACTTCGCTATCTATATGCATTTTCGGATGCATGGAGACAAATCATCCATCAAGTAATTGACGAAGAATGGAGAGGTGCTCCTGATTCTCAAGCATCGTCTGATCTACGATTTGGAGTCTTGTCATTCTTGGGAGGTGCTCCTGGAAACTTGACGAAGGGTTCCTTTGTTGTAATCAAGCCCAACCTTGCTTCGTCTTCATCCACTGTATCTGCTAAGGCTCGAACTGGTAGTGGGGGTACATCCAGTTTGAATGTTTCTACTGGAAATGGTGTCGATGAAATCGTGTCAGGCCTGAGTCGCAATGTTGCTTTAGCAGGAATTCTGAGCAGTGTGGACCTAAAATCTGGATCATGCGAGGTCGTCGTCGTTGGGGACAGAGATATTGAGCAATCTCCCAAGTACATGCCCTCTGCGTACCCAAGCGGATCAAAAATGACTATCAGAGCAGTTCGTGTTAATGTGGCAGACATTTCATTTGTCAATGAGCTCCCTTTACTTATCCACAGTGATATGCCTGTAGATGGCATGTATGAATCGTTGCTAAACAGACTGAAATCCGTCTCATTGTCACTGTCGCAAGCATCATCAGAACAGAATGAATCTTCTGACCTCGACTCGGATGATATGTTTACCTGTGCAATGGGTTTACGATCCACTACAGTGCTCACATCAGACAAGAACATTCTTCGTGACTTTGTTTCTGACAAACAAGGCTCTTTCAAGGAGTTCCTTGCTGTTTGTCTACAACTGGCATGCCCCAATAAAACCAAATCCAAGGGCCAGTTGAGCTCGTTGTCAAGTCTTGAAGCTCTTGCATGGCATCTTCTCTCACTCCGCTCTACGCTGACGTCACGGAAGGAAGCTCTCAATAATGCTGAGCCTTCAAAATTGAAGTCTTTATTTGGGCAGGATGAGGAGTCCCCTGCAAAACCTGACAAATCCACTGACCGTCCTAACACAAGGGTCGATAGCTCGCGGACTCCGTCTGCTATGAGATCTTTTTTGGGATCACTTTCAGAAGGGATCGGCAGCACCGCGGCTTCAACAAATAGACGCGACGAAGAAGAAAGTGACTCAGCTGCGGAACGACAGGAATCAGAGGATTCTTCTGACACGGCAGCTGCGCATTTGCGAGAGGCTGCAATTGTTCAAATGGCCGAGCTCGGGTTGCCAAGGCAATGGGCAGAGCTTGCCCTTAGACGTGTAGGTGGAACGAATATTGAAGCTGCAGTTCACTTTTGTCTTGAAAGGGGTGGAGAAATGGAACGTCTTTTAGCTGAAGATCATGAACGCCGCGGATCATCGTCAGTTTTGTCTTCTAGTAGAAGAAGGGGGTTTGGATCGTCTCGAATGGATGCAAGCAATTTAATCAGGCAGCTTGTTGAAATGGGCTTCCCTCGGCGTTGGTGTGTCGAGGCGTTATCTGCAACCAGAAACAATGTCGACGAAGCTTTAACATGGATTTTGACAAATGGAGAGCGCCTTAGTGCAGAGGACGAGGCTGCTGAAGAAGAAGAAAATGAGGATGATGACGACGACGACGATGATGAAGAGGAGAACGAAGAAGAAGGCGATGAAGAAGACGACGAGGAGGAGGAAAATCAAGATGATGAAAGTGCCAGTGATGAAAATGTCGAAGCGTCTACTGCAACGAAACCGTCCTCGGAAGAGAAAGAACCTTCACTTGACTCGGAGAAGCCTCTCGGCTGGTCTGGTTCTCTTTGTCCTGTTCGATTTGTTTCTGGCCGGTCGAGCATTAACTCCAAAACGCTTGAAATTACAGGACTTCCTAGCGGAGGGTTCAGTTCTGTTGGAACAAAAGGTGTCCTCTTAACGTCGGGGAAGTGGTACTATGAAGCAGAGATCCAGACTGCAGGTTGTCTTCAGATTGGATGGGCGGATTCATCCTTCGTCGGTCACTGCCAAGCTGATCGTGGTGACGGTGTTGGTGATGGTCCATCGTCGTGGGCCTTTGATGGCTGGAGAAGATATCGTTGGCATTCCACGCCAACTGAGTGGGGGTGCAGATGGGCTGAAGGCGATGTGGTTGGTTGCTTGGTTGATATGGATTCTATGACAATAAGTTTTACTCTCAATGGTAAAGGAGAAGAAATTGGAATGGGTTTGGCGTACAGTGGTGAAGGATTCCGCCCATGCAGTGGTGTTTACGCATGTGTTAGTTTCAATAGAAAAGAGAAAATTCGTCTCGTTTTAGGAGGTGAAGGGACGGAACCATTCAAGTTTCCTCCCCCAGAAGGATACCGTGGTGTCGGAGAAGCAATCCTTGACGCAGTGAAGGAAATGGACAGTATAATGGAAAATGAGAATATATTGGACGACAGTACTCTCACGAAAGATTCGTCTGGGAAAAGATACATGTGTGACTTCTCCGATGGAGAACATGGTCATGAGTTATTTGCATGGCAGCACAGGTATTATGGAGCTGATGCATCTGTTCACCTTGGAGCAAGTCGGGCTGGTTTGCGGGGTGGAAGTAGCATGAAATCACTTAAAAGTGGGGGCAGTGTTTCTAATAACGACTCACCCGTTTCTGCTGACATCGCATCTCGTTTGGCGAAGTTATTATCTGATTCAAAATCAGCAGACACCGATGATGATGAATCTGATACATTGGAATCTAATGTTGAGATATTGAAGACATCCTACGGTGATCTTCTCTCGAGTGTTGAAGATGAGTTCAAAGAAGTATGCACCTCTTTGTGTGTATTATATGCGCAAAAACTCGTCATGCATACTATGGTTTCGTCGTCGGACACATTCAGTCTGAATTACTTCCTAACCGAAGCGAGCGACACGCCGTGGACGTCTGAAAATGCCGAAAAGGAAGTTAGTAGGACGCTGTGGAAGGTTATTGAACATTGTACGTCGCTCAGATCTTCTGGCTGGGTGGGCGAGGCAGGGGCTATGGCCGTAGCTGCAGAGGCTCTTGGTCTAGGGATTTCTACTTTCGATAATGCGTCATCTTCGACAGCACCAGGGTTGATTCAAGTCAATGATCAAACTCCGATTCCATGTGGAGGCACTGTTCAGTTTTTGAGCTCGGCTCTCTTCCTACCAAACGGTGTGGTCAAAGAAAACTCTACATACCCCTCATTGACATACGCCGCTTGCTCTGAAGTATCCCTTGGTAGCGATGCCGGTGGCTACCTCAGTTTCACTCGAAGCTCTCTGCAAAATGCTGTAGTAACATCATCTGTATTCCGTGAAGTACTTGTGGCCGCTGTAAGAAGAGCTGTTCGCCTCATTGCTGCGGCTGAATTTGATTCTGATGAACGCTCTTCGGAGGACGATAGTTCTGACTCGGCGTCTCCTCCAAACGACCGCAAGCGTTTATACAGCGATGAAAATGCTCCAGATGCTCGGCTTACGGCTTTCTTGACGGGGCTTCTACTCAGTGAGCCCGTCAAATGCAATCTTTCAGAAGATGAAAATACTGCGCTTAGATGTAGCTTATTTGAAGGCTGGTGTGTTGGTCTTCTTTCTCCGTCTCCTCCTTGGCGGATGGTTTCTGCCCTGACTGCAGCAGGCATCTTGAGTACTTGTCCAGTTGCATTATCAAGCACGATCCTACGCGTTCCTGTTCTTGCAAGATATTTCTCCAGGCTCGAAAGTACAGTCGCTCGTAGGCAATGGGCGGAAAGAGCTGCTGCTCCGATTTGCTCTAGATATTCTCATGCGCTGATTGAGCTTTTGAGCAGCGTTAAAAGATCCTTGAGAATTTGCGAAGGGGAAAGTCCTCTTGGTCCAGTCCGGGTAGACGCCGCAACGCCGCTTCCTCTCGTGTCGAATAGCTTATCCTCTGATTGTGGGTCTTGGGAATGGAATGATGGATGGATTAGTAGCAATGCTGGATGGGAAGTCTGGACAGGATTCGTAGATATCATGGAAGTAGAATGGAAACCTCCTTCAAGATCAATTGTGCGTACTTTGATGGATGGTGGGGAGGGCCCGCCGCTTTTACGAGAAGGGTGTACAGTTGTGCGTGGGAATGATTGGGACAATCGTGATGACGCCGACAATGAAGACGGAAAAGACGAATATGATGAAGAGAAATCGGCTAAGGAAGAAGAGAAGCGTGCTGCCGATGAAGAGAAGAAGAAGAAGCAGAAAGACTCAAAAAGGAGATTGAGTGAAGGCGACAAGGAGATAGATCCAGCTGAAGATGATGATCCAGCCAATGATGAAGATCCAGCGAATGATAATGATTCAGCATGTGAGGTGGACCAAGCTAAGGGAGAAGGATCGCCAGAATTGCCTCATGATGAACCTGATGAGCCCCCAAGTGATACAGCGGCGTCCTCTGGCAATGAGGCCGATGAACCAAACGAGAATGAAGATGGCGACTTGTGTGACTTGGAATCAACGAAAAAGAAGAAGAAATTGGCCACACCGAAGCTGCCTACTGGTACTGTCTTGTCAATTGAGCCATGGGGAGGCATTCCAGCGATGGCTAGACGAGTGCGTTGGCATCGAACTGGTAAAGAGGGTGTGTATAGGTATGGTGGGAATGGGGGACGATTTGATCTCGTTCACGTTGAAACAAATGATAAGAACACTCGTGTGAAGAAAAAGCATCCTCCCCCGGAAAGTCTTGAGCAATGTGCAGCAAGGTATGGCTTTGGAAAAAGAAGGAAATGCAATGTCATTTTAAGGTTGAGCAATCGCAAACATGCCAACGCTGACAACACTGATACATTCTGCGACGGTATCATGGAATGGCCTGATTTTGGTGCTGGTGTCCTTGTTGAATGCACCATATATTCCGACGGTGCAGTTGCGATCAAAGAAAAGCGTCTTCTTTACGGCTCGAAGGACTCGGGATGGGAGACCAGATTTGGACAGCCGTCTTACGTACCAGGGTCAGAATTCGTTATACTTCCGACATTGAACGAAGACACAATGTCATCTCATGAGGAACTACTTGGAGATAGTACCTTCCTTGTGAAAGATCTGAGGAAGAAAGAAGATGGGGGACGTGTTAGAGTCACGAGTGAATTGCATTTGTATCGAGGGAAAGGGTGGAAAGTTAACAGTGGAGATATTACAGATGGGTTAAACTTGTCTGCGGTATCCCCGATGCAGTCGCCATTAATTTGTTTTGACTCTGAGTTTCATGCTTCGTCCTTTTCTCTTTCGAAAGATAAGAGAACCGTGACATGCTTAGCAGCAGATGGAAGAGGAATAGCGTACGGAAATGTCGGATTTACAAAAGGCGTCCATTACTGGGAGGTGAAACTAGAAAAAGCTGAAATTGGGAGTGTTTACATTGGTGTCGCAGAAAAACCTGAAAGCACTTCAGGAGGTTTCGAGACTCAGCCAAGATTGAATAGGTGGCTCGGATGGGGCTTTGTCAATTTTCGTGCCACCTATTCTGCTGGTGTGGAAAGGGTTTATGGCGCCCATTGTCACGCAGGTGACACTGTTGGAGTGTTGCTTGACTGTGATGCTGGTCGAATTTCTTACTTTTTTGATGGTGTGAAATACGGCGAACACATTCTAAATGACTTGGGCTGTGCTTTTGAGAATGTTTCTCCCTTCGGTTTCAATGCGGATGGTTGCGGAAATGGTGGTGCTGGTCAGGGCGCACCAAGTGGTGTAGACGGAGGAAGAAATAGCCGCTATCCTGCTAACGGCGCTGTGCGTCCGAAAGCAATGTGGCCAGTTATTGGACTTAGACACCCAGGAGATAGAGTCACGATGTCAGCCAAATGTATGTCATCTCATGGCATTGATGCTTTCACTGTTATGAAAAATTCGCTTGCTGTCGATGAAATCCTCTGTTCATATGAAAGGGAATACAAACCTCAAATTCCCGTCCAGCCTAAACTCACTCCATCCACCGGGCTCTCATTGCCACACTGGTTTGTTGAGGAATCTCTGCAAGAATATACTAGATGGAAGAGTGGTAAATGGTTGAGAACAGCTACTAGAGGAAGTGGACAATACAAGATGTCAAGCTATGGCCTCGATGTTGATTTGGACACCTCGCCATTGGCATGCGCTGCTGCCTGCGCTTCTCTTGGTCTACCAGTTGCTCTCCTGTGCGGAGATAGAGTTGATGTTAAAAGAAGCTCAGGAAGAATTTTAGAACTCCAGGAGGAAGCTGTTGTGCTAGGGGCGTATCAAGGGCGACTTTTCTATCGACTCGTTTCTCAAAAGAGTGAGGGTGGTAGTCTAATGGAAGGTGGCGGTCGAGCGTGGTTCTGGGATGAAAGTGAAGCTGTTGAAGGAGGATTGCAACTGATTGGAGAAGGTCGTGGTCGATCTGTGGTGTTACCGAAGTTGAATCGTTTCAATCCTGTTTGTGGAGGTCTGAAAGTTGTGTACGCTAGTGGCGCAGTCGGTAAGTTGCAAACGTGTTGCCTTTTCCTTTTTTAGACACGATGGATGGTTCTAACTTGTCTTTCTGCTTTGTAGTGCGCTCTGATCTTGAAATTTTTGATGGGTCAGAAAACTTGGGCAATATTCCTTTGGGAACCATCATCCCTGCAGAAGACATTATTGAAAGAAGATTGAATTCATGTGGTGTTGCACGTTATCTTATCAATCATGAGACATTGGGTCGAGGTTGGATAAGCGGAAGAATCAGGGGTGGTAAAGAAGAGCCAATAGTTGAAGTGATTCCTTTTGGCAATGATGACGACGATGATGATGATGACGGCGATGGTAATACTCAACCTGAGTCCTACTTGACTCCAGAGGAATCTGCAAATGAATGGTATAAGCATTACGTTGCTGCTGGAGGTGGAGCAGAAAGCAGCTCGCCTATTTCTGAGTCTTTCGACATTGAAAGTTTAGATGAATTCCAAGCACTGCTTTCTGCCGGAAAAATCCACGGTTTGAATGACATGGATTCAGACTCGTTAATCGCAAATGTCTACGGTAAACTTGTTGACGTTCTTCCTCATTTCAGTGATGGGGTGGAGTGCTCATTTATCGATTGTGCAACAGTCCTGGCGAGTGCGTCACCGAAAGATGAAGTGAAGGACTTTAGCAGTTCAATCGATGCCAATGTGCATGAAGTTGCGTCTGAGTCACTTGTACATGTTATAGATAGGCTCCCGTCCACAAAGGCGTTAATGGCTCGGATTGCAATGCTTCGTGCACTCAATCGGAGGGCCCATGTTGCCCTTCCATGGCTACCTATGCGACCATATCAGGAGGGCAGCTGCATTTTAGGTGGATTACATGGCTTTGGTGCTTCCCTGGAGCGGGCTGGACGGACGTGGGATTCCAAATCTACCAATAAGTGGGCTCAAGTAACGTCAATTGCATCTCGATTCAGGAGCTGCCGCGAATTATTCTTCACCGGTACAAAGAGAACATTTTTGGAGGGTGTAATGGATGCCACTACAACTCCCACACCTCTTTCCAACGATGAGTATGAATTACCGCGTGACGTTCGTACCTTGCGGGTGAATAGATTGAAGGCACGTAGGGCGATGACCTCTAATGACAACAACTTGAAGAGGAAGCACAGTGTATTTTCACAAATGCAACGTGAAATGCGTGGGTGGAGTGGAGCAACACTCAGACGTGGTTTCGTCGCCAAGGGACATGGTGGGCAAAAACGAGCATTTAAAGTCAAGTTGGTTGGAGAGGGCGTGAATGATTATTCAGGGCCTTACAGAGAAGTCTTTACGGACTCCATGCAGGAAGTAACTGACCTCGATGACACTGGAAGCAGTTCGCTGGGTGTTCTAGAACCCACTGCCAACAACCAATCTGAAGTAGGAGAAGGGAGAGACTTGTTCATGTTTGCTAGACCTGCGGATAGCTCAAGCATTTTCAGCGAAGCGAAACTCAAGCTCGATCTACTATCGAGCGAAGAGATCGACTTGATGAAGAGTTTCTCGAGCATTGCTCACAAGAAGAATGAAAGTGCTCGCGAAATTGAAGAGGCCTTGCTATATCTGGGAAGATTGGCCGGCACTGCATGCAGACACGGCATCCCTGTTGATCTTCCACTTCCCCTCGGTATGGTGTGGAAGCGCCTTACCGAAGAGTCAATAGATATGAAGGAAACTTTGAGGGAGATGGATATTCTTGCTGCGCGAAGATTGCAAGATGGGGATGATCACGATGCCACACTGGTTACAGATGAATTGTTAGCGACACAAAGACGTTTGCTCAATTCCTTTGCCGAGGGTATATCAAGCGTGTTGCCCGTGGAGCTGTTATCTGCATTCACAGGTGAGCAGTTACGTGATATCATGTGCGGTAATCCAGATATTGATGTGGAGATGTTGCGTAGAGTAACAGAGTATGAAGGATACAACAACGATGACGACGTCATCTCGCACTTTTGGGAAGTGCTTCGAGAGATGACAACCTCTGAACGTAAGCTATTCTTGCAATTCGTTTGGGCAAGGAATAGACTACCGTTGAAAGAGAGTGACTTTGATGCTCCTTTCAAGATTCAGAAAGATACCAAGTTCATCCAAGAGGATGGAGATTACCCCTTGCCAAGTGCGAGTACGTGTTTCTTCTCTTTGACATTACCAGAGTACCCGGACAAAGAGACATTGAAACGAAAACTCCTCTTCGCAATAGAAAATGTCACAACCATGGAAAGTGACTATGTGACAAATGATGTGGAAGTAGGTGAGGGATGGAGGGGACTATAATAATAGATTGAAATTAAATATTAGAGAGAAAGAATGTAGGATACTCGGCTAACTCTCTCTCTAGATTTGCTATTCAGAAAAGACTTGACTGCGTTAAGATTAAAGAATTACTCAGCCGCTGCTTCCTCTTCTTCAGCTGCAGCAGCCTCCTCCTCTTCTTCAGCAGCAGGAGCAGCCTCACTACCCAAACTAGCCACACACTCAGCAGGTCGTACAATATTCCCCTGAATCTCCAACCCACTCTTCAAAGACGTAATCACAGTCCCCTTCCCAAACTCTTCACTAAATTGCTCCTCCACAGCCACAACCCGTCCCATAACCACATCATCCCCACTCTCCACACCAAATTCACTCACCCCCAACTCCTGAAGATTATTCTGAAATTCCATCGTAAGCCCACTCTGTAAAGTCCCCGCAAACGCATTCCCCTCATACTTGGCCCCAATCACATCCATCTCATCCAACGCCGGCAAAAACGATTGAAGTACCGAAGCCCTCGCGGCACTCTTCGAATCGGCCATGTTGGCTCCCCTCATGCGTTTATTGTTTTCTACGAGGGCGACCTGTCGTGCGTATCCCGATTGAGAGTATTTGTCGGCCATATCTTTGAGGGAGGTGAGTTCACTTCGTTTGGATTTTAGGGTGGATTCGAGTTTGGTGATGCTTTCTTTGAGTTCGGTTACTTCTGGATCTTCTGTTGGTTCTTCGTCTTCTTCTGATGTCTCTGATGATTCTTCTGTTTCTACCGCATTTTCGTCTTCACTCATTCGGAGGAAGCTGGTGGTGGTGGCAACAGTTCGTGATGGAGGAGTGAGTATATCACATGATGTGAAGGCGCATCGACGTGCGACAGAATTAGTGGTGCCTGCTGGCGTGAAGGCCGATGATGAGGCAATTAGCGTTGTTAGCGCGAGTGCTGCTGCGGGTAGGGGTGTCATGATATTGTATTGTAGCGGTGATCTTTTGAAAATGATATGAGGAATAAGGATCGAGTGAGATTGATTTCGATGGAAGAGAGATGAAAAATGTCAGCCGATGACAAGTGGAGGTGGAGTGATGGGCGCTGTCCTGTTATTGTCCTATCTGTCCTTTCATAGAATGCCGCCTAAACAATTGGTCCTAAATAAACTTCCCTTCGCACGCTCGCCAAAAACATCGACGCGGCGAAAAAGATCCAGGATCCTCCGGATCTTGTCACCCATCAAAAATCATTCCAAAACATTGGGGAACAAATCAACGCATTGCTTGATAGCCATCTATTATATCATCTCCAACGCATCCATCCATCCATCATGATTATCAACCGCCTCGCCACCAGAGCAGTCAGCACAGCCTTCCGTCAACGCGCTGCTGTACAATCCGCCGGATTTCACTCCACCACCGCAGCCGATGCCAAAGTAGCAGTCCTCGGAGCAGCCGGTGGAATCGGCCAACCACTATCACTCCTCTGCAAACTCTCACCCGAAGTAGACGAACTATCCTGCTACGACATTGTCGGCACTCCCGGAGTCGCCGCCGATTTATCCCACATCCCCACCAAATCGAGCACTACCGGATCATTGCCCAGTCCAGTCGCCTGGCCACCCACTCACAATGGTGGATTGGAAGAAGCACTCACTGGTGCGGATGTGGTGGTCATTCCAGCAGGTGTGCCGCGCAAACCTGGCATGACTCGAGATGATCTCTTCAATACCAATGCGAGTATCGTTCAAACTCTTGTGGAGGGGTGTGCCAAGTTCTGTCCAGATGCCATTATTGCCATTATTAGTAATCCTGTCAACTCAACTGTTCCCATTGCTGCCGAGGTGTTGAAGAAACATGGAGTTTACAACCCAAAGAAACTTGTGGGGGTGACTACTTTGGATGTATGTCGTGCCAATACGTTTGTGGCGAATAGTCAGGGGTGGGATCCGAAGGATGTGGATGTGACTGTGATTGGTGGACATGCGGGTATTACTATTTTGCCATTGTTTTCGAGAGTGAATGGGGCCAAGTTTAGTGATGAGGAGTTGGAGGCGATTACTGTTAGGACACGTGAGTGATTAATTTGACGTGATGGATGATTGTTGATTTGAACGAATTTTGTTTTGATTTTTGTTTCTCATCCATTATTTCTATTCTGCTTATCATTTTGTCGACTCATCTGTATGTATTCACATCAATGTTATTCAAACAAAAGAATTTGGTGGTGACGAGGTAGTAGCAGCCAAAGCAGGAGCTGGAAGTGCGACACTTTCAATGGCATACGCTGGTTTCATCTTTACAGAAAATGTTCTCAAAGCAATGCGTGGCGAAGAAGTTACCCAATGTGCGTTTGTTGAAAGCGATTTGACTGATGCCGAATTCTTTGCTTCTCCGGTCAAATTTGGAAAGGATGGAGTTGAGGATGTTTTGCCACTTGGGGAGCTTTCTGCATATGAAAAGGGATGGTTTGATAAGATGTTGCCTGAATTGAAGAAGCAAATTCAAAAGGGTGTTGACTTTGTCAACAAATAAGTGAACAACCTTTGACTTTGTGGTGTGGCCGATGATGTGTGAATGAAGTGATGTAGGAGACAGATACTTGGTGTAAATAAGACACAGATCAATTTTATCAACATGTACTCTCGATACTTGCTCATGTCATTAAAAAGAAGTTAGCAGCTTCTTGTGCTTCTTTGGTTTGATGAGCTTTAGATCCAATGCCAACTTGATTTGCTTTCTATCCACGGATTCCAACGCTGCAGAAACAAGAGACCCTTTTGGTTTCTTCATATCCTCCTCCGCTTTGGCTGTCTTCATTGCCTCCTCCTCTTCACGGACACGAACACGTTCCAAGTGCGTCTTCTCCGCCATTTGGTACGCCCAAATCTTTGCTGTGGCCCTCTCTTCTAACCGTTTGAAAACACTAATGCCAATAGCTAGTGACATTTTCCTCATTGCTGCCCGCTGTTTCAACTGCTTCTCGTATAGTGCCTTTGCATTGCTTATTGTATCTGCATGCGATTCTTCGTTATCGTCTTCTTCATCAAAAAAAGGTAGATCAAAGTCAGTAGGTCTTTTGCGATAGCTGCTACGGTGGGTGATGCGCAGTTTTGTTTTCACCTCCATTGTTGTTCCTGGATGTTCTTTTTCCCATTGCAATTTCATCGCCTCCTCTCGTGCTCTTTCCTCTGCTTCCTGCTGGCGGTGCGTATTCATCATATCTATTCTTTCTCTCCCGATCCTATCACCAACTGTTAGCAACATTCGGTCGATAGCGGCTTCCAACTTCGCTGACATGTGGATTGCTGAGTCATATGCCTCTGCTGACACCTTGTCAATCTCTCTTGCTTTTTCGTTATATTTCAATGCATTGGAGAAGATGAGTCTCAGATCAGCAACAGTCTCGCCTGTATAAAAAGAGGAGAAAGATGGAGGTGAGCAAGATGCCATCACGATCAAAAACCATGTCAAAATTCAGCGCGCAACGTTTTCTCACCGATTGAATTGTACTTCCTTTCACGAAGTTTCTGATAGCATAGGTCCCATGCTATTGGCTTTGAAATATACATGGAATAATTAGGTGGGAAGATCATCTGAATAAAGAAGCTCATGCGTTTTCGGTCAGATGTGTGCATCAGGGCCTTCAACAGTTTATCACACTCCTGTTCGTGCCATGAATATCTCGTGTCTCCAGGTTCTGTTTTATCAATCAACTCGTTAAAGACGGTCTGCTCCATTTCTTTCCGTGCCATCTCTGCATTGCGTTTGGTGAGTTTCCAGTTTGCTGCAGAACCTCGTTCAACAATAGGACTATCAGTGCAATCGATGATACACGATTCCAGCACTTCTAAAGACAGCCAGCGTGAATACTTGAGCAAGTGCGTAGCAGCTTCATAGTAGGCACATGACATGGGCTCTCCTATTTCATGGCCATCTTTGTTGAATTCAATGGCATTCGAAAACACAAGTGAAATATCAGAGATGAACTCTTCTGCCGTTCGATAGGCACCTTGCAACAGCTTCGCTTCAGCTGTTGTAAGATCCATTGGGTGTTTGATCTTGGCGGCATAACTGTCTCTGATCTCAGGGAAAATAATGTGGACTGGGACGTGAAAGATGTACTTAGGTCGTTCCGCACTAACCCAAGGGTGCCTCATCAACGTCTTCAAGAACTTCAAACATTCCGCCTCAAATCCCTCAAGGTCTTTAATCTGTCGCCTTCCGGGGTAGGATTCCTTAATAGATGCAATTGCGACATGCATTGGAATGGGAGCATTTGGGTCCGTGACAGTGATTTTTGATTGCTTAGGTGCCATCTTCTTCCCGCCTGACTTGGTTTTTGGGGCTACCTTTCCTGTTGCACTTGGCGAAATTGACGACACCGATTTTGAAGCTGCACTACTGCTACGCGAAGGCCCTTTGATAGACACTCTTTTCGGCTGTTTCTCTTCCACACTTGGAGAAGGAGGTCGTTTCTTTCCGGCAAGAATCTTCTTTCCCGCAGCAGCACTTGGCAGGACTGGGGCCTTCTTCGTAATGCTCACACTTCGTTCAGCAGGCCTCAATCTCTGGGCAAACATTTTTCTTTGATGATGGCCGATCGGAGGCATCTTTAGATTGACAAGTTCCACAAAAGTGACGAACAAACAAAATGAACACGACACTTACCTGAACACCTTAGCGGTATGTTTACTGAGAGTTACCATGTGAAAATATTTCTTGGCGGTGTTGTATTTGTCGCAATTCCGAAATATTGTCAATATGTCATACTCAAAGTCTTCGGGGGTTGCATAGGCATCGCTACCAATCTTGCGCTCAACAGTCTCCAAGTCCATCGGTGTGTCAACAAACTTGTGATAGTCAGTAAACATGGAAGTGTCGACGGGTTTTTCAAAGTGTAACGTCGCCTTCTCAGTTATTTTCGCCGATTTATCCGTGTAGGTTGTTGCGCGTAAATCACGCAATATATCCTTAAGGAATGCCTGCTCTGGTTTCTTAATGGTCAGCATCTTAGTCCTGAATTTCTCCCTTGCTTTAGCACCCTTGTCTGATTTGTCATAGGAAGATAATTGTGCAAGTTGCTTTGCCATGCCTTGTTCTAGCCTGTTGACTTTTTCCATAAACACAGGACCATCCTCCGTCCCTTCGTAGAATAACCTACAATTTGATGTCACCAGTCTACAATCAGCTGCAAATTTCTCTGCAGAATCATAAACGCCGGTAATGAGATTTTGTACAATCGTTCCGTAATCCATTGGCTTTTGAACTTTTTCGAGGTACCCATGTGGCCACTGCCCACCGCAGAAGAAACTCACTGGCTGCAAAAAGAAGTGTGCAGTCTGGTAGCCGTCATCGGGATTCTTTATTTTCAACAGTGCATCAATAACCTTTAAGCACTCCTCCCAGCAATACACAAGTCTGGGGTATACAATTTTGGGCGACTCATTCTTGCCAATGAAAAATTTGCACAATTGTTCCATAGTAGTGAGGCAATCAGTTGCGATTGGTCGAAATGAATCGTCAATGGTTGTATTGTATTGGAGGCAATTAGAACAGATGCGGCGCAAATCAAGTACAAACTCAGCCACTGTTGAATATTGATTCTTATCGAGCCTAAAGTATGTTTCAAAGTGTGTGAGTGGAATAGAACACAAGATGAGGGCAGATGCATGTCAACCCCACTCCTTTAGACAAAACTTACTTTGATGTGATCGCTCCCAAATCAACAGGATTCGAAATCTTTTCTTTGTAATCTTTCACAATCATCGGATCACTAATAGGTTTCAAAAACCATTTTGAGTTCGATGGCTGTCGTCGTTTGAAGCTCGACACGATCTTGTAGCATTGAGCTCGTCGTGTTGCGTTCATGGGTGCCTCGCCGACTGTTTCCACTATGGGGGTAGTAGAGGCGGGGGAGTTGCTCCTGCTACTCTTGCTCTCCGACTTACTGGTAGATTTACCTAGAGATAGCTTCAATTTGACCTTCTTGGCCTTTTTATTAGGAGGGGCGGCAACCCCTCCTGTGCCACTACTTGCTTCTTCAGTGGAGGAGGATGCTGATAGGATGGAACTATTCCGTTTCAGTTTGAGTTTAATCTTCTTGGTTCCTCCCCCTGTCGAAGCAGCAGCAGCAGTAGATGCCGAGTCGCCACCATTTTTCTTGGCAGTGGCAGCCTCCGTCTTCTTCTTTAACCGATCAAACGCCCTAATCATCCGTTTGGCCAAATCGACAACGAATTTCGAATCTCTATCTTTGTTAAACGCTATGGCATTATCAAATATCAATTGTGCATCGGCATAAAATTCTTCTTTGGCAGTGTACTTTCCAGCCTCTAGATTTTCTTTGAGGGTGCGTAGATCCATTGGCTTTTTAATGACTTTGAGATATTCGGGGAAGTAGGTTGTTTCGACCGGCTCGAGAAAGAGATAATTGATTGTATTGCGCTCTTTGGCCATTAGGCCGGCGTGGATTTCCCTGCAATTTGCAAGGTCTTGAGGATCCATTTTTACAGATTGATACTGGCCTTATTGTGATCTTATTACTGACTATGTTATTTCATTCTATTGCATCGCCGTCAAAGAACAGTTCTACTAAAATGCCTCCGCCATGTCGATGTTGGTGATTGATTGCCGGTTTGGGTAGTACAAAACACCCACTACTACCCATTACTACCCAATGCTTACATACATAACATGAATGTACGGGTAAGTAGTTCGCGGATTTCTATCGAAGTCTGTCTGCCCTTTTGCGAGAAAGCTCGCCGCGCTTCGAATCTGCTCTCCCTCTCCTGCTTTTTTGGAAAACAGCACACCAGCCGCCCATTCGACCACTACAGTCATACTTAATAGAAAAGAAATATAACCATGTCAGTTGTAGGAGTTGACTTTGGTGCAAAGCACTGCGTTATTGCTGCTGCTGGAAGAGGTGGAGTTGATGTCATTCTCAATGGAAACTCGCAGCGTCTCAACCCGTGAGTAGTTTATGCTTTGTTCCGTCATTTTTATCATCTCCGCTCGTGGTTGGATCCATGTTGGCTGTACAGTGTGCTACTTTGTTATATTGAAAGTGGTTTGCATAGATTCCTAGCGTTTATTTGGAAGCATGAGCATGAATGCTTTATCTCATTTATTTGCCATATCTCTAACATTTATTTTATATCTACTCCATCCTCGCTCTCTCAAAACAGAAACATGGTTGGCTTTGACCAATCTCGATCCATGGGCGAAGGCGCAGCCTCCACCGCCCTATCCAACTACAAAAACACAATCACCAATATCAAACGACTTGTCGGTCTAGCATTCGATGATCCTCGCGCCAAGGCCGAGATGGCCCGTGCGGCATACAAGTGTGTGCCCCTAAAGCACACATCGGGTGGACCCGACGGCATTGCCGTTCAGGTTAATTTGGCAGGAGAACAAAAGATCATCCCCATTGAGGCCGTTGCTGGTATGATGGTCAAGCATATGGGGAATATCGCGGCAGCAAAGGCGGCGAGTGAATCGAACTGTTCTCCGTCGGAATGCTTCCCCAAGGATTGGGTGGTGTCGGTGCCAGGATATTACACGGATGCGCAGCGTAGGGCCTTCCTTGCCGGGTGTGAAATGGCGGGTGTGAAGGGAGTGCAGAGACTCATGAATGAAACTACCGCTACGGCATTGGCGTATGGAATCTTTAAGGACATTCGCAAGGAATTTGCCAAGGATAAATCCACACATGTTATGTTCATTGATATGGGTGCGACAACTTATTCTGTTGCCATTGTTGATTTCCAACCGGGCAAGCTTGGGGTCAAGTCAGCTCAGTATGATGTCGATCTTGGTGGACGTGATTTCGATCAAACCATTGCCGACTGGCTCGCTACCAAATTTGAGGAAAAGTACAAGGGAAAGTTGAGTGGCAGTCCGATGGACAATGCCAAGGTTATGCTCAAATTTTTGGCTGCTGCCGAGAAGGCGAAGAAGACATTGAGTCCAGCCGGAGTAAAGGAAGCCAGGATTAATTTGGAGTGTATCATGGATGATCTTGATTTTGGTATTACGTTGAAGGCCGCTGAGTACAAGACGATGTGTCAACCTTTGTTGGATCGATTGGCAGCGCCGATTAATCGCGCTTTGGAAGAGGCTGGTTTGGAGGGGTCGGATATGACTAGTGTTGAGATTGTTGGCGGAGCTACTCGTGTGGGAAGTGTCAAGGAAGTCATTGCCGGTGTGTTGGGCTTGAATGTGAAAGCAGTGAACAATGGATTATCAACAACTATGAATGCTGATGAGGCCGTGGCTCGTGGATGTGCTCTTCAGAGTGCCATCCTTTCTCCTCGTTTCAAGGTTTTGCCGTATGAGGTGCATGAGTACCAATCCTATCCCATCAAGATTGAATGGGATGGATCGAACGAAGATGGAATGGAAGTTGATGCCAACACTGCTGAACCTACACCAACTAACTCTGTTGTTATGTTCGAACGTGGGTGCCAGTTCCCAATTGTCAGGAGAGTTACTCTCAAGAAGAGTGGAAAGTTTACTGTCAATGCATCATATGATGATTCTGCGGATAAATTCCAATACCCCGCAGGTGTGGGTAAGCATATCGCAACATTCAACATCAATGCACCAGCAGATTCTGATGCCAAGATTCGCGTGAATGTGAAGCAGGATATCCATGGCTCTTTGACATTAAGTTCCGCTCAGATGGTAGAAGAAATCCCCGAACCTGAGCCTGCTCCTGTGGAGGAAGGGGCAGAGGCCAAGGCTGAGGAAGGAGCTGAAGCTAAGACGGAGGAGAAGAAAGAAGAAGTAAAGAAGCCCAAGCTGAAGAAGACGAACCTTGAATTCTCTATCTCAAGACCGCTTGACTGGACAATGACTGAATTGCAACGAGAGATTGAAGTTGAGGTTGACATGTCGAATGGTGATCGTGTCGTTCGAGAAACTGCTGATGCCCGAAATGAGCTTGAGTCTTACATCTACGACATGAGAGACAAGATCATTTCCGAATCTCAATTGGCTGGCTTCTGCACAGAGGATGAAAAGTCAGCATTCTCTACTTTGCTTGAGAACTATGAAAATTGGTTGTATGAGGATGGATTTGATGCTACTAAGTCTGTCTATGTGAGCAAGTTGGCAGAGTTGAAGAAGAGTGGAGATCCTATTGAATCACGTTCCTACGAGTCCAAGGCCCGTCCCAATGCCATGGCTATGTTGCAGAAGACAATTGAGAAGTACACTTCTTGGCTCAACACATCTTCTGGAGATGAGAATTATGCGCATATCACTGAGGAAGAGCGTCTCAACTGTCAAAAGATGTGCGACGATTCAACAGCTTGGATGTATGATAGCTTGGACAAGCAGGGAGGACTTGCCGCCAACGTTAACCCCGCTGTTACGGTTGCGCAGATATATGCAAAGAACAAGGAAGTTACCGATACTGTAAGCCCCATCATGCACAAGCCAAAACCCAAGCCAAAGGTTGAGGAGAAAAAGCCAGAACCAGCTGATGAGCCAAAGAAAGAGGAAGAGACCAAGACGGAGGAGCCTGCTGCTGCCGAGCCAATGGATACTTCTGAACCCATGGAAGAGGAAAAGCAATAGAGTAATGAACCTTCATTACTCTTGTTGCCTTGCAATTCTTGGTGGCATTGCATTGCGTAGAAGATAAAGTACAAAACAATTTTTCACAAAGGACTTTGGTAGGTACCTCGCTCATGGTACAAGAAAGTGGGAAGACTGAAGTTATTTATTCTTAGCTCCATTTTACTTCCTTCTCTTTGGTCATCTTTCTTTTTCCTTTCATTCAAAATCACTTCATTTGCGTTACATCTTTGGTTGACAATGGCGTCGAATGACACTACCACGACGCCTGAAGAAGGGGCTTCTTCGCTCTCTCCTGTAAATATTGAGATCAGCTCAACCAGTAGTAACGACAGTGGGCGAAAGCAGGAGGCAATGATATCTACTGAAGATGTGGCTGAAGGGGAAGAGTTGCAAAAGGAAGTGATGCCGTCTGAATCTGTCGAAAATGATATGGATGATGTCCCCATTGATGACGAACCGAAACAACCCGCTTCTCCTGCCGCTCAAGACGTAAAGGTCGATGCTCCTACAAACCCAACGTCTCCTCCAAAGGTATCAGGAGCGAAAATGGCTGCATCTGCAAAATCAAAATCAACCAAAAAATTATCGATATCCTACACACCCCAAAAATCCAAGAAGCCACAAAGTCAAACTCCACCATCATCGGCTGACTCTTCAGATTTTGGTCCATTTGTTGATCCTGCTGCCGCTAAGACAGAGTGGAATCCCTTTGACGGAGATGTTGCCCCGTCGGAAATGTTTCAAATCGCTGATGACGACGATAGCAATATAAATCAAACGGGTGTCACGGATTCAGTTGCCGAGGAAGAATTAAATAGACTGCGTATGGTTTTCGATTCAGAATACGAAAAGGCACTTCAAGACCAGGAAATCTCATGGAAGGCACGGTTTACTGCTACTCGGTTATCGTTTTTCGTTGCCACATTGTTAATGATCTTGTATCTCTGGTTAGGGTGTATGTTTTATCGATCAGAAGCAGGATGGTCAATCCCTGATTCGCTATTGTTTACAGTATATACGGTTACGACGGTTGGTTATGGTGGCCCGCAGCCACTTCCCAACACAGGCGCTTTCCATGCCTTTACATGCATGTATATACTTGTTGGGATTTCTGGAGTCACTGTAATCGGTACAAACACATATCAGATGATTACCCTTGAGGCGACGAGGATAAGATCATCTCCACTAGAACAAAAACGACAATCACAGGGAGGTCAATCTGCCGATGATGCATCTGAATCAGAAGGAGACTATGATGCTATGGCTAGAGAGGTGGCAAGGCGAAAGGAACAATTCATGTCAGAGCTTGACGACTTGGTACGCCAACAACCATTCTTCAGTGCAGCATTAGACTATTGCATTGATCGCTTCAAACAGACTCGTACATACCTCAAAACAACCAGGTCTGGGAGAATCTTGGCAGTCACGCTGCCTTTTACTGGGATGATTCTTTTCGGTGCTCTTGTGGTTGGCCTCATTGAGGGCTGGTCGCCATTGGAATCTGTTTATTGGAGTATTGTCACACTCACAACAGTCGGGTATGGAGACTATGTTCCAACAAAAAACTCGGCAGTATGGTTCTGTACAGTCTTCTTCATTCCATCATCTCTTCTATTTTTGTCCTTCTTCTTGGCTCAAGTGGCAAAGTCATACATTCATCTTCATTCGAGTTACGTGGTTCAATGGGAACGTAGGATACGACGAAAAAATGAGAAGAAGCGTGCCAAGGCGGAACGAGCAAAGGAAGCCCAGCAAAATGCTGAGTTGGCATCTAAAAGTGCGGAAAATGCTGCATCGGATGATGTAAAAGTTCCTTCATCTCCGGATGAAGAAAACAATGGCTTTAATACCATCAGTTATACTGAAGAAGAGGAGGAGGAGAGGGGCAGTAATGGATTTTTCTTCGGAGATCAAGCAGGCAATTTACCTTCGTCTTCCCACGGGGGCGGTTTATCGAATGTGTTGTCATCTGAAGACACTCCTGCCATGAAATATAGAGAGAATGTGATAAGGAACAAGCTCTCTGCACCAGATCCACAGGGGAAACGTGCCGTCAGCTTTGCAGAAGCTTTGCGATCTTTGAAACGAAGCACCTCAACCGACAGCTTCAAGTCAGACGAAACTTTTACATCTGGTTTGACCAGACCATCATTGGGTGTTCGATTACGCGTGCAGGAACGAATTGCCAAAATCATTGCCGTGGAAGTGGCTGGTTTTCAAACTGGTGTTATAATAAAAGGATCTACAGTGAGTTTGACGATTGGTTCCCTCCGTGATACATCTGAAAAATGGAAAATCCCACCACGTGCGTGGAAAGCATTCAGAGCTGTGGCATTCCGTTCTCTACTTTTCGTAGGTGAACGAGACTTGATATCGGATGGAGTAGATGCGCTGTTGCGGTTGAATGTCATGGAGTTTCATGGAATATTTTCTCCTATTCTTGCTTTGATGGGAGATGGTAATACAATGGAGGCATGGCTAGCGGCTACTGATTTACTTGCTGATGTTGAATTATTGCAGCCTGGTGAGGATAGACGACATAGCGGAAAGGTCAAGCCAGTCTTCAAAGGAGCATTCACGTAAAAGGAGATTTGTTCATATATACTTTAATTTAGAGTTAGCAATACACATTTTTTTTGACAATCAGATCAGAGCTGTAGCAATATATATCCAAACAGCAGCACAGGTCATGACTTTTTCTATTTTCCACGTACAGCAAAAGTTCAAGACATGTTGTGTCTTCTAAGATATCCATTCTTCAAGGGTCGATAGCCTTGGCAAACTGGCGGTGATTCCAACCGCCGTATGGCTTCTTGCTGTGCTTTTTCTCATCGTCCTCGTCTTCATCCTTTCTATGGTGCTCGAAATGGACGATTCGTCTGTGGAAGGCATTTTCATCGAGAGATTCTTCATTGGAGGTAGTATCATGGCTGGGTGTTACTGCTTTCTTGGAGAATGATATCTGTTTGGAAACTTAGGGTAGGAGAATCAGGTGAGAGGAGAACTATTGGAGAGAAGCCACATGGAGACGTTGGCTTGTAATACATGAGACAGCTTGACTTACCTGTTCGTTTCAGATTCAGCTGCATCTTGTTGCCCCGATGCAATGCATTATGCTCAAGAACAAATGCTGATGATGCTATGACAAGCATCGAGATCAAGCTACAAAGCAGTGTCGTTTTCATAATCATGGTAGGTTTGCTGCACAGTGCTGCTGGTGAGACGATGGTGATAATTAGTTGTTGATCTAGTGGATCTTTGCTTTTATGGCTCTAACAACGCCGCTTAGGCTTCAGCCTGCGGCTGCTTTTGACATTATTTTGACGCAAAAATTCGCATCGATCATCTTGACACTTCGGCATGGAATTTTCTCGCAACTGAGACGCACCGAACATCGGTGTCTCGATCGACGTCTTGCACCACATACTTATATAGTCAAGAAGATCAGCCAAGCCAGCCTCTCTTGCTTAGAGCGAGAGCTACTTAGTACGAACAATAATCATTATATATACATACTTAGTCAAGAAGATCAGCCAAGCCAGCCTCTCTTTTAGGTAGAGAGCTAAACTTAGTCAAACAATAATCATAGTATTCAAATCAATGATAATAGAGTTTTTATGACTTGCTTCTTTTTATCTTGTATTCATTGCCCTACGCAGCTGTCTACTTAACATGTTGATAGCTCTAAATGTCTCCACCATGTTGGGATCAATTCTCTCTCGTCTACGCAGTGCTCTTGCCTCAACAATGGATTTGACCATGTAGAAAACAACCACAATGATCACTGACACCAATAGAGGCTTGCGAAAAAGCATCGCTGCATCCTCTTTGGCTCTATATATTCTTTCACATTCTTCTATATTGCGGCTCCAGAATCCTTCATCTCCAGTATATGTAATTTGCGCACAGATGCGAGGTAGTGGTTCACCTTCCCATCCAACAACTGATGGGCCATATCGATACAGCTCCCTTAGTGGAAACTCAACCAACACATCAAACAACCAAAACGGCAAGCTGACGACATTCCACACAAACACTTCGAATTTGGTAACCATGGCATCGAAGAAATAATCCCAATCGACACAGCTAGCAGCAGAATAGAGCCGCCAAGATACAATTGCAACAGCTACAATCCCAACAAATTCCAAAAATTGTATAAAGATGGACCGTTGCGGCTTGACAACAGGCGTTGTTGCAGAAGGTACAGTACGACGTTTCACTGGTGGCGGTGGCCGTTTCAAAGACAACACATCTCCAACAAACGACATAGGATTCGAATAAATCACCGAAAGCGGTATGAAGACTCGGTCACTCTCTCGAAACATTCCTGCAACATGGACTGGTTGTGTTTGTAGCTGTTTTGAGTGGTGGTTGTTGTAGTATTCATCAATTGAATCCCAGGATGCATCATCATCATCTTTGTAGTCGTTAAAGTAGTCGACACTACCTCTATCATCATCAGTGGTCATTTCACCAGCTTGACTTAAGCATTCCGCCAATTGTCGTTCTGAGGCGAAACCATTGGGTGGGATGAGGATGCGTACAATTTCTCCATCTGTGTAGGATGGTTGTTGTTGTTTGCCAAGTGCATTATTATTTGTTGTGCTCCTTCTGCTGCCAATAGTATGATTGTTACTTTCCCTCCTTTTGTTAAGTGTATGCGGTGGAGATGGTGCAGTAATAGCTGGTGAAGAAGATCTCTTCCTTCTATGAATGTGAAATGGACGAAGCATATTGAATGGTTGAGTTGATGGTGGAACACGTACTTGGAGATATTGAATGTCATCATTGTTGTTGTTGTTGTTGTTTTGGTTCGCGATGTTCATCATTGGCGCCGGCGGCTCTACTGCTCTTGGATCAACATTGTTGTTATTTCTGGAGTTAGCGACATCATCATTCGCTCCTGCATCGATATCCACCACGTTATTAGTATTGTTATTGTTATTGTTGACGCTGTCATTATTTTGCATCATGGGCGGTGGTGGTGGCGGCGGCGGAGGCGGACGCTGCTGCTGCTGCTGCCGACCAAGCAGAGGCGCTCGTAGCTGTTGATCCCTCTCACCACTCGTCACGCTACCATCGTCGCTTCCTTGGAGAGAGCGTGAGCGCCTAGTTACTACCATCTTCCGTTAGATGTTCATCAGTTTCATTGCAATCTGAAATCTGAATCGTTGATCGCTCGTTGATCGCAGACCCACAGTAAAATGGAGAGGAGAGACGAATGACGCACCTACTCTCTTCTCTTTTGCTGAGTTTTTTGCATCGATCACTTTTTGATCATTTTGCATCCGTCATCGACAGAACACCATCACCATGATGTGCGGCAGTGCTACTGCTGCTACTGCTGCTGGAGGAATACCAAGAATGATGCTAGGCCTAATCCTACTCGCCGCCGCTAGCGTCCCACTCGCGGATGGGTTTGCCTACGCACCAAACTTTATCACAAAAATTATCGAACAATCCACTGGAATCACTCCAGTTGGACTCTTGGATGTCGGGCAAACTAACAATGATAACACGGAGGATGAAGCGACATCATCAGTAGAAGCTATCGCTCACAACGACTTTCAAGGACCAATTACGACACGCTTCCCACCAGAACCAAATGGCTACCTCCACCTTGGACATGCCAAGGCAGTCTCCTTCAATTTTGCAGTAGCGCGTGCCTTCCAGGGTGGAAATGGTCGATGCCACATGAGATTAGATGATACCAACCCCACCAAGGAAGATGAGGAGTATGTTCAGTCGATATTGGAAGATGTGCGTTGGATTCAACAGGGTTTGGAACCGTTCACTGCTGATGATGATACTGACAAAGAAGGACCGTGGTATGGGAATGTCAGGAAGACATCCGATTACTTCCAATTGATTTATGATGCGGCTGTGTACCTAATCAAAACTGGGGATGCATTTGTAGATGAATTGACGGCAGAAGAAATGAGAGAGTATCGTGGAACGTTGACTGAGCCTGGAAAAGAGAGTCCGTGGAGGGATAGGAGTGTGGAAGAGAATCTGAGCTTGTTTGAAAAGGTGAGTCATATTATTGATTGCTTGTATTGCTCATCTAGCATGTGTATGTATGTTTTATTTATTCTCTCGTTCACTCATGAAATACGCAATTATTTGATCATGTGCTTCAAGATGAAAAATGGAGAGTTTGAAAATGGCAGATATGCACTACGAGCAAAAATCGACATGTCCTCGCCCAATCTAAATATGCGTGATCCAGTCATCTACCGAATCAAACATGAAAGCCATCAAGCGACAGGAGATGATTGGTGCATCTATCCTATGTATGACTTTTCGCATCCTATTGCAGATGCCGTTGAGGGGATCACTCATTCACTATGTACATTGGAATTCGAGGATCATCGCCCATTATATGATTGGACAGCAGAACGAGTGTTGAAGGCTGATCTTGTGTCTTGTCAACCTCGTCAGATTGAGTTTAGCCGATTGAATTTGAAGTACACTGTGCTATCCAAGCGAAAGCTAATCAAACTTGTGGAAGATAAATATGTGACCGGTTGGGATGATCCAAGAATGCCAACATTGTCAGGGGTACGACGTCGAGGAATGCCTCCTGCGGCTATTCGTTTGTTTTGTGAACGCATGGGTATTTCCAAGTCAGATTCAAATATTGACTTTACCATTATGGAGGATTGCGCTAGAGAGGTATTAGATGATGAGAGTCCACGCGCATTTGCAATTCTTGATCCGCTGAAAGTTACAATTAAGAATTGGGATGATTCAACAAAGGAAGACTTTGGAGTTCCTCGTCATCCAAAGAAAAACGAGCTTGGAGAGCGCACTGTTCCATTTGGTAAAAATGTGTACATAGAAAGAAGTGACTTCTTTGACTTGGAAGGACCGGAGGGATTGTCCAATGGGGGCAGGGCGCCCAAGGGTTTTAAGCGTCTTCTTCCTGGGGGTAAGGTTCGACTGAAGTATGCATATGTCATTAGTTGTGATGAGATTGTACGGGATCCTGAAACAAATGAACCGACAGAGCTTGTATGTACCTTGTATCCTGAAACACGAGCCGGAGTAACACCTGAAGGTGAGGCACGTGTAAAGGGTATCATTCAATGGGTCGAAGCAAGTACTGCAGCTAAAGTTCAAGTGATGCAATATGATAGACTTTTCAAGGTGGAAGAACCTGGAAAAGATTCTGGTGAATTTACGGATGATATCAATACAGAATCATTGAAGATCATGAATGATGTCATTGTTGAACCATCTGTTGCTATGGATGCTTTAAGTATGATTGATCGAATCCAAAAGAGCTCGATGGAAGATAAGCTTTATCACTCTGCGCTCACGTATCAGTTTGAGAGAAGTGGTTACTTTGCATTGGACTCGTCTTCTACTGAAAAGAACTTAGTTTTCAACCGTGTTGTCACATTGAGAGACACTTGGGGCGCACCACCTGCTGGTGGAAGAGGAGGAAAAGCAGAACAACCAAAGCAAAAGAACCAACAAGCCAACCCGAGGAAACAGGGTGGCGGTCAGGCTCCAATTCTTGAAGATGCCCGCCGCGTTGCTCTCCGCGCCGGTACAATCCTCGAAGCAGGACCTCATCCTGAGGCTGACAGTTTGATTGTGTGCAAATTAGACTGCGGAGATAAAAATGAAGCTGGCGAAGCAGAAGAGCCACGAACAGTTGTCGCTGGATTGGCAGGTAAAATTCCTTACGAGAAACTTACGAATCGAAAGGTTGTGTGCATAACCAATTTGAAACCAGCCAAAATGAGGGGAATTGAAAGTACAGCAATGCTTCTAGCAGCATCAGATGGGAAAGAAGGAGACGATGAAACCGTAGAGTTACTCGACGTACCTGATTCTGTCCCAAACGGAGAGCTTTTGTCATTTGAAAATATGGATCCATGTGAACCTGATGGAATGCTCAAAAGCAAAGGAGCTTTGAAAGTTTGGGATAGAGTGAAATCAAAGCTGAAAGTAAATGAAAATGGTGAAGCGACATATCAAGATGATGATACCGAACGTAAACTCCTTACCAGTGTCGGGCCTATTACGGTGGAATCTCTGAAAGAATCAATAATTGGATAGAATGCTTAGCAGCAGATACTAGACACAAAACTATAACAAACTAATTTTAGAATAGCAATAATAAATCCTATCTAACCGTTTTATCCAACAAACCTATCAGGATGACGAAAATCACAAATTCTCTGCTGCTTCGACTCCAAATATATACCTACTCCAAATGGCATGACTCTGGAGCAAAAAGTAGTCTCTCTGTATTCAATGTAACAATCATATGTCCTCCTATTATCGTAATCACTTAAAATGGGCCCCTAGAAGCAGTTGATTACAATCCTCAGAGCACTAGATAAAATATGGTGCTAGAATAGTGCTGGCGGATGCCCAAAATTGGCACTCAACAGGTCACCTACGACGTTGTAGCGACGCCGATACGATCAATCAATACTTGAGCCGTGAATAAGATGCTTCTATACTATCATTGCCAACTATGATGGGTCACTAGAAGCAGTTGATTGTCATATTAACAGCGTGAGATACGATATGATGCTAGAGAGTAGAGCTTGCGGCAGTCTCAGATGCCTCATGAGGTCACCTACGACGTTGTAGCGACGCCGATACGACCAATCAATACTTGAGCCGTGAATAAGATGCTTCTATACTATCATGGCCAACTATGATGGGTCACTAGAAGCAGTTGATTGTCATATTCACAGCGTGAGATACGATATGATGCTAGAGAGTAGAGCTTGCGGCAGTCTCAGATGCCTCATCAGGTCACCTACGACGTTGTAGCGACGCCGATACGACCAATCAATACTTGAGCCGTGAATAAGATGCTTCTATACTATCATGGCCAACTATGATGGGTCACTAGAAGCAGTTGATTGTCATATTCACAGCGTGAGATACGATATGATGCTAGAGAGTAGAGCTTGCGGCAGTCTCAGATGCCTCATCAGGTCACCTACGACGTTGTAGCGACGCCGATACGACCAATCAATACTTGAGCCGTGAATAAGATGCTTCTATACTATCATGGCCAACTATGATGGGTCACTAGAAGCAGTTGATTGTCATATTCACAGCGTGAGATACGATATGATGCTAGAGAGCAGAGCTTGTGGCAGTCTCAGATGCCTCATCAGGTCACCTACGACGTTGCAGCGACGCCGATACGATCAATCAATACTTGAGCCGTGAATAAGATGCTTCTATACTATCATGGCCAACTATGATGGGTCACTAGAAGCAGTTGATTGTCATATTCACAGCGTGAGATACGATATGATGCTAGAGAGCAGAGCTTGTGGCAGTCTCAGATGCCTCATCAGGTCACCTACGACGTTGTAGCGACGCCGATACGATCAATCAATACTTGAGCCGTGAATAAGATGCTTCTATACTATCACGGCCAACTATGATGGGTCACTAGAAGCAGTTGATTGTCATATTAACAGCGTGAGATACGATGTGATGCTAGAGAGTAGAGCTTGCGGCAGTCTCAGATGCCTCATCAGGTCACCTACGACGTTGTAGCGACGCCGATACGACCAATCAATACTTGAGCCGTGAATAAGATGCTTCTATACTATCATGGCCAACTATGATGGGTCACTAGAAGCAGTTGATTGTCATATTAACAGCGTGAGATACGATATGATGCTAGAGAGTAGAGCTTGCGGCAGTCTCAGATGCCTCATCAGGTCACCTACGACGTTGTAGCGACGCCGATACGACCAATCAATACTTGAGCCGTGAATAAGATGCTTCTATACTATCATGGCCAACTATGATGGGTCACTAGAAGCAGTTGATTGTCATATTCACAGCGTGAGATACGATATGATGCTAGAGAGTAGAGCTTGCGGCAGTCTCAGATGCCTCATCAGGTCACCTACGACGTTGTAGCGACGCCGATACGACCAATCAATACTTGAGCCGTGAATAAGATGCTTCTATACTATCATGGCCAACTATGATGGGTCACTAGAAGCAGTTGATTGTCATATTCACAGCGTGAGATACGATATGATGCTAGAGAGCAGAGCTTGTGGCAGTCTCAGATGCCTCATCAGGTCACCTACGACGTTGCAGCGACGCCGATACGATCAATCAATACTTGAGCCGTGAATAAGATGCTTCTATACTATCATGGCCAACTATGATGGGTCACTAGAAGCAGTTGATTGTCATATTAACAGCGTGAGATACGATATGATGCTAGAGAGTAGAGCTTGCGGCAGTCTCAGATGCCTCATCAGGTCACCTACGACGTTGTAGCGACGCCGATACGACCAATCAATACTTGAGCCGTGAATAAGATGCTTCTATACTATCATGGCCAACTATGATGGGTCACTAGAAGCAGTTGATTGTCATATTCACAGCGTGAGATACGATATGATGCTAGAGAGTAGAGCTTGCGGCAGTCTCAGATGCCTCATCAGGTCACCTACGACGTTGTAGCGACGCCGATACGACCAATCAATACTTGAGCCGTGAATAAGATGCTTCTATACTATCATGGCCAACTATGATGGGTCACTAGAAGCAGTTGATTGTCATATTCACAGCGTGAGATACGATATGATGCTAGAGAGTAGAGCTTGCGGCAGTCTCAGATGCCTCATCAGGTCACCTACGACGTTGTAGCGACGCCGATACGACCAATCAATACTTGAGCCGTGAATAAGATGCTTCTATACTATCATGGCCAACTATGATGGGTCACTAGAAGCAGTTGATTGTCATATTAACAGCGTGAGATACGATATGATGCTAGAGAGTAGAGCTTGCGGCAGTCTCAGATGCCTCATCAGGTCACCTACGACGTTGTAGCGACGCCGATACGACCAATCAATACTTGAGCCGTGAATAAGATGCTTCTATACTATCATGGCCAACTATGATGGGTCACTAGAAGCAGTTGATTGTCATATTAACAGCGTGAGATACGATATGATGCTAGAGAGTAGAGCTTGCGGCAGTCTCAGATGCCTCATCAGGTCACCTACGACGTTGTAGCGACGCCGATACGACCAATCAATACTTGAGCCGTGAATAAGATGCTTCTATACTATCATGGCCAACTATGATGGGTCACTAGAAGCAGTTGATTGTCATATTAACAGCGTGAGATACGATATGATGCTAGAGAGTAGAGCTTGCGGCAGTCTCAGATGCCTCATCAGGTCACCTACGACGTTGTAGCGACGCCGATACGATCAATCAATACTTGAGCCGTGAATAAGATGCTTCTATACTATCATGGCCAACTATGATGGGTCACTAGAAGCAATTGATTGTCATATTCACAGCGTGAGATACGATATGATGCTAGAGAGTAGAGCTTGCGGCAGTCTCAGATGCCTCATCAGGTCACCTACGACGTTGTAGCGACGCCGATACGACCAATCAATACTTGAGCCGTGAATAAGATGCTTCTATACTATCATGGCCAACTATGATGGGTCACTAGAAGCAGTTGATTGTCATATTAACAGCGTGAGATACGATATGATGCTAGAGAGTAGAGCTTGCGGCAGTCTCAGATGCCTCATCAGGTCACCTACGACGTTGTAGCGACGCCGATACGACCAATCAATACTTGAGCCGTGAATAAGATGCTTCTATACTATCATGGCCAACTATGATGGGTCACTAGAAGCAGTTGATTGTCATATTAACAGCGTGAGATACGATATGATGCTAGAGAGTAGAGCTTGCGGCAGTCTCAGATGCCTCATCAGGTCACCTACGACGTTGTAGCGACGCCGATACGACCAATCAATACTTGAGCCGTGAATAAGATGCTTCTATACTATCATGGCCAACTATGATGGGTCACTAGAAGCAGTTGATTGTCATATTAACAGCGTGAGATACGATATGATGCTAGAGAGTAGAGCTTGCGGCAGTCTCAGATGCCTCATCAGGTCACCTACGACGTTGTAGCGACGCCGATACGACCAATCAATACTTGAGCCGTGAATAAGATGCTTCTATACTATCATGGCCAACTATGATGGGTCACTAGAAGCAGTTGATTGTCATATTAACAGCGTGAGATACGATATGATGCTAGAGAGTAGAGCTTGCGGCAGTCTCAGATGCCTCATCAGGTCACCTACGACGTTGTAGCGACGCCGATACGATCAATCAATACTTGAGCCGTGAATAAGATGCTTCTATACTATCATGGCCAACTATGATGGGTCACTAGAAGCAATTGATTGTCATATTCACAGCGTGAGATACGAGATATGATGCTAGAGAGTAGAGCTTGCGGCAGTCTCAGATGCCTCATCAGGTCACCTACGACGTTGTAGCGACGCCGATACGACCAATCAATACTTGAGCCGTGAATAAGATGCTTCTATACTATCATGGCCAACTATGATGGGTCACTAGAAGCAGTTGATTGTCATATTCACAGCGTGAGATACGATATGATGCTAGAGAGTAGAGCTTGCGGCAGTCTCAGATGCCTCATCAGGTCACCTACGACGTTGTAGCGACGCCGATACGACCAATCAATACTTGAGCCGTGAATAAGATGCTTCTATACTATCATGGCCAACTATGATGGGTCACTAGAAGCAGTTGATTGTCATATTCACAGCGTGAGATACGATATGATGCTAGAGAGTAGAGCTTGTGGCAGTCTCAGATGCCTCATCAGGTCACCTACGACGTTGTAGCGACGCCGATACGACCAATCAATACTTGAGCCGTGAATAAGATGCTTCTATACTATCATGGCCAACTATGATGGGTCACTAGAAGCAGTTGATTGTCATATTCACAGCGTGAGATACGATATGATGCTAGAGAGTAGAGCTTGCGGCAGTCTCAGATGCCTCATCAGGTCACCTACGACGTTGTAGCGACGCCGATACGACCAATCAATACTTGAGCCGTGAATAAGATGCTTCTATACTATCATGGCCAACTATGATGGGTCACTAGAAGCAGTTGATTGTCATATTAACAGCGTGAGATACGATATGATGCTAGAGAGTAGAGCTTGCGGCAGTCTCAGATGCCTCATCAGGTCACCTACGACGTTGTAGCGACGCCGATACAAGCAAACAGAGCTTTAGCCGTGAATAAGATGCTTCTATACTATCATGACCAAATATAATGGGCCACTACAAGCTGTCGATTGCGATATTAACAGCGTGAGGTACCATATAGTTGTCATATATAGTGTTGATGGCGGCAGTCTCAGATGGCCTCTTGAGGTCACCTACGACGTTGTAACGAGGCTGATACGAGCAAACAGAGCTTGAGCCGTGAATAAGATCCTTCTATACTATCATGGCCAACAATAATGGGCCCCTAGAAGTACACAGTGTTAGCTATGATATGGTGCTTGAGTAGTGCTTGCGGATATCCCAAATTGGCCCTCATCAGGTCACCTACGACGTTGTAGCGACGCTGATACGACCAAAAAGTGCTTGAGTCGTGAATAAGATGCTTCTATACTATCATGATCAAATATAATGGGCCACTACAAGCTGTCGATTGCGACATAGTAGTGCTGGCTCTGTCCCATATTGGCCTTCATCAGGTCACCTACGATATTGTAGCGACGCCGATACGACCAAAAAGAGCTAGAGCCGTGAAACAGATCCTTCTATAGGTCAGTAGAGCTGTTGATTGCCATATTCACAGGGCTAGATATGATATGGTGCGAGAGTAGTGCTGGGGGCTGTCTCAACCGGGCCTTCTCGGTCTGTTGCGACCAGCGCACAGACCCCGAGCCGCCCGTATTCACCGGGTGTTAGTCATCGGAAAGTCATTTGGTGACGATGTGACACATGCGCAAATGTCTCACCTTCATCATAATATATTGATGTGAAATGCTCCATAGTCTCAAGATTGTGGCTGCTGAACGAACCAATAATCTTCTTCCATTTTAGACACCATGCCGTCCCGTTCTAGTACAAGCAAGAGGAGGTCACAGCATAGCGGGCAACCAAGCAGTATCAGGCGACGTAACGCACCGTCTTTCAATTCCATATTTGAAGATGACAGCCGAAGCAACACAATTTCTCTGTTTTCGTTTTCAATTCCGAATCCTCTATCATATTTTCGTCGTAGTGACGATGATTACTCTTCATCAGGGCCAATAGCATCATATAACGCAACTAAATTTATTCTCTATGGTGGTGTAGTTTTCATCGTGCTAGCATCATTATTCGATACATACTTCCGAACGCCACCTCAGCAGAGCGGGGAAGGAGAAATAGTAGGCGCAGCTCTCCCCCAAGTTACAAGCGATGGTAAATACCACGGGAGGTATCCCAATTCTCTCCTCACTTTGTTCTATCCATACACATTGTTCAGAGATGTTGTCCTAGACCAACCAGTTGATGCAAACGACGTGCCTTTCTTTTGGCACGCACATGTGTCGGATGAAATTCCTGTGAAGAAGGTTTTGAAAACATGCTATGGCGCTGATCTTGTCGAACTGAATACAGAGGAAGACGTGGAGAAAGCGAAAGAGTTGAAATTGCTATCTTCCTTGGTATCACAGGGAAGAGTGGGGCCAGAGTCACTGAAAGAAAAACTATACAATGGTCAGAGGAAACAACCGATAGTCATTACATCCCCACATATTAGAGAAGTGGCCGAACTATTCACACAAGAGAACTTGGGCCGAATGTTCTCATTTTACAGACATCCGATTGATTATGATCTCCATCCGAATTTGAAGACTAAGCTGCCTCCTGACGCGGTGAACAATTTCATGACGAGGCTCTTATCAGGTGTACATTCAGGCGAGTTGGGCTTCAAGGAGCTGGGCATTGGAAAACAAGTTATAAGACAAACCACATTATCTGGAACGCGAGATCTTATGCCGGAATCAATTCTTCGCTTTGGGCAGTACTTCGGATGGGTTCCTGTCGGTGGTGAGGGGACCAAACTGAGCGAAGAGACAGACATCGCAATTGCAAAATCATGCATAGATGACATATTGCAGTCTTATCCTGGTGAGAGGTATGCGGATCACAACTCGCCTGAGTGGCTTGCATTTTACAAAGCAAATAAGTACGATTGCCAGCTGTACGAATTGGCCAGGAGTACGTGGCGTGCTCAGATTCAAACCATTATTCCACTCTCAATGCAAAAGAGGAGAGCCGGAGAAGGCGACGACGATGAAAAGAATGACGAAGAAGGAGAGGAAGAGTAGTTTGTAGCTATAAATTTGTTTAGGATGTATTAGATATTTTTACAATCAACTTCTTTCTCTGGGTGAAGATTGCGTAGCTCTGCAACGAGTGACTTTCGAGCCATATCACCACCGATGCAACCATCACTGCCATCGCTCAGATTCAATCGAAACGCACGGTAGTGATGATTTGTCCCCGGCAAGGAATGAATACCTGCTTCTTGACCACTCGATTCAGGACCACCCAGGCCTCCCATTCCTTCATCAGGGATGCCAAATATAACACGCCTCACTCGCGAATGCACCAAACTCATTGCCTCAAATATATTTGGCTCTTTCGTAAGATATACGTCATATCCTGTGCAAAGGTATTGACCACCGCGGAATTTGTCAGATTCCATACCATTTGATATTGCTCCCTGACGTTCTATTCTACTCACTCCTTGAATCGCCAGTAGAGGTGCAGTAGAAAGGGGATTTATATAATCAGGGAATGATGCCCAGGTTTGGTGATTACTAGCATCTCCAGCTATACCTTGAAGTTTCCGTTCTTGTGTTGCTCGCGAAACAATGGAGCCAGTTTGTGGATCAATCACTAAAGCACCTGATATTGACAACGATAATTCTTTGTCTCTGGATGGTTCAATTTGCTCCTTCCACTCTCTCCATTGTGTATATCCCATCATTGCATCCGCCAAAGCTTCTTGCATCCCATTCTTCATCAACTCTATTTCTGCAGATGTCAGTGCAATTTCTTCCTGCTTGAATTGTGTCGTCTTCTTTTCAAAGAACAACGTAGGCCATACGCTTTTATTCCATTCATCTCGTTCTTCCTTGTTTTTTGCAGGTCTACCAGGCAGTGATTGTCGGGTGAAATTGGGGCTTTCCTCTGATAATCCATATTTTGCGAGTATTGCAAGTAAAGATGGTGATGTTTCATTACTCGTCGTAGTAGCAGTCTTGAGAGAATCGTTGCATTGCTGTACGGAGCCGACAAGTACATCCAGGGACCACGGTGTAGAGTTTTGGTTGGACCTGTCCTTTTGCTTTCTCTTTTTTATATTGTGGCCATTGGACTGTTTCTCTGTATTCATGTCTCTACTCTCTACATCTTCACTTTTCAGCTTCTTGCCGCAAGAAGTTTTGTCATCACTTGAAGAAGATGATAACTTTTGTGTTTGTGCACTACTATTTGCTCTCAATTTTACCTCATTTTCAGTGGCAGCTCGTCTGCGAGCTCGTTTCAAATGATCTGTCTTTGGGAATTGATTTGTAGTCGATGCATTTGTCTCTGCAGAGGACAATGGGCTCCGCAGGGGTAAAATCGCACTGAGATCTTTGCTCAGCGGGCCACAGATCGTAGGATCAATATTTTCAATGATGTAACATTCGATCCACTCCGGTAGTACTTCCTCCGCATCAGGGCTCTCTATCTCGATGAACCAGTCGGCAGTACTGCTGTTGGAGCAGGACATCGTCACCATCCTACAATACAGAGCGAGAGGGTGACCACATAATAGACAATACTATCACTTTGTTGGTTGTTGGTGGCTGGATATGATGAATGGTGGATAGTGGGAAAATTCGAGGCCCGCCAATTTTTGTGATGTCACCGTAGCGTACTTCAAAAATATTACACATACATCGGCGAAACTTATTTTCGCATTTATGAGAATCTTTACTCGCTGATTTCGTGAAAGCCTCACGCCTCCTCAAAACCCCCTCACACCTCCTCACTACCTCGAACTCGAGAATGCTTCTGAAGAGGTGACAATGTCCTGCTGCTAGTTGTAGATGCTGCCATGTGAACTATAGACTAAAGCTTCTACACATAAATTATCATAAAACTAGCTTATTAGCATTACAATTCTCTACTATAGCTTAGTAGAGCAAGGTATGCTACAGCTATGCTAAGAAGTGCTGCTTATTCTGACTCCTCTTCATCATCGTTTCCACTCCCAGTAGATCTTCGTTTCGCAGATGGCATCCATTTATCAGTAAACTTGACAAACGCTTGCACTTCTTCACGAGTTGACTTCCATCTTGGATTGTAGGAGAGTCTATCTAGATGATACGAAGAATAGTGTTGTGTGGTGTTTGTCGGACTTCCCTTGCGCTTTCCCAACTTGTCTGCTTCACATGACTCTTCTGCTTGTGTCTCGTCAGCAGCAGCGGCTACATCATCAGTAGCAGTATCAGCCACAGGAGAAACGATTTCAAACGTAGGCTTCGCCCATATCAGAGGCTTGATGTTGTCAGCATTGAGTCTTGCAGCTTCAGCGTCTATTGCTTGCTGCGATAGTTTCATGATTTCTTCACATGAGCTCACTTATATCGAGCAGTCATTTTCTGTTATCTCCCGAATCCATCAATAGTTCCTCGTCCAGCTTCCCACCACATCAGAAAATGACTATTACACATCATTATTAATGTTATCAAGCTGATCACGCAGTTGAGTAATTTTTTCTTTCCAATAAGAAACTTTTAGAACATCATATTTGAACGATTTCGTGCGGAGAATCTCATATGAATCCCTCAAAAAGCTTTCTGTCACTTGTTCATACGAGTCCACCAGCAAAACTGGAAGGTGACTGAATAAATTATCAAAACTTGTGTTTGTATTCAAGACAATAGGTATGGTTCCAACGAGCAGCGATTCATATGTTCGATAACAGTCCCAACCAGTACCAGGAGGAGAAAAGATGAATGTGGAGTTTTTCAATATGCCAAGGAATTCTTCATAGCCGCCTTGAATCGTCTCAGGCCAACGCACATACGAAAATGACTTCCACAAGGAAAGATTATCCTTTATATATTTTCGTTCATTACCATGATGACCAAGGGCTCCAAAATTAATGAGCAATTGGTGTAGACGAGGTATCGGAGAGAGGGCTTTCTGTGCTCTACTGATCGCCTTGCGAGTTTTTGGCTTTACTCCAATGGGGAAAGTGATTAGTTTTGGATGGTCCACTACAGCATTGGGAACAAACCAATACTTCAAATTGTCCAGCTGTAGAAATGAGTTGGCATGTGGCGTTTTGTTCTCGACCTTTGCTGTATCTAGAGACAGATCGGTTGGGCGGCCACCATAGTGAGTTCGCGAGGGCGACCCGATGGGGGTTTGATCTCCATGAACGGTGACATAAATAAAATTCCCTGCGTCCTTGAATAAGGAGGCGAGGAGGTCACTACTTGTCTTCTCCCCCACCATCATATTATCATGGATCGGATTCCACCCCCATTCGGAACAAATAATTCTTGTACGGTTTGAGGTCCCAAAGGTGATGTTTGGGTCTAGTTTGGGTACATAGATATCGCAAATTTCCTCAAACAGTGCTGGGTGGTCATTCATGATATCGTTGATTGGGATGACTTCTGGCATAGGCAGTAGAGGGTGCAGATTGCTCGAAAGAGCAACCTGATCACCTTCTGTTGGGATTGGACGTTCCTTGGCGAAAGGGTTCATGCTGTAGTTTTCTGTGACCCTTCCTTGAAGTACAATATGTTCATGACGTTGAAGAATCTGGTGAAGATGAAGTAATGTCGGAATAGTCAATAGAGTTAGTGATCCGATCACCATTATTAATTTTGATGATAATAATGATCTTCTTCTGCTGCTGCTGCTGCCCAACAGTTTGTTGTTCTTCAAAGTCTTGATTCTTCTATTCATCATGTGGTGGCCAAAGTTGCTTGGTTTGTGAATCAAAATAGACAAAGTGGAGAGGGAGAGCTGGGAGGAATGAAAGATGGAGATGGATGTTAGCAATCTGGATCATGTCATCGATGCTGGTTCAGTGCACTTATTTAAGAAACAATGCCTCGGGGGCAAGCCAAGAGGCAAGAGCTGCTCTCTTTCTCTTGTCTTCGCGGTACTTCCACGACCGCGACCAACCAATAATCAATTATATTATAAGAATATTATACAATGACGATTGATGTACTACCAATGCTGCTGCTGTCCCATGCCCATGGAGAGTAATAACAGGAATATTATACAATGACAATTGATGTACTACCAATGCTGCTGCTGTCCCATGCCCATTGCCCATGGAGAGTAACAGGCTACTTCATGCACTTACCACTCTTTTGTTTTTATGAGATCCTCGCCGAGCCTTCCAAAGTGCCTTGCCACTTGGACTCCTCTTGGGCTTGGGCTCAAATTGTCGGCGGGGTTGACTCTGCGCGTAAATCTTTCGTTCGGCTGCGCTTGTTGGATTGAAAATTTGTCTTTTGTGACGTCATATTATCGTACGACAATTTGAGCCCAAGTGTAACAAGGTACAGCGTGGAGCTGCCGGAGGCAGTCACGGCCTAGTAGCAGCAGCGGAAGTCATGGTGTAAGTGCGATAATTAGAGTAACTAATTATGGTGGGAAGAGGGATGATGGAATGCTTGGTCCAGCCGGCTTTGTGCCGTCTGTCCACTGCACGCCGTATCGAAACACTCCCCTCAAGCTGATGATTCTCTCCAAAAGATAATCTGTCAGATTGCTTGCGTAAGCCAAGGCGTAAGCTCCCCTCAAACTGATACCAATCAGAAAGATAAATAAATAAAACAAAATTGCTGTGGTCCTCAACGCATCCACAGGTATCAAATCCAAAATTGAAGTGGTTCCAGAGCAATCCACTCATTCCGTGGTTCCAAGAATTGTACTCCACGTAACTCAAAATCCAAAAATAAAAGCCAAAAAGAAAAGTCGGTGTGGTTCGCCTTGCTTTCGCTAGGGTAATCCACACCCTCAAGAGTAGTCCCCACCATCGTCCAAATACGTGAGGATCATGCCAGCAAAGTAGAATCTCTTCTCCCCTGAAGGCAAGGGTCGTGCACATAATGGTAACAGATAGTATTGGACTTCTTCCTGAGTTGAGATCCAGGGTTCTTGGTGTTAGCGAGTACCTCTGCGTTTTCAGTCAGAAATACTAGTTTGATCTTCATCAGAACTGTAATCTTCATCACTGGAAACCGAAATACTAGCTTGATCATCTTCATCAGAACTGTAATCTTCATCACTGCTCAGATGGGAAGCAGCTTGCTTTTCATCAGAACTTGAATCTGCATAAATCGAAGCTGAAATAAGAGCTTGATCTTCATCAGAACTTGAATATGCATGGAAAGGGTTGTTCACATCTTCCTCTTCCTCCGGAGAGTCAGAGGCAGACGAATACTCTTCGGGATAATCTTCATCATCTTCCTCCTCCTCCGGAGAGTCAGAGGTAGACGAAGACTCTTCGGGATAATCCTCGTCATCTTCCTCCTCCTCCGGAGAGTCAGAGGCAGACGAAGACTCTTCGGGATAATCCTCATCATCCGAACTCGTATTCTCACACAAGGGCCTGAGCTCAGAGATCTGGGCATCTATCGACTTAATCATCCTCTTGTACACGGTACGCTCAGAACTAAGTTGCTTAATCATTTCCTCACATTTCCATTGGAAGTGTTCCGCTTTCTGAGCAGCGCTCATTCGACTGATCTCCTCCTCGGTATGGTGCGTGCGCAGGTTAGTGAGATCACCACCAGCACAATCCGCACCTTCCTTCTTGCCTTTCTTGCGACGGGCAGAGGAACCAGATACGGTGGAGATGCGAGCCGGTAGGACAACCTCATTGCGGGGACGCTTCTTGGTGACTGGCATGTTGAAGGTATGATATTTGGTGGCGGATGAGGAACTAGTAGAAGCAGACTTGTCTCTTTTGGGAGTAGTCTTCTTCTTCTTTCCAAGAGCAGCACGAGTAGATCTTGCTTTAGCAGCAGTCTTCTTTGCTTTGGCAGCACGAGTGGCTTTAGTAGCAGGTTGCTCGGAGGCATCGGAGACATTATCATCGTCTTCATCCGAGCCTCTAGCAGTAGGTGGGTTGGAAGCAGCAGGGGCATCATCTGATCCATCATCACTGTCGATATCAGACGGGAGCTCACCATCCGACGATTGATCACCAGATGCAGCATCGCCATCTTCATCAGTACTTGAATAGGAAAGATCAGAGATTCCCTTAAGTTCCTCCTCCTCAGAGTCTTCCTCCTCCTGCAGCTGGCGGGTCTTGACAGTAGCAGCAGCCGCTGTCTTCTCCGTAGCCATCAATGGTGCTTTCTCCTGATAGCGGTCGGTGGCGGCCTCTGCCGACTTCTTGGGGCCGCGGCGGCGTTTACGTGTTTTCTTAGGTGTATGTGGTTCCATGGTAGCAATCAGTTGGGCTCAGAGTGTTCTTTTGTATTATAGGCAAAGCATTAGGGTGATTTTGTGGTCGGTGGGGTGATGCCGTCTTGGCCTCACTGATGTGCGAAATCTGTGTGGCTCCCATCAAAATCATGCATCACCGGGAAAATGCGAAGTCAAATTTTCCAGGTTGCTTCGGCTAAAGAACAAATGCCGACTGGAGGCTATTCTCATAGAAAGGTACAATACAATGGCACGGGAGGTATAAATGTCTGCAGTCTGACACGGCATTCCTGGACATGGGCATGTTTTGTGCTGAAATGTCTTGTGTAGTGCTGAATCTATCGCTACCCGGACGTATCAAGGATCAACTCGCAAATCTGATACGAATTAGCTAGTTTATACAGCTGCTTAGCTGTTGCGGGTAAGTTGAAGTGGACGTATGCAAGGAGAGTGCCTCAGGCGGCAGCAACTTCCTCCCCTTACCGCGAGTAGCAAACTGTGCGAACCAATCACGTTGCACTGACTGCTGAGAGAAAGGTATCAAGTGAGGAATTGATATATATTAAATAACTGACAAGTCATTTATTAATTGCATTATCGTCCAACCGTTATGAGCACGATTAGAACACACCATAGTTACTACCATGGCTGCAGGGATTGAGTCGGTGGGTATATTGCTATCAAGCCGTCGCTCGACATCGACCTTAGTACATTCAGTCAATTGGCAATCAAGAGGTAGCATCGATCCGTCTCACCAGAAAGATAAGTTCTCCAAGGAACATACATGGCTAGCTCGTTTCCCCTTCGAGTTGGGTGTCGAATGACACAGGCATCTGCCAGATGCAGCTTTCGATTCATTGAGAACCAACCATCTCATGGAAATCCCTTGTCGTGATGAACATGGGAGAACCATCTCTTTAACGTCTGGTTCAATGGGTCTCCACCCTACTGATACTAAGACCACCATGGTAATAATGGAACATGCAGTCTCCTGGCTTATTTGTTCCTACCATGCCCACACGCCAGCTACAACTATACACATGATCTCATGAGTTGGGCATCCTTAAAGCAGAAATGCATCCCTTGCGGGCTCTTTTGTTGTGATCAAATGTGATAGGAGCACGGCAGTGGCAACACTCGAATGCTTGATGAGGCGGGGTTGATTAGGGACCCGAATCATAGCGTAGATCGAAAGATCTTTCGCCTGAAAGGTTACTATCCCTACCCCTTTAAGGCACACATCAGATGCATCATCCCCGTGAACGACAACCATTGTGATTCGTCGATCAATACACCAGATTAACGCTTATAGTTAAGCCATCGCCCCGGACATCGGAACGATGTGGGTCTGATAAACTAACAAGGTACAGCGTGGAGCTGCCGGAGGCAGTCACGGCCTAGTAGCAGCAGCGGAAGTCATGGTGTAAGTGCGATAATTAGAGTAACTAATTATGGTGGGAAGAGGGATGATGGAATGCTTGGTCCAGCCGGCTTTGTGCCGTCTGTCCACTGCACGCCGTATCGAAACAAGTGGCTACTTAGTGTGTTTGGAAAGAAGTTCAAGTCATTCGAGATCTTCGAATCTTTCACTGTGAAACTTCCTGAATTCCTCCCTGGATCTTTCACATCAACTTTCACTATGAAAGACTTAGAGTGCCAAGTGGCTAACTTAGCTTGACAGAAACAAAGATGTTCATTTTTGTCAAATACTATTGCGCAATAATCCGCAACCTCACCACACTTGTTCATTGCAGTCTTGTCCATGGTTGCAGGTTGCTTTTCTCGCTTCTCGCCTCATTCTGTGCGCATTGTGGTACGGAATTAGTGCCGACCGACTAATTTGCGTTTTAGTGGCCGAATTACGTAGATTACCTTACTGACGCCCAAGCAGACCCCAATCGAAAAATCCATTTAGGGCCATCAAAACCACCCCATTTGGGACGTCCTCAGCAAAATCAATTCACAGTAACTAAACGCGAAATGGGGATCCTTACCTTCCTATTGAGTTATAGGCTAGATTCCTGTCCGTGGCTAGATGGCGCAGTATTGAATTTTTTTTTCAAACTCTGCTACCTTTGCATATTCGTCAAATGTGGATACCAGGGACTCTGTCGGGAATATTGTGGAGTGCTGGGAACTTCATGTGCATTATTTCAGTTACTTTCTTGGGGCAAGGCGTGGGGTATAGCTATAGCTTTACACAGGCATCAATGCTTATTAGCGGTCTCTGGGGCATCTTTTACTTTCATGAGATTGGAGAAGATATGATAAATCGATGGCTTGCTTCTGCGGTTGTTGCACTTTGTGGTATTCTTTGGCTCAGTTATGAGCATGCAAAGTAATGTGTTAAGCACTGCAATATTAAATTCACTACTGTCGCATTATTTTAGCAAGATAGGTACTTAAAGAGCAGGCAAGCTTGTTCGACAGATTGGACATTCCATCTTAACATCCATCCACTGCGCAAGGCATTCTCGATGGAAAATGTGATCGCATGGCGCAAGCATGTAGCCTTTGTTGTCAGTGACATCTATTTCATTGTAGCATATCGTTAGTCACATACATTCGTTGTGTTTACAAACTGTTCAACTTGTGAGTTGCTTAAACCTTCAAGCAATGCTGATGGCAGTCGCCCTGCTTTCCAGGCATCATCGTCGTTTTGAGTAACTGAGTGAGGTCCAAGTCGATGCATGGTATCAAGAAATGATGGACTCTCTTTAGCAAGTATAGTTCGAGCTCTTATGACAAGTTTACGCCTCAAGGCTTCGGCCTCCTTGGAGGGTACACCTTCACGAATGAGTGCAATTATTGCTTCATCTCTATCAATGCTTCGCTTTGGGAGAACCTGTTCGTAACCACTAAGGCGATTGTCAGTTTCCCCATAATAAGCTAGAGACTTATTTAGACCAAGAGAAGGAATAATTACATGGAATTGCTTTGTGGTCACACCCCCTTTTGAAAATTGGAGATGTCTTAGAGTCTCCACAGCAATTTGAAATCGGTGAGGACGATTAACCAAATCAAATATCCTACCCAGGTGACGAATACTACTGTTGCTGTTTAACTGCCAGTGATGATCGACAAACGACAGTGTAGAGTTGAGAAATTTATCATTTGTCTTGAGCCGGATACCAGAAGTTGCATGATCGGGCGTGAAGACTAGTACCGGTAAATCCGATTCAGCTTGAATTCCAACATGACTGTGGCTATCGAGCAAGTCTCTCAGTCCTAGGGTAAGATCACCTGTAAACTGGGGTTGTCATGCAGCAAAATGTTGTTGGTTGCGATCACAAAAACATGGCAGGAACTGAAAGCATAGAAGAAAAGGTTCTTACCATTGCATTGATCCCACTCTTACACAAAAGACCTTGTGAGTAAGTATCTCTCGCCCCAACAGCAGTATTAGTTTCCTCCTGGTGTTTCCTCATCCATTGCAACATATTTTCAGATGGTGTCTTCTCAATCCTATGTCCAACAAAAATAGGTTTGATGTGATGAGGAGGTGGCCATGAATGTGCTGTGCCCTCATCAAAATGTTCAAACCACCGTGCAGCGGTGATGAAGTAAACCAATCCATTGTTCCCTGGATTGCCAGGCCACTTATTCGACCAACCTGAAAATGAATCATTTATCAAGCAGCCATCTAGTGACTCGCTTTGTAATTTCTCACCGTACCGTCTCCTACATTTCTCAGTGTGTTCACAAACAATAGAGTGTGATCCTTTTTTCCACTCACGATTTGGCATATGCATGACTTCATCAAATGATGGGTAACCAACATTAACATCAATGAAGTTGTCAACTCGTGGTAAAAATTGAAGAGCAGCGAGAGTTTGATACACATCCCCTTCAGCAAATTCGTATAGTTGACGAAGACTTTGCCCTGGTTGACCTGGGCAGCCAGCATGAGACCCATAACCAGGCAAATAAAAGTGAGATGTCAGTTGTATTGCCAAGCTGCGGCTCAGCAGAGAGTTAGCACATGATTTGCTTCGAGATACAGCACGAAGTATTGGAATGCAGCTTAGTCCATCCTCATTACAGATGGCTCTTTCCCAATCATCTGATAGTTGTTCAACTACCAATTCTTCTCCTCGAGGACGATACAACAAACTTTCCAAAGCTGATACGGCTTGGGTTAGTGCTCCAGTATTGACATTGTCAACCACAACAGCTCTAACCCAGCTCAATTGTGTCATGTAATTAGGGGCTGAAGAATCTTCTTCTGAATATATGATTTGTACCCCGTCTGAAGAGGGAAGAGAAAGGACTTCCTTGGCAGCACATGTGGGCATGAGTGGGTCTAAATAGATGTGTCTCCCTTTTTTTGATACTGCAATTGATTGTTCTAGTACCGCAAGAATACTTCCAAGCTGAATGAAGTGCTCAAATGATAGACCAGGTAATTGTAAACGTAAGATTGCCAGCATTTCTTGACTTGCAAGGTATGTATTAAGAACCCTGGTGCGATGGGATACGTCGGGAACTCGTAGAAAGTTCAATTGTATAAGATCCGCTTGCTGAGAAATAACTTCCATAGAGACAATTGTTTCGTAGCACTGCCTTGTACCACAATATATGTGCAACTTTTCTACTGACTCATCATTGATGATAGACTCGAGCATTAATGTCGTTTCGGGGGGGACGTCAGCATCCACTCCCCAAATCCAGTACACCTTGGCTGTCGAGCCAAATTCATCAGGCCCCAATAGTTCATTATTTGCTGTGACCCTTCCTTTAAGTACATTATGTTCATGACGTTGAAGAATCTGGTGAAGATAAAGTAATGTTGGAATAGTCAATAGAGTTAGTGATCCGATCACCATTATTAATTTTGATGATAATAATGATCTTCTTCTGCTGCTGCCCAACAGTTTGTTGTTCTTCAAAGTCTTGATTCTTCTATTCATCATGTGGTGGCCAAAGTTGCTTGGTTTGTGAATCAAAATAGACAAAGTGGAGAGGGAGAGCTGGGAGGAATGAAAGATGGAGATGGATGTTAGCAATCTGGATCATGTCATCGATGCTGGTTCAGTGCACTTATTTAAGAAACAATGCCTCGGGGGCAAGCAAGAGGCAAGAGCTGCTCTCTTTCTCTTGTCTTCGCGGTACTTCCACGACCGCGACCAACCAATAATCAATTATATAAGAATATTATACATTATACAATGACGACATCCATCGCTGTACTACCACTGCTGCCCCATGCCCATGGAGAGTAACAGGCTACATCATGCACTTACCACTCTTTTGTTTTTATGAGATCCTCGAGCCTTCCAAGGTGCCTTGCCACTTGGGCTCAAATTGTCGTACGATAATATGACGTCACAAAAGACAAATTTTCATTCCAACAAGCGCAGCCGAACGAAAGATTTACGCGCAGAGTCAACCCCGCCGACAATTTGAGCCCAAGAGGAGCCCAAGTGGCAAGGCACTTTGGAAGGCTCGGCGAGGATCTCATAAAAACAAAAGAGTGGTAAGTGCATGATGTAGCCTGTTACTCTCCATGGGCAATGGGCATGGGACAGCAGCAGCATTGGTAGTACATCAATTGTCATTGTATAATATTCCTGTTATTACTCTCCATGGGCATGGGACAGCAGCAGCATTGGTAGTACATCAATCGTCATTGTATAATATTCTTATATAATATAATTGATTATTGGTTGGTCGCGGTCGTGGAAGTACCGCGAAGACAAGAGAAAGAGAGCAGCTCTTGCCTCTTGCTTGCCCCCGAGGCATTGTTTCTTAAATAAGTGCACTGAACCAGCATCGATGACATGATCCAGATTGCTAACATCCATCTCCATCTTTCATTCCTCGCAGCTCTCCCTCTCCACTTTGTCTATTTTGATTCACAAACCAAGCAACTTTGGCCACCACATGATGAATAGAAGAATCAAGACTTTGAAGAACAACAAACTGTTGGGCAGCAGCAGCAGCAGAAGAAGATCATTATTATCATCAAAATTAATAATGGTGATCGGATCACTAACTCTATTGGCTATTCCAACATTACTTTATCTTCACCAGATTCTTCAACGTCATGAACATATTGTACTTCAAGGAAGGGTCACAGCAAATCTGCCTTCTAACAGCTCTTTAGTAATCATTATGGGAAATTTACGAGGAGGTGAACAAGCATGGCAATCTCTCTACAAGAACGTCCTTGATGTCAATTCTGCTGATTTGGCTCTAATCATTGGTCAAACGAACACTACTTCCAATGACGATCTACATCCAAATCTAAGTCCTTACACAAGAGCGAAGTATATTTGGACCTTTCCTGAATACGATGATTGGGCAGTTGCTATTGATTTGATCAATGGAACTGCGTGGAGGGAAACACATTTACCTTACTTTAGTAATAGCACCGGGTTGTTAGGCGGTGTCAAGGGACATTCCGGCTCTGGTGCTATCATCTTCATGATTCGATGGTTTCTATCACAACGCCTGTTAGACAACCCTGATATTCTTAATCAATACGAAAAGTTTGTCATTACAAGAGCTGATCATTACTACCAATGTCAACATGAGTACACAAATTTGGATCTGTCAAATAACACCATCTGGATTCCCGAAGGTTCGGATAATTGGGGGTACACTGATAGACACTTGATTGTAAGTCGAAGAAATGTGCTTGATGCACTTGACATATTTCCAACCCTCTTTCAGCATACAGATTGGGACAATGGTTCCAATCCAGAATCAGCTCTTAAACGAGTATGGATATCCAAGGGTATTAATGTGAAGAGGACAGACAGGGTCATGTTTACAGTTGCGACACAATTCGATACGACGCGATGGAGGAAAGCCAAGGGCGATGTTCCAGGTGTTCCTGGATTGTTGAAGAAGTATCATGACGAATACGATCAGACACAACGAAATTGTCCAGGAGTTTTTGAAGGTAGAGAAAGTGGAGAGGAGCAGTAATAGTTTACTAGTTTTTTCCGCCCTACCACCGAGGACTGTGGGCAGCATGGGAGGAGAGAGAAGCCACAGAACAACAGCATGCAATGCTCTGAAATCGGAACACCAAGACCCTTGTCTTCTCCAAGCTATTGAGACTTTTGTGCAACATAGTGTGTACAACGAATATTTAGACGAATGCTATAAATTTTATTGTACAATGTGAACCTGCTCCTCTTCCCCAACCCCTTTTTTAGTACTGCACTAACTGTTACGGGGTGTTATCCGCTCCAAACACACCATTTTTGCCTCCCAGATAACCTCGACTTTTGAATCGATCTCTTTGTTTTCTTTCCATTCTTTGTAATAGTCACTGCTTCAGTACAGCAATGGACTCAGTCCTATTTTTGCATAGTCATAGCGAGGAACTCACCCACGCACCCACGCAAATCAGCGCGAGGTTTCCGTTTCCATTCCGTCGTCTTTGTCCTTCGATATCCATTTATCTACCTCTGGATAACCTTGCCGAAGCAGTTGCATAAGATTGAGAGTACCACCACAAGTTGATGATGTCCTGCTCCCGTCACCACTGAACTACACTATTCCGAAATACCTCTGCACTCGATTGGCTTCGTCAAGGCTTGTCAAACTCTCCAACTACAATCAACGTTTTTACTTCCCGAGATAGTTAGTCGCAACGTTCCAAGGTCACTTCGCCTTCAGTGATGCCAGACTTTAACACCTTTAATTGAGCTTCGAAAACTGCATTCCCCCATTCCAGCGATTCAGTCAACCTCCATTTCAGTGTATCCTTTGGCATGACATTTAATCGACTAGCCAGAGTAACTGCCACGCGACCCATATAAGCCTCACGTTGCAGAGTATTCACTACTGCTGGCAATCCCTTCGAATATAATATTGTAAACAGTAGCTATAGCTAATCCTTCTTCAAGAAACAGAGGCACGAGTTTTGTTGTTAATATCCAAAAAAGTATGGAATGATCTCAATTGGTCGAAGCCATCGTGCATTGCAACCCAGTCGATATAGTTCCGATCGGAGAAAGGAGTGGCAGGGTTGATAAGGAATCTTACAAAGTTGCTATATTGTGTATTTGATTGTAATGCTGCCGCAACTTCTGTTGTCAGTATGAACTGTTTCACCCATTCTACCATAAATACAATCCTGCACTTTAATCACTGCATCCTCCAAATCTTCAAATGTCGATCGATCATCCATGGAAACCTCCTCATCTGAAGACGCGTTGTTGTTTCTGATTTGCGTTGTCACTTCTTGTACAGTATTAGGACTAGGCTTGTCGAGATGAAAGAGCTGTTGCTGTTTCCACCTCTCTCTGTCACTAGTTTCAAGTTCGTGACACTCATATCTCGCACTCGCATCATCGCAACCAACGAGTTCACTCTTTCTCTCTCTCTCTGCATGGTAGTGCTGGCCTCTGGCCTGGTGCTGCTACTCTGGTGCATGGCCAAATTATTTATTGTGCTGCCGCCGCTGGCCGACACCAGTTGAGGCCCGCCAATTTTTGTTTTGATGACGTCCATCCATCTCAGTGACAAAGATGACGGAACAAAACGCCCACCGTAATATATCATAATATCTAGAGGGAAGCCTCATACCGCCACAAGCCGGCTAACCGATGTTTCCTCACCGTAAATATAGTGCGCTTGCTCTCTTGCTTATCTGCTCTCGGCAGCAGGGAGCAGATGCATTCACAACCGCTGCGCAAAGGCCTAATGTCTTATCCGCGACAACTTCAACGTCGTTAGCAGTTGAAGGGTTCGGACCGTCCGCAGCAGTAAAGGAGCGACCGACAACAGATGATGCTGCAGTCATTGACACAAATTTAACAGCTGAGGAAGCCAAGCAAGCGCTGATAGACTTGATTCCTCGTATGACTGGGAACGAGGAAGAATACCGAGCCGTGGAATCATATGTGAATTTGTTGGAAGAAAAATACTCTCCAGTGCAAACAATTGACTTTTTGAACCTTGCTATGGCAGGTGAATGGCAGCTATTATTTTCAACAAATCTTACAGGAAAACCCAATAGGAAATTGCGTCTGAGAGAGTTGGTACAGAAAATTGAAGCAGATGGCTTTGGTGGTAGCTTGACCAACTCGGCACAGTGGGATTATTCTGAAAACGACGAGAGCACATTTGATTCCACCGGTAGCTTTAACATCAAGTGCTCTTACAAAATCAATCAAGGTGCTCGCATGGTCATTGACTTGGATCGCCATGAACTACGGCCAGCAAATGGGTCAGGTGTCCCAAGTGACGTCCCTGCAATGGTTGCCTTGTTGAATAGGGCAATTCCCAAAGAAATGTTTGATCCCAACGATCATGCTATGGATACGACATATCTGGATGCAGACTTGAGAATTGCACGTTTAACCGGTTCCAAACATGAAGGCGTGAGAAATATCTTCTTCCGAAAGGGCCAGCTCGAAATCAAGCCAGTGTAGGAGGGTAGTAGTTCTTCTTGAGACGATGATAGGTATTCACATAGCTGTTTGATGATGTGAACGTGTAGATTAATTAAGTACAACTATAACGAGAGAATCTCTCAGAATTGCTGCTCACTGCATTAAAGTGATGATGTAATGCGCAAATACTTGCATCAATCTCTGTACTTATTAACCTTACAACATGTTGTTACTAACTTTTAATCATCCTATTTTCACTCTAGATATAACTCTCATTTGGGCACTCTTCGCAAAACACGCAACACTCTATATACGTCGAAGGTCTACACAAAATGAAGCTTTCAAGGCAACATTCTTTCATCTCCCCTTCCACTATGAGTCGTGGCAATATCTTCATACTTTTCGCCCATGCAAGAGAGAACATCCGCCCAGAGGTCAGAAGCATTGTCATCTTTCGATACGGGGGCACCAGCATACCTCAAAATAAGATCAGCTGAAGCTGCAGCAATATACCAAACACCCTTTTCAATCTCGCGGGTTAGTTGTCCAGGAACCCACGCGGCATGACCCTTAACAAACAAAACCTCTGTGGGATGTAAATGATTTCTGCGTACCTCTTGCATAAGCTGACTAGAACCACCAACAAAGACACCGGGGCATACCTTCTTTGATCCCATCACCTCTCCAAACCCGTGCAAGGTCGAGAACTGATCTTGCATCACTGGGCCGCCGTAAGATACTGGAGCTTTGGAAAATGCCATCTTGAGTGACAAGTCAATGTTTGAATCGGTATCACTTGCAATTTTGATCAAGTTTCCAGGGAATGGTCTGCAAAAGCAAGTGTCGTATTGAATGCGTTGTATTGAATGCAAGAGAACAGAAGTTAGTATGACTGAATGCATCAAAATCTAAAATCATAAAAAACACTCATCTACTCGTGACAATCTTGAACTCACCTGTTGATAACCATTCCTGTAGACCCAGTATTCTCATTATGATCAATAATCAGCACAACAGTCTGATGAAAGACCCCTCCCAACTTTTCATTTGCAATCAATATGCAGCCAGGTTCGACATGGTAGAGTGGATGAGCCCATCTATGCGAATCAATCTGAACATGTGGTTCATCATAAACAATGTGGCATTCCTCTTCATCCATGAATGGATCATCACAGGGCGAATTAATTTGAATTTTGGAGAATTTAGTGGCCCCTCCGACATCTACACCATCAAAAATATCAATAGGAGAAGAATCATTATACTCTTCCTTGACTGCAGTAGGAGAGACCGTCTCCTCCCTCTCCTTTTCCTTTGATGACTCCCCCTTGGAAAAGATGGATGATATGGCACCTGAAATGAAATTACCAATCTTCTCCTCCTTCTTGGAGGATGAAGAAGCCTGCTTGGTGGCGGAGTTCTTTTTATCCCCAACCATGTCCTGTTCTTGTGCAACTAGCTTGGCACGGAATTCACGCCAATCGGATCCCATCATGTGTTCCCAGCTCTTCTCCATTCGAGCGCGATCATTGTCTTTGCTTTCGTGTAGGTATGTGGGAGATCTTCGAGATGATGACTTTGCGATCTTTGTAGGTTGTGGTGCGAACGCTGTGGCTGGAGAAATACTCGCCAATAAGACCAGGGCAGCAGTTTTGGTTAAATATGATGAATTGCAGGGTGACATTTTGGCAAGGAGTGAAAGGGCGCTGAAGAAGAGATGATTGATGCGCCTATCCAGATTATTGTTGTTGTTGTGCTTTGAATTATTGTTATGAGAGGAGTGCATCAAAAGCTATCAAAGCTGGTTCTCATCATTGACACTTCCTTCTGGTCAACTGTTCAACGAAAAAAGCTGGTGCAGCCAGCTGTTTTATTGGTTGCGAAGCAGATGTCTTTACATTTCTCACAAAGTAGGAGTGTAATCTAACTTAGCGACCCATATCTCGTGACTCATAACTCGTGACATCCTGCGTCACTCACCCAATTCACTTCTTCATCAGCTTCACTGCTTCATTATTACATCCTTCTTTACCTCAGCCAACAATCTCACGATGAAGTCCTTCGCTCCCTTGTTACTCCTGCCAGCTGCAGCTGCATTCAGCAGCTCCTCCATCCCCAACACACGAGCAAGCACAGCTCTCCACGGTGTCAATGGCATCTGGAACACTGCAAACGACTTTGGCAAGGGAAAATTTCGATTCTACGATGGACTTGATAGTTACATGAAGCCATTCCCCGATGAAGATCGCGAGCTATATCCTGAGATGTTCAAACTACCAAAAGGAACGTATGAGGTTCCACTTTCCAAGCCATGTGGTATTATCTTTGAAGAGATAGAGTCGAACTGTGGAGTTTACGTTGCTGATTTAGTTGAAGGAGGGAATGCATACAGTCAAGGCGTTATCCAAAAGGGAGATGTGTTGGTTGGCATGACTGCTGTCCAAATTGCTGGTGCAAAGTGGGAGAGAAGATTGATTCCAGCTCGCAAGTTTGGATTTGATTTGGTTGTTGATGCGATTGGCTCAAATGATATTAAGTGGGGATGCAACAATGTTATCTTGATGCTTGAAAGACCTGGTGAAGCGGATAGTGAGGAGGTTGATAAATTTTTGGAGTTCTTTGAACCACCAGCTGACACTCCCTGGAAGCTCCCCGTATAAGTTGTTGGATAGACCAAGAGGCTTGCTAAGTAGATAGCGCACTGCGCCGACTGATTCTTATTCGATGAGACTGACAAGCAGAAGCAAGTCGCAAACGATTGTGCAGCGAAAACTTAAAACCAGCATACGGACTTTTTCAAGCCAGCAATAAACGCAGACAATAACACTTGTGAAGAAGAAGTTATGTTACTACAACGTATCACTCAAACATTTTTCAATGCCCTCTCTGACAGCGGAGTCACTTTCCTCACTGGTTTCTTCGACAACACTCTTCGACGCGCTCTAGAACTTCTACCTCTATCATCATTCAAAGCAGTGTCTACAAACGATGCATACCAAACATACAGTCCCAAAACCCAAAGGAGAAACACGAAAGAATATGGAACATTTGAAGAAACCGATGTCTCAGTTTGCCGTATACCTCCTTGGTTCACAGCAGCTTGATCCTTCCAAGTAGTGACATCTCCTCCCATGGAAAACAAGTAATCGCCAGTATCAGGAAGAGTTCTCAATGGAAACTCTGGCTCCAAATCCAAATCATCTGCCTTGCCAGTCCCATCAAATAAATTTGCCCTAGGAGAAATTGATTTGTCATATGGCACCCAATTCAAATTGGCACACCTCTTTCCTTCATTGCCATACTGACCTCTAAATTCAGAATCGGGTAGTGCTATACTGGCAAACTGAAGCAACTGATCCAATGTCCGCCGTCTTCCAAGGCCATAGATGCCTAAATTTGCTCGTGCTGTGATCATTCTACCACCACCTCCACCACCACCGCCACTACCACCTGCCGTCATGGAGGATATCTCACTATTGGTAATCCCATGATGAATATTCAGCATTACTTTCATTCTCACATGCGCATCTCGCCTTTCATTGTCATTGCGTGGCCACTTCTTCTCACCCTTCTCACCATGACCAGCTATATGATGCAATGGATGCAAGTCACTGTTGTCCTTATATACTAGGTTGAATGCAGGAGTGTAGACATCATATCCACGAGTCCATAGTCGTGCAAAGTGAGGAAATTGTTCCGTGTTCAACAGCTGTACTGCAAATGGATCTTGTGGCACATTGGTTTGATAATGACACTTGGAAAACACAAATGATGGCGAGTAGGTACGAGATAGGAGTGGTTGAGTGATTCCAATTGCCTTGCCGTCGGCATGAGTTTCAAAGAGTGGTACTCCCTCGGATCCAATTTTGATGTCACATTGTCTTGGTACTTCTACTGCAATTGGGGATACCACCCCCTTGTCTTTTGCAGAGAGAGGCACATTGCTCAATACTGCATACTCATTGTTTGTCAATTTCCACTGTTCAATGGCAGCATTGTCCCAATTCTTGACAAAGTCCATGGAAGCATCAATCTCCATACAAAACTCTTCATTCCCCAACAATTTTCGTGTAAATGATCTTGCATATACCGGACCTTTGCTTCCAAAATGATGAAATCTCACTGATCGAATCTGAGTAGTTGCCCTTGGACATGCCTCTAATACTGCATCGTAATCTGCTTGTCGTTCTGCCATGTGGCTTACTCCAGGTTCATGTTGTTTCATTTGATGACCCATTAATGCGCAATATTCCATGAGACATGTTGGATCATCATCAGTTGAGCTACTGTCACTGCTACTAGCGCTGCTATCTGTTTGTTCAATCAGTCCAACTACCACCCGATCAGGATGAGCAGCCGTATCAAAGAGACGACGTACCGTCTGAGCACATCGTTTGCCATCACGGAAATGAGGGATGGATACAAAGATGGGAGTTGTTTTGGAGTCGAATTTATTGGTGAATCCGTGGTTGTTGTTGTTTGTGGGCGGTATGGGTTCGTAGGCACCACCTGACGATGCTTCATTGTTGTTGTTGGATGCTATTGGATGTGTGATTTCTTCGAAGGAGCTGCCGTCGAATACTCGGCCGTATTTGGAGGAACCGCTCATGATTATTCCAAGTTTGCCATACATTCGACATACATAACTGAAACTGCGTTTTCGTTTGTTGCAGCAGTCGATTTTTTGAAGAGCGAGCTAGAGCGTTGCAAGATTCTTGATCTTGTACACACCTCGTTTATTTGAGTGCAGAAGAGTAATAAATCCAACATTCACACGAGGCTCACTGCAGCGAGACTAAAACCTGAATCCAAAAGCGGTCACATTTGAGAAACGATGTCTCCGATTGGATAGCGGCGGCAAAAGAACGGAGTGACCATAACGATACAAAGATACAGCGCAAACACATAGAAGTGCTGCTCTCTGCAACAATAATATTTTTCTGACTGGTATTCTACTATCGGCACGAGGCGTCGATTGCAAGTTTCAATTAAATAAGCAGCATTAAAAAACAACACAACAATTATAATGAACAACCCCAACGAAGTAATCAACCCCATGCTCCCCACCACCCTTCCCGGCGACGACACCCAACCCGACTTTGAAAGCATGAACCGCGCCGCCCTCCTAGCCTGGGAGGAACGGCAACGCCGCCAACGCACCCTGCGCACACTTATGATGCTCCTCATGTTTCTCCTACTCATGGACGGAGAAGAACCGCCAGATCGACGCAATGCACGATTACGACAGCAGAGGTTACGGAATCAACATCGCAATGGTGGCAGTAGTACAGGTCATGGTGGTGGTGGTGGTGATTCCTATAAGGTGGGAATGTACTTTGATGAAGATGGGAATGATTTAACTCCGTTACAACAAGAAGTGTATCAACGGAGGAGAGATCAGGATGACATTATTCGAAGGTCGGCGTTGTTCAATCCAAAATCGAAGCATTATGAATTGATCAAGTTGAATAATGGGAGGGATGTGGAAGCGGAATTGATGGCTTTGGTTAGGAATGAAATGCAGAAGGAGATTGAGGCTGCTGCAGTGGAAGAATATAATGATGAAACAGCGACTGATACTAATATGAAGACGGCAGATACAGCTGCAGCAGCAGCAGAGTCATCATCATCATCACCTAAAGCCGACGACAATAATAATAGTGGCAAACAGCAAACACAATCCGAACAACAAACCAATGATGAATTACAAGTCTTTCACTATCCCAGAAATGCCACGGGATATTACCGTGGGATATGGCAACGCATGCCAAAAGAATTTAATGCCACCACCAATGAAGAGAAGGATCTTGTCAAGTCAAGTGATCATTCGGAAGTGTCGGTGGATAAGATTTATCCATGGGTGAAGAAGGAGTTGGATCGGAGGAAACTTGATGCATGTGTGTTGGTTCTACCCCAGGATGTGAATGTCAAGGTGGATTATGGTGGTACAAACTCGACAGCAACAACTACCGATAACGGTACTAGTGATACCACCAAAAACAGTTCACTGATGAAATCATCAGTCAGTCTAACCAGGGAGACTGGTCGAGTTGCCATCCAACTATACTCCCATGTCATCCCAGCCATGAACGAAATAAGTGTAGTAGATGGCCTAGTGAAGCTATTCGATGGAGCCTCTTCTGGATTTGTCTCACGACAGACGGATGTATTACTGAGAGTACGAGGTGTGATGATACATGGTATTGGAAAGATGAGTTTGGTGACGACATTTCCATCCGATGACAAGTTGATGGGTGAGACTTCTAGGAGAAGTGTCTTTGGTGTGAGGCAGGTTGGTAATTATGAGACAAAGCTCGCCGTAGAGAAGAAGGAAGTGACATCGAACAAGAAGAATGCCCCGAGTAATGTTGAGGAAGGCACTGGTGGGATAAGTGGCGAAGACGTTTTTGAGCTTGAAGAAGATGATGATATTGATGGAATGGAAGATGTCGAACGACATCGGCGTCTTCAAGAAACAGTGGACGAAGTCATAGTTTCTCAGCGGGAGGAAGAACAAGATGTCAATTCCAAGGGTATGCTCCAAAGGATGGCTCAAATCAGGGACGATGTCATGACTCTTTACGCGTTTCAGTATGATCACGGTATACTCGATCATGGCGATGAAATGAGTTCAGCAGATTTGAGTAGGAAAATGGAAAGTGCTGGCTGGACGCAATTCCAAACAATTGACGAGGATGCCATCTTTGGACAGAACAATGGAGATGTGGTAGACAATCATCAATATGCGAGTCGTCGATTGCAATCAGTTGACCGCGCGAATTCTACTGATCCTGCTGCGAATGAGAACGGAGATGCGATTGATGATCACACAGAGTCTGTGTTGTCAGACAACGTCATTACTTCCAATGAAGGACACGTTGGCAAGATTGAAATCGAAACTAGTACCACGCAACGTGCGTTGGGGTTGTCAGCGATACCGCCAGTGACAGTAGCAGAGAGACATACCTTTCCTTTCCCATACACTCGCGATGATAGGTTTAACTCTGTCGAAAATGCAGCATCACCTGTATTGCAACAGAAATTGCCCCCAAGAGACCAATTTTTAGAAGAGAATGTTGGCAACTGCGAGTTCACTATGGATTTTGATATCCAGACAACAATGTGGACATATGGAGAATGGCGCAAAACAATGGACCATCGGTTCCGAATGGAAGAGGCATTCAATCCCCTTAGTAAGAAACAAAGCAAAGCCAATACCGAACTGTTGAAGAGATTGAAAAAAGACCCGCACTTCATCTTGGTGAACAAACAAGTCCAAATTATGGAGGAAGATATCCCGCAGGAATCTTTGGTGTTTACACTGTCTGGTAATATTGAATCAACAAATTGTGACTTTGCCTCATATGTGAATGCAACAGCCATGAGGACAAACTGGGAGAAAACGACAGCCAAGGCTATCAACTACAGTTTCTACATGATGATTGCATGCCTGACACAAATTGTTGTCCTCCTTCGTCAACTGTTGCACACTCAAGCTCATTCAGTCGCATCGAATGTGTCATTACTTTGTATTGGGTGGCAAACAGTGTTGGATGCAATGCTTTGCATCAGTCACATTTTTCTGTGCCTTGTGTTGCAGCCGCTCTTTACTGCATTTGCGAGTGTTGCTTTCTTTAAGCTTCTTATTTTTTGTGTCATCGAAATGAAGTACATGGCGATTATCATCCAAGCTCGAAACAGCGTGAACAACACTGGCACCACACAAGAGCAGCTGAGGCAACAAATCACATTGTTACATCTCAAGTTTTACGTATCATTGATGTTAGCAATTACGCTTTTTTGGTATGTGGGGCAATCGCACAAAACGCTTTACGTTATGGCACTCTATTCCTTTTGGGTGCCACAAATTTGTTGGAATATTTATTCCGAGTACAAGAAGCCGATGCATCATCACTACATCTACGGAATGAGCTTGACTAGAGCAATCGCCCCGCTATATGTCTTTGCTGTGAAGAATAACTTTTTGAAAGAAGTCAATTCGGAATTTCCCACTGATTTAGCAATGTGCGAGATATTAATCGCGTGGATAGTGTTGCAAACCGCTATACTCATTGGACAGAGTAAATATGGCACACGATTTATGATTCCACAAAGATTTTTGCCACCAAAGTTCGACTACAGCAGACCAATACCGGCTGCTCTTCTTCCTCGACCAGCCAGCAACTCTTCCAATGAGACAGCAACATCATCTGATATTGAATTCGACCCCACTACCACATCAGGCGGAACGCGAAATCGCAGAGGAGGTGGCAATCGAGGGCTGTCAGACGGAACAGAATCGATGAGTGAAGATACTGGTGAAGAATGCACTCTTGATTGCGTGATTTGCTACAATGAAATAGATGTCACTGACAACAAAGGCTACATGCTTGCGCCATGCGATCACATTTTCCATCGAGAATGCCTTGAGCAGTGGATGGATGTTAAGATGGAATGCCCAATTTGTCGAACCAGTTTGCCTGCTCTTTAAGCTCGAGATATGCTAAAATAATGCGACAGTAGTGAATTATTGCAGTGCTTAACACATTACTTTGCATGCTCGTAACTGAGCCAAAGAATACCACAAAGTGCAACAACCGCAGAAGCAAGCCATCGATTTATCATATCTTCTCCTATCTCATGAAAGTAAAAGATGCCCCAGAGACCGCTAATAAGCATTGATGCCTGTGTAAAGCTATATCCCACGCCTTGTCCCAAGAACGTAACTGAAATAATGCACATGAAGTTACCAGCACTCCACAATATTCCCGACAGAGTCCCTGGTATCCACATTTGACGAATATGCAAAGGTGGCAGAGCGTGGAAAGCCTTCAATGCTGCGCCATCTAGCCGATACAACTCGTATAGGAATCTAATTATCCATAGGGCGATTGTGACCAACATGGACCCACACGCGAAACTAATTACATACATCGGCCCACCGAAGCCTTCGTGACTTGCATAGTGTAGTGGGACTAGATTTGTGCCTCCCCACAATCCATTAAACACTGCAGCGATGATCCCCATTTCGCGTTTAGTTACTGTGAATTGTCCCATGATAGATATAGATTTTTGTTTTTTCTCTTGGGCTTCTACATCCTCATCTGCGTTATCATCTTGAAGCAACGCTTCAACTTCAATTTCAAGATACGCGCGCGATGGAGACGGAGGTTTTGTTTCATTATTATCAGTATTTGAAGCATCACTCTTTCCCCTCGACGCTTTCCTTGATACAGTTCTTTTGCTAACATTATCTACATTATCCAAATCATTTCCTGAAGGAACGCGAGTTATCTCTTCATATAATGCACCATCTTTTTTCTCATCATCAACCTCTTTTATTCTATTTGATGGCTTTGAATATCTTGACATACCAACTAGACCCACGACCAAAGTTAGACATGCGCCACAAGCTCCTAATTCAGAACGAACGTGCTCTTCAAAGACCCCAATACCCCAAAAGAATGAAGTAAGAACAATGATAGATGACCATGTCCCTACAGCAATGGCCAACCCAGCGTTGCGTATAGCATATATACCAGCGATACCGCCCGGAACCCAAAAGATTCCAGACACAACTCCCCATGATGTGAATTTTACAGGCTCGCCCGACAAAACGACCAGCCAGCAGGTTAAAAAGGCCATTGTTGATTTATAAGTTTGAATGACCATCGGGTCAGCGTCTAGCCTTGTGACCACTTTCGATTTTGCTGGAACACCAAAGGATCCCAAGCAGATGGCCGCTGCTACGGCAGCAAAATAGCCGCAAGCATCAGTACATTTGTCCAAGATCATCGAGGCGTTGCTGTTTCATCAACTACTCGATTCGGCCGTATGGAACTGCTCCCTATTTCCTGTCGCCTTCTTGTTAGGCGCCCCCTTTAGAACTGTTGTAGCATCGCAAGATAAGTTCTCTCCTTGTGGCACTTCGCACTTGCCGCCGCCACCATTGCGACAATGCGTTTGAACGAGAACACACACAGCCGACCGGGACTCCCTGTCCGCCCTGCCTTTCCCGAGGAGAAGAGGGAAGGGAGAGCCTGGCTGGGATTCTGGCCGTCTCTCGCATCAGCCCAAATAAAATGGTCTTTTTAGTAAGTGCGTCACAGAGCAAGTCAGCCCGAACCTCTCCCTCGCTCGCCCAAGCCACCAGGAACTCCGCCCATCAACACACCACCTTGCTACATCGGTGCAATTACTTAATACATCACCATGAAGCAATCGTTAGTTCTACTAGGCTTGGCTGCCTCCGCTTCCGCCTTCACCACGGCACCTGCCCGACCGGCTCAGTCCAGCACCGCCCTTTTCGGCGGAGCACGAGGTGGAGCCACCACACTCGATGGCAAAAAGTCAACTGTTGCCACCGTCAAGGAGCTCCTTGACTCCTCAGAGATGATTTTCACTGTTCCCGCTTCTGGAATTACCGTCTCTCAAGCTCAGAACTTGCGCAGATCTCTCCCCGAGGGAACTACCATGAAGGTTGTCAAGAATAAGCTTATGTCACGAGCTGTCGAGGGTACTGAATATGAACCCGTCGGTGAGATGCTCCAGGGCGCCAACATGTGGTTTTTCATTGAGGAAGATATTGGTGGTTCCGTCAAGGCATTCAACTCATTCACAAAGGAGTATGCGAAGAAGGAGACACATTCCATCCTTGGGGGAAACATTGAGGGTACCAATTATGATGCCGCTGGTGTTGATGCCATATCGAAATTACCTTCCAAGATCGAACTTATCACTCGTATTGCTGGAAGTATTAAGGCTGTTCCTACCAAGGTTGCCCGTGTTGTTAAGGCTCCTGGTATGAAGGTTGCCCGTGCTATCAAGCTTGCCGGAGAAGAAGGATCCGAATAAATACAGAATGTTCAGTTGTGAAAATAAATAAGTTTGAGCTCTACCAATAACAGGTTTGTACAACCCATCCCCAAACGCTTTACTCTCTTTTTTAACTTTGATTTTGCAGGTCCTACATTGAAGCCTCTCACTAAATGTTAGGTCTACTCAAGAGTTGTACGTTTGCATTTGCATGCATGATGCACATGATGTGTACAGGATTGCACTACACTTCCGAAGCCCAGAAGAACCCCCCCCGAATGAATACCTCATCAAAGAGTCATCAAAGTCCACAGTGGTAATTCTCAGATGTTTATTCTCAGTCGATAAGTTATAGGATTTTTACTTGGACTATTTAGGATCAAATACCTGATCAATTACCGACGAGGAGAGAATCCTCTTTGGGTCGTACTTATCTCGGGCAGAATTGAAGGCCTCAACAACAGATGGTCCGAAATGATTACGGACGCTGGCAGCAACTTCAGCATTAGAATCATTTGGATCGTCCGATACTTCCAACTTTGCCCAATGGCACATGATGTCATACTTTTCGCCCACCTTGCGTACTAACGTGCAATACTTATCTTTGAAGTATTCAGTAATGAATTGACGCCTGTACCCAGTTGGATCAAAGTCTTCAGACGGAAGGTACATAATCACTCCAACCCAAGAGAATAATGAGTTCTTAGAGTCGTAGGACTCATTCACTTGCGGCCCTACGGACGCCGGGCTCAAGGGCGATGTGGAACCACTTGTCCAGCGCTGCTCTATCGGAGCTGGAGCAGGAAGACCCGATGATTCAATTTCTTTCAAGAGATCCTCCATGAAATCAATAGATGCAGTCCCTGGCATTCCATAGGTCCCTGAAGGAAAGCAGACTTCATACACCCATTGCTGACCTCCACAGTCAAACTGAAGCTTCTGATCAGAGGGAGCCAAATCAATTCCTCCCGCCTTTGCCCAAAATGCATGCTCTGCCTTATTACAGCGCTTGACATGATCAGGATCAAGCATGTTTCCAGATGCAAGGATGACATCTCTCAGATCGCCGAATCCCATTCCATTGATCATATCATCGTCAAGAGATGTATCGTTTTTGTTAGCAAGGAGCTTTCGAAGTAAGTCACGAAGAGGTTTGAATTGCTCATCTGTTGAAAACTTTGGTTTGATATCTTCGGCAGTGACAATCTTTTTCTTTCCACCCTTTCCATCACTAACCTCGGTTCCAGGACCCAACAGAGGGAGATCATTCTCGTCATCGTTTGTTACGACCACCACCGCGTCACAATACGGGATCCACATATATCTGATATGTTTATGCCTCTTGAGCAAAGTAGGCAATTGTTTCTTAGCCTCTGACCTTGATAACACACTAGTCTGTTCCACTAAACGATGTGCTGGAATTACTTTGAGTGTGACCTCACTCAATATTCCCAGCCCACCCAATCCAAGCCTTGCCAAACGGAACAGTTGTCCATGAGTAGCCTCCGTCATTTTCACAACACCATTCTCCGAAGGCGTCACAATTGTCAATGCCGTCACAAATTCATCGCAGGGTGGAATTAAAGCTCCTGTTCCATGCGCTCCGACACTTACAAATCCACCTATTTGTTGTTCGGCAATAGATGCAAGATTTGGCAATGTTAGTCCATGTGGACGCAAGGCATCCAATACTTGTGATACTCTAGCACCAGCTTGAACAGTAACTATCATTTCATCCTTGTTGATTTCAACAATCTTGTCAAGGTTTGAAAGACAAACCATTCCTCTTGAGTCGAATGCCAGTCCATTGGGCGAGAGTGCTGACCCTACAGGTCGGATATGTTGACCCTTGCGGTATGCGTCGGCTACAAGTGCTTCCAACTCTAACTGAGTTTCAGGTTCATGATAGGTCCCTGGTGCAAGATCTACGTGATGAGTGCCCGACCAATTCAATATCCGAGTCGATTCTTCTTCTTCTATATCTTCCTTTGCTTCCGCTAGAGTTGGTGCTGCGGTGGTTGTCCCAATAACAGTGGTAACGGTTGTTGCCGCAGCGATGGCTAGGAGTGACGCTGCCCAGCCGTTGTGCATATGAGAATCATCTCCTACAACTGTGGTTAGAGATGCAGATGCTGCTCTTGTTGAAGAGTGGCGAATGCTCGGCCATTGCGTCGAGAAAGGCAATCGAGTAGCGGCTTTCCTAGCAGCTACTGCGGCGGACATCATGGTGACACACTCTCCATCAATAAAAGCAAAAAATGAGAGGGCGAGAATGGAAAAAGGGAGGGGAAGAAAGTGTGATAGATATAAAATGGCGCGCCCATCGTATCTTCTCAACTTCCCACCTTCCCCCAAAACCAACCAACAAAGATCATGAGGCGAGTGGATATCACTACATACAGAATATCGCTGCATCTACACACATCTAAACAACAATGCGTAGCCACGACAAGCGGAAGTACAATCAAGGGAGAGCATTCCAACATCATGCACAGGAGGAGGTTGTAGACGATTTGTTGATTGCGTCGATGGCCGTGGCTTCGACATGGTGTGATGACAACAATCCATCATCGTCACAGCCAGGAGTGGACGATTCAAGTGACTCGGATGATTCTACTTCCGACTCTAGTGACTCTGATGATGCTGCTGATGATGATAGCGATGGTGACGAAGATGTCGATGGACAGGAGGAGAAAACTTTAGATGACGCTGATAAAGAAGAAGAAGACAACACTTCCAAAACATCAGTCTCGGCAGCACAGAAAGATACGAATAGTGATGATGTAGATGAGGAGAAACATAACAATATCCAAGTTGCAGAGTCTACACAGAAAGCAGACTCGGACGACGACGATGATGACTCTGACATTGACCTTACTGAAAATCTTGCAAATATGCTTGATGAAGATGATGATCTTCCAGCAAAGAAGTCATCCACCAAAAATCAAAAGTCAACAACCTTCAAAGGTCCTCACACAGAAAATGAAATTGATCCATACACATGTCCTACATCTGAGCTTGAGAAGTTAAATGTCAGCGTTGGCGGCAATAAACATGACATCATAGCCACAAAAATAGATGATGACGGTGGGATAGTTGTCGATGAGAGTATCCGGAACAGTTTGAAAATCGCAGGGACTGTTCGTTCTCATATCGTCGAACAACGCACCATTGTAGTTGATAGTTTCATTCCATCTCCATTACAGAGTCAACATGACAACGTATTCAATGTTGCGCTTGGCGAAGGTAGTATGCTTGTAATCGTCACCACAAAAGATGAAGAAGGGAAGAGCATTGCATCGTCACTAATGGGTGGTGATTTGAATACGTCGTACTCTCTGCAAATTATTGGAAAGATAATGGAGGTGTTTGGCCCTGTGCAGAGGCCACTATATGTGATTCGTCTGCCAGAACCGCGAACATTCAGCCCAGAGAAAGATACAAAACCTAGAACAGATGACACATCCAGTACAGAAATGAAAGAAGATGGACAAGCAGACCAGCCAGCAGAATCAGTAGACGACAAAGAGGAGGCAGTACATCCGACGGCAGATACCAACGAGATTACAATAGAAGCGGTAGAAGAGGAAGTAGAAACGAGTCGTACTGATGAAAGTGATTCCAAAGAAGATCCGTGGGATGCTGCTGGCACACTTACCACAATGATAAAGTCGTGTTCTAGTACTGCAGTGTACTGTCTCATGGACCATGCCAACTTGATTGATACTGATCAAATCATTCGAGTAAGTGGCAAAGGATGTGATGCCTCAAACATGCACGATGAAGAGGTCGGAGCGAAGGAGCTAGAGTATAGTGATGACGAGGAAGAGAGGCAGGCAAAAAGGAAAGGAAAGAAGAAACCTTCTCGTGACAATAACGATCAAAGGGCAGACACTAGCAGAGGAAGGGGAGCCGGAAGAGGGGCTGGAAGAGGAGATGGTGGCAGAGGTAATAATAGAGGTGACAGAGGGAATTGGAAGGGAGGCAATGGCCACAACCAGGTACACCAAGCACATCCTCAACAGCCTAACTATGCCTATCCTCCTCCAAATCAAATGTATCAAAGCCACCCTCCAAATCAAATGCATCAAGGGTATCCTCAAAACCAAATGTATCAAGGTCATCCTCCAAATCAAATGTATCAAGCCCCTCCTCCTCCTCAAAATTTCGCACATGCCCAACCCACTCCCTACCAGAATGTACCTCAGTACCAACAACATCAGCAATATCAGCAGCAGCAATACCAACCGCAGCAATATTATCAGCAACAGCAATATCAGCAACAGCAATTCCAGCAGCAACAATACCAGCAGCCATATCAACAACAGCAGCAATACGCCCCTCATGGAGTACCTCCTCCTCCACCACCACCACCTGCGCAAACGCAAGCCCAACAAACTACGGAAAGTGATACAGTTTACTATGATTATTCAGCATCTTAAGCCCCATTACAAAGTTTATAGAATCGTAGTGTTGTATATATTAACACTAATTGGAAGATTATAAAACTTTTTCTTCCAGACTACATTTATTTTCAATATCAAACAGTGTTGTGTTTTGTGTTCACCAATCATGACCTTCTTTTTCTTCGTCAGAGAACCAACCTCTCAACATCCGCCCCCCAACGGGATCAGCTGGTGCTCCTGTATCCTCAGGTTTCACTTTATCCTTAATAACAACATAAGCAATCACACCCACCAGCAACAATATATTGATACAGGCAAAGCATTGGATCAATTTATCCGTCGCCATGCGTTTCCCAAACGCCTTTATTAACTTGTCCGCTCGCTGCAAATTGTCTTCCATACGCATAGCCTCATTATCAATATTTCGTATCTGCTCCCTCTGCTGAAGCAATTCACCCATCGTTGCCTCTCCCACCTCCTTTGATGCCTTTACCATCTGCTTGGTATTCGCTAGTGAATCTTTTGTTTTATCCTGAATATTATTCATTTCATTGATCATCATATCACCTGCCTCCACCCCGTTCATTTCACTTCCATCCATATTACTAGATTGCCCCCTTGCACCGACGAATAACTCCCCTCGCTGCATCCCCCCCTTCATCGCCTTGATATCATTTGCACACCTTGCCAAATCTTCCGATAGCCGCTCCAATTTATTTTCGTACATTCGTTTTTGATTAGGATCTGCCACAAGACGTGTTTCCATCTTGTACGATTTTTTGGTCCCAGTGGCTGCACGAAGTTTCTTCTCGGCACGATCGAGTGTGGATGCCTTTTTCATGCTGTCTCCAATCTCGGCGCTGGAGATGAGTTGTTGTATGCTTTGGACTTCATCGTTGAGGGTGTCGTCCCAGTATTGTACGTCCGCCATGGTGTTCTAGTTGATAACTGCTGCAGTAGATTGTTGACAGATATTATCTAGCTGATAATTTCAATGCATCATCGTTGCCATTTTTTTGTTTTTGCCACAAATGTGAGTGCTCGCTAATTCCTCGCTGACACATGTATGTGTAACACCGTCTGTAACAATTCGTAAAACACGAGTTAGTTGCCATTTCCTATCACCAGAACATGGCAATCAACGAAGAAGCTGCGTGCAACGTGCAACGCACGAAGTCCGACACTTTGGTCTTCAGGGAGCACGGTTGTTCTGTAGCGCTTAAGTATTCACAGTCAAGGAGCACTTCACCCTACATCGCCTCCATGGTTGAAGCTCGACCAACTATTGTACAAAAGATAGAGATTGAAACATTATTTGACTAAGATCATTTAGCTATTGCATTAGCAAGGCGCATTGTTGTGCACACAATTCTTGTACTAAACATCTTCCACCCCGGTTACAAACAACACAGCATAATCCTGCTTCTTACAACCTTCAACTTGTGGCATCTCAGCACCAGGCGTTACGGGAAAGTCTTCTCTTCTAGCATTCAAAGGTGATCCTCCATTTCCTTCATCCACATATAGAGCACTGCGGCAAGGTAAATGAGTAACATCATACAATACACCTCCATCCAAAGACCAGTTTTTGACACCATTCTCATCTGCAGGATGAATTGTAAGCACACTTGTCCGAAGACGCCCTCCTGTTACCAAATAGCGACCAGGTTGCAGATTGTAGCGTGGGGCTTCCATCCATATCCCATGCTCTTCAAGCCAAAACGATTTAGGATCAATCTCCCATCCAACAGGAGAGACTTTTCTTCCATTCGATATTGTATCTCCAAACTGATCAAAAGGTATACCGCGAGGCCCAGGATCACCACTCTCCCATATACCCCAGTTCTCGGCTCCCGTGCCGCTTTGACTTTGTGGGTCTCCCAAGGCTGCAAAGAACTGCATAGGGTGCAATCGCTTGAAACCAGGCCTAACGAAATTCTGTGACAAGACATACTCTGTACCAGCAGCTAGAGTATAAGACAAGAGAAGTCGACGTACTGGAATTGCCGGCCCCTCCTTATCTTTGGTAGACGATGCATTTGATTCATTGTCGTTGTCATCATTGCTATTGTATTGTTGAATTATCCTTCTATATTGTGGTTGTGACGTCGAACTGGCAGTTCTCCTTCGTGGCTCTAATACGGATGGAAGTGTGCTCCAACACGAGACAACGCAACTGTTGCAAATAGTTATGAATGATACGACTAACGCCACCAAGCACGGCGTTGTCCGCCTCTCCCAACAACAACTACGCCGCATCATCAGTGGCCAGCCAGTACATAGATAAACAGCGACTCACGACGACATTGTCATCATCATGTTCATCGTTTTTCTTTGTTCAAACCGTCACTTGATGTAGTGCCATGTGACGTGCTGTAAATGGATTTACACTGCAAGAAAATCCAAAAATCTCAAAATTTTGTTCCCATGAAAAAAACAAAAATAGCTGCCGTTGCCATCGAATCCATCCCAACGCTTACTAGTACGAACCCACGACAACATCAAAACAATGGCGGACTCAGATGATTGCGGTGGCTGCAACTCCGGCGAATGCGTCTACCCAACCTCAGACAGCGGCAACACCAATTGGCTTCCCGCCTCCTCTACACTCGGCGACCAGCCCAGTTGCGATTGCAAAGGCACCGGCTACGTTGGGCAGCATTGCGAGATGAAATGTTCCAAGGATTGTTTGCATGGGGGCAAGTGTGTGCCATCCAAGGAAGACGGGGGCGAGGATACGTGCAGCTGTACCAAGGCAGTTGTTGATGGAAACCCGTATGCCGGTTTAGTATGTGAATATGGAGCGACAAAAAGTTGCATGGTGTTGGGCAGTGAATCGAAACATTCCTTTTGTACTAATGGTGGTGACTGTGGGGGCTTTGTGACGGATAATCAACTTCATTTGGATTGTTCATGTGACGAAGGCTTCGAGGGAGCTCACTGTGAATATATCGCTGGGACTGATCCTACAACCACAACAACCACCCCAGCAACCACATCAACCGCGGCGGCGGCAAAGGGACAAGCCACCACGAATACGACGCCTGCCAGTACGCTCTCACCTACTGTAGTTTACGTATTTATCGGGGCATTAATTGCATCTATCTGTCTTATCATTGCGTCATTCTATATTCGAGCGAAGAGAAGAGCAAATGAACAGAGGCAAGAATTAGAATTGAGGGAGGCGACGGAAGAACTTGCCATGGTGGATGATGATGAATCTGATATTCATGGAGAAATGGGCATTATATAATAATGATGGATGGTGTTTCTTCATGACATCTGTTCGTTCTGATAATAATATATTGATGTGCTACATTTTTTGGTTGCGAATTCACGAATAGTTAAAAGACAAATATGCCGCAACTAGTGTGGTGATGAGATAATATTGAGACAATATGATATTATTCTGTTGTAATGTATCTTCTTCTACGCATGCTTACATGGCATCCATGACGAGAGTACGGATGCTATTTTTGTATTCGAGCAGATCCATGTCTAACCAGTCCTCGAGCTTCTTCCTCACGTCCTTGACAGTGACCGAGTCCTTATCAGCGTTGGCAACAATGCTTTGAATCTTGGATCTAATTTTGTCAGTGCTTACGCCCGGAATGTTGACTTCCTCCTCGTCATCATCAGCAGGCTTAGCAGTCTGTTTCTTCTTTTTGGGTTTCGATGCCTCCTTCTTTGCCTTCTTTGGTGGCGACTTTTTTTTGGGAGCCTTTGCAGCCGCGGCAGAAGAAGAAGAACTCTTTCTCTTTGCAGAAGCTTTCTTGAGCTTTTTGCCACTTGCTTTGGGCTCCTGTAACCATTCCAAGAAGCGAGTGGATAACATATCTTTGTCGGGGTTCTTCTTTTCTTCAAAGCTATCCATAGAACGATCAATGTCACAAAGATCCATGATTTCTTTCAATTGATCCAATTTGAGCTTGTATATCTAATTAATAAGAATTAAGATGAGATTTTTATGTTGAAAATGACAAAGACTGATATCACACCTAACTAACAACGACCGAGAGGAACCTTACCTTTTGTGTCACCTTCTCAAGTTCTGCCTCCTCTTTCTCCTCAGAGAAATTAAATCCATTGAACTGAAGGAGATGCTTTTTGAACTCAGCTTTCTTGCCGACTCCAAATACAATGTAGTACAACGATTTCAAACACGGGGTAGACCATGTGACATCTCCAAACTTTTGTACCACATTCGGCATTTCTCCAAGCTTCTCGCCTTTGCCATCCGGGATGATCATCTCCTTCTTCGTCTCCTCCTCAGGAACGTAATTGGTGGTTGTTTTCCTCACACGCTTCGGTCTCCCAGAGGAAGCTGCCGTATCTTTTGCGTCATCAGGTGGTGCTTCTGCGCCTGAAGCCGTTTCATCAGCTGGTGCACTGTCGGCATTTTCTTGAACAGCGGCAGTCGACTCATCATTCTCTGCTGCGGCTGTATCATGTGCAGCATCAGCGGCAGCAGCTGTAGTGCTCTCTTCGTCCATGGTTGTGTAGTAGGCCGTTATTATGCAATGCGATAATGGTAAGTATGAGCCGTTATTGTCGATCCTGTCATGCGATAAAAAAATCTTGGCTGATGTTGTGGCGCGCCAGAACATGGTAAGTTGTAATCGCATCTGCATGCACATCATCTCGCTGTGAAGCCTCCCCTAGCCTACCTCACTATCCTGAGGAGAGCGGCACGAGCACAGAAAGAAGCAACAGGGCCTTGGTTGTCTACCACGACGATGAATGTCGCACACGCATCGTCCGACTTGGTTCGCTCGTTCTTGCCCAATGATGTTGGAAGCGATGGCGGCGACAGTAAACGTGTGGATTGTTTTGCTATCCTTCATCTAAGTCCATCAAGCAGCACACAGATCAGCACTCTACTTCACCTCATGCCACCAGCTGAAGAAAATGCTGTTCTTGAAAATGATCCTTCTCTATCAGACAAGCAATCCACCAAAATTCATCCAATATTATTGAAAGTACTTCTTCATTCACAAAATATGATAATAACAAAATACGATGATGCACTAGAAACCAATCATGTAGACACTAGACATTGCGTCCAAATTAGAAGCTACGGAGTGACTGAAAGTGAAAATTTGGATATGGGTGAAGGTTGGATAGAAAAGATTTCAATTGAAGATATACATTACAGAGACCTGAGCAGCTCAAATGCAAATGAAACAATCACAATCAATCTTCGCTACATGTGTAGCAATAGCGAAAAGTTTAGAAGATACTTTAAAGATGCCACCAATGAAAGGGAAGCAATTCTATTGCTACAGGACAAGCTCGCCGATGCGGTCGTTGCAACAGGTACAATTCTTGGGATAGAGCATAGCAAGAACCAAGCTGGAAGCGCTACTCAAGAGACATCATTTTTCATGGTAGATAGAATTGACAGCAGTACAAGAAGTTCCTTGCGGTGTGTTCACCTGTCGAGCATGAATTTCAATGTAACACTGACATCACCAAAGCCAAAAGTAGAAACAGGAACACCACTGATTGACAATGCACCATCTCAATACTCTTGTCCAGGATACAATTCCATTCTCGATGAGCTCTTGAATTTGTCTGCATTTAGAAACTCAGACGGAAGACCAACTGCCGTCATCCTCTCTGGCTGTGCAGGCGTAGGCAAGACAAGAATGGCGACATGGTTGGAAGATGAATTGACAAAGACTAAGCAAATAGCATCAGTGAAAGTTTCAACGAAGGATGTACTACTTGAAGAGGCATCATCTACGTTCGATTCAAGTCGTATCATAGACCAGCTCGGTCAATCTCACAATACATCTATGCTTTTAGTAATTGATGATCTCGACGTCGTACTTGGAGAGAGTGATACAACAGATTCAAAACACGAATCTGAACAATTTCGGGCAATGAACGCGATTGCGAAACTTATTGACCACGCATCTGACAAATTTGGATCATCGTGTTTCATACTTGGTCTTTGCCGTTCATCGTGGGCTGAACTACCCATACAACTTGCTCGTGTAGGTCGATTTGAAAAACTCATAACAATGCCATCTCCTTCTCAAATTCAAAGGAAAGACATCTTCAAATTCTGGCTATCAACTATGCGTACTGTTCACAGTGAACTTGTCGTGGATGAATGGGCAAAATTACTGACTCCTCGCACTGCCGGATGTGTTGCTGCCGATATACGCCGGATATGTGCAGATGCCCTCACAAGTGCCATCGCTAGAGCGCAGCAAACTGGCGAAGGAAACAAAGGGGTGAAAGTGAATTGGGACGATATCAAAGAGGCAGCTAGACGGTGCATCCCATCACAACTGTCATCACTGGATGTCATTGCTTCAAACCTCGCAGATTATGATGGTCACGAAAAGCCGTCTTTACAACCAAGGGAAGAGTTTGAATTGGCATGGAGGAAGTTTGGAGGCTACCATGATGAAAAGAAAAGATTGTATAGAGCAATTGCAAGACCATGGACTTATCATATGAACCACGCCGACACAAATCCTTGCAGCGAATCGGCCTCCTCAACACTTGGGTTTTCCAAACCTTCTGGTGTTCTATTTCATGGACCTTCAGGGTGCGGAAAGACGGCTGCTGCATTATGTCTTGCATCTTCTATGGGTCTCCACTGTGTCAAAGTAAAAGCGTCAGAGGTATTTAACCAGTGGCTCGGAGGATCTGAGGCAAACCTCCGCTCCATTTTCTCTAGAGCAAGAGCTGCTTCTCCATGCATTCTTTTCTTTGATGAATTAGATGCATTGGCAATGAACCGAGAGTCGCAAGATTCTGATGCAATGTCTGGAGTGCAATCGCGAATACTGACAACCCTACTGAATGAAATGGATGGAATAACGAACGCTGGGGGCAAACAGGATATTCTTGTCGTCGCTGCAACAAACAGGCTTGATGCAATTGATGCTGCTCTATTGAGACCTGGAAGATTAGAAGAGCATGTGCTATTGTCATACCCAACTCCTGAATCAATCAAAGAAATTCTACAGCTCCAGACCTCAAAGATGCCTCTTGATGAGACCCTAGACTTTGAAGAAATGAGTCACACACTATCAGCTGGAACTTGTAGTTGTGCTGAAGTGGAAGGAATCTGTCGCGACGCTTGCCTCATTGCAATGAGACGTTCTTCGAATGAAGGATCAAGTAGTGTTGGTGAGATGTATGTGACAAGATCAGACTTTGACGAAGCATTCAACAGGATAAAGCGAGGATCGTTGAAGAAGGCTTGACCTGATATACTACTACTCTAAGAAAAACTTATTCGCTACAAATCTATTATTCCTAACGAGCCATGCATCCACATTCATTGACCAAGTCCAATATACCATCCTTCATCAAAGCTCCTTCTACTCGCTTCACTTCTTTACTTACATTACCTCCGTCAAAGTATACCAGTGTAGGAAGACCTCCGATTCGTAATACGCTCGCCAGTCGTTGATATTTGTCACTATCTATCTTCATGATCCTACATGTTGGGCCCAATTCTTGTGCTGCAGCTTCAAGTTGTGGGGCAACCATTTTGCATGGTCCACACCATGTGGCATACACATCTAATAAAATTGGTGAATGTGGCAAGGTATCTCCATCATCAGCTGTAGCAGGTTTTGTTGCAACACCGTTATTCACATCTGATTCCAACCAACCCATCTCCTCAAGTAATACACTCTCAGTAACATCAGTGACCTCGCCAGGAATAATCGATCCACTGCGACTAAAGTTTTTACTCTGAACGAATCGCTGTTCCATTGCGTTACATAGTGCTTGGACCATTTGCTCTTTTTCATTGAATGTTCCCCATCTGACTTTATATTCGGAGAGCTTTTCTTTGAGTACCTTTACTCGCAACTCTCTTAGCTCAGCGATGGTAGCTTCTTTGTCAAAAGCAGCATCAGCATCAGGTGACGTTGTTGTTGTTGCATAATCCTTCGCTGTAACATCACCATCATCAGGCTTTGCTGTTTGTGACGACTCCGTCGGTTGAGGCGTAGATGCCTCCTCTTTCTCTGTCACCGCCACCACCGGATTATTTTCTCTGGCATCTAATAATCGCTTCACCAGACTCTCCCTATCAAAGCAATCCGCATATGATACATTACGTTCCTTCAGTTCACTTTGAATTTCACGCAATCTCATGTCAGCAGGATTGGTTAGAGTTACGTCAGTGGCCGAGTCGTCGGTTACGCTGTTGACGACAAGTGGATGATTGCATGATGATGATGGTTGCCTTGTGATTGTGGAGATCTTCGGTGGTGCAAATGCATACGCTTGATGCCTGCAGGTAATGCAGGCTACGGCGAAGACCAAAGATCCCAATCTCTTGCAGGTATTCATACTTATCGTCGTCTAATCTTTTGGTTGAGTGAGGTTGAGTTGAAGAAACGAAAGAGTTCGTTTTATTTCATGGTTGGTGTTTGAGGAATGAGAAATGAGAGAAGTAAATATGATGATGGCGAACCTCCCACTGCGTACTATTGCCCACGATGAACACAAATCTCAAGCGGATCTCAGATCTCAGAGAAATGCACCATGGGATCCGAAACAGCAGTAGCCACGAAGAAGCCCCCTGCAACAGGGGATGGAAAGACAGCTACAGCTACTGCTGCTTCAACTCAAGCAAAGAGTAATCGCGTCACATCAAAGGATACGACTTCGCCAGTGTGCATCGTCGTCGACAACGGAGGATGGACCGTAAAATATGGCCTCGTGCCACCAATAAACCAAAACAACAATGAACCCGGCAGTCAAATAATGTCCACAATGTACAACGCCACTGCTCGACCACCTCATCAATTAACAGTTCTAACTGGAGATGAAATCACAAAACGGATGAAAAATTTAGGACAGTTGACTTGGAACAATTCCATGGAACGAGGGATGATTTGCGATGGTGAGACACAACTGAGAGTTTGGGCACGTACGTTAGAAGTTTTGGGTGTTGTTCCTACGCCTCAAATTAAAGGGGGGGGATTCTTGACGCTTCAAGGAGCTTCGGCTGCCAAACGGCGGGGGAATGCTGCTGCTGCTGCTGCTGCGGCTGTAGTTGATGCGTCTGCTAGTAGCAACGCTTCGATACCAAAGTATTCATCCAATAATTGTACATTTCTTCTTCTTGAACCACCGCATGTGCCCTCAGTTATATCGGAAGGAGTGGATTGTATTTTATTCCGTGAGTTGGGAGTTGGAAGGGTGGCGCGTATGTTAGGCCCATGTATGGCTGCTGTGAAATACTTGTCAATTGGCAATAAAAGTACTGATAGCAACGAAATTGCAACAACCACCAAAAGTGAATGGCTCAATGATGACACCAACTGCTGCTGTGTCATTGATTCTGGATATTCCTTCACTCACGTTGTGCCCACTCACCGTGGCGGTGCAATGACAAAAGCCATTCGAAGGCTGGACATTGGGGGCAAGGTGCTCACAAATCTACTCAAAGAGGCAGTCACCTATCGTCAATGGAACATGATGGACGAGTATCACATTGTCAATGATGCAAAAGAGCAATTGAGTTTCGTAAGTGACAAGTTTGATTCAGAAATGAAGCAAGCGCATGTAACTCGGAAAGGTCTTCGCTGGTTTGACCGTGAATATTTGTTGCCCGACTTTGTCAGTAGTTCTCGAGGAACGGTGCGATTGCCTGCACCGTTGCAGAGAAAAAAAGAGATGGAGAAAATGGAGGAGATGAAGCTTGAATTGGAAAGGAAGAAGAAAGAAGAGGAAGAGAACAAAGTAAGTGATGAAGAAGATGAGGGAAACGACCAACAAATCGACGACGCTGCTGCTGAAGCTGCAGTGGATATGGATGTCGATGATACAACTGCTACAAAGAAACAGAACTCAGATAGCAAGAGACAGAGGAAAGAAAAGGGCAGAAAGAAGGCAAAGAAGCGGAGCAAGAAGAGAAAACACGATTCGAAGAAAAATGATGACGACGATGAGGTAGACATGTCGGACGGCGAAGACTCCGACGAGGAATCAGATGAACAACGCCTCAAGCGATTGAAAGTAATGAGAGATGAGGAGCGCAAGCGACGTGAAAGAGAGGAACGTGAACGTCAGGCGCTTGCCATGTCAGTGGAGAGATTTGCCATCCCGGAGGTGTTATTTCGTCCATCAGACATTGGCATGAACTGTGGAGGCATTGTTGAGGCAATTGTGGAATCAATCAATGCGTGCGACGACATATATAGAGCAGCCATGTATAATAATGTTTTGTTGGTGGGAGGCAATGCAACCATCCCAGGATTCAGAGAGAGGGTAGAATCAGAGTTGAGGAAGTTGGCCCCTACAAACTATCCTGTACGTGTATACCTGCCAGATGACCCAGTATCATTTGCTTGGGAGGGTGCAGTCCAATTCTCTCAACAGGATGGATTCCAAAAACAGTTTTCCGTCGATAGAGTAAGTTGGGAGGCAATGAAGAAGGCTGGGAAGGACCAATCAGGAATTTGGGGAGAGCGAATGTACAACATTGTACGAAAGTGAAAAATATAACATTAGCTGCATATCTCATATACACTATCACGTTAGGTAATTTAGCAAATTGACAAATAGTTTGTGTGCAAATCAGCTTTCTAGCATTACTTCTGAACAGTAGATTACTCTAAATGCCAACTCGTACATTGTACCCAACTTAGAGTCCAGAGAAAAAGTCATCATTCATTGCACTCAATTTGGCCATATTTTCCTCCATTGCAGACATCTTCGGCTTGGGTGGTTGCGCAACTATACCACTCGCGGGAGTAGATGTCGGTGTTGGTGGTACAGCCGTTTCATTTGCTAGAGGAGAAGAAGACATGGCAGCTGCCTGTGTCGATGTCGCCCCCCCTAGACCATTTAATTCATTCTGTAATTGCTTCGCCAATGCTTCATCTTCCTCCTGTTGTCGCTTCTTATCCTCTTCTTCCTTCTTCTTTGAATCTTCAATATTCTTTTGTGTAGTTTCAACATCCTCAAACGCATCATCGCTAATGGAGGATGTTGAGGCGGGGGTTGTAATTTTATTGACTCGGAGCCTCGATGCAGTACTTGCCGTGCTAGTCTTTTTGAACAACCTAGAAGAGGCCGTAGAGGTACCAGGCTTTCGTAATACGAGTTTGGGTCCATTTGAGGGTGGTTTTAATAATCCCCCTTTGACTCCTCCACTTGCAGGTGGAGTTGCCGCCGGTGTGCCAGTGGGTGTTACCAATTTCCCCTTGGCTCCCGTCATTTGAGATGCAAGCTTTGCCGATGGTTCCAATACTCCCGCCGACGAAGAACCAGCGGTACCACCATTACTACGAGCAGCATCCACTCTTGCACGTGCCTCATCCTCCAATGATTTTTTCATGGTGGCATCGGCATTATCAAACAAGTTCCCTCCAGCTGCAGCAGACGATGACGCATCCGCAGACCCCTCCCCCCTCTTGGCAGCCTCGGCCTCCACCATCTTACTCAATTCAGCCCTATACGCCACCGCCGCCTTACTAGTATACTTCTTCTCCGTCTTGGTATGAAAATCAGTACAGCCATGCTTCCTAAAAAACTTTTTTGCATTGTCATTCCCACCAATCCTCATGGCGTCAATCTGACGTTGGGTCCACTCATCCAAATCTACACTGCGGACGAATGTCAAGTGTACCCCCATGGAACGATGAGCGGCAGAGCAATCGAGGCATAGGAATACACCGTACGTGGTGGATGCCCATGTAGGACGTGTGTTGGGACAATCGAAGCAGATTGTGTTGGAGCCCGAATTTTTGAGTTTACGAAATTGGGTGTTTTTGGAGGCTGTGGGGATGCAGACTTGGCCTTTGCCGGCTGCGGTGATGTTTCCGTCGGCTTGGATGTTGCCTGACATGGTTTATTTATTTATATTGCTCCAAAGGCAAGAGGCAAGCCTGTACTATGCAGCTTCTGTCGGCTTCGATGCATGAAAATAAACGAAAAAAAGCAAGACTGAGGAGGGTCTTAGGTTATTTTCTACACGCGTTAAGTAACGTTGTACGAGCCCCCAAAAAGAATGAATGCGATGCCATTATCGGGCGCTGTCCGTTGCTTGGCAATGACAGTTTTGGTGCAGTTTAGTAGTATTGTAGTAAAGGCACCTACCAAATGTGAAGAACCATGTTTACTCGCCATACTATAACTGATAAAGTGGCATTCGCCCTCGTAGCGTTCTTCTTGGGAGAACTTGGCGATGGGTTGAACATCTGTGAGTGATATTACATGACACAGTGAGATTGTTTCTCTCTGTATCAGAGGTTAGAGGTTAGCCGGCCAGGAGCCAGATAGTTGGATGCCAACATTAAGTTTTGTCATATCATCTTAACATATCTTGTGTCCTCAACTTTTACTCTCTCTGTCATACACTTCACATATGTTCAGTCCAGGGCATCTATCTTGTCGCATTAGGATGGAACGAAGGAAGTGTGGGCATTGCCCTCAGTATGATGGGCTTCACTGCGCTACTTACTCAAACAATTGCGGGCGATATCATTGACAAAACAACATTTGATCGAAGAAAGTTTCTAGCTATGGCTGCCTTAATGACAGCCTTTTCGGCATCTGCAATTCTATTTGTACAAGAAGGCAACGTTGATCATGCACTCATGTATGTGACAAAAATTATTGAGGGAGTTAGTAGTTCTTTCATTGGACCTTGTGTCGCTGCGCTTACTTTGGCTTCATTCGGACCAGATTCATTTGATGAGGTCATGGCATCAAATATTCTTTGGGGACACGTCGGAAGCATTGTGTCCGCCGTATTGGCCGGGTTAACAGCATGGATTACCTATCCCAATATTCGATACTGCTTTCTGGTGATTGGATTCTCGGCACTTCTTGCTGTTGTTGGAGTGAAGTTGCTACCAGAAGGAGATGTGCTCATGGGCAGAGGACTAAAAGGAAATTCTACTAATGTGGCAGTACACAGCGGTGATGATGGGGATGATTATGCCAACATGGAAGTACAAGGAACGACTTCTTGGTCAAGCACGCAAGGCAACATTGCCTCTCCCAAGTGTGCTTCAAATAGTGTTGCAGCAGAAGAGAACGCTATATCAAGCTACTGGGAGATCTTCTCAGATCGAAAGACAGTGGTTCTATGTTTCACTGGATTCTTCTTTCACTTTGCAAATGCCAATGTTTTGCTTGTACTTGGAGAACTCATGGGTGGCGACAATGAAGATGGTACAACTAAGAGAAGTGCAATTCCATTGATTGCAGGCGCGATTGTACTCGCACAATTTACAATGTCTGGGGCAACATATGCTGGAGATAAAATGACAAAAGGAGGATGGGGCAGAAAGCCATTGTTTATGGCTGGGTTGTTGACTTTACCACTAAGATGCTTCCTCATTATTTTTTGGAAAGATGCTGGTGAGGCTTGGTTGTTGTCAACTCAGATTTTGGATGGAGTTGGTGGAGGGTTTTTTGGACTACTTCACCCCTATTTGGTTGCTGATATTACATTTGGAAGTGGGCGATTCAATGTCATCATGGGACTTACGGCTTCATGCTTTGGACTTGGTGGAACTCTCTCCAACCTTTTGGGACAAATGGTCGTGGAGAAGTACGGTCATGTTGCAAGTTTGACTGGATCAATGTTTCTGTCTGTAATTCCCATTGTGTTGTTTGCTTTGGCAATGCCAGAAACAGCGGGCTCAAGAGGAAAGAATACCAAATCTGCGGTTCTAGTCGAAGCTGCTGGGGTGTCAGCATGAGTGTCTGCTCCGGATGGGACTATATGTGTAAAGTGTGAAAGTCTTTAACCAAGTAATAACATGTGTACTATCTAGATTAGGTCTGATGATTATCAAAGATCATATATATGGAGAAATGGCTCCATCCTCGTACTGCAAACTTAGGATTGCAGCTTTCATGCCAAACCGTACCGCTTGTTTTTCATCTGCGCCGTTTAGTAATGCGTGGATGAATGCACCGCAAAGTGTGTCTCCAGCACCGTTGCTGCTGACCTTTGATATAGCCTCTGCTGGAAACACAGTGTGCTCGACACTAGAATCCGGATCTCCGCTTTTGCTTGCCAACAAAACGCCACGTGGGCCCAAGGTGACGACAACATGAGCAGAAGAATCAGACCTCATTCGACCGAGTAGGTTCGACGCTGCATGCTTCACATGTTCCAAATCATCTGTTGTGCTCTCTCCTTCCACTGGTGTGTCAGACATTGCAAATAGCTCGTCTTCGTTTGGAAAAGCGTAAGATACGTTTTTGATGAAGCTGTCGTTCTCGCATATTTGCTTTGCTTTGGGCACGCTAGTAGGTTCAAAAAATACTGATGCACCGGCCTTAGCAGCATTTGATGCCGACTCAATCATCACTCGAGATGGAGCGTTTGAATCAATCAGTACAAATTCAACACCCGAAAGAGCTTCCACAGATGGAGTAGGAATTTGCTGATTTGCATCCATATCGGCAATGCCACCGACTAAATCGCTTTCGTCGTCAAGTAATGCAACGTACGACGCGCTCGCTCCATCAGCAAAGCTCACGCTGGCGCCACTTGTCAGGACACCACAATCAGCCAAGCGTGATAGGATACCTTCTCCGCCGTCATCTTTCCCAATACTGGTGTAAAAGAGAGGTTTATCACCGAGTCTTCCAAGGACTTCGGCAACATTTCTCCCTACGCCACCATCTGACTTGAACACCTTGCCTGGATTGGATGTCCCTATTATCATCTTTTCTTTTGATGAGGATTTAGCAATGATGTCTATTACGGAGCCACCTACACATACGACTCGAGATGTCACTTCATCGTTGGCGCTGTATTTACTTGATGCTGGAGTCGATTCGCTATCCGAAAGTGAAGCGCGCACAGCATTTTCAGGCAATTTTATTGATTGTATGGTTGTTTTAGAGTTGGATTGGACGTTTGATACGGCCACAGCAATATCAGCACCCACTTTTGCATTGTTCTTGACCAGAGCCATGTTACTTCTTAAGCTATCACCTCCAGTCTTTTCATTCACTGTACGGAGAATAAAAGGCGTCACATCTCTACCTTCAATACCAGCAGCCTCGGCCTCATGCAGCGCCTCTTTTATTGCCTTCTCGACATTCTCTCCTGCCGGATCATGATTTGGAACAGCTACAAGCATACCACTATCCATTCCAAGTTCCCTGCTTGATACGTAAGCTCTAGCCACGCTCATTGCGTCATTAAATCGCGAGGGTGTTTTCACTCCTGATTCAGGTGAAAAGAATGCAGGAAATTCATCCGATTGCCAAGCACCTACTGGAACTCCAAATGTTTCAAGAACTTCCAAGGTACGTTTCACATCTAATATACTCTTTACTCCTGCAGAAACAACGATTACTGGAGTACGTGATAACTCAATTAAGTCTGTAGAAATATCAAGCGAGAGCTCTCCACCACGATGCACGCCACCGGTCCCACCTGTTACGAATGTATTGATATTAGCAGCGTGAGCCAGCCTCATGGTTGCAGCGACTGTTGTTGCGCCCCATTGGACAGTCTCGTCTGATCTTTGTTGCGTAGTGATGTTGGATGCCATCAGAGGCAAATCACGTGATGAACATTTGATTGCTCTATTTTCCTCTCCAGCCTTTGCAAGATTCTCTAATTCGTCTTGTTCAAGACCCGCCCTAAAAATACCATCCTTCACAGCTATTGTTGCAGGAATAACGCCTCTTTCCCTCAAGATGCTGGAAACTTCCTTTGCTAATTCAATATTCTGCGGATAGGGCATTCCATGGGCTACGATTGTGGATTCGAGTGCTACCACTGGTCGACCAGTTTCTAGCGCCCTCGCTACCTCTGGGAGGACCTTAACCTTCGATCCTACCGCGGAGATGGCGTTGCGGAGAGGCGACATGGTTCTATTAATTATGGCAGGAATAAACAGCAGCGAGCTATCGGCTATCGCTGCTGTTTAGGTTGTAAAGGTTGTTACATGTTGTTACAGTTCATGTTGTTACTAAAGCAAGGTGTAAATAGGTAATGGTACTCATACAATGCAGGTAGCAGTATTGTAGATCCAAGCTAATACCAATCTTTTATGCACTTGGCATACCTACTTGGCACTTCTTGACACGCACTCCTAAGCACAACAAAGTCACCATGGCCTCCGCTATCCCTAGTATCATTGGCCGCAAGGTCGCCCCCATGGCAGCCGCAGCGTCATTTGCTGCTGGTGGGGGGGTGGATACATTCAATAATCGATATGGGCGGGCAAATTGTGATGCCTCTTCTCGAGATTTTGACAATGCCACACCATTGCCAGCAAACAATCCTTTCATGACAAACAACTTAGGATCAGTCGTCTTGCGCAAACGAATGACCTCGATTGGAAGGTTTTCTCTAAAGTCAGAGTCGGAAACTAATCTTTCTATTCCAACATTCTTCCTTGCCTTGTCTGGGAGCAAGAAGCCAGACAGTAACGATGCATCAGCAAACACAACAGCGGTGGGAAGAAGCCAATCCACAAAAAACACTTTTACTGTGAATGACTTTGAGTCTACCTGGATGAATAGTGATATGCCATCACGTCATCCACGGTTCCATAGCACTGTATCTAGGCAAGATGATAGGTTCTTTGAAGAGACTCATCACGTCAAAGCAGCAACAACTGAAAATAATGGAAATGACAAGGATGAGACAAATCTACAAATCAAGGCTGAATTAGATAGGCATGCCTCAGAGACGATGCATTTTTCTGTCTACAGGGAAGATCTACGAAATCGCATCGAAAATATGCTTACATCACCTATTGAAGTTGCAGAAAAACTGTGGGAAGTAAAGATATCGAGTGGTGCAATTGGCAGTAGTGGTGCGATTAGCAAAGTGAAATCAGAAGCAATCACTACTCGTCAACAAGTATCTAATGAAATTAGTGCACTGAAGCGGCAACCGACAAAAGGTAGACTGTGGAAGGACGCTGTTGGAGATACGAAGCCGATGGAGTCTGTGCTTTTGTTTCGTTCACATCATGCTCTTGCAGATGGAGCTAGTATCATGGCAGCACTCAGTGATTTGTGTGATGAGGCTGAAGAGATTCGATCAGATATCGAAGCGGAATTGAAAAAGTGGAAGAGAGGGAAGCAGGGTAAAAAGGGTGTGCTACGTCGACTCATATCGCGGTTCATGCGTCTTGTTAAGTTTATGCTTTGGATTACGTTGGGATCTGCGAGAAGTGCATTTTATCAAGTGTGGTTACAACTTACCACGCGAACAAACCCGTTTGATGCAGTAAAGCAAGATGCTGAAAAGAAAGGTTTAGCTATGAGCGGGCAGAGAGCAATCTCATGGTGTGATGCCTGCCCTTTGGACGAAGCCAAACGAATGACACAAATCTTGAGCAAGGCCAGTGGCTCCAACATCACAGTAAATGATTTGTTTGTGAGTTGCATTTCAGCAGCTGTTACAAGGCAACTTATCGAGCATGAAGAGTTCATGGCTCCGGTAGATGCACATTCACGAAAACGTGTTGCTCGAAACATTAATGTTTGTATCCCGGTTCACTTACGCGGAGGCGTTATATTGCCTAACGAGTCTCTGGGCAATCGTATCGGTGCATTTGTAACGAGAGTTCCAGGTGAAATGACACACGATGCTCGAGGAGGTGGAACTCCATCATGCCCTTCTGATCGTCTCATGAAGGTTCATCAGTCACTTAAACGTTCGAAGCAGAGTCCCGCCCCATTCCTATCACATTATGTGGCAAAGTTTTGCTCCGATTATCTTCCTGAGCAGTGGACTAAGAATATATTCCAACGTGCAAATTGCAATGCTTGTGTTGCCATTTCGAACAACCGAGGCTACAAAGACAAAATCCACATGAATGGAATGACGGTAGAATCTGCTCATGGTTTCCTACCTCTTCCTCCAGGCATTCCTATCGGCGTCGTGGTGCAAAGTTATGCTGGAGTAATGTCTCTCTCTGTTACAGCAGAGAAATGGGCCGTGCCAGACCCCGATAAGTTTTTACGCTGGTGTCTTGATGAATACTCAAGGCTCCTTGAAACAGCTGCCAAGTTGGAAAAATCCCAGTAAGCTGGTCGTATCATGGGATGCCGGTATTGCGTGCATGTTCCGATCACTAGTTTAATGCTTTGTAATCGTCATTGTAGTTCACTTTCAGTGTGGCTGTACATCCTGATTCGCTCTGATTGTTGTGCAACGAGACAGAACCGCCGAAGCATTTCATCATTAGATTGCTCAGACTCAATCCCACCCCCAACGAGCCTAGAGGTTGCCGAACAGCAGCATAACTCTGTTGCTCATCGATACGGTCCCATCTCTTCTGCGTAGAAGACGCTGCAAACTGAAATGCTTTATCGGAGCGATCTGAGTTTAAACCTATTCCATTATCAACAACTCTTATCGACATGAAGTCTGTATCACGAGACACATCAATCAGTATGTTGGAAGGCAATGATTGCTTTTGATGCAATGGCTGTTCATCCCATTTCTCTACAGTTGACATCATTGCATTCTTCGTAACCTCCACAATGGCATGGTGTAGCCAAGATCGTATTATCGGAGGAGGGACAAATCGTCCATCAGCACTTCTAATCTGAACCTCTGGTGCAATACCCAAGTTGGCATCAGCCACATGCTTTGCTTCCGTCGTTGCATCATCTACAATATCAAGTATATCAGCATCAATTGATACAGCTCCAGTAGGTTTGCCTTTATTCAATGATACATAATGCTCACAAATCAATTGAATCAACAGTCTCGAATGGAGAAACGGTTCAGGGTTTTGTAGAATAGTTGCATCAGTTCGAAACTGCTTTCTTAGTATCTGCGGTATCTGAAATTCCATATTCCTTGAAGCAATAGCAGCATCCGCAAAAGTATCAACCGACGCACCATGCCTTGTCATGATATCATCCACCATTTGTTTCAAATATATTTGTTTCGGACGGTTAGAGAAACCTTCCATCAAGTAGTCAGTTTCAATGATCTCATGAGGTAACATGTACGTATTTTCGTGTAGCTGGAGCAGCATCTTGAGACTTTTGGACAAGGTTGCACCGTCAGAAGATGATGCAATCTTGGCATATTCTTCCACTCTTGAAAACGAAGATAATCGCTGGTGCTGCATTGCCAGCCGTGTCCGAATTTCTTGGAGTACTTGTTCGGCATTTGTAGCGTTCACATCATTTACTTTGAGCAATTCTTTGATTGACCAGCGCCTTAACGTATCACCCTTGTTTGCATTCTGTAGTAGCGACGATCGTATTGCCGACGTGAGGGAGTTCATGGTAGCTGTTATTAGTTCGGTGTGGCAACTGGAGCAGCATCGCATCAACGGACGAAAGTGGACGGAAACCTCCCCCTATCTCATCTCCCACGACATTACCAACCAGTTATCTACCGCCCTCTCTTCATTTTTGAACCGAACGAAGGCAACAACGAAACGAACAAACGAACACTGACACTGAATACAATCAAATGAAAGCGTTAACCACGGGCGGTTTCTATATCTGAACATTCACTTCTTCACCAACAAAGTACAGCCATGGCAAGCCGTAAAGCTCCTTCGAATGCCGCCGCTCCAGCAGCTAAACAATCAAAATCTTCTTCTGATGAACCATCATCCTCAAAAATGACATCGGCCATGTCGGCATCTCTCGAGAACCTTCGGTCATCTCTCCTCTGCGGTCTATGCAACCAAATGATGAAGGATGCCGCTACACTAGGCTGCTCCCACAGCTTTTGTTACAACTGCATTGCGAAATACACGGAGAATAAATGGAATTGCCCGTTTCCTGCGTGCAATATATCCGTTACTTCAATGAAGGGCAACAGCGATTCTTATATCAAAAGGAACCCGCAGATAAATGATGTTGTTATTGCGCTGCAGCGTATTGAGGAGAATGTTAGAGTGGCTCCTGATCGTTGGTGGGAAACGGGAGATAATAAGAATGATGCCGCTGGGCATATGAACAACAATGACGGTGGGAATATGAACAACAATGACGGCAACAACCACAGCGAGGAAGAGGAAATTGTTGACTTTGCAGCGATGCAACAAAACGATGATGACTCTTCTGATGATGAATCCAGTACCACTAAGGCATATGAGCCACGAGATGAACAGAATGATCATATCAAAATGCATGAAATGTCAATTGAACAATCACTATTTCCTTCTGATCAAAGTGCAGATGCCAACAAAGCAGACAATATTAGCCTTCCTCGTTTCTCTGAGGTCTCAAGTATTGCATGGCAACATTCTCAAATGACAGAGGAATCAAAGAAGAGTCCGGAATCGTCAAAAACATTTGATGATGATGGCCCACAAACCGCTACAGCATCTCAGTTGGATAGGGTGTTAATGCTTGACAGTGATCAAAAGGATCCAACAAAAGCTGCTGCCTCATCGGGAGTTGAAATCAAGAGATCAACAAAGGAATTAGACAAAAAGCAGAAGCCAAAACGATCAGGAAAGAAAAATGCACCTGATCAATCCGAAAAGAAACAGACTCCGAAACAATCAGAGAAGAAAAACACACTTGATCAATCCGAAAAGAAACAGACACCGAAACAAACAGAGAAGAAGCGTAAACATAGCAAGACCCCAACCAAGACAGATATTGACGAGAGGAAACCAGCCCCAAAGTCTCGTCGAACCCAACGTGTCAGTTTTCAGCGACGACCAAAGGTTATGCTACTCAAACCATCACTGGCTCTCAAAAACACAGAGTCTCGATCTATACGAAAGTGCATCAAAGATGATATGATTTCAATGCTCAAGATGCAACGTGACGATATTATGGAAGATGACAATCTTGATACCGGTTTTGATTTTGACAATGAAGATGGCAGAGGACAATTCTTGTCTCTCCTCTCTTCGAGTAAAAATGATCATTCTACTGCTGTGCCTTCATCATGTTTTGCACTTAGTACAGACAAGGAATATGCCCTTGACGAGGGTGTGGTTGTTCCAAGATCGTTTCAGTTTTACCTTGCTGTAGCATGTGGGCTCCCAATAGTCGACATTTCTTTTCTCGAATCGCACTCGAAGAAGAAAAGGCTTGGGATTATGAACCATCAGCACTATCCATTTCCAAGTATCGACAAAAAGAAGATTGCAGAGGAAGAGAAAGCAACGCACGTGATTGGTGCTTCAAATCACAACTGGTATGCACCTCAAAAAGCTACGTCTGCTGCTATTGAACGACACTCGTTGTGGACAAGTGGTGAAGGTATTCATGCTTCTTCAGATACGCTGTTACCTGGCACAGATTTGTTGCAGAATTATAGCGTCATTTTACTCGGAGACTTTGATCAACCGAGTTTGAGCAAGCGAGTGGCTAAAAAGAAGGCAAAATCTGCTGAAACAACGAGTGATGGATCTTGCACCAAGGGAAACGTCACAGTTTTGTTGCAACTCTGTGGAGCAAATGTTTATGACGTTACATCCATGGCAGCACCAAAGCACATCAAGAAGGGCTTGAGCAAGTCACAGCTCACTGATGTTGCAAGCTTGAGTCCTTTGGGACATCTAGAAGGATCCCCTACCTTGAAAGATGTTTTGCAATCTTACCTTGATTCCAAAGATGATACTGGTGAGAAGGTTGTTGCAATGGTGAAAGACAAATCAGATACAAAACTTGGCACAGACTTTCTCGTTCAATTCAAGTCCTTTGCATCTGATTCCAACGATGACGGAGTGATTGACGTCGTTTCTTGTGATTGGCTCTTTGATTGTATTGGAGACTTTCAAGTACACAAGTCTGGATAGGCACAACGACGGAATTCGATAGTAGTGTATAAAGTATATCCATATTCTTATGTTGTAATCGTGTTTCTTCAATCTATACATCATCAATGTTCAGTTGCACTGCGCCAGAATCTTGGCCGTGGCCATAATACTCTTTCCCAAGAATTTGACACAACTTGTAATCTGGCACCAGTGGTGCTACACCAACAGCAACCTGACCACATCTAAATCTCATCAGCACAGGGACCTCTACTTTGTCATCATATGTTTCAACAGCTGACTTTAACTCATTTCTCATTGCAGCCATCTCAAAATCATCTCTACAGACTTCCTTGTCATATTCTTCCATTGTTAACCAATGCAAAATGACTGATCGTTGTTGAGGACAGCTGTGTCCATTACTCAAGACTGGGATCGGTAGAGACATGACTGCTAATGATGAATCACTTTGTACAAACAAGAACCCTCTCCCTGCTTTTGATGCTTTGTAAACAGCGTACGGAAATGCATAGAACCTAATTTTCGACAGAACATCTTGCCTTGCCGCGTCTTTATCATCACTAAACATTATCATCATGTCTTCCCCGACACGCTTGTAAGCTGCACATGTATGCTTATGACCCATCTTGTCACCACCGCTCTTCCAGTTGGATACTTGGCAATCACGTGAACAATAAGAAGCTACACCACACTTGGAGCACTTTGGAAATGTCACTTCATTTGCTTCTTCCTTCCCGCAATGGAAACAGACTCTTACATCCTGTTCCTGCTGCTCATCCATCTGCTGGTTGCTGTTTTTAGTGTTGGCATCTTCAGCATATCCTAGTTCTGCCGACTTGAGCCATCGAAATGGAGCTGGAGGCGAATCGGCAGTATTTGCTGACATCATAATATTATTGTTGCGCTTGTTTTTTTAGCAGCTCGCTCACCACAATTGTAAAGCCAATGTTTCAGTCGCAGACGCTCGAGAGGCTTTTTTTAGGAGGGAGGATGTTCTTTCAGCAAAACAATTGCAAGCAGCTGACTATTGTACACAGGTGCCAATAAGGAGTAGGATGAATGGTATTGCAACGCAAGCAAGCAGTTTGATGATGAAAGCGGATAACGAGGCGGCGGGGGCAGTTTTGGACGAAAGACAGGCGGAGATTTAAGATACCTGTCTCATTCCATCTCATCACGTGTACGTCACACACGCGCTGATTTTGAGCAGTAAAATTATTGGGTGGACAACCTTGCACACTACGATACCATCCATGATGGCTGCCATCACACACTCACACTGACCTCCACACGTAATCTATCTCAGTAGTAGTAGTAGCAGTAGTAGGGGAAAGCAGGAAGATGCCGCAACGCCATGACGGGAATACTCGACCTTCAAGCCTGCGCACATCACCGTCTGTGATCTGTGCGTGTGTGGCGTTACTTTTTGTAGATCTGACGGTTGCCTTTCCAACCGTTCGACTATCAAGTAGGACGACAAATAGCTGTTTCAATAGTTGCAATTCAATATGTAGCGAGAGAGAAAATCATTCATCGTGTGCTGGCTTCGGCGGTGTAGGTCGTCACACTCATCAATTTTGGAAGACGAAACGGCCATCATCGCTAGCTCCTCTTCATGCCAAATCAAAATCATATTCAGATAGCCAAGACGAATTCCAGAGATCACTATTGGCAGCAAAAATAGCTAATGATATCAAGGGAACTGCCGTTAAAGAGGAGAGCCATCGACAAGAACGTGCAGAGAAGCAAATAGTCGAAGAGAAAGAAAAGCTTGAAGCTGCAGTGAAAGAAGTCCAGGAGGCAGCACAGAATGTGACTCAGTCGGCTAAAACTTTGGGAGGTGCTGTCATTAGTAATTCGACTGAAGTGAAGGAGGCGGTAGTTGATGTCTCTCAATCAGCCAAGAGTTTAGGGGGAGCTGTTATTTTCAATGGTCTTGGGATTATTACTCGCTTCTTAACTACGTTATTGGGGTCAGAAGAATTCAGGTTAGTAGTACTTCTTGGTTTCACTGTGAAGGTGGTCGTCTTGCAATTTTCAACTAATGATCATACATCTCACACCCCACAGAAAAGATATCTTGCGTAGAAAGCCGCATTATTTGTCGGACTGGACGGATGGTTTCAAGAGAAAAAGGCAGGTAATACCAGCAGTGCTTTTCCTTTACTTTGCGTGTCTTGCTCCTGCTGTATCGTTCGGGACAATTGCATCTGAGATCACAAATGGGTCGATTGGGGTTGTAGAATTTCTACTTGGTAGTGGTATGGCTGGAGTGATGTATTCAATTTTCAGTGGACAGCCAATGGCTTTTCTAGCTCCAACTGGACTTACTCTTGCATTTACATCGGGTCTATTTCGGTTCTGCAGCCTTCGTCAGATGTCTTTCTTTCCTGTTTATGCCTGGGTCGGAATCTGGACTAGCTTCTTTATGACTTTGCTTGGGGTTGCAGGGTCGAGTAAAGCGATTCGTTATTGTACTCGCTTCACAGATGAGGTGTTCAATGGACTGTTGAGTGTGAACTTCATATATGAAGCTGTTTCATCACTCAGAAGAAACTTTATGATTGCACATATGAATGATCCGATGAATCTTACAATGCCATTTGTAGCCCTATCGATGGCTCTTGGCACGTTCCTCTCAACAATGAAGGTGGTGAAATTCGAGGCAACAAAATTTTTCAACACAAAAATACGAACTCAGATAAAGAACTTTGGGCCAGTGACCGTGATCTTGACATTTACATTACTGAACTTACTTCCATGGTTCAAAAAGTTTCACGTTCCGACCTTGATAGTTCCGGATACATTCCAATTGGCCGGAGGAAGAAGCTTCCTTGTGGGTCTAAAGGATATCCCCACTAATTATCGGATGCTATGTGCTTTTCCAGCGATACTCTTAACAGCGCTGTTCTTCATGGATCAAAATATCAGTGTTCGGCTGGTGAATAGTCCGGACAACAAATTGAAAAAGGGCCCGGCATACAACGTAGACTTGGTTGCACTTGGAGTCATTACTGGAGGTGAGTTTTTTGAATTTACATAGTGCGCATCATTTCATTCCTTCTGCATTCTGTTGACTCAACGGAATGTTTGCGATCACTCTCTGTTAGTGCTATCAATATTTGGGCTACCTTGGATGTGCGGAGCAACTGTACAGTCAATGAATCATGTCCGTGCAATGTCAGAGACGAGGCTAAACCCAGAAACAAATGAGATAGAGATTGAAAGAGTAACAGAGACAAGATTGACAGGGTTCATCATACACGCGATGCTAGCTTCCACAGTCATGCTATTACCACTCATCAAAACCATACCGATTCCTGTTGTGTCCGGAGTATTTTTGTTCCTGGGAAGAAAGCTAATGACCGGAAATTCATTCTTACAACGCATAACAGATGCATTCGCTGAGCGGCGGCGACTTCCCGACAACAACCCACTTAATCTTCTTGGCAGAAAGAAAACGCTAATATACACGGGAGTACAAGTTCTCTGCTTACTTGGACTATTTGGGTTCAAGCAAATATCATCAATCACAATATTCTTCCCGGCAATGATTGGCGTCCTAATGTCAATTCGTGCATTCGCATTGCCTAAATTTTTCTCTGAAGACGACTTTGTTGCCTTAGGAGATCCAACGCCTGTATGACACTAGAGGGGGTAGCACATCTTAACTGCTAAGTGTAAAATAGAATTTGGCAAGTGACATCAGCTATATTTGTTACCTGCATATGTTACGTTTCGCATCACTATACTCGGCATACATCTAGATTCAACGCCTTTCGATGGGAAACTCTTCACATCCAAGGCCATTGCTCAGGAAATGCTGTCCAAGCATTGGCCACATCGAGCTTGTAATCAGCGAACGAATAATAGCCCGTGACCTCGCTGCATGCATCTCCGCGGATGCCCCTATAGTACCCCTCGAACTCGCTGAATGGATCGGAATTATATCCTTTATACTGCTCTGCAATATCATCTACCTCTCGGTCGATTTCGTCCTCCGCTTCACGAATTTCTTTGTTGAACTCTTTGCAGTAGCCCCCGTAAAGATACTTCATTCTGCACATGACATCAACCACCTCCTCGACACTCTTGTTGGTCGTACCCTTTACGAATGCATCGCAGAGTTTCGAATCCTTACGACGTGTAAGATTGTATTTTGCCAGTTCCTTCTTGAGAAGTTTGCCTCGCGACGCATTTGTAGTAGATGTGGTCGTGGACGCAGTCTTCTTTGATGACGCTGTTGCTTTTTTCGTCTTCGTCTTCGTACTCCGCTCCGTAATCTTGGCTGCCTCATCAGCATAACGGTTGGGTTGTCTTCGTGTCCTCTTTCCAGTGGACTCCATTGCTTCGGTAACTGTCTGAACAATTGGTCAGGGGGTGTATGAGCAATGCTAAAAGTGTGAGCATGGCAAGGGAGAGAGAGGCGCAGCGGGAACTAAAAGTCGGACCTATCTAATACCCGGAAAAGGGTACTTTGGGTCCCCGTTCCAGGTTTCCAGTCGGCTCTCCTGAAGTCTGCGTTCTATCTACGAGCAGCGAGACTATCACAAAGTTGTTAGTTACGAAGAGGGAAGGGGAATTGGAGTGCATAATAAAAAATGATGAATGTTGCAACTGTGCATCACAAAAGACAACATGGTCCCAGATCTACGTCCGGCTTGGTGGGTTCGTACCTACTTAAGTACTTAAGCAGGAACTGATCTTTTATCTTTTTGGTTCCCCTTCCCGTCCCCGTCTTCGCTTCAATAAGATACCTACCTTTTTTCTAGATGTCGCATCTATTCACTACCCACCTTCAATCGTGATTTGTTTTGTCTTCGTGATTGAAAGAGTTAATTGATTGCAAGAAAGCGACAGTTAAAATGTGTCTTTTCATACACTGAATGACGTAGCAATACCATTGGCGATGATGAAAGGGTTGAACTTTCTATTGTATCTTTGCTCTTTGCTCTCGGACTTTTACAAAAGTTCAAGAACTCGACGCCCCCTCTCATGCACATTACACTAGCTTCTAGAGAGCATGGTGCTACAACCAAGTACAACCTAGACTGACAAAGTTATTGCAATACCAACAAACCGACATTAGTAAACATCGTAAACATCATGATCTCCACCGGCCAAGCTAGCCTTGTCGGCACGCTTCTCATTGCAAGCATCGGCCATCCAAGCCTATTCGTTTCTGGCCATGGTCATCTCATATCTCCTCGATCACGTAACTTCTTTGCCTATGAGGCTGGACGTGATGATACTACCAACTCTCCGCCTGGCTTACCTCCTCGTGAATACTGCTCTCATTGGTATGTATGTATATGTCGATAATACAAATTCGGTCGTCAACTAACTATTGTGCTAACACAGATGATAATGTCTCTCCTACGCTATCCCACAGTCTGAATGCCAAGCGTGCTGACGCAACATGCGGCAGGGGATCTGCACAATCGTACGATCCCTTCTAGACAGACAGCACAGCAGCAGCAGCAGTATTCAGCATCATGAGAGCTCTACCAATCATCCTGGTGGGCAGCTCCGCCCTAGCAGGTGCATTCCATAACTGCACCTCTCTGAGAAGCATTTATGTCCCATCTATCCAGATAATTGACCGAGGCGCATTCATTATATGTGAGCAGCTCGGTGGAGTAGTTGGATACTCTAACACTTACGGAGGAGGAAGTGTGACGGTTGGCTGGATACGTACGGTGAACCTATGACATGGACATCACAGGCAACATATGGTGAGTATGTAGTGTTGGGAATGAGTCTGGGTTTTGATATGCATATATGTGTGACAACAGACGAAGTCTCATACTTGTTCTATGTATATCTCTTCATATTTCAGTGGAAGGCCAGGAAGTGCTCATGAGTATCGAACTAACTACGAATCATGCTGGTCATGCCGAAATCAGAGCATGCCCAATGGATGAAGGCGATGCTGCCATGGCAACCCAAGAATGCTTCGATGCGCATCCACTAACATTTGTACGAGATGTATGTTACAATGGCCCGGTAGATACCCTTTATCCCGTACGCGGATACTTTTCCAATCAAGTCATGCATCATTTCATCTACAAGCTCCCACCTGGACTAACCGGAGGGAAAGTTTTATTGCAATGGCGATATATTGCTGCCAATTCTTGTATCCCTCCGGGATATAAGGATGAGGAAAGACTTGGACTTGATGAGAGGGGATGGTTACGAGGAATGTCAATGGAAGATTGTAATGTGAATGGAGAGGATCCACCTCAACTTGTTCTTGATCCTACTGGAGCTCGTGGTGCGTAAGTTTCTCATTATGGTATGTATGTTTTGTAACATATATCTTGTGTGCTTATACTTATACACATTGCTCTCCTGATGCTTACAATACAATACAGTGGTGATCCAGAGCAGTTCTGGAACTGTGCAGAAGTGACAGTCGTTCCTGCAAGCACTGCCAACCCAGATCCTGGTCCTCATCCCGCTGGTGTGGATATTTGTGAAACAAGTAATCCACCACCAACACCGCCAGTGGGAAGTACTCCGACGACTCCCAGCCCTCAAGTAACTCCACCAGGGGGTACCAATACGGAAGGTTACTGTAACTGGGGGCCATTGGGTACGGGAATGTCATCCACATGTGATGGGTGTGTTCAGGGCGGTAGTTCATGTAATGGAGGAGCGCACCAGTGCGAGTCTGGTGAGTATTACATATGGTTTCAGTAAGCTCTGGATGCCAAGATCAAGATATCTTATCTCAATTTTTCCATCTGCATTTCACATCATCTCTTTCTAGACTGCGGAGGCAAGTGGTGCACAAATGTAGAGGATATCAGCCCTACTTGTAGCAATAGCAATGATCCGCCTCCACCAAGTCCACCATCATCTTCAAATTCATTCTATTGTGGTACCTCCTGGATGAACGCAAAGGAGTCAAGCTGTAAGCCCTTGAGTGAAGGAGGTGGGTTAACAGATACCGCTACACCTTGCGCCGATGGAAATAGCACTGCATGTGCTCCCTCAGGATATTGCTATGCTGATATCAACTGTAGCACTGTCACTTCTCCACCAGTAACTCCGCCCACCAACCCTCCTCCAACCCCAACAAACCCTCCTCAAACGGTCATTACACCACCCCCTGGTACTCTCGTTGCATCTACTACAAGATACTGGGACTGCAGTGGAGGTGGCTGTGGATGTGCATACTTACCTGGTGGGCCCGGGACCGACGCTAACCCAGCTCATTGCCATTCTAATGCACTGTTCAGGTAAGCCAATGTTCGTCTTGCTAGTTTGGAAGTTGTACATTAGCACAACAACGCTTATATCATACTCCTTTTCTTTATATTGTTCGCAGTGCCCCAACTGGAAACGAGTATGGCGCTACATACTACGGCGCGGCAGCCATCTCACGATTCTTATGGGATGGCAACACAAACAGTGGCGACTGGCGTGGGGAAGGATGTGGCAAGTGCTGGAAGGTCACCGGTTCTGGGCTCACAGCTACTACCACTACCATTGTCTTAAAAGGTACCAATATATGTCCAACAGGCATTTGCAATGAGAACGGCAAGGCTCACTTCGATATTGCAGGTACGTGGAGGCAGTCAACTTTATACCTTTTCTGTTACTGTTATAGTCTAACCTCACATTACTACCTCAACCACAGCCCCGGGTTTTGATGTTGCTGAGTTTAGCTGGTCTAATACCTGCGAGGACCTTGAACCAGACGAGCTCGAAGGCTTTACGAGCTGTAGCCGCTGGATGATTGATAGTCAAGATCCATCAGTTGCCTGTGATTGCAGCAAGTTCATTAGCCCTGTTCTCAGAGCGGGGTGCGAAAACTTTCTTGCCATGCAGTGGGATAATCCATCTGTGGTCTATGAAGAAGTATCCTGCCCTGAAGAGATTGCTAACCTGCCTTGTTGGGAGGAGAACGGTAATGGATATCCTCAAGGTGGCATCCCTGAGACTTGTATGGATCCAAATGGTGATCCGAACACCATTCTACCCTTCCCTGGCTCTCCACCAATTACTCCTCCTCCCACCAGTGTACAACCTCCTACTTCTACAGTGTCATCACCACCCACCACTCCTCCTCCAGCACCTACTCCTTTAGATGCCATTGAATGCCCTGCTGGATTTGAAACAGCTCGCTGGGTAAGATATCTGTGTTGCATATGACTTGCCTATTCTATCATACTTACTCTCACATTATCTCCACTCATAACATGTTAGACTTGGTACATTTCATACCCAAAATGCTGTGAGGATCAGCCCCATTATGACCCGAATGCATCTACCGAGGAGTGTGACGTATATAATGGTTGTTCATGGGATGGAGACTTTGCATATGTTGGCAACAGGCCATTCGATTATGTCCAGAATACGGATATTGTTGCCTTCTTTGCATCGAATGGAGAAACTCACCCAAAGAAAATAATTCGCGTATACTCACCAGGCCATGACAAGTCTGTAGATGCCATTGTTCTTGATACATGTGGTGACTCAGACTGTAATGGGTGCTGTACAGAGAATGCTGATACCGGTGGAGGTTATTTGGTTGATATGGAAGAGAATACCGTCGTTCGGCACTTTGGGTCTCTCAACGAAGCGAGTGGACTTGTTTGCTGGCAGATTCTTCCCGACGAAGAGTACGATGCTGGTGGATACTGCAATTGGAGTGGGTGCAATTCAGAAGCACAGGGAGGCTGGGATTGTAATCTGAATGAGTATGAGTGTGAGACAGCATGTAGTGGTACCTGGTGCACAGGAGTAGCAACTCCACCTCCTGCTCCTGTTGCTGATCCTATCACGAGCCCACCAGTAGTTCCTCCCACCACACCCCCTGCCACGAGTCCACCGGTAGTTCCTCCCACCACACCTCCTGTCAGTAATCCTACAACTGGTTCGCCGTGCTGTACATGGGATTTGAAGAATTGTAGTCTAGATCCTTGGTGCAACGAGAATGAAACCCAATGCAAGAGTGGATGTGGCGCACCCTTTTGGGATGACGTTAGTGCCTGCCCTCTCAATGGTGTTGCGAAGGGATATGATTGTCTTGATAATCCGTGTTGCCCAGGACTCTACTGCAAGGAGCATAGCCAATGGTATCATTCATGTGAGGTCCCACCTTCTTGAACAAAGACAAAGTGAAACTGCCAGAAGATTTGGTAATATTTATATTAGGTTCATCGAAAAGCAAAGGAGAGAACAAAGCGAAAATACTAGTAGTCAAGTCCAAACAGAACCGGTCCAGTGTCCTACAAAAATAGAATAAATAGTAGGTTTCGGACTAATAAGTTACTCGATCTCAGCTGTAGAACTCTCACAGAAGTCTCTTAGAAAAGTGTTGAACTCTTTGCAGTAGCCCCCGTATAGACACTTCATTCTGATTCTGCACCTGCACCACCACCACCTCCTCGACACTATGTATTAGTCTTAGATGTCGTGCCCTTTACGAATGCATCGCAGAGTTTCGAATCCTTACGACGTGTAAGATTGTATTTCGCCAGTTCCTTCTTGAGTAGTTTGCCTCGCGACGCATTTGTAGTAGATATGTGGTCGTGGACGTGGACGCAGTCTCCTTTGTGTTCTTTGGTTTGCCAAACTTTGGCTTTGGAGCTGCTGCTTCTGCTTCGGCTTCGTACTCCGCTCCGTAATCTTGGCTGCCTCATCAGCATAACGTTTGGGTTGTCCTCGTGTCCTCTTTCCAGTGGATTCTTGCTTCGATACTATCTGGTATGTCAGGGTGTATGAGCAATGCTAAAAGTGTGAGCATGGCAAGGGAGAAGGGAGAGAGGCAGCGGGAACTAAACCGATGGCCGATGGACACCTACTATACCCGGAAAAGGGTTACTGATGAGCTCAGTGCAAATGATGTGGTCTGATGAAGCACATCAAGCAAACGGCATGACTCGTGTCATTTTCGTATGGGAAGATGATAAAGGAACAAGAATAGGTTAATGGACTATAGCTAATTGATTCAAATTCAGCACTATTGTTACTTGTTACAATACATATAATTGATGCACGAATGCAATTACAGATCGTATTCACTATCAGATGAATCTTCATCATAGTCCGAAGAGTCATCTTCTTCTCCGTAGTTGCTGTTGAAGGAGTCAGTATTAGCGAAGAAGTAGTTTCCAGATTGCGCATCAAAGTTTGTTACTGATGGAGACGAGTCTCGGCTTCCTCCTGATGTTCGTACGTACTCCATCAATTGCCGTTGATATTTCCTACTAAAGTGAGTTGGTTTTGCCACAGCCAATGCTCGCAAAACATCATCGTTTGTAAGACTTCGCAGTGGTGGTATTTGCATCCTTGAAGGCGTCTCGCTATCCCCTGCGTCAGCAGAGTTTGTCATCATCCTCGCACGGGCTTCTCTCAATGGGTATAAAGCTGCCGCTTGCAATACTTCCCGGATATCGGAAGGAGAATAACCTCCAGTTTTGTGGGCCACAGTGTTAACATCGAATGATTTATCAAGCGGGACATGTTTCAGCATATTTTGTAGGATAGATATCCGAGCGTCATGATCAGGCAATCCGACAAAGACTCTTCGAGGCATTCTTCTCAAAAAAGCTGGATCCACATCAAACGGTCGATTTGTAGCCCCAATCACAAGGATTGACGAGCTCGAATCTGTACATTGCTGGTGGTGTCTGATACCGTCCCATAACTGAAGAAACTCTGTCTTCAAGTCTCGTCCAACATCATGGTCCTCACCTCCACGTTCTCGGAATAAACCATCCAGCTCATCAACAAACAGCACGCATGGTGCAATTTTCCTTGCAACCGAGAACAAGGCTCGCACATTAAGATTTGTCTCGCCCACATACTTGCGAAGTAAACAACTTGGTGATACCACAAGGAATCTAGCACCAACAGTTGCAGCCAGTGCACGAACGAGCATGCTCTTTCCGCATCCTGGAGCACCATACAAGAGGACACCGGGTGGATTGGCAAGAAGCCCGCCGTAATATCCTGCATTCTCTTCAAAACCAGGTACAGGTGATGATGGTAGTAATGGGAACGCCAGGTCAAGCAAAGATTCTTTTGCATCTGCAAGTCCACCAATATTATTCCACGCTTGTGTTGCCGCAGCAGCTGCAGAATCAGCAGATTGTTGTTTCTCCCCATCAACGAGACCTCCATCTAATGGAGTCAAAAGAGTCTGAGTCAAGACATTTCCCTCTGAGCGAGTTAGTGATCTGACAATACTTTCAACTGTCCGTGTTTCTTCCGAAGAAGCTTCCGATGCATATAATATTCCAGCAGATCTCAGTCTAGCTGCCAATTCCCGAGTAGCTGCAGTTTTTGGTGTGAATGTCTTGTCGTTATTACCATTGGAACCATCATCATTATTATCGAGCGCATCATCGTCTGCATAGGGCATATCTTGCTCTTCTCGCACGTCCGATCCTCCTCTACCCCTCTGAATTGATGAAAATTCTTCGCTCAATTCCTCCCAAACTTCTTTCATCACTATCCATGATGTTTTGGCCATGTAGCAACATATGGCTAATTGAGCAAAACGAGCGGAAGAGCGCAGAATAGGACCGGCAGAGCTGGCAAGAATATTTTGTAGTATGGACAAGCTCCCTCCTATTGCGACGGAAGAGGAAGGCGACGAGGACGAAGATATTATTTCGTCATCTTCATTATTTAAATTCTCATCTTCCTCATGTGAATGTTTTGCATGTACTGGTTTTATTATGTGTGTATTATGTGGAACAGAAACACCTTTGATTGTTGACGATAGCCCATCTTGATTTGCATTAGCAGCAGCAGGTATTATTAGCAGTGCTGCAAGCAACCACCAACAGCGATGAGGAGACTTCATTATCTACAGCTGAGAATAGTAGGGGAATGGTGAAGTGTAAGTAGTGTGTCACCTTTCCAGACGACACTCAAGGCCCGTTCTGTCAAGAGATTTTTCACCCTCATTTTGCAGGGTTCATTTTGGTCACTTCGCCAGTTTACTAGAGAAGAGAAAAATGAACCCTGAAAATGAGGGTGAAACCTCCTCAAAAATCGGCCAATCTCGAGGAGGTTTCACCCTCATTTTCCACCCTCATTTTTCCTCTTCTCTAGTAAACGGGCGAAGTGACCAAAATGAACCCTGAAAAATGAGGCCAAAAAACTCTTGACAGAACGGGCCTCAGATGACAGCAGGGCACATAAAAGAATGGGCTGCGCCACACGGACAGACCATTCGTGGCACCTTGGTCGACAAACTTCCTCCTTTTTTCATCTCTTTTTACCTATTTGACTCTTCTCCAGCCAACTTTCGCCTTTTTGCAAAAAATAAAACATACCCACCATGGTAGCCGCTACTCTCATTGTATATAGCGTCATCCACACATAACTTACATCTGATACAAACATAATTATCTGTTTATAATACTTCATTGGTTAAGTTTCCAGCAGGGTTTAGTTAATACTTCTATATTCACATCAAGATATTACAAATTGATAAAGGCAGCTTCTGCTACATTCCTACATAGAATATTTCTATTTATTCGTTACCAATTGATGTATTTGCGGATATTAACTACCCGATCATTTAATATATGATAGTATAGAAGCGATAGGTCGGTTGGATGGAGTTAATACATAATATACAGCCCATTTGATATGATCTTATGTGTATGAATTTTTGCTAAATTTTGTGAGCGCTTGTTTGACTGTGATAGGGGGGCGTATGAGAGGGTTGGCAACTCTGCCGAGTGGCCGAAACCTTTGTCCATATCATGAACGAAGACGGGAGGGCGGCGGCGGTGGTGATGTCACATAACCGTTGCCATATACCACCATTGTTGCGTCGGCACATGTCATCGTCCGGAAAATGTGCTATGATCATGTTCAAATACACAATAACTAAGGCCAAATTTCCGTGACAAATGGCAGTTCGGTGATCCAATACCATGGTAGGGGTGCCCCATATCGTTTGTCACGGAAATTTGGCCTCAGTTATTGACCTCATTTTTACTAGTAGTCCACCATGGTGAAAGCGCTTTGGGGACAAAGTGTTTTTGGAAGTTTGTCGACCAACGTGCCACAGAGGGGACGACCTAAACCAAGCTTTCTCGCAGTTTTATCTAGAGATTTTGGTAGAAAACTTTAATTGGAGATAACCTAATAATTTTGTGCCGCAGCCCATTCTTTTATGTGCCCTGGATGACAGGGACTGATTACACCGAGTAATCACAGGTGGCACACGTGCCTCTGACACAAAGTCACATGCTGTGTCAGAGCACGAATTGTCATCTCTCTGGACACAGTCAGTGTCAGCTTGTGTCCGTGATTTGTTGGAGCGTTGAGTGTGATTTTGTGTCTTTGTGTCAGAAGCACTTGTGACACATGTGATTACTCGGTTCAATTAGTCACATCATGTGAGTGTCTTACTGGAAAGTAGGGTGACACAGAATTACACACTCACGAGATGTCAAAGCTGTGTATGACGGATACTTGTGTCGTGATTTGTGACACAGCTTGTGAGAGTTGTGTCCTCGCTGCGCTTGGACACAACTCTCACTCGCTGTGTCACAATCACTCCACACGTATCGTCATTCACAGCTTGTGTCAACTCTAGAGTGAGTATTTACAGTGAAGTGTGAATGAAGTGGCAAAAACGTTTGCGTTGGGCGTCATAAGCCCTGGCCCTGGCCGAGTTTGCGATTGCCCGTGCTTTGGCGCCCTAGAGAAAAATCCGTCTAAATTAGCAACTTACTAACAAAATGAGCAAAATAACTAGTAAAATGGGCTTTTGCCCTAGCTCACTGCGTTGACAGTGTTATGCCATATTTGATGAAGCCTAATTGCATCTATGCATATGAAGATCCTCTGTTGAACTTGGCAGTGGATTCTCTGGCTTGGAAGGGGTACCTGAAATGTACCCCTAATAAAATAGCTAGTGGTTGAATTGGGGCCTTAATACTGACTCCTACGTACAATTGTGACCCCAACCAAGTGGATAACCGATTTCTACGTGAAATTCTGGTCTAGAAAGAGTCTTGCTTTACTTATTTTCGTCCAAGGTGCTCTCTCTATCAGTGCTGCCAAAATAGCTAGTAGACCACTAACTATTTTGTGAGGAGAGTCTGATCAGACAATGAAAAAAGCATGTTCCCGGCTGAATTTGGTCGGAGTAGCTACTTAAGCGGTATGTCGGAATAGTACATGAGTCCCGCCAAACGGAAAAATCGCAAACTGTCTGAAGGGCCAGGGCTTATGCGTCGAGAGCTACCCACGGTCCGGCCAACTCACGAGCACATGACATTTTGGACACTAGCTGAACTTTGACACATGTTACTGAAAAAATACCGGACCTCAGCTTATAAAACGTTTTGCAGTCGACTTCTTCATACTATGGAGAGCTAGGGTCCAGAACGTTTTATAAGCTGAGGTCCATATTTGCGATAATAACAGCGTCCAAAGTATCGTACTCAGATATTCTGGCTCCTTTTTGCCAAAAAAAATGTGTGTCGCACCGGGGTCAATCTACGTAGGAATCGTCTAAACTCTTTCTCATAAAAAACCAAAATGTCAGGCTGGCCGTACCGTGTACCCCTTTGAATCAATAATTGAAAAGCCCTCAAATTGAAGTATGGTATTCGACTGCCAAACACGCCCCCCCACAATTACGATTTACGATCAATGAACGCCCGACATTCAATGCAATGAAGATGAAGATGAAAGCCGTGATAGCAGCAGCCGCTTCCCTACTACTCTGGACAAGCACCGCGTCAGCCCAAAACTATGGTGTGGATGTGAGCTTTCCTATTCACTACAACTTTATCGGATCATCGGATCTCTCTGCAACCAATGAAGTCTTTGGAAATGATCGAGTTGAGTTGTATTCAAAATACATGGATGGATGCATCCAAAGATACGGAGGGCATAGAGCTAACTCGTTGTGCAGTCACAATGAGGCTGACCGTCTCCGGCTTAACCTTGAACAGCCCAAATTACAGACAAATTACACGGAGATTGGCTTCAAAAAGACAAAGCTATCAGATGAAACATGGAGCATGCTTCAGACATTTTGGGCCGGTGTAAAGGCAAAGGAGAATTTCCCAGAGAGCTTATGGCCCGAGGCATGGCCAGAGGCCAACACCTACGTAAACCATTGGGAGTCGGACTCCAAGATGCATCCACTCGATACCAAATTACGTCAAGTGTTATGGGACGAGATTGAAAAGAAGATGCAGGAGTGGATTCCAACTGCATCTTCATTCAGTAAATCATCTTTGTATGGGGTCAGAGTGTACAGAGAAGGCCACATTTTAGCTCCTCATGTTGATCGAGATCCGCTGATAAGTTCTGCCATCATCAATATTGATCAAGAGGTGACAGAGCCATGGCCACTGGAAGTAATCGGACACGATGGCTTTGCTCACAATATAACGATCAGTCCTGGAGAAGTAATTCTGTATGAGTCACACTCAATCATTCATGGTCGACCTTTTGCATTGAAAGGGAGTTACTATGCAAATGCATTTGTCCACTTTAAACCTGATTTTGAGGCTGAAGAAGTTGACTCTTCATCGGAAGACTCAAGTAGTGATGATGATTCAAGAGACGAGCTTTAACAATAGAGAGATCTGGTGTTAATCCCCTTCGAGTACTCGAGTGAGTAGACACCATATAAATAATAAAGATGTAGAATTACACGCTTTTAAACTATAAAAATGAGCACATCCACCCAGTCCGACCAAAAAAATCTTCTCGGAGAGATTATTTTTCCATCATTCCTCCCCATACAACCCATTAATACGAGTTGTTGCTCAGCACATTCGAAGAGTCAGAACTGCGGATTCCTTTCCTTTGTACTGTATGGTTGGATCCATATCCGTAAAGCTCATTCTTGTACTTTTTATCCATAATCTTGCCAGTAGATTTCTCCGAAAACTTGGCTTTGGCCAACGCAAAGTATGTTACCATTGTGAGGAGAGAGTCAGATCCTGCCTGATGCTCAGGCCCGATACGCGGACAATTCAAGTCATCCGCTAGTCTCTGCAACCCCCCAAAGTGTCCATCCAGCAAACTAGTCATGTACTTGATATCGTATATTGTGGGAAAGTATAACTTGAGCACGTCAAAGAATGACTTCTCATCCTGGGGCAACTCTTGTGTTGTTAGTACCTTCAACAGGTAGGCATAATCATATCCAGAGTGGAAGGACACCCACTTTACTCGATGATCCAATACCAATCCGCTAACCATTAGTAGCTCCCCAAAATGAAGAGGGTCAATCCCCCTCGTGGCATGATCCTCAAATGATATTCCGGATGTAACCAACAAATCAATCGAGTCTTGTGCAAACATATCATCATTGAGATTGAACTTGAAATTAAATTGCCAACAGGGACATCCCTTGGCATAATTCCCATCCTCATCTGCAAATGTCAACCCCAACTGAATGATTTTGAGAAGGTCTACGTTGCATTTTAACGATTTGTAATGGAAGTCGGGAGAGTATGTTTCGGACACTGGACGTGCCACAACTCCTGGAAATTCCGTATCCATTGCCACGTAGGGATGAGTATCAATGAGCTCACGAATGATTGCCATTTCTTCTTCTACATTTTCTTCCCATACGTTGCGAATTTCAAGTGCTTCTCTGTGGTAGGTGATGATTTTTTGTGGTGTTTAAATTATTATTTATTGTTGCGTGTATAATTTTAATGTAGCCAAGTTAGAGGGTCCGGCGGGGTGGTTGAGTTAACAACGTGAGCGACAAATCGTGGCTTACGATAATCATAAAATAAAACAAGTAAGGCAGCACAATAAGTCCACAGTCCACAGCATACATATCTTATGTGTAGGCGACTCATGCTCTTGAAAATTCCACGTTAAATATAATTGCAATAAACGTACCCTGATGGAGTTTGAAAGGTATAACTCCTAACTGCATTACTATGAGCCTCTCCCCCCGATGATCCATGAGACAGAGGTGAACTTGCCCCGGATCGAATACGGTGGTGATGAGGGCTCGCAAAGCTTGAGGCGGCGCTACTGCCGCCACTGCTACGGGGCTGGAAGGGTGGACTCTCCATGGTTAGGACGCTCGCCATGATGATGTTGAGAGGGTGGGCGAGGCGAGGTCAAGGGACAATCTGCTTTTGTCTTTTGCAAGAGATTATTGCGTAGGGGGGTGAAATCCTGGCGGAAGTTCTGGCGACGCGAATGGATGTTGTTTGTAACAGTGGTAACAAACCATTGTAACAACTGCTGTAACAAAGTAACAACCACATCAAACAAGCAACGAAGATGACAAGCAAAATCTTAGATAGTACAGTACGAAGTGTATCATCAAGATGGACCTCCGCAAACGCCCTCGCCTCAACAATGAAGGGGACCTATCCCCCCCATCGCGATCCACAGCAGCAGCAGTTCTTCAGACTGAAATCAAAACCCTCCGAGCCGAGCTCGAACACTCGCAACAAATACGATCCATTGAACGTAAAAATGCAGATAGATCAGAGCAACGCCTTCGACGTCAACTTGCCGATGCACTGGAAGAGGCAGAGGAGAATAAGGATCTGATTGATAGTTTGAGGGAAGAACTTGATCGGTTTAATGAACAGATGGAAGAATCGAGAGAGGAGTGGCGAGAAAGAATTCAGTGGTATGAGGAGCAATGGGAGGAGCAGCAGCATCAGCAGCAATTGGATGATGTTGGCTATAACGATAGTGCAGTTAGCAACAAAAAATGTGTCATGTTGGAGAAACGGCTGAATGCCAAAGATAATCAGATTGAATCGTTGGAAGAGCAGTTGAGGGCGGCTTTGCAAGATGCTGCAGCTGCGAGGCAAGAATTACATGAAAAAGTAAGTGAGCAACAACATCAGTTTGCCTCCGGCAGTGGAGTGAATGATGAAAATTCATCATCCTCTCGCGATGTACGCATCAAAATTGCTGAAGTAGAACGAGATAATCGGCAGCTCAAACGTCAAAATGATGACATGAAGCAACGTCTTCAGGAGATGATACAGCATAAGGAGAGAGCGACGACATCACAACGCCGCATTAAGCAATTGGAAAAAGAATTACAAACAGCTACGCACCTAGTTGAAGAGGGGGCAGAGACTCAACGTCGTTGGATGGAATTTAGGAATGAAATCGTGCAGGAGGGCTTGATTGAAGGGGCAGCAATCAAGGGTGGCAGCTCTTCTTCTCTTCCTCCTGAAATTTCGACTGTGGTGAGAAAGTTTCAAATATTGAAGCGGAAGGTGGAAGAATTGGAGGGTGAGAAATCACGTATTGGCCAGCTTTCTGAGGCTCACTTGCGCCGTTGCAAGGTGCTTGAGGCCCAGCTAAATGAGAAGACGCAATCTCTCTCTCAGCTTGAAAAAGATCTTGGGGAGAGTAGGGATAACATTGATCAGCTAGAACTGGAGAACCGAAAAGTACTTGCGCAAGAGAAAATTTGGAAGAGAGAGACAGATGAGTTACGTTCGCTTTTGGATACATATGATCGACAGGAAACTGCACAATCCAAGATGCCAAGTATGGCGACTGAAAACGTGGCTGGTTTGCAAATTAGTCTCAAATCGGCTCGTGATGAAATCAAATTGTTAACAGACACGAATAAAAAGCTGGAAATGACTATGGAAGAGATGAAATCAGATCAGAACACAGCCAAATCAGAACATGAACGAGTCCTTGAAAAGTTTCAAAAGCTGCGTAGTGCCCTGATGGAGGAGAGAGCCAAGGCAGAAGCTGCTGAGGCAAGGGCATGCCAAGCGGAGACTTTGGCGGGTAAGGGATCATACAATGCAGAGACCACTCGGGCTGTGCATTTGGAGAGTAACCCATTGATGGAAGCTATCAGAGAGAAGTTTCAGACCGAAATCGACGCTTTGAAGCTTCAGTTGGAAGCAGCTCAAGATGGAAGGGCGTCAAAGTCTCCATCTGTCGGCACAACTACTCCTGCATCATCGCGAGGTAGTCTGGGATCGGCTGGTGCAGATGTAGACGTGCAAAAAATGCATACTCGCTTGAAAGAGCGTTTCCGAATGCAAATTGCTCTCTTTCGAGAAGGCGTTTATCTCCTAACAGGATTCAAGATCGACATGATTGACGCAGATAGCGATAGTCCTCAGTTTAGAGTCCGATCAATTTATGGAGAGAGGGAGGGAGATCATTTGATGTTTAGGTGGCCAAAAAAGAAGCAGACGCTTGAGATAATGGGAACAGAGATGGCACAGCTGTTGATGAGTGCCCACTCCCCATGCTCTGTTTATATTCGCCAGTACAACAGCTTCCCAGCTTTCTTGGCCAGCGTCACAATGCAACTTTTTGACCAGCAGACGAATATTTAGATGCCTTTCATTATGTCATGTACAATAACGAATATATTTCTTTGCGATAAGCTTACATTAGTTGTCTTGTTGCAAGCGCATGGTTTGTACACCTACATGTGCAATGACAATGTGTGCCCGCCTAAAGGTTAGAGGTGCCAATTGTGAGGGAGGCCCATTATTCGCGACTGAGTGGATGCGAGTGATGATTTCCATTCCAGTAGCCCACCAACAACGCACTTGCTTGCTTGGAGATTCAGCACGCTCACTCATTCACCATAATTTGTACTCCTAACACAGAACACTGACACCATGAAGCTCTCTCTTGCCCTCCTCGCATCTGCATTCGCCGCTACCAGTGCATTCAGCCCTGCTGCTACCACTGTGACGATCTCACGCAGTTCTACCTCCCTTAACGCTAGCCGAAACAGAGACAAAGTTGCATCTCGCTCAAAATGGGCAGAATCACGTGGATATGGAACTGTTGCTGAAGCCGCTGCAGAAGCTGCTGCCACCGGTCTCATGACCAACGATGATGGTCTCGAATACGTCAGATTGGCTAATGAAGCTGGTGATACCTCTGATATCTACCTGTTTGGAGGTGTTGTAACTTCGTACAAGGTCGGTAATCAAGAATACATTGCGGTCCGTCCTGATGCCAAGATGGATGGATCCAAGCCCATCTCTGGTGGTTTGAGCCACTGCTGGCCTCAATTTGGACCCGGTGAAATCCAACAGCATGGATTTGCCAGAAATGTCAACTGGACTGTCAAGTCTATGACTGATACAACTGTCGAATTAGAAATGGCACCATCTGATTACACTAAGGAAATGTGGGACAAGGAGTTCCTCTGCACCTTCACTGTGGCTCTTGAGGATGACAAACTCAGCACCAAGATGTTCGTTGAGAATAAGGGTGAGGAATCCTTCGATTTCCAGGCTGCTCTCCACTCTTACTTCACAGTTTCTGCTCTTGACAACTTCTCCATCGCCGGATCTTTTGCTGGCAAGGAGTTCCTTAATAAGATGGTTGGAGAGGGAGAAATGCAAACTGAGGACAGAGAGGAAATCACAATTAGCGAGGAGTACGACCGCGTCTACATGGGAGTGAATGACCCAGTGCTCAAGGACACTGGAAGTGGAAAGAGTGTAAGTAATTTGTGATATATTTATTCGACCCGTGAGCTATGATTACTGCCTTCGTACTAATATATTGTTTCTTGTTTTACATCACAGTTGACTGTAATGAACACTGCTGGATATGAGGACACCGTTCTCTGGAATCCTTATGGAGATGAAGGCATGGGATACAACAACTTTGTTTGCGTCGAGTCGGTGAAGTTCGACCCCGTTACTTTGGAAGGTGGCAGCACATGGACCGGAGATATGGCCTTGAAAGCCGGAGATCTTTAAATTGAATGAAATCTCTAATAGGAATGCGTAATAAAATCAAAGAATATCAACATACTTCGAATCAACCCATCTTATTTTATTCCCAACATATCGGATAGATAACACTTAGATCATCTCTTCATGTAATGTATTTCAGTTACTTTTGCGAGGGTTAACGTTGCTTATCCACTGATAACAGAAGACTGAATATAAATTTGTTTGTGTATTTTGAATGCCCCCATACCCCAAAACCAAAACCGAAAAATTGCAGTTTGCATTAACTATAGAATATATCGGCGTATTTCGGGTTCTTCATAACGTTCTGTATCAATTTATTATAATTTTCAAGGTCGAAGTCTTCTCCAAGATCACGACAGAGGAAATACTGCATAAAATGTGTTTCGTTCAATTGTTACATGTACCATACCGACAACATCCATTATTGTGAGTTACAGGCTACTTTAAGACCAAAAGCAAAGGCAAAAGAATAACTACTTACCTGAACTTGGTTATTTCCCAATGGTGATCCCATAATCTCACAAATCATGTTGGGAGCGTAATTGAACGTCGTTACATCGACCTGCACCACCTGCACTTGCCCACCGTCGGCTGCCTCAATAGTTGCTGTATCCACGCCGTCAAAATTGATAGCTTTTCCAACGAGACTTATAACTTGTCCCTCTGCTGGTGCTGTTTGAAGGGTTGCATAGTTGAGTCTCTCGAAAGCTCCGTCCATTGTGATGTGAGTATTGTGTACGATATACTTATCTTCTGCTTATTGCAACAATGACATGATGTAACGTAATCGAATGCATATGATCAGCATTATTATGCCGATTTTTGCGGGATGCAAAATCTAATGCCAGCGAAATTTAGCGATTGACCTCCGCCAGCCACCAATCAAATCAATCCGCCATCATGCCGCAGATGCCATAGAACAAACGCCACAAGAAGCAGCAGCAAAAACACACAAGTCCATCTGAGGCGTGTACAATCATGGCAATCACAAAGAAGAAGGGCGGACACGCAAGTCTGCAGGGCAAAAAGCCCTTAAACACAGCGAAAGTAAAGCGTACCGTCTCCAACAATCCTGGCCACATCAAAAACAAACTCAAGCGGTCAGAAATATATGGTAAATATCTGCTAGAAAAGAAGGCAAGGAAGCGGCAGACACGGATTCAACGTGATAAGGAGGCAGAGGCACTAGGTGAGGATGCTCCAAAGAAACAAACTCCAAAAACATTGGACAATACTCGTGAATCGGAGGTAACGACAGTACAACCAGACGATGAAGAAATACTTGCAGATGAGGCAGAAGATGAGTTTGCTCCATACTTCTCAGATGAGATCCGACCCAAGATATTGCTGACTACGCGACCAATGCCATCAGGTGAACTCTTCCATTTTATTGCCGATTTGATGAGGTTTATTCCACAGCTCTACTACTACCCACGAAAGACTTATTCGGTCAAGGAAATATGCCAATTTGGAGCTAATCGCAAGTTCACACATTTGATTGTCCTATCAGAGAAGAGCAAAGTCTGCAATGGGATGCTGATTTCTCATATTCGTCCCTCGACTGCTGCAAATGGACTGGGTGGACCAACAGCGTTTTTCAAAGTGAGCAATGTAATCCCATCGACAGATGTACCGAATAATGGCTCTGCTACCAGTCATGTGCCAGAATTGAATCTGCATGGTTTTACCACCCGACTTGGTCATCGTGCTGGTAGATTCCTGGGAAGTTTATTTCCGCATAATGCTCAGTTCCAGGGACGTCAGGTGGCTACGTTCCACAACCAGCGTGATTTCATCTTTGTAAGACATCATAGATATGTCTTCAAAGAGGGAAACCAAGTTAACAAAGAAACAGGAAAGAAAAAGACAAAAGCCAAGCTACAAGAGCTGGGCCCGAGATTTACGATGAAGATGAGATGGCTGCAAGAGGGTACATTTGATACCCAATTTGGAGAATATGAATGGATGCATAAGAGGAAGGAGATGGATACTACTCGCAGGAAGTTTCACTTATGAGAGACCTGTACGATATATTGTGTTGGATCTGCTTCCAAATATGATTTTACCCTTACAATAATAATAGTATAAGAACAGGAATCGAATCGTCTACTTTCAATCAAATATCATACCCTATCTCAACACTTGTTCTTCTTTAAAGCCAAGATGGGTATCGTGGGCGGAGTTGCATTTTGTGGGCGACTGACTCATCCTCATCCATCTTTTGCAACCAACTTGCAACACAGATGAAGGCGGCTTCGGCTGCGGCTCGGTGCAATGCAGGTCAGTATTATGAGGCAGCTCACAACTCATAGACAATAGTAGCATTGAACGAAAATGACAGTTTTATCACAGCTCCAACTGTCATCTTGCCTACGCTCTCGCATAAATCATGACACTGCTGCAGCGGTTTCAGCAGCAGAAGTTGCGGACGATCAGTCAATTGGATTCGTTCTCTATCTGCCGACTGTGAACCTCCGCTTAGAGCACAACCCAGCTTTTGCTGTCGCTTGTCATGCAGCTAATCATTTGAAGCTTCCGCTGGTTGTCTTGGCTGTTCTTTGTGACGATGCGAGCCATCATAGTAATTCTCCAGTGGGCAATGGTGGTGTTGTAATGACATCAAGGCGACTGGCGTTCACACTTCAAGCACTTTCTCATGCATGCAATAAATGGTCTGAACATGGAGCAGCTGTTGGGGTACGAGTGCATGGCCCTAATGGAGCACGCGTCCCCGATCATTTGACACTAGCGAGTAATGCATCTTTTGTTGTAATAGATGAGTCATTTGTTTCCCCATACACGACAATAACAAGAAGAGTAAAAGAAGCTTGCAGAAAGAGCAAAGTGCAGTGTGTCAGTGTTGATGGTAGTACTACTGTGCCGCCTATTCAAGTGTTGAAACGCAATCGTAACCCAGTGAGTGGAGAGATAGTTTGTGAAGGCATTCCACAAAAAGCGTATCTGTGGCAAAATAAGACAGAACATCTTAGAGATGCTCACTTGAAAGCAGCAATGCAAGGTGAATTTTGTGCTCCGGAGTTGCGAATTAAATTGGAGGATGAAGATTTATTTCATCCAATATTGGACAATGTAGTTTCTTCATCATCCACACTAGCTGAGAAACTGGCACATTTATTTCCAAGGAGATGGAAGCCAACATCTCTCGCAGATTCAGATAATCAACTACGTTCTCTTCCGAGCTGTCCAGATGTCAGACCTTTTACTTCAGCAGAGTTAAACTCTCTCTTTCGTAATGATGATCACTACAAGAATAACGAAGCAACGACAGTAGCGTCGGCAGCAGCAGCAGACCAGTCACAACTAAAAAGCGAAGACTCGTCGGTACCTTTCTTCAATTTTTCGATGCAATGGAATGGTGCCGATCAAACTGTTCCTCCCTGTGAACATACAATCGGCACGTCACCTTGTGGCATGAGCCGATGGAATGCATTTGTACAGAAAGGTGGATTGCTGCGTTATGGAAAGGAGCGGAATAATGCCAAACTGGTTCATTCTGTCTCGAGAATGAGTGCTTACTTGAATTTAGGCATTGTGAGCATTTTTCGGCTTGTGTCAGAAGTAAAGAGAGCGCAAAGGCAGGCTCAAGGAAATATGAGTCATAAGAGTTGCATAGACAAATTCTTGCAAGAGATTGTTAAATTTCGAGAGATATCCTACGCTCATGCATTTTCGCGTGGGAATGACTACGATGGCATTGGAAGCCTTCCTCGATGGAGTGTGCAGACTTTGAATGAGCAGCGTAAAAGCACAATGCACAGTATTACACTGGAAGAACTTGCGTCTGGAAGAACAAGTGACGCAAAATGGAATGCGATGCAAAAGTATCTAGTCAGAACAGGAGAGCTTCACAATAATGTAAGGATGACATGGGGCAAAACTGTTGTTAGCTGGGCATCCTCTCTCGAATGTGAAAGTAATCTGCAACGATCAGATGTGGTATTGAAAGCATTATGTTATCTCAATGATAGGTTTGCGTTGGATGGACTATCGCCTCCCAGCTATGCTGGCATTATGTGGTGTATGGGTTGGACCGATAAACCCTCAAATGATGGCGAGTGCAAGATACCATTGAAACATGCATACAGATATCGAATGAGCCCTGATGAATTCCTTGAAGCAGAAAGATCTTTGCTATCGTCTGGTTCTTCTACAGGAACCAGCAACAAACGACAAGGTTCTGTTCTAGACATGATGAAAATGCAGCCACGAATTACAAGTGATGTAGCAACAAAAGATCAAGTAGTATCTTCTTCGGCCAACAAAGGTATGAAACGGAATGGATCTATAGAGAGCTTCTTCTCTAAACCTGCCAAAAAGAAGACATGTCCCAGTCCAAAACGCATTATCGGGTGATCATTCATTCTTGCTTCGTGAGGCAACATCAAGAGATTCAGAGTAAAGTAAAATAACAGTGCCAACTAGTAATACCGAAACTGCAATTAAGCAGCTGGTCCAACTGTCCTAATCTCATTTTTTTATAATAAACCCTATCCAACAATACTTAAACAAGTAATGTTTGTTTGTAATAAATCGTTCAATACTCATGCTCTTCGTAGTTGTGCTAGCGTCAGCATATGGTAAAAGCAAAAGTGGCCTGAAACTGCGAGTAGAGCACTAAACAGTCACTATTTTGGCTCATTATTGTTAATTAAAGTGGCATAGCTCGTGCAACAATACTCTAAATCGTTGAATCGACCATGCTACAGCCTCATAGACGAATGATGATGAAAAATTAGGACAGCATATAGCTCCACCACTCGTGTATGTAACATATCTCAGACTGAGGATATGACAATCGAGAGCTTCCAGTGTCCCATTATTGTTGGCTACGATAGTATAGAAGGATATATTGCACGGCTCAAGCTTTCCTTGGTCGTATTGGCGTCGCTACAACGTCGTAGGTGACCTGATGAGGACCGATTTGGGACAGCCGCCGCACTACTGTAGCACCATATCGTATCTAGCGCTGTGAGTATGACAATCGAGAGCTTCCAGTGTCCCATTATTGCTGGCTACGATAGTATAGAAGGATATATTGCACGGCTCAAGCTCTCCTTGGTCGTATTGGCGTCGCTACAACGTCGTAGGTGACCTGATGAGGACCGATTTGGGACAGCCGCCGCACTACTGTAGCACCATATCGTATCTAGCGCTGTGAGTATGACAATCGAGAGCTTCCAGTGTCCCATTATTGCTGGCTACGATAGTATAGAAGGATATATTGCACGGCTCAAGCTCTCCTTGGTCGTATTGGCGTCGCTACAACGTCGTAGGTGACCTGATGAGGACCGATTTGGGACAGCCGCCGCACTACTGTAGCACCATATCGTATCTAGCGCTGTGAGTATGACAATCGAGAGCTTCCAGTGTCCCATTATTGCTGGCTACGATAGTATAGAAGGATATATTGCACGGCTCAAGCTTTCATTGGTCGTATTGGCGTCGCTACATCGTCGTAGGTGACCTGATGAGGACCGATTTGGGACAGCCGCCGCACTACTGTAGCACCATATCGTATCTAGCGCTGTGAGTATGACAATCGAGAGCTTCCAGTGTCCCATTATTGCTGGCTACGATAGTATAGAAGGATATATTGCACGGCTCAAGCTTTCCTTGGTCGTATTGGCGTCGCTACAACGTCGTAGGTGACCTGATGAGGACCGATTTGGGACAGCCGCCGCACTACTGTAGCACCATATCGTATCTAGCGCTGTGCGTATGACAATCGAGAGCTTCCAGTGTCCCATTATTGCTGGCTACGATAGTATAGAAGGATATATTGCACGGCTCAAGCTCTCCTTGGTCGTATTGGCGTCGCTACAACGTCGTAGGTGACCTGATGAGGACCGATTTGGGACAGCCGCCGCACTACTGTAGCACCATATCGTATCTAGCGCTGTGAGTATGACAATCGAGAGCTTCCAGTGTCCCATTATTGCTGGCTACGATAGTATAGAAGGATATATTGCACGGCTCAAGCTTTCATTGGTCGTATTGGCGTCGCTACAACGTCGTAGGTGACCTGATGAGGACCGATTTGGGACAGCCGCCGCACTACTGTAGCACCATATCGTATCTAGCGCTGTGAGTATGACAATCGAGAGCTTCCAGTGTCCCATTATTGCTGGCTACGATAGTATAGAAGGATATATTGCACGGCTCAAGCTCTCCTTGGTCGTATTGGCGTCGCTACAACGTCGTAGGTGACCTGATGAGGACCGATTTGGGACAGCCGCCGCACTACTGTAGCACCATATCGTATCTAGCGCTGTGAGTATGACAATCGAGAGCTTCCAGTGTCCCATTATTGATGGCTACGATAGTATAGAAGGATATATTGCACGGCTCAAGCTTTCATTGGTCGTATTGGCGTGGCTACAACGTCGTAGGTGACCTGATGAGGACCGATTTGGGACAGCCGCCGCACTACTGTAGCACCATATCGTATCTAGCGCTGTGAGTATGACAATCGAGAGCTTCCAGTGTCCCATTATTGCTGGCTACGATAGTATAGAAGGATATATTGCACGGCTCAAGCTCTCCTTGGTCGTATTGGCGTCGCTACAACGTCGTAGGTGACCTGATGAGGACCGATTTGGGACAGCCGCCGCACTACTGTAGCACCATATCGTATCTAGCGCTGTGCGTATGACAATCGAGAGCTTCCAGTGTCCCATTATTGCTGGCTACGATAGTATAGAAGGATATATTGCACGGCTCAAGCTCTCCTTGGTCGTATTGGCGTCGCTACAACGTCGTAGGTGACCTGATGAGGACCGATTTGGGACAGCCGCCGCACTATTGTAGCACCATATCGTATCTAGCGCTGTGCGTATGACAATCGAGAGCTTCCAGTGTCCCATTATTGCTGGCTACGATAGTATAGAAGGATATATCGCACGGCTCAAGCTCTCCTTGGTCGTATTGGCGTCGCTACAACGTCGTAGGTGACCTGATGAGGACCGATTTGGGACAGCCGCCGCACTACTGTAGCACCATATCGTATCTAGCGCTGTGAGTATGACAATCGAGAGCTTCCAGTGTCCCATTATTGCTGGCTACGATAGTATAGAAGGATATATTGCACGGCTCAAGCTCTCCTTGGTCGTATTGGCGTCGCTACAACGTCGTAGGTGACCTGATGAGGACCGATTTGGGACAGCCGCCGCACTACTGTAGCACCATATCGTATCTAGCGCTGTGCGTATGACAATCGAGAGCTTCCAGTGTCCCATTATTGCTGGCTACGATAGTATAGAAGGATATATTGCACGGCTCAAGCTCTCCTTGGTCGTATTGGCGTCGCTACAACGTCGTAGGTGACCTGATGAGGACCGATTTGGGACAGCCGCCGCACTACTGTAGCACCATATCGTATCTAGCGCTGTGAGTATGACAATCGAGAGCTTCCAGTGTCCCATTATTGCTGGCTACGATAGTATGGAAGGATATATTGCACGGCTCAAGCTTTCATTGGTCGTATTGGCGTCGCTACAACGTCGTAGGTGACCTGATGAGGACCGATTTGGGACAGCCGCCGCACTACTGTAGCACCATATCGTATCTAGCGCTGTGCGTATGACAATCGAGAGCTTCCAGTGTCCCATTATTGTTTGGTTTGATAGTATAGAAGGATATATTGCACGGCTCAAGCTCTCCTTGGTCGTATTGGCGTCGCTACAACGTCGTAGGTGACCTGATGAGGACCGATTTGGGACAGCCGCCGCACTACTGTAGCACCATATCGTATCTAGCGCTGTGCGTATGACAATCGAGAGCTTCCAGTGTCCCATTATTGTTTGGTTTGATAGTATAGAAGGATATATTGCACGGCTCAAGCTCTCCTTGGTCGTATTGGCGTCGCTACAACGTCGTAGGTGACCTGATGAGGACCGATTTGGGACAGCCGCCGCACTACTGTAGCACCATATCGTATCTAGCGCTGTGAGTATGACAATCGAGAGCTTCCAGTGTCCCATTATTGCTGGCTACGATAGTATAGAAGGATATATTGCACGGCTCAAGCTTTCATTGGTCGTATTGGCGTCGCTACATCGTCGTAGGTGACCTGATGAGGACCGATTTGGGACAGCCGCCGCACTACTGTAGCACCATATCGTATCTAGCGCTGTGAGTATGACAATCGAGAGCTTCCAGTGTCCCATTATTGCTGGCTACGATAGTATAGAAGGATATATTGCACGGCTCAAGCTTTCCTTGTTCGTATTGGCGTCGCTACAACGTCGTAGGTGACCTGATGAGGACCGATTTGGGACAGCCGCCGCACTACTGTAGCACCATATCGTATCTAGCGCTGTGAGTATGACAATCGAGAGCTTCCAGTGTCCCATTATTGCTGGCTACGATAGTATAGAAGGATATATTGCACGGCTCAAGCTTTCATTGGTCGTATTGGCGTCGCTACATCGTCGTAGGTGACCTGATGAGGACCGATTTGGGACAGCCGCCGCACTACTGTAGCACCATATCGTATCTAGCGCTGTGAGTATGACAATCGAGAGCTTCCAGTGTCCCATTATTGCTGGCTACGATAGTATAGAAGGATATATTGCACGGCTCAAGCTTTCCTTGTTCGTATTGGCGTCGCTACAACGTCGTAGGTGACCTGATGAGGACCGATTTGGGACAGCCGCCGCACTACTGTAGCACCATATCGTATCTAGCGCTGTGCGTATGACAATCGAGAGCTTCCAGTGTCCCATTATTGCTGGCTACGATAGTATAGAAGGATATATTGCACGGCTCAAGCTCTCCTTGGTCGTATTGGCGTCGCTACAACGTCGTAGGTGACCTGATGAGGACCGATTTGGGACAGCCGCCGCACTACTGTAGCACCATATCGTATCTAGCGCTGTGAGTATGACAATCGAGAGCTTCCAGTGTCCCATTATTGCTGGCTACGATAGTATAGAAGGATATATTGCACGGCTCAAGCTTTCATTGGTCGTATTGGCGTCGCTACAACGTCGTAGGTGACCTGATGAGGACCGATTTGGGACAGCCGCCGCACTACTGTAGCACCATATCGTATCTAGCGCTGTGCGTATGACAATCGAGAGCTTCCAGTGTCCCATTATTGCTGGCTACGATAGTACAGAAGGATATATTGCACGGCTCAAGCTTTCATTGGTCGTATTGGCGTCGCTACATCGTCGTAGGTGACCTGATGAGGACCGATTTGGGACAGCCGCCGCACTACTGTAGCACCATATCGTATCTAGCGCTGTGCGTATGACAATTGAGAGCTTCCAGTGTCCCATTATTGTTTGGTTTGATAGTATAGAAGGATATATTGCACGGCTCAAGCTCTCCTTGGTCGTATCAGCGTCGCTACAACGTCCTAGGTGACCTGATGAGGACCGATTTGATTTGGGACAGCCGCCGCACGACTGTAGCACCATACCGTATCTAGCGCTGTTAGTTCGACAATAGAGAGCTGTAGAGGCTTACCAGTCGGTTACGATAGAATAGAATGACATCGTTCACTTCTCAAGCTCCTTATATGTGTATCAGCCATGCTATAGTCTTGTTGCAGTTTTGATGATATCAATTTAGGGATGGTCGTTAGCACCACATTGATTCACTACATCTTATGTAAAGATTTCAACATACGTATTATTCACTTCCAGTTGCTCGTTTGTTTTGTTGACTTTTTGATGGAAGTTTATTTGTACTTCTCTTATTTTTTTTGGATCAACAATTCGAGTATTCATCGAGGCGACCTTTCGTTGCTTAATCTTTGACGACTGCGAGTTTTCCTCTCTATTGCACTATGGTAGGTGAGGATCGCATCATTTGTTGATATTTCATTCTTCTTGCACTTCATGATGGAGTGATGTTGCTCTGGCAAAGAGCAGTATGTATGGAAGATAACAGTACTCCCAGGCTTTACCTATGCCTAGGCTGGTCAAAATGTCCTCCTACCTCTCATTTTCTCGTCACTTTTGGCGGCACCAGCAACTTTTTCAGTCAAGATCAGAGCATGCAATGAAATAATTGTGACTATGACCGATCAAGATGCAGAAGCTAACGGAAGTCCATCCAGGGAGAGGGCGAATCTACTCGCCGATGGTAGCGGGTCTGGTGGAGGTCTGGTTGAGATGTTCGTGCCAACATCACCAGGCAGGGGCTTGCACCATGACGACGATCTGAATGAAGATAAGCACATGCTATCCGATCATTTTGAGTTGGAAGATGGAGATTCTTTTTACAGTGACGATGGTTCTGATTTGTCATTAGAAATAGATGGAGGAGGAGATCCACATGGAATGGCAGTGGGCAGTGCAACGCCGACACAAGTAGCCATCAACATCTTCATATCTTTTGTAGGGGCTGGTCTTCTGGGGCTGCCCTACGCATTTTCCAGATCTGGTTGGCTGCTTGGTTCCTTGAGTCTCTGCGCAGTATCTTCAACGAATGTATATGCGATGCTTCTACTCGTGAAATGCCGCAAAAGATTAGAACGACAGGGCATCACTGGTATCAAAGGATATGGAGATGTGGGAAGAGAAGTCATGGGGCCATGGGGAGAAGTGTTGGTGAATGTTTGTTTGGTCATCAGTCAAGCTGGTTTTGCAACTGCATACCTAATCTTCATCGGGGCTAATATTCAGAAGGTGACAAATGGGATGGCGAGCAGAGCACTGATAATATATGCTTGTGTGCCGCTTCTATCGTTGCTTGTTCAATTTCGAAACATGAAGACTCTGTCTCCCTTTTCACTCATTGCGGATGTAGCAAATGTTTTGGGCTTTTCTTGCGTGCTGTTTCAAGACTTTGAATATTACACACACGATGACAATATTGAAGCTGTTGACTTTAGGGGTTTAATTTATGTGACAAGCGTATGTATTTATTCTTTGGAAGGTGTCGGGTTGATCCTGCCATTGGAATCTTCATGTGCAGATCGAGAAGGCTTTCCTCGACTTTTGAAGCAAACTATTACTGGAATCACAATCTTGATGGCTGTTTTTGGAACGTGTGGCTACGTAGCATTTGGAAATCAAACAATCTCACCAATATCGTTGAATTTGAAAGGAGAGAGTGCAGCATTTGTACAGGTGGCACTATGTCTGGCTCTTTATCTCACATATCCAATCATGATGTTTCCAGTTTCTGATGTCTTAGAGAATTTGTTTTTGAGCGACTCAAGCAAACCACCAAGAAGATATTGTCCCAGCAGAACAGTTCGTGTCATGATCGTCCTAGTGACTGCAACGATTGCTTACTCACTACCGAATTTTGGCAAGTTTTTGGAATTGGTAGGCGCGTCAATATGTACACTACTCGGATTTATCTTGCCCTGTTATTTCCATCTCCGGGTTTTCGGAAGAAAGGAAATGAAAATGTGGGAGCTGTTGTTCAACTTATTCATCATTGTTGTAGCTGTTTTCTTTGCATTTGTAGGGACAATTGAAGCTATTATGAAGCTGTTGGAAGATGATGATGAAATTATTGAAGGGAATCTGGAGCTGTAATTGTAATGCTACATAAATGTGCAGAAATAATGATACAAGTTTCAAGTGATAGAAAATAACATCATTAACGCTATGTACCCTGCTGCGAACCGCGCAAAAAAAAAATCCCACGTACAAAACACGCACAAAATGGCTCAGCTTCATACTCACTATATTGGCAACACGTTTAGCTTTAAATATAGTCCTATTCAACGCTCGCTCGCAATATATATCGATTCAGCATGTTTTTATTATCCAGGAAATAATCAATCTATAATTTATACTCACTATATTGGCCTCAGCCTAATCGGTTCCCCACCTAGCCAAAATTGGCAATATTGGCATATTCACATGGAGTTAACAAGTTCACAACTTTGGAGGAGGAGTGTTCAATCATGCCAGAAGCTATAACTTAGGTCAAAACACCTATGAACTACAAATTTCATGTAGATTTCGAATAACTACCTACTATGGTACGAAATGTGCCTTTAGAATGTTTCCTACGTACCAACCATACATAGCCACCCCCTTTTTGGCAGTGAAAATCGGCTTGGCCAGCATATCCGACGATCACTATTATGCATTATATCGAACGCTGCCCATGGAACCATGGCTAAATATTGAGCGGAGACTCTACTACTACCCTATTAAGATTAATTTTGCTCTTTGAAGCATTAAAATCGGACAACTACACGCTGAGTTCTGCTGGCAACAAAAAATTTTGCCATATTTTGCCATCGGGTACAAAGCGTTAACTACCATAATGCGCAGAATTCCCTGGCATGCCGATTAAAGAATTAAGATATAATGATACAAGTTTCAATTGTCAATTTCAAGAAGATTACATCATCATTAGCAACTATACACTCTTCATGGTCCTCCATACTTTTCGCTATCGCCAGGCATTCCAAATTTACTTCCATCTGCCACTTCCATCATACCGACCATATCACCAAATGGAGGAAGCCCCGTTGCACGCCTCAATATCCTGCCATTCTTCTTCACGGTGATAGTAATCCCTTTTGAAAGAACATCGAAGCCCTGGCCCTGTGCTGTCTTTACGTCTGAGTCAATGTACTCTTGCCACATTGACAATACACTGGGGAAAGAAATCACTTCATCAGCTCTGGTACTGTCAAAATTGCGGTCATTTTCTCCTGGTGTTGCACTTCTCCATGCTGATTTGGTTTCAACAACATTGAAGTTTTCATCTAATAGAACTGGTACAATCATAACATCAACCCCAGCAAGTGCGGCAGGAAGTGTGTTTTCATCTGCTAGTTGATCAGAGCAGAGCGACATTGAAAGGCTTCTGATGTATTCAGCTCCACCAGCTGCTACGATGACTCTCGAAATTCTTCTGTAATCTTTCAATGTTCTTTTGCTTGCTTCCTCAGCGGCAGGCTCCACTACAAGCCTTGCAAGCAAACCTCCTTTTGCAATTCGCTCAAGATTGCCCTGTCCTACCTTAATCTCTCTGGCGGCAAGTAAACCAAATCCCAAGGCACCACCAGAATTGATTGCAACTTGTACCAGCGCTTCATCTAATGGTGGCACGTCAGCATATCCTCCAATGTTTGCTTTAATGGCGACAAGAGCACTGAAGTAAAGCGCAGTGAGAGCGGAAAAGGCCGAGAACCCGAAGAAAGCTAGGCGAACCTTACGGAAGGGCGATTCAACTTCCTCGCGCAGCCTTTGCTTCACTGTGTAACCATTCATCTTTTCGCCCAAAGCTGCTTCATTCTCATTGCTGGAAGATACGACGATTTGGTTACGATTATTTACTGCTGGTGATTGAATATTTCGTACACCGCTAAGCTGGGGCTTGGTGAAAGCACTGGCAGATGCCAAGAGGCAAGAAATTAGTATCGTTAGGCGCATCATGGTGTTGTTCTGTGATGAATGTTATGCACCATTGTCGCTGAGATCGCATTTTAGATTTTTAGTGAATGAGTCACCACTGTCGCGTGGTGTGTGACTCATCAAAGATGACAGCACATTTACTGACAGGAAAAGAAGAAGAGAGCTTGCACTGCTTGCATGTTGCATGGTCTATTACCTGCGCTTCTGCTTTGCTAGTTTGCAAGCAAGGGAGGAAGTTATTACAATGGTATGTTATATGAGTTAGGCGTAGTTATACAAGGGGACAATGTCCTGAGGACGTGTGCTTGCTCGACATAAAGGACATTCTTCTCGAACATTCACTACCCAATGAAGGATACAGTTCCAACAGAAAACATGTCCACATTTAGACGGAGCTGCAGAGTGGATGCGCTCGTTCAGACATATTCCACAGGGGTGGTGCGATTCCGACGCTTTGCTTGATTTGGATTTCTTCTTAGAAGATGTCACTGATTCTTTTGATGACGAATTGATCCCTGGAACACGAGCTTCTACCAAGCCCAAGTATTCTGCTCTTTCTGATTCGGTTTCATTGAAAGAGATCCTTCGTTGTCCCTGTGTATTGCCCCGTCTGTTCCATCGAAAGTACGCTATCTGAAGTTTGTGTGCTACCTCTATCGATGCAGAAGCAGCTGTTTGCAAAAGAGCCGATGCAGCCTGAAGAAATATTAAGGCTGCAATTGGTTTGTATGATGGACGATTCGCAACAATGGCACCTGGACTCGATGTCATGGATGATGGAGGTGTACCGTCGTGGATTTTGGCACCGGCAATTCTGTGAGTTATTGTCGGGTAAACGCCGCTCCAATAAAAGACAGCCAGGTGTAAACGGAGCAGCCACTTAATGATGTTCGTATACTTGTCCTGGTTCTCTATAGCGCCGATATGTCTTGGGAGCTGATGTGCTCCATGATTTAAAGAAGATATCGCGTCAGAGATGCGCCGCGTGATTTCCCAACTTAATCTTGAGAGTTGATTCCATCGCTGCGCGAGTGCGGTAGTATTCTCACTTGTTTCGCTGAGAGATGCATTGTTGCGTTGTACTTCGTTTTGTTGCACTGCATTAGTTCCTTCATTATCTCCTGAATCTTCAGATGCAAATAGCGGCGAACGTTGATTGTCATTAGAAGAATTCATCATCCGCCGCCGTTGCTCCAAGAACAATCTTCTTCTAGCAGAACCTCGCAGCATATCATCATTTCGAAATGTGCTATCATCTGATTCATTGTTGGGTTCAGAACCTTCTCTTGTTATCGATCTATCAGTAGCAATTTCATTCGGTCGTCTCAGGCCACAAGTTTCAAGCAATGAAGATATCAATCCGTGCAGATCCTGCGACCAACCACCTCTTCCAACACGATTTATTATGTAAGGAACCACTGTCTGTAGAAACAGCAATCGATGCCATGCATTCATTTGAAACAATGTTGATATCATGCGATCTTTCATGCGTCTCAATCTGGAAGCATTTTGTGACAGTGCAGCGCGGCGATTCTTTCCATGAGGCAACCGGTAGGATAGATTAAGAGCCTCCATCCCGATACTTCTTTGGACGCCTACATCATTCACTTGAGCTCCCCCACCGAGATTACGGGTATAAAACACAAATGTTGCTGATTGCACCAAGATTGACGCCAACAAATTTAGCTCTGGGCGAATCCGCTCAATGAATTGCTTCCCATCATCCTCCAATATTTCCTCTGCATTGAAATCCCTACTGCGTGTATTGATGTTGTTCACCGCCCGAGATCTATCACTGCTTCGCCGCGGAACGAAAAAAATGCTCGCAAATGGAACAATCGCTTGAGATAGGAGAGAAAAAACTTCAGAAACGTAGCGGTCGTCCTTGGCCAACGAAAGTAGAACATCGGGAACAGGAGCGGAAGCTTCGCCGGCTGATGTGTTTGATCCGCCAATCGGTGGCATCATTAGTGGCCTGCTGCTGCGTTCAGCGGCGACATTATTACTATCACTATTTTCAGCAGTCATCTCTTCTTCAGTTCATGCTATGCTTCGCAGTTATAACCGACGCACCGCAGTAACCAACGAAGAGTAACTCCTCATTACTCATTCATCTATATAATAATAGGCGCCTTCGTTTGGGGGTGTTGGCGGTGCGTGAGTTTTGCGCGTGTATTGTCACACAAAATGGGGCTGTCAGCGCGCGCGGTTGATCAGTGTGTGGTTTTGGGGAAATGGGGCTGTCAGCGCGCGCGGTTGCAACGTGTGTGGTTTCGTGTGGTTTGGGGCTGTCTTCGCGCGCGGCCAATGTGTGTGTTGTGTTGTTGTGTGTGTGTTCGCCGAAAATTGCTGCAGGGGCATAAGTAAATGGTCGACTATTTTGGCGAGTGTTAGGAGAAATTCTCATATTACTGCGGGAAACTTGCTCATGTGGTTCGCCAATAGTGGTTAGCCAATTTTGGCGAGTAGTGGTTCGACTTTCGCGTATGCAAGCAAAAGCAACATGCCCAAAAAGAGAGAACAAAGCATGATGTGTCGATAGAGCCGTCGCAGCTACTACTACATACTACACAAACAACATCACTCCTACATTACGTTATTAGTAAAACTTCATCATGGAAAACTCATCATCTTCACTACTCAATGTTGGCGATGGGGTCGTCCTTCGTGAACTGAAGTCTGCGTCTCTCAATGGAGGAAGAGGAAAAATTGTCGAAGTCTATTCAGACGGCCGATATCGAGTACATCTTGACCAAGCGAATATATCTATTCCTCTTAATAAGGAGAATGTTTCCTTGGATTCAACTCCCCCAGTCGACTGGCGTTGTGATTTCTGCACAGCTGTATTTCGCACATACGACGAAACAGCGTCACATGAGTTAAAGTGCACGGAGCGTGGTATCAATAAACTATCTGAAGCGCAACGAGCCAATAAGCGTGGTATCAATAAACTATCTGAAGCGCAACGAGCCAAGAAACTTAAAAGAGAAGAAGAAGGTAGACGTTTGCGAAGAAACACAAATGAACGCAGAAACGACATGCTTGCTCTTTCTGAAATTGCTACCAACATTCAAAAGATAACTGAACAAGGCATGTTGAAAGGGATTTCCACTATGAATCTTGAAAAGATTAAAAGAAATGGTTGCTTCCATTGGAGCATGTATAAATGCCGAATGGTCGACTATTTTGAATACATAATACCTGCGATTGTTATTGGCATCCGTACAGTGTCCGAGAGCTTCTCTGCCTTTGCAATTGATGCACCCTCCCATCACCCCTACCACCAGCATGAGAAGGTATTACTCAACTGTGCAGAAGAGCTCGACCAAATTGCATCTGAGTGTCGTCCTCTCTACACAGCATTTCCCGATTTCGCTACAACGTCGGTACCAGCAGCAGTGACAATCTTTGTCCAGCATGTATGCCAATCAACTATTCCAGCATTGAAAGAATCAGCGAGAAAAATGCAGGATCTCATTGCCTTTCCAGAACACCGTGGAAATTTGGGACCATTCTACAGCAAGCGGCATGCCATTAAAGCTGCGATGAAATTTCCCAAAGGTTCACACGCAAGAGGAGATGCAATTCGAGATATGGTTCATATGGGAGTTGTCCCGAGCCAATCATCACTTTACAGGGCTATCAATGATGTCGAGGAGGAGGGAAATGCAATAATAGATTCAAAGTGGCCTACTGGAGGGATGACGACAAAGCATGAAGTGGAATACGATGACGATGAAGAATACCCCAGGTGGATACCGCCTATAATGCTCCCTGTGATTCCAGTTGACTGTGACAGACAAGGGAAACCAATATTGGACAAGAAATGTGTCGAGCGCCTCTTCAGCCCTCCAGATGTGTTACCCTTGCACAATTATACTTGGCTGAAAAAGACAGTAGAATACTATGGTGCGCGGCTTTACTTTTCCCCTAAACAATTCCCAACTCCAGTCAATCTTCAAGATGCCGGCAAGGCTTCAGACAAGACTTTCAAAAAATTGAAGAAATACATGTTGAAATGGTTTGAGGATGCTAAGTCTCCTGTTATATGCAATGGTGGAAAGCCAGGTAGCAAGAAGTTTGTATGCTGCAGGAAACGCAAGGCCTACAAGCAACTCTTGCGTAACAGGGAGACATTGGAGGAGAATATTGAGACTTCAGTTTGTGGATTCAGAGTTACTGTCAAATGGGACAGGCTTGGTTACTATATTCCTCTGTACAGTCACAAGCGAAAATGTTATGTCTGCAATGTAGAGCATACTCATGACCTTTCTTAAAGTTGCGTGTGTTCCAGTGGGAGAGGAAGACTACATGCACGTAAGGGACATAGCTGTAAGTAAATTATTTAGATACTCTTTAGTTAGTAAGTTTGTGCTGTGGTATGGTCGGGAAGTACTTACGCGAAGCGCTAGCCCGCGAAGCGGCTAGTGTTGTACAATATGCTCAACCGCTCGGGCAAGGGCATGGGGCATGGCACATGGCATGGGACGATGGGGCAGAGGGAGAAACGGGAATAAACGACAGGAGGGAAATGGAATTGAGAGTGAAGATGATAAGAGAGATGAATGTGCGGTGGTGACTGGTGACTATTGAACAAACAAAGCCTATAATGTTACTACGTGCAGTCTCAAGAGTGCCTTTTAATCTTTGATGGATTTAAATTCAAAGTGCACTTGATATGCAAACGCACAAAGCATTTCGAACATGTAGCTCAAAAGTCCACTCGTCTACGATTCTCCTTCTTTTGACTGATCTTCTTCTTATTCTCCCTTCTATTCTCCTTAGCCTTCTTTGTCAGACCCTTCCTTAGCTTTCTCACTTTGGGTCGATCCCAACTACTTTTCAGAATATCCTGCAACTTCTTGATTGCTTCCTTCCTATTCTGCACTTGCGTACGATTTTCTTGGCACGTAATCGCAAAATATCCCTCATTGTTGATTCTACCCGCTTCATTTGTTTTTAATCGATCGCGTACTTCTCTAGGAATCCAATTGGCACTGTCAAGGTGGAATCGTAGCTCTACCTTGGTGTTTACTTTGTTCACATTTTGTCCACCTGCACCTGATGCACGAGCGAAGGATACTTGGATTTGATCTTCTGGTATTAAAATGTGATCTGGAACAGTCCATTTGGAAGTTGAAAACCTTCGGGCTGGGTTGTTGGCATTGTTTCTTGGTCTTCTTCCTGTTGGTGGTGGTTGGTAGGGTACATATGTCCACGTTGGTTTGACTTCGTCACTGTCACTGGCCTCTTCTTTTAATCTCGAACTCGTAGATGGATATGTTATTGTTGGTGGTATCATGATTGACCTGCTAGATTGAAATGCATTCATATTGTTGAACTGATGATTACCGGCAAGGAGTGATCTCGTTAGCATTTGTCGTGCACCAGGACAGATGAATGCATTTGCTGCTTGCCGGCACACAACTGCAGTGGAGACAAAGACCATTTTAGCTATGGATGACAGAGATTTCTTCATTATTAGCTAGATCGCTGCTCACTGTCGTCCCCTGTTGCGTTGGATGAGTGCTTGGATTGGGGATGGGATAGTTTCCTTATGAAAGAGAGGTGTGTGCGTCTGGTACCATATGAGGTCAAGCAAGGCAAGCAAGGTCGAAGGTCGATGAGTCGGTGAGTGGCTGGAGGAAAAGGAGAAGAAAATAATGGCGGGACCAACTGCGGGACGGGACTAAGGACAGCTCGTGTGAGAAGTTCTCACTGGGCTGAGATCTCGGAGGCGAATTCTCACAGTGAGAATTCGCCAATATTCGCCAAAAAGTAGCGATATTCGCTAAAAGTAGGGCAAATATTCGCTAGAACGAGCTAGTTGCATGAAATCTCTGCATTGATAACACCTTTGATGCAATGATACTACTTTGTTCTGAAGTTCCAATTTATATTGTAGACTTAATCGATCATAGAGCACATCTTATCAGCTAATTTCGTTGATCTTTCTGTTTCCAGACTGGACTTCTTCTCACACATAACATGATTTCCAACTTTGAGAACTTTGTAGTTTGAATGCGCAGAGAAATAATAACAAGCCTCACTGCAACTTCACTGCTGGATCTCTACCTCTGTCAGATGCACTACAATCTCTCCCGTCAGTTCTCATAGAAATAGTAACTTGTCCTTAAAGCTTCATCTGCTGTTGGCGTCCCATCAAAGCTGGGAGTAGATGTATTCATGTTCATGTGATGCCAGAAACTGCTCCCTACTGCTATTTCTCTATCTCTGCTAAATCCATTCAAATCTCTTCTGTCAATTCTGATTATGAACAATTCGGCTTCTGAAAATGATGGTGTCCCGTCATAGCAGGGTGCGTCCGTCGAGGCAGATCCATCAGGATTATTGGACAAGGGAGAAGCAGCCGCCGCCACTCCTTCATTGGATAATGATGAATGGGTGCCCACCATCATTATTATTTTATTTTATACGATTACTGAGGAGATGTTGTGTAGTAAATGAAGGACGACAGGATCTTGTGTGGCATCGCCCTTTGCCCCTTTCATTAGGGGGCTATTTACATAGTAATAGTACATAGTGTAGCTCTTTTCTCAATGAGTTCTCAATGGGCAATTATAAGTTCTCACACGAGTTGTCCTTAGACGGGACATAATGGACAATGGTGATAAATATGCGTGCATAAAGTAATAAACAAACAACATGAGCCAAGTCTACTCCACGGAGCCGGCCACCACAGGCCACGTTGTCTTTGAGACAACACACGGTCCAATTGACGTTAATTTATGGTGCAAGGAGTGCCCAACGACGACACGAACGTTCCTTCAATTATGCCTCGATGGCTACTACGATGGAATGATCTTTCATAGAATTCTATCCGACTTTTTAATTCAGACTGGCTTGACTCAGCAATCGTCTCTGCAGGCGTCGGCGTCTGCCGATGATATCGATAAATATTTACGGGGGAGTACGGCAGTGTCAACAAAATCGAGCAATATGTCGGGAGATGCGTTGAGGTGGGATCGGAAGAAGTTGGAGGTTAATCCTCGAATTAGATTTAATCACAGGGGTCAAGTTGCCATGGCGTTGCCCCTTGAGGAGAATACTAATAACACAGATACAGAAGAGACCGCGATGCTTCGTTATCAATTCTTTGTGACCCTTGATGAGGCTCCGTTTTTAGACGCAAAGCATGTTGTATTTGGTACAGTGGCAGGGTCTACCATGTTTAATGCCTTGAGGATAGGAAGAACTGATGCAGATGACCAAACTGGCATTCCAACCGATCTTGAAGACGCTCCGCCTAGAATAAAAAGTGTCAAGATAGACTATCATCCATTTGAAGATATGGTTATCACTGCTGAGAAGAAACTACCATTCAGGAAAACTGCAGCCAATGGTGACGGAGGGATGGGAAAAGGAGGGGCTAACGGACAACAATCGACAATTGAAAAGAGACGAAAGAAACGCAAGCAAGTTCGTAATCTCAATATTTTGAGCTTTGGCGACGAAGAGAGAGACTATGATGCAATTACCAGCAGTGCCAAAGTTAGTACATCAATGAAGAGTAGTCATGATATACTGGCGGGGGAAAGTAATTTCTTATCTGCCAAAGTTGATGCTGATGTAGAGAAACGGAGTAAGGACAAGGATGGCGAAGGAAAGAAAATGAAATCGAAACAGAAAAGTGCAAAGACATCTTCTCTACGACAAGTAGTAGAAGATAAGATTGGTGATCGGATTGATACACAACATGCGGGGGAGGATAGAAATCGAATTCGCTACACCAATACAACAAGAAATGAAGAAGAAAACGACAAGAAGGCACAAAGTGTCATGAAAGAAGAAGAAAGACCTTCCAAACGAAGCAAAACCTCAAAATCTAAGAAGATAAGTGAAGTGGAAGCAAGAAGATCCAAATATATCAAGTCATCTACATTATCTAGTAAGAAGGGACGTCAGCGGCGAGAAGATGATACAATGGCAAAGTTATTGGCATTCAAAACGAAAGTGCTCGAAACGAAGGGAACCAAAAGTGAGAAAGCGACAACACAGTCCTCTAATGATGATTCTCTTGCTGCAAGGATGGCGAAACGTATGAAACAGAGTGAAGACGAGCAAGAGACACGCAACAAAGAAGAGGAAGCATTTATCTCTATGCCAGGCTACAGTGGTCAGGTAAATGATGATCAAGCTGATACTGCTGGAAATTGGATGAGTGCCAAATTCAAATGCAAACAGCATGCAGACAATGATACTAGAACCCTGGACAAGATTGGAAATTCTCAAGACGAGGTTGGTGGAGATGGTCGCAGGATGGATGACTATGTAGTTCTCGATGAAAAGAATCGCGGTAGGGAACAGAATGGGCACCACAAAAGACACCGACATCGTTAAAGAAGATACTTCTGTGCGTTGATTGATGATAAACTATAACACACGGGGAAAGGTTCCTTGATGGGCATACTCTGTTAACATTAGCATTATGCTCACATTACACTCTACTTACATAAATCCCCTGTAGAGCAAAAATAGTATTGTAGGCTGTATGGTACGCAATTGGCACTTGGCGACACCATCAGTGCAAAACAGTAAATGAGGAATGACGTTTCTCCCCAACCAATCTCAAGAGGAGTTTGGCCAGCAGGCATTCATTCGCTGTAGAGAATGAACATCAAGAGCCTCCTGTTAGGTCTCCTCGCTGTACTTATCGAACAGGTTGTTTTGTGATATTCCTCTTCCTCTTGCTTGTGGTGGGGGAACAACTACATCACAAACAGATGCTGCGCCAAAAAAGTGGGAAAGTGAGGAAGATCAGTCCGACAAATGAGTCTGATGTGACAGTCACTTCACCGGTGCTGTGTGATACTTAGATGACGTGTCGAGGGAATCGAACATCTTGCAAACTTCAAGCCGTCAACAAGCTGAGGTGTTCCGTTTTTGTGTCGCTTCATCGTGCGTGGTCTTGACAACTAAGTACGAAAAATTCCTGCCGTGTTCGTCTGCAGTGATATTATTGTTATCTGCGGCATGAATCTGCTCGGGAAGGAGCATCAACTCACTTCATTATTGGTTGGAAGAGCGAGTAATAAAGTTAATAATCATCATGCCAAGAATATTAGCACCAAACCATTCATTTCAGAGGCGAGGCTCGCAACACAGTCTCTCCTCTCGAGCATCGCGGACATCTCGCTCATCTCTCCAAAGTGAGCCGCCACTCCGGAGGAGTTCTTTATCGTCACGTGGCTATCAAAACGCTGCGTATGAATCAGCCTTTTCATTGAGACGCAAAGGTCCATCCCGACGACAAACTTGTGACGTTTACGATGCGCACACCAACAATGGCACACAACAGACCAAAGAGAACGCCCAGTGGGATCTTCAAGTACCAAGGCAAACTCCTAAAACACTTTCAAAGGAGTCGTTGAACACCACTGCATCTACTCAGGCCTCAAGTCAAAGCTCCTCCATTTCAACTCTGCCTTCTACCAACGAGACAAGTGCGTCAGGTTTGGCTGCCGCTTTTGCTCTAATGATGCAGCAGAAGGCCGGAGGAGCAGTGGGAGTGGGAACAGCTCCTAAAAGACGCTCCGAACCGCAATCAGTCCCCAGCTCGCCACACCCTACTTCAACTATTTCGTCATCCTTTGATCCGTACTGTATGATCAAGGAGGAGCCTGATTGCTGGGGCCAATTTGTAGATGTCCAGTCCGCCACTGAAGACCTAGAGAGGAGAAGTAGGGTCATACGGCGATTCCCTGGAGCCCCGCAATCTTTACCTCGTGGTTATTGATGATCAAAATAGAGATGAGTAGAGAGTCTACCCATGCTACATTCAGACTCGCTCCTCCTTAACCAGAGCTGTCCAGAACTTTGCTATGCTATGTTATGCGCTAGAGACTAATGATATATGTGTTGCTTCAGAAAGCTATGTATGTGTTGCCGCTAACAACGAAAAACTGTAAATATTATAAACTGTTGCTATGTCTTATATTACTTCATTTATATTAATAATAGAGTTTTCACCTACGAGGACAGGGATCATGCATCCAACTTTCGAGTATCAATTCAAAATGTTCCCTTGATGACACAAAGACTTCATCACTCTGAAGAAAATACTTCCGTATCCATGTTGATGCCAAAGAAGCCTTTTCCATTAGCACATCACGAATGATATCATGTTGCGGTTGACATATATCAATTTTGTTGCGATCTACTTGATTCTTTACAACTGGAAGGAAATCAAATCGCCCAGATGTATCGACAAGAGGGAATGGTGGTATTTCTTTTTGAAGGCCAAGAAACTGTTTCAAGTCCGTTCGAAACTGGGCCGACCTTACTCCTCCATCACTGCCGCTTTCAGATAATTGAGATACTTCATAGAGAAAGACTGGACCAACCTTGGCATGTTTGTCTAAGCCCAACTGTAAAAGCTGCTTTTCGGATGCGGATGACATTGGAGTCTTTCCCAGTCGAGATAAAAAGTCATGGAAATTTGCCCTCCAAGCACAAACTCCTTGACTCCCTGAAATGCATCCTCTGGTTAGGTCGGATGTAGGTAGCATTTCCTTCCAAGGTACATTGGTAACCCTAAAGTTGTAAAGGCTTTCAAACCACAGAACTGGGTGCCTGATACCAATGATTAGCTTTGTGCTTGGGAAATATTTCGCGTAGTTGAAGATGCTGTAATCAGAAGATATATCCTGTGGACACTTCAAACCTCTTAGACGATCCTCAGGCTCCTTACCGTTTCTTTTCGCTTGCTTGAAACGTCGCGCGTGATCTTCATACAGATCTTTCAGTAGGTTGCCTGATTTATTCACAACCAAGTCACAGTGTTCCTTAGATAAAGAGTCCGTCATCTCAGACAAATGTCTGAGAATAGAGGTCGTGCCTGTCTTGCCAAATCCAATGATTGCAAAGTCTAAAATACCAGAAACATCTACATCATCTCGAATATTGCCGTCGTTGCCAATAAGAGCAGAAAGTGGAGGCCAGTTGGCCATTTCTGGGACATGCTTAGTCCCATACAACAGTTTCTTGCGCTTCAAATCATCAGCTGGTGGTGGTGGTGGCGTTTGTATCTCTTGTTCCTTCAGCTCATCACGAGTTTTTTGACTTGATCTCATTGAATTGTCATTCTTACTTGCAAAAATTCTTCCGATGCGAAATACTTGTTGCTTATCAGCCGGAAGTACATTAGCTTTAACTGACGATATCTTCCTATGTGTCCATCTTGATTTTGCATTTTGTGGATTTTCCCCTGGTGCAATTCCCATGTATGAAGGTAGCATTATGAAGTTGATGGATGCAACTGATAAAAACGAAATCATCATGAGAATTGCGCAGCGTCGAAAGCATTTGTCACTGATGCTGATTGATGCTATGGCTTCTCTTTCAGAAGATGTCTTGTCTTGACGACGCTTTCCATTATGTTGATGTGATGATGATTTTTTTGTACGATCATCATTCTTGGATGATTGTCGATGGCTTCGAGAAAGTTCAACTGCTTCAAAGTATTGCGAGACTGTAAGTTGTGATCTCCGCGCTGCGTAGCCGTCGAGTGGTCGCTCACTCTTCTTCCTGGTGCCACGGTGAGAGTGGCGGTGCTGCCGACTACTCTCCCCCATTGCTCTGAAAAGTACTACCTTAGATATCTAAATGCACCATGATTTAAATATTGCAGACGACTTATTGTATCGGCAGATGCTTGTGCATGTGTCTACAGCGATTTGGTTTTCTGCTGCACTCTCTCAACAACACAAGAGCTACTTAAGGGGCGGGGTTATCGAACGTTAAAAAAGCTCCCATGGGACGACCGGCTCCCATGGGACGTTTTTCCTCCCAGCAAACGTTCCCGCCAAAACTCCTCCCGTGGGAGCTCCCAGCTAGTCAATAGGGGAAAAAGCGGCTTAGATTCGGCGTTATTTCAGCTCAAGACTTAAGCGCCGCTTAAAATGGCATCTTCACGGGCATGTCTGGGTTGATATTGGCATGTATGCTGGTTCAAAGTAGCATCAAACGCAATTCTGAAACATAACAACATCGTAACAGACATGCTAGCTCAGAGAAAGAATTATTAGGTCGAACTTGCTACCTCTGTTGTGTATTATTGAGGTCTTGGATGCCATGCCAGTGGGCCAGTGGATAGAAACTGCTTGAAGTGCTCATATAAGTTGACCAGATTAGATATCTGCGTAAAAATGCATTGTCAACCTTGTTCGGATTGTGATGTCAACGTATATCACGAACTTAACAACCAATATCAATCCAAAGAGGAGGTCTCAGATAATGCAAGTACAGCTTAGGGCACAGGACAACAAGACCACACATTTTGGCAAACTAGCCGAGCCTTCTGTAGCTTCTATTCAGCTTCAAACTCTTAGCAAAGCTCAGAAACGGTTGCCGGAACAGTTGCTTGTACCTCACCTGGCGTTCTTGGCCATCCCCGCACTCATTTCTGCAGTTTACGATGGCATCAAAACTCTGTCACATGATGACGTGTCAACGTTTCTCGTACTTTTCTACGGTAGGAATAGTATGTATAGGCGCTTAAGTTACCGCTTAAAAAGAAGGGTTTGGGAGCTCCGGAGGCGCTTTTTCCCCTATTGACTACTCCCAGCAAATGCCGGCAACAGCACATGGAGGCAACATGTGCAGCCACTACAACAACCCATGGCGTAGCAACTCAGCTCACCGTCGAAGCCGCCCTCATCCCTTCTCATGACGACGTCGTCTACTTCGTCTGCCACCGTGTCTGCCATCGGTGGCAATTTTATTGACGCACGACCTTCTTCTCTTCTCATTTTGTGCGTCGTAACTTTTCATCTTCGAAGAGGAGATCGGTACTACCGGGCTAACTCCTAATATATCAGTGTACATGTTGACCTATTGATTCATTATCGTTCCATCTATGGGGGAAATGTTTGTGGGATCTGCGGCGTTGGCAACTATCTTGACGGCGAGGTTCCCACGTTGGGAGAAACGATCGTGGAACGTCTGTGATAATCTTCCAATATTGAAACAATTATTCCTAGCAGCTCTTCCAACGACAGCAATACGGACAAATCATCCGATGGGAGTGAGGGGAATGGTTGCAAGGATTTATTCCGAACATGATGCTGATTCTCATCCTGGATAAAGTAAGCGGCGCAGCAAACTGATCAAGATCAAGAAGAGTCTGTTTTCTTAGGCTTCCATTCTGAGGTGCGCAGCGAGTGCACAACAATGGCGAAGATCTCTAGAAGGGATGATAAAGATCTTGCACAGTCCAAAGACACAACTTTATTCTACGATTCAAAGACGGATGATGGAGATCAAACGTTCGACAACTCAACGACAATAACACTCAAAGATTTAGAGTGATACAAGTAGAAGTCATACATAGTCATAACAACTTAAGCATCCCCCAAGTTGCATGTTGATGATCAATAATTGCGGTAGTATAAACGTTTTCCTGGATAAATCTATTAGCCTGTCTCTGAAGTCGATTAACGAAGGAATCCCATTCAGTACCCCCAAATAAGATGTATTATCACGCAACCCGAGGATTCCAGACTGCGGCCACAAGTATTAGTAAGCAGAAACGCTCATAGCAAGCGGGCGATGAAAGGGGCGGGTGATTGGCGGAGATACTGTCCTTGTATGATTACGTTGAGCAGCGTCAAAATGATGCTCATACATGTGACGAAATCAATCATCAAATTCAGCTGTGTATTCTAGTCATTTCGTTTCCTTTCTGATAATTACCTTCTAATCCTCCAATCCACAACTTGCCGCAATGTCTTCATCCCCTCAAACTACCATAATAAGGACGAAACCATTGCCGGACCCAACCAATCGTGGTCATTGGCTCTATCCTATCTAGCGAACTCATCGACTCCACGGACTCTCTGACATCTCTTCTTCCTGAGATATCACAATACTATCTTACCACAATACTCTTAATCTTGCCGTTATGGTAGTCGTTGCTGGTTGCCGACCCCAACATGACGAGGGAGATGATCAGCAATAGCAGTGAGCTGAGAGTCACTGGTCGCCGGTCGCTGGGAGTCGTGGCCATTTTTTTGATGGGAGGTCGATGAGCTGACCGCCTCCCATCCCATGTCCCATTCAGTGTCGCGCCATTTCTTTGCTGGGAGATGGGAGCTGGGAGGGGCAAATGGGAGCTCGATAACCTGGAGCCTTAGCCACTCTCCAACATTTGTGAAGGTCATTTTGAATAAGTGTTCCGAAACAGAGCGGTACTCAGTTACCGTCAGTCATTGTCGTTCGTGATCAAAATCATGAATTTTTTGTGGGACAGCGACAGCAGAGCCGGCCCTCCTGCCTAAGTACTTAGATGTCGATGCCTCTTCGCCAATATCATTCAGCAAATATATCAGCCCCAGCCCTCTCTCTCTCTAGAATAATCACTCTGCCTCTGTTGGCACGTCATAACTAACACAACCAACCGCGGTGCTGGATCCTCACTTCGTTTCATTTATTGTGGCTGGCGCGGTGGTTGGATTGCAAAATAATCGAACTGCATCATTTCAAAAATGGGTCTGAAAAAGACGCAAGATCCATCCAAGTTCGAAGTACCCGAGAATAATTATCGTTTGGACAGGCGTGCCGACGATGTGGAACCACAAGATGACATGATGAAGAACTCTTACAGCAGTCATAGTGGTGGCGGTGGTGGTGGCATGACGGCGGATATCTCTGATTATAATGGTGGTCATAATGGTAGTGCTTTGGCAAATAATGCCACCAGCAGCTCTGCGTCGTCCTCCATCTCAAGTATCCCTCCGACACTCCTACTCGCAACACTCTACGCGTCAATTTCGGGCTTGCTGTTCGGATATCAAATGGGAATCACTGGCGGTGCATTGCACTCTCTTATATCATCAATGGGGTTGACCTCTTCTCAGGCCGAGAGTGTTTCATCCTTCTTCTTTATCGGGCTCATGGTGGCCAGTCCATTCGGAGGATATGCCTGTGATCGATTGGGGAGAAGATCATCTATACTGTATACGGATGGAGTGTTTACATTGGCTTCACTGGTGCTATTTTTCGCACAGAATTATAACTCCATTTTGGCTGGACGGTTTATTGCCGGGTGCGCCTCTGGTGTTTCATTGATAGCGGCAGTGAGTTACATAAGCGAGTTGGCTAGTGCAGAACATCATCATGCTCATAGGGGAGCGTTAGTTTCGACTGTGGAAGCCTCTGTCTCGCTAGGATTTCTGGTGTCATACCTTGCAGCTTATGGAATGACTGTTTATCTTGACTACGAAGAAGGATGGAGATTATTATTTGGAGCAGGCACATTTTTTCTGGCTCTGGTTCAATGGATTGGAATGAGTAAAATGCCAGAGAGTCCTGAATGGCTCGCGGAGAAGGGATTTCATGACAAGGCACATGCTGCTTTGCGGAGGATCACTCCACGAAACCTTCGTGATAATGAGGATTCTTCCCTCTCTGGGAGACTGGCTGAAGCGGAGGCAGAGGTGAGGGGACGATCGTCGGAACAAGTTCCTTTGGAATATGGTGAGGTGAACTTCTTCTTAATAGATGACTGTCCACAAATAAAGCACTATTGGAGGCAAGCAGTGATTGTGGCATTTCTTGCCATTGCAGAGCAGACTTGTGGACACATCAACATTATCAATTATGCACCAGTCATCTTTGCAGAAGTATTCTACAATTATAACGAAGAAGAGGCAGCGAAGAATGGCGAAGCGATTGCGTCGGAGTTGCTCAACACTACAATCATTTTGGGTGTAGTGAAGTTCGTCATCACCACCTTTGTACTTTTCGAAGTGGACAAGCTTGGGAGACGTTTTCTACTCAAAGCTGGAGCTGGTACTGTCACCGTCTCTCTATTTTTTCTTGCCCTTGCATTTTCAGTTAACCTGGAAGACGTTGAATCAATTTCAGCTTCAGGGGAAATTGAATATTCTCATTCAAGCTATCAGCATGCACTGGCCTTAATTGGATGCACTGGAGTTGTATCGGGGTTTGCCCTTTCTTACGGGCCCATAACTTGGCTGGTTGTCGCAGAGTTGAGCCCATCGTCTATTCGTGGCCGTATGTTGGGATTTTACACTGTCCTCACTCACGGAACTGCAGCAATGATTTCATATACATTCTTATCGGGACAATCGCTGCATGGAGAAGCCTTTCCTTTTTGGCTCTACTTCTCTTTATCCCTGATTAGTTTCGTATTTATTATCATGGCTGTTCCCGAGACTGGTGGTGTCGCCGGGAGTGATGTAGATGATGTGGAGAGCATATTGGATAATACTTGGTTTTGGTCGAGCGACAATCCTCTTTCGATCGTCGGACGTCCATTCTATACTATATGCCCCACTGGCTGTAACAAGAGAAAAAACAGAAGCAGAGAAGAGTTGGGGAGAATAGATTCCTGTTTCGACGATGACGTAGGAGCAATAGAAGAATCGCCGCATTTTTCTCTCTCCTGATAAATGTGTAGTATGCTTCATCTAGATGAATAAACGTTTAAATAAATACACTCATACAACCTTATCCTAACTCGTGTTGTTAGTGTGTCCTTTCCTATGCCATTGTTCCTCCTCTCGGCGTACAAGCTTCCAAAATGTTATCAATGCAAGTCTTCCTAATGAACACCCGGATGGTGCCATCGTAATCAAGAGTCAAAATAGCAGCACTGGAAAAGTCATCGTCAATGCGATCCATTCCCAAAGAGAGGGGGAACACCTCTTTACTAGTCAAGAGAGATTCTCTCACTGTCTTTGTTGGGAAGAACAAAGTGTCCGTTACAATCGGGAGTGATGCTTTACTGGCCTCGAAGTAGTCGGTGCTCTTGGATTTGTCCTTCGTTGACTGGATCTGCTTGTTGATCATGTTTTTCTTGAGTCGATTCTTGTTCGGGTCGACATCCCAAATGAAACAGTGGCCAGATTCTGAGCCGCAAGCAATATGCGATCCCGATTCAGATACGCGTGCTCTAATTTGCATGCTGTTGTTGGTATGGCCCTTGTACTTTCGAATCATACAAAAGTCATTTAGGCCGTAGAGCCTAACACGTGAGTCATTTGTGGATACCAACATTCGATCAGTGCGTCGTGTAGACAAAGCTTCTGGATTGCCAAGCACCTTTGTGGCTACTAAATTCGCTACACTTCTGCCAGTTTCACTTAATCTTTCTGTCAACGACGGGTGGTGCTCTTCGCTATGCTCGCTCTTATCGTCGACCTCACGTAAAAAGGAAATTCCTGTTACCTTCTTTCCCTTGCGATTCTTTCCACTTCGGTTCCGGCACGCGATTTGGGTGTAGTACTTCAGACCATCAGCTTCGTACAGGTACACTTGGCCACGAAGCAGTCCAGCAACTGCATACTTGCCATCAGGCGTGAATCGCGTCGATGTAATTACTTCCGGGGCCTGAGCCCAGTCCTTGACTCTTCCATCAGTTATGTTCCACAGTCGCAGCTTCTTATCGAGTCCACCAGATATAAAGTATCTATCGTCGAGTGGATGGAAATCAACGGATGCAACTAGGTTGGCGTGCTTGAAGAGATGCAAACAATTTGACTTTGAGAAGTGATAGAGGCGAACTGATTTGTCCACAGATGCGGTCAATAGGAAATTTGTATGACCTGTTCGTATTCAGAGGAAGAGTTGATGAGAAAATTGATTCAAACAGAAAGAGAGGGTCAAGCGATGCAGATAAAACTCACTCCAAGACAGATCAATGACATCCGCAGTGTGATCGTGATAGCGTTGGACTGGTTCAGAAGATATGATTTCCAAGTTGGTGGCAAGCTCTGGCCCTAGTCCAACAAAAGACAAGGGTGGGGCTTTCTCTTCCTCAGTGTTTTGGTCTTCGTTCTGATTCTCTCCTCCCCTCGTTGGAACCCCCTTGGGATGCAACTTTTTTGACTTCGGCGAGACAGCCCAAATTGTCACATTTCCGTCTTCACCTCCAGTCGCTAAGAAGCTGCCGTCGTTGCTGAATGCAGCACACCAAGCTGGCCCATCGTGTGCCTGGATTGTTTTAACTAGTAGCATAGGGTTGAATGAAGAATCGGCGGAATGAAGTGTCGGAGACTCCTCGCTCGAAGATGTTTTAAGACGCATCTGTGCTGTTTTCGCCATTGATGACCGCACATAAACGGCGTTACCAGGGAGCTCCTCACTTGACACAATACGCTTTCGATGATGTTTTTTGGATGACCTCAGACCGGCTACTCCACGCTTCAGTTTCTGCTTGAATTCGCTTGCCTTCTTTCTCGCTGAGGTTGGAGATCCCGATGTTGAGCGATGAGAGAGGGTGGACAAAGATTCGTCAAAACTATGAGAGGGCATTTGATTCATCTCGTTCGGTCCTGCAGAGAGTCTTTGGTGATATTCAAGTGTTTCCCTATCTGGTAAAATCGAGTATTGGGTGTCAATGGCATCGCTGGATCCCTTATCATTAATGTCCCTCATGATATTTCGCACATCATGGATACTGCCTGTGTCTTTGTTGACCATTTTGAATTTGACAACAGAATCAATTGAAGAGTCATCACTGCTATCGGAGTCGTAATCGTGTTGGTGATCATCGACTGGTGAGAGCGGCGCAGGCGCCCTTGGATCAGCATCCGTAAACGAACTTGTTCTCAAGGGTATGTCAATATCTTCCTTTGTGGTATCAATGTCAAGTCCTGATCTTCTTCCCTGACAAAATAAGAACAGCGCTTCTAATGGTGAGCCCATGTCACACAACTCTCCGCAGTCAATTTTCCTTGGAGTTATATAATCGCCATCTGTGACAACTTGTTCTTGTGCAGCAGTCTCTGATCCCCTTTTTGCAGGGGTGAGTGTCGGCTCATCACCTAGCTCCTGTTCATCCCCTTCTGCCACTTCTAGGACCTGTTCACTGGATTCGTCTATAATTGCTTTCTTCTCGTCTAACTGGAGCGCCTGCACTTCTTTGGTAGGTGTGTCGAACGAAGACTCTGTGGTTGAAATGGTGGCTTTTGTTATCTCTTCCTCCACATCCTCCTCCTCCTCCCCAACTTTACCTTCAGCTGCATCTATTTGATTTTCCTCTTCCCCTTTGTCTTCGGAGACTCCGTTGATACTGACTTGCCGTTCCTCTTCTTCCTCCTTTGAGACTGTATTGCCAGTAGTGTCTCGACAATCCTCATTTACCTCACTGTCTTTGGCATCAGGTTCATGATTTTGCACATCATCTGTGCCTCCTCCCGCCAGCAACTGTTCACTCTGTTCTCCTTCTTCAACATCATCATTTGTGGCAGCGTCATCGTTCTCCGATGATGATCCATCCGAGTTGCTCTCACTGTCGGTTCTATCATCAGTATCTTTCGCATCATCATCAATACTTTGTTGCACTTGTTTTTCAGCCGAGTCTTGCGTTTCAATGTTATCAATTCCTGCACTACTCTTGTCCAAAGTGTTCCACAGAGTATGATGTGTTAACTCTGCATTTTCCAACTCTTCGCTGCCACTTCCACTTAAAGCATCAAATAAAGACTTGGAAGCAATTCCCAACAGATCAACGCTTGGTTGTGTCTCTAGTGATATTCTTTCTTCTGTGCTGCCTTCTCTGTGAAGAGAGTTGGTGACTGAGCGAGCTGACTGCCATGATTCTTCCGTTACTTCACGTGTTGGTGGCTGAGGAGGATTTGCACTTGCCTTCTCTTCTGCAGCGGGATGAGTAATGCTGGTTGACATCTCTTCCTCTGAGGTATTACTTTGCAGCATTGATGGTTTATTATCTTCGTTAAACGCAGCAACAGCATCAACTTGGTCTGTATCTAAAGTTGCTGTAGCTGTGTCTTCTGTTGCAGCAACAACATGTTCATTTTCTTCCTCCTCCTCCTCCTCCAGATGCTCCAATGCATCATGAAATTCGTCGGCATCGGAATCCCTGCTTGCTCTGGTGGTCAGCATCATTTTACTGCACAGTGGCGGCCGTGTTTTGCTATAAACCAACAGTACTAAACTCTAGAGCAGAGACGTTGCTCTAGTACCAACCATCATGCTCCTGCTCATCTTCGCCATTTTGGACACGTTGGTAGAAGCGAAGTGAAATTTGATCGTTATTGTCGCTTTCTCCATTGCAACCGCGCGTGTCTCTTTCTCAGATGTGTTTCTCAGCTTTGCTCGCTGCTCTCACTCGCTGAAGACTCCCCTTTATTTCCTGGCATCCATCACACTCATCGCATCATCCGCATCACGAAGCCAACCCCACAATACTCTCCTACCTAGCTTACAGTCATCATCACCATGTTCTCTCAAGCCACCAGATCAATCGCCTCCACTGCAGCAAGAAGAGCTGCTGTCCGTTCTACCACCCGTGCCGCATCATCCGTATCAGCACGTGTCGTCGCTGCTCCTCTTTCTTCCAAGCTCTCTGGACTTGCCTTGCTGGCTGCCACGACGACAGCTGCTATTGTGAAGAACAATCAGGACAACTATGTAGTGTCGTGTGACAAGCTTCCAGTGGAGGGTGTTGCAGGAACGAACCAGGAGCGTACCTTTCTGGCAGTTAAGCCCGATGGTGTTCAGCGTGGATTGATTGGTGATATTATTGCTCGGTTTGAGAAGAGAGGTTACAAGCTTGTAGGTTTGAAGATGGTTTGGCCTACTGAGGAGATGGCTGCCAATCACTATAAAGATCTTGCAAAGAAGCCTTTTTACCCAGGTAAGTCTTGTTTAGTATATAGCAGCGGTAATTTCTGATTCTTGTTGGCTCTCACCAATATATGTTTATATGTTGCACACAGGTCTTTGCAAATTCTTTAGCAGTGGACCAATCATCTGCATGGTAAGTAGTGATTAGTGATGATGATTTTAGTATTGTGAAAGAAACTGCAGCTGTCTTGCCGACGCTATTTGTGGTTATTGCATCATATAAATGCACCACAACATCATGAATGGATTGGGTTATCGATATCGACACTCTTGTTGCTTTCGTTCTTTGCTCATGAATCTTACATGAATCTCACCTTTCTCCTATTCTTCGGTCATAATCGTCAATAGTGCTGGGAAGGAAAGGATATTATCGCTCAAGGGCGTCAGATGTTGGGTGAGACTCAACCACTCGCCTCCAAGCCCGGATCTATTCGTGGAGACTACAGTATCGATCTAGGACGTAATATCTGCCATGGATCTGACAGTCCCGAGAGCGCTGCTCATGAGTGAGTGATGTGGTGCCTATTGTTGCCTTTACTTTTGTAGTTAACCTCTTTCTTACATGTTCTCTTTATCATTCTATTTATTTAGGCTCAATATGTGGTTTCCAGAAGGAGTGAATGACTGGAAGAAGACTGTCGATGCTTGGGTCTATGAATAAGTTAGATACAGTACACTTCTTATGGCCAAGTATAGCACAAGATTGTTTGATTTAGATGACGTAAATCTAACTGAATTTGATCTAAACATTTAATCTTATAGCAAGATGTTTGGCACTTGACAACACTGTTCCATGTTTCAAAATCGTTGCTCGCTGGACCTAGCAGTATATTGGATATCCTCTTCCTACCTCATTTGAGTGCGTGTTCAAAGTATCCAATGAGATGCTGCGCAATTGTAAAGGAAAAGATTAACTTTGGACCAACGACGAGAAGCTTTGGTGTCAACCCCTTGAATAATCCTCCAAAGCCTTCGTTTTGGATCAACCTCCTAAAAATTGTCATACCTCCTTCTGGTGAATCAAAGGGTCGATTCTGGATCCTGGTCTTCACTACATCCAAAGGTTGCGCAACCGAAATAGATGCAGTAGCACCTATGCAACTTGCAATTGCGTCCTGAGTCCAAGTGGCACGTACGCCGTCTTCGCCCACACCCATATAGGTCTTTGCAGCTGTAGCACCTCCGAAGAGCGCAAAGCTTCCAGGAGCATTTCGCATAGCAGTGAGTCCAGCACCACGGTACAAACCAAATCCCTCTTTGCGAAAGATTTCAACCACTCCACGCCCACGAAGTTGCTCTGGTGCAGTCTGTGCTTTCACTTTGAGTGCATCGAGTGGCAACAGAACAATTTCTCCGATACCGATTAGACTTCCACTGGTAGCTGAGAGAAGTGTGCGTCCCGTTTTGTGACCAAATTTCTCATCAAAGTCTTTTCCAAAGCGTTTCGTCATTATGTCCAATACAACTGGTTGTCCACTGCAGTCATTGATAAGTATGATGAATAAGTATGATACATATATGAGTGAGTTGTGCATAAATAGAGGATTACACGTAGCATAGCATCACTTACCCAAACTTGTAAACACGCTGCAGAATCTTGTAGGCGGCACCGAATCCTACACCTGGAAAGAGACTCATTGCTTTCTGTCCTAGACCTTCTGTTGCACAACTGCGAAATATAGCATTGTTCAGATTAACTCGAGTTTGTGCGGGTGAACTAAGTGTAATGAGTTGAGTTTCAGTACTCATGAGACGCTTCGCCACGGTGTCAACGGGATGGAAGAGAGCAAGCTCAGAAACACCTGCTACTGCGCTACCTATGATTCGAGCATTTGCCTTCCCAGTTGAATGCATAGCACTTGTCGAGACGATGCTGGAAGATTGATTGTCTTTCATGATGATTTGTGATTGTAATAAAAGAGTGCAGCCACTGATCGAAGCTGCGATGGAAATAAATTATGAAGGCAAAGGCTTGTGTGAGAGGAGTCGGAGGGCTTGTCCATACGAGAGCGTCGATGATTGTTCTTTGGCAGCATTAGCATCTTTGGTGTCACCGACCACCCCTACCACCGGGGGAAAGGGGCGACGAGAGAAAGTGTGTGAGAGATCGCCTGCTTACCCCCGCCTCACAGCGACCTAAAATGGCGTCCCGTCGATTTTTCCGCGAACGGCCATTTTACTAGGGCGCCTCTCTAGTTAAAATTCGTCGAGTAGACCTGGACACCATGCACATCGATTCGTTGAAAATCCTTGGAAGATAAGGGACAGGATGCATAGTATGGGACAGCGGCGGCTTGCTTTGGGTCATAACGGTCACATATGTCGCATAATCTTGGGTGCCAAAATAGCCATTTCGGCCCATTTCGGCCCAAATGGCGATGTTATACACATGCTGTACCTGACCGTTATGACCCAAAGCAGGCCGCCGCTGTCCCATACTATGCATCCTGTCCCTTATTCCCGGAGGATTTTCAACGAATCGATGTGCATGGTGTCCAAGTCTACTCGACGAATTTTAACTAGAGAAGCGCCCTAGTTAAATGGCCGTTCGCGGAAAAATCGACGGGACGCCATTTTAGGGCCTGTGCGGCGGGGGCCAACAGCACTTCTGGCTTCTCTCTTCTCCCATGCTGTCTAGCCCCCGGTGGTAGATAGGGGTGGTCACCGACGGGATCAGGAATCGTTTTTGATTTTATTTTGGCCACTTCGTGTCAGCTTAGATCTCATTTTGATTCGCCAAAGTATCTCTCCGCTGGGGCCTGCCCTCACACAAAACAAAAAGGACCATAGCTTTCACCAAGCTCAACAAGCCAAAAGCCAAAACCAGCCCCAAGCTAGCGCTAGCTGAGATGTTGTGCTTGTTATTTTAGACTGCTATTCACTGGATAAGAAGAACCATCATCATGGCGCAATCTCATCAGCTGCAGCGGCGACGTTTCAGCATTGCCATGGTTTGTGACTTCTTTTATCCTCGCCTGGGCGGGGTGGAAAATCACATTTGGTCGCTTGCATTTCATCTCCTGCGTTTGGGCCACAAAGTTATTGTGATAACTCATGCCTACAAATGCCCTGATAATGAATATTCGGATGAAGACACAACAATACGGCAGAAAAGTAAGCGGAGTGGTGTGCGATACCTACCGGGAGGGCTCAAAGTATACTACTGTCCTTTTTTACCCATGGTGGATGAAGATTGTATGCCGACATTTACAGTATCATTTCCACTACTTCGATGGATATTTATCCGTGAAGCAATCGATATTGTACATTCACATCAAGCAACATCGACACTTGCCAATGAGGCAGTGACATATGCAGCTGAGTTAGGTCTAGCAAGTGTCTACACTGATCATTCTCTGTTTGGATTTGACGACATTGCATCAGTTATATTGAATCGGGTACAAAAAGTGACAATGTCCACAGTTGGTGCTGTCATTTGTGTATCCCATACATGTAGAGACAACTTTATATTGAGAGCAAAGTTACCGCCCCCTACTGTTCATGTGATTCCCAACGCTGTGGATCCTGCAAAGTTTACACCAGATACAACGAAACGCGACAACAATAGAATAACAGTAGTGGTGGTATCACGACTTGTATACAGGAAAGGTGTCGACTTGCTAGTTGGAATCATTCCAATAATATGCAAGACATTTCCACAGGTTGACTTTGTGATTGGTGGAGACGGCAATAAGAAACTGGCCCTGGAAGAAATGGTTGAAAGGGAGAGGCTGCAAGATCGAGTCGAACTCCTTGGCTTTGTGCCGAGTGGCTCTGTTCGTGATACTCTGGTTCGCGGTCATGTCTTTCTCAATTGCTCTTTAACAGAGTCATTTTGTATTGCTATCCTTGAGGCAGCCTCGGCAGGTCTCTATGTCGTCTCTACAAATGTTGGAGGCGTTCCAGAAGTGTTGCCTCCAGATATGATTCACTTATCAGATCCAAACATCGATTCATTAGTAGAGGGCTTATCAGTCGCCATTGCTGAAAAGATAGATTTAGTGGATCCATATGAGTTTCATCAGCGGGTTAGTGAAATATATTCTTGGCATCGAGTTGCAAGAGAGACAGAATTGGTTTACAGCAATGTTTTTGAGAAACCAAGGTTGTCCTTCCTACAGCGATTGGCTCGTTACAAAACTGTTGGTGGAGTGGCTGGTTATGTTGCGTGTATATTAGCTATTACGTTGCATTTTGTTGTATCATTAGTTGAATGGTGGCAGCCTGTCAATCTGATTGATGTTATCCCAGACATGTGTTTGGTGCATGACGAAAATGAGAAGAAGAAGAAGAAGCAATAACTAATTTACTTAATCCATATCTTATTCAGATTGACATTGATCATGACCATATCAATGATCTATCTTTTACGAACGAAAAGTGCTGCTGCATTTCCTGTTCGCGATCTTGCAACCAAAGAATTCATCTTTCTGGATCTCTTCCATGTCTCTTCCTTCTTGCTTGTTCTTGTCTTGCCACTCGACCCACGTGCCATTGAAGTTCCAGACGATAACGATCCTCTAGCAAACGCAACAGCAGCTTTGGATGGAGCTGTTCCTATTGTAGCTGATATTAGGTGCTGCCTGCTGTGATCATCAACCATGTCATCTGTGTCAGTTCCCACACCACCAAGAGCAACGACTTCGATATTCTGGCTCATCTTTTGGGGAGCGTCAATCATGTTGTAATCATCATCCACCACAAATGTAGTGTGTTTTCCAAGACGCTTCTTCTCTTGCAATTTTCTCTTCTTCTTGTCCTGCTTTGCTTTTTGCAATTGATCTGCTCTTTCAGAGTCAACCATTGCCAAGAAGTCGTCAGTCAGCAGTTCATCAACTTCATCTTCATAATCGATGTCACTACCTTCGTCAGGTTCCGTCGGCTTGGCAACTTCAACATTCTTCTTGCGCTTTTTCTTTGGAACTGTAGAGTCTTTTGCCATTTTGCGTTCAGCATCACGTAGCTTCTGTGTCGATTCACGTGCGGCGCTGCCTGTAACTTCTTCTACATTATCATCATCGCTTTCACCAGCATCCTCTTGGACACCATCACTATCATTACTCTCCTCCTCGAGGTTCTCGTTTTCTTCTCCGTCGTATTGACTATCATCTGCATCGGAGACATCATCATCGAATACAATCTTTTTGTTCTTTTGCACATCAGATGATTGAATAGCGCCCGATAATTTGGCCTTGGCTGCCGTTTTTGCTTGACGCGTAGACTTTCTCATTCTTGATGATATAGTTGTTGTGTAGTCGAGTGCAAGTGCAAGAGGCGGGTTAGGTGGGGGCGGTGTTGAGACTATGCTGGTTTGGTGGCGGCGTTTGGCTTGGAAACAAAAATCAGACAGACCAAAATTCGAAAGTGATGGAGTCTGCCGTCTGCCGGTCATGAGTCACGGTCATGAGTCATGAGTCAGCAGAATCATGAACATGAACTGAAATCTGAAATCATGAACATGAATCTGAAGCTCTTGGCGTTGCTGGCATCATAAAACCATATTGTGCAAACTGTGATCCGACTTGTTACTTATTATAATATAATATCATCATCCACTATCACACGCAAGGGTGAGTAGGTCTTGCAAAAGAGAGTTGCTGGCATAGCATCATAAAACATATCGTGCAAACTGTGATATACCATCCTCCACTATTACTACCATGGCGTCATCCAAGGAGAAGTATGTGAGACGGTCTATTTCCGTCCGCCTCATCAGGCACGGTGAATCTTCTAATAATCAAGTGTATCGTAATGCACAACGATTGTTCAAAGGGGGGACGCCGGACTTTGACTTGAAAAGCTGGACAGAATATGTAGACGAACACCGCATGGCGGACCCGGGTCTGAGTGATGTTGGGCAAGAGCAAGCATCGAGACTGTCGCATTACTTGGAGCCACACCTTGCAAATCAAGCTGGTGAGGTTAGATTTGTGATTTCACCCATGAGAAGAACAATCGAGACTATGTTGCCCACGTTGACAGCAATGAATAGAAACAGTAACGAAAATCCACATGTCAAGACAGTTATCAATGGGTTCTATTTTGAATCAGAGGGATGCCATACTCGAGAGAAGGTAGAGCCTGGAATGAATGCAGAGCAAATTGCAGAGTGCTTGTCTCCAGCGGGTGTCCAAGATGCATCATATGTTGGGTTTCAAAATGGCCCTGAAAATGGTTGGTACGCGTATGGGACAGGTCCTGAAACTCGTCATGAGTCTGAGCAACGTGCTGCACGGTTTTACGTGTGGATGATGGAGTTTCTAGATGAGCAGCTAATGGAAGCTGAACGCAGTGAAGTAGAGGACATTTTTGATGCAGGGGTTACGCTGCCAGGGGAAGAGAACGATAAATGTCACAATCGCTTCGAGCCGCGTGCCAGGAGGAGAAGAACTGCCATCTTTTGTGGACATGGCGATTTCATGTCCTTGGTGCTGAAGCGAATTATCTCTGGCTTTGGACACGCTATTGAGAGGGAAGGAGAGAGTCATAGATCTGCATTCGTACATTTCAATACAGGCATCACAGAGCTGGAATATTTCGGAAAAGGCAGGTTTCTCCTAATGTCTTCCAATCAGGTGCCTCATCTGCACGGTCCTAGCGGAGAATGCTGCATAACTGGTGGAAGTCTCAAAGACGGATGGAGCTACCTCATGCCAAGCGACAAAATTCTTCTCGACTCTGAAGTGGCGTTTGCCTTCTCTGATGATGTACAACCACATATCGCAGAACAGGCAGAAGCACTTCGTAGTCTATACTTGACAAAAAGTGGGTCTTCATTGTCGCAGGATGAACTTGATACGTCTAATCACAAAAGTAACGCGTTGACAGTTGTAGTGAAACGTGGGCTGCAAGTTGTTGGCTGTGCATCTCTAGACGAGAGGACAGGCCGACTAAGCGACGTGGTCGTACGCCCATCAGCTCGTAGAAGTCAAGTTGGACGGAGTCTAATAGACGCAGTGAAGAATCACGCCATTCAGTCGCAAAAGTTCGACAAGATCATTGTTGAACCAGACACTTCCGAGTCAAAGGCTTTCTTTGAGAAAATGGGGTTTGAGTTGACTGAAGATAGCACTGGTGAGAAGTACACCAGTGAGATTGTCCACATGGAGTGCAAGCTATAATTCAATAATTCTAGTAAAGTCTCTATATGCAACCTCTTTCCTTTACTTTATCTATTACTCTATTTTGTTGTATGTACACTGTCAATGAAGCGCATTACTCCTCCTTCTTCTCTTCAGAAGAGAGCCTTTTCGACGCAGAACGAGTCACTCGTTTGCTTTTGCTGCCCATGTGCTTTTCTACTTCCTCAGACGTATGCTTACTGACAGCATCCAAGCCTTCTCTGCAGACCTTCCAGGCTTTGGCAAACAGAGGATCGCAAGGAGTATCAAATTGAGACGTACTACATGTATTGCGTTTGTTTGCTTTCTTGGTACGGCGGTAAATGTATCCCTGGTGACCCTCGGCGGAACCATGCATGGATGTTGGTGTTTGTACAAGTAACTCAACGTTGAATTCATACCTGTCAATCATCAGTTTTGGGCCGTGGTAACAAATCAAATACTCCGATTGACTATTGTTGAACATTTCTGCTAGCTGATGAAAGAGACGCGGTGGGAATCTACATAAATTGGTAGGGAAGAGAATGGGGAGGTGAGGTTTTGACGATATTGATGCATCCAACAAATACAAGCATACTTAGAACTCACCCAATATCAAACATATAGACATGTGTGAAAGGATCAAAAAAGTTCGCTTCTGTAATATCTCCGTGAGCAAAGAAGCAACGATGTTCAATCTTGGATCCATCGTCATCATCCTTCTTCGCCTCCTCAAAGGCAATATCCTTCTGTGCCGCCTTCAGCACCTGATCCAAATTAGCCATACCAAGCATCCAACGCACATGCTCCATCTCAATACCATAACTAAACTCTACTCCAGGATATTGTGCTACATGTAAATTTGGCTTGCCAAGACCACAACCAACATCGATGAAACGACTCTCCTTCGATAGGTCAGTGTACTCTATCATGAGGTTTGTCATTTTCTGCATCGATCCGACTGTCAGCTCACCGTAGATAGCTCCACCGTGGCCGTTACCTCCAATGCTACCAGTGTGTTTGTTGACAATTTCATACACTCTTTTGACATTTGTTGGCACTTTGATTGTAGATTTGTTGCCGAATGGTGATTTGCTCCTCTTTCTGGTGTTGTCAGCGGCTTGCTTTTGATCGTCATCGGATGCCTCAGGAGAACGCTCATCACCCATGTCGAGAGAACGGCGAACTTTGGATTTGGCAGCGACTTGCTTCTTTGCGCTCTTCTTCTCTTCGGCTACTACCGAAGATATCGATGGTGTCACAAATCTTGCATTTTTATCAACAGCAGGGACAGCCGCGGTGGTTGTTGTTGTTGTTGTTGTTGTTGTTGTTGTTGTTGTAGAGCCTTTCGTTGGCTTTGGAGGTGTCCGCGGCGCTTTGCGGCTGGGGCCATCTTCGGTTTTCTTCTTTGCCGGTGACTTGGCTCGCTTGGCCGGGCTCTTTGCTGCTGCTGGTGGCGGTGCAGCTTTGTCGGTTTTGCGTGGGCGCCTCCTTGGTGATGACATGGTTGCTTCTTCAAGATTATGCTAGTGCAAGCGGGCCATGGAGGATAAAGTTGTTGAGGAGATCGGCGGCAAGTTTAGTTCGGCGAAGCAGTGAGGGTCACGAGAAAGCATACACGAAACGAGAAGGGTCGGATCGGGCCGCGCTGGCCCTCTGTCCGCCCCACATTTTTTACCAGTGCCCCATCGAAATTCGACGAGGAGTAGTATTCAGCCATGGACCAAAGCCTACGCCAGAGAGGGTGGTCAATAAACTCCTACGGTGACGATCACTCGCGTCGTGACCGCGCCGAGTCAATGGCCACGCACCAGTCTGAAATGACGGAACAGTCCATGTCAGAGGCTGAAAAACTGAGTTTGTTGAATTCGGCGTTTGACCACGTTATTGGTGGAGAGGAGGAGGAGCACCCTCATCCTACATCATGCAAACAAGATGATACCAAAGAGGAGGGTGAAGAGGATGGGGAAGAGGACGAGATGTTATTTTCATCCACAAAGTTAAATGAAGATGACTACACTGCCATGTTTGGGGATGATGATGGGTCGTCATCTTCTGATTATGGCAGCTCTCAAAATAATAGTCATGGCGAAAGTAATGACAATCTCAAGCCACCACGTAAACGCCAGAGAACTGGGATTGAAACGAGTGTAGCGACAAACAATGAAAAGGATGACAAAGAGAGTTCGTCTGGACTAGAAACTAGTAGTATAGGTGATGATGGGAAGGACAACATGCAAGAGAAGAAGCCTCATGTCATTCTCTCCCAGAAGCAGCAAGATCAATTGGATTTTGCCAAATCTAATTTGTCCAAATGGGCCGCAAGACTGTTTGATCCGAATCGACCTCGTGGTCTAGTGGAGGCTCCACAAGTGATTCCTCTCAACGATGAATTTTTGACTGCTTTTGGTAAGCGGGAGAAGGAATATGATGAGATTTCGGGGAGGGTTGTCGATGTTGATAAGACATTATTGGATGTAGAAGCTTTGGATGATGATGATGATGATGATGATGAAACCATGGGAGCATCTAAGACAGGGAGGAACAAGAAGGGAGAAAAACAGAAAGACTTTGGTAAAATGTCAGACAGTAAAGTCAAGATTGCAAACCTCACTTACTCAACAACTGCAGCCACCATCGCACGAACCTGTGGTAAATACGGTCCTGTGATGGACGTGAATATTATATTGGATGATAATCGTCAATCTACTGGTAGAGCTTATGTAGTTTTTGAAGATCACGAAAGTGCAGTGGAATGTGCCAATAAAATGAATGAGCAAACTTTGGAGGGGCGTGTTGTTCGAGTTTCGGTATCATCGTCTTCCTCGTCTGGAAGGAAAACTATGGATGCTTCATCTGGCTTGCCTGGAAGTAGTATGAAACGAAAAGAGACAAGGTATTGGGATCGTGACATATCTACAAAGTGCCATCAGTGTGGAGAGGTGGGGCATATTGCAGTCAATTGTCCAAATGAAGAAAAGCTGAGGCCGTGCGCATTATGTGCTCAATTAGGTCACGAGATGTGGACATGTCCAATGAAGTGCGTCTGCTTCAATTGCGGTGTTCCTGGCCATCAGAGTCGTGATTGTCCTCACCGCAGAGGTCTCCCGAATCGTATCATTTGCACTGTGTGCTTTCAAAATGGCCATCACCGATTCGATTGCAGAGAGAGACCATGGAACGCCCCGTCCAAGGATGCAATTTGCATGCAGTGCGGACAAGAGGGTCATTTCATGTGTTCTGAGATGCGGTGGTTCTTCGGATTGAGGGGCGTGACTTGTTTCAACTGTGGAGGTAATCATTTAGGTGAACGCTGCAGAAGAGCAAACTCTGAGACTTGTTCCAAGAATGCAGACGTTGGAAGACAGGAAATTGAAATGGCCGGAAGCATGGCTCTCAGCGACCAACTATCCAATCAAAGATCGAGCAGAGAAAGTCGTGATAGTCGAGAACCTCGAAATGGCAATGGACGTGCAAAGAGTCTTCCCCCTTCGCGACAACGTCGTTAATCAAAATAAAGAGGTTTGATACCATTTCATTATGTAGTCTTTACCTCAAAAGCAGAGGAAAGGATCTTCTCCATCAAACTTTGGCGGTGTCGTATCATCTACACAACCTGGTGGGTAGCTATCAAAATTGGACGTGTCTGTTGAGTCTTTTATGCAGGGAATTATTGGAGCTGGTAATTGTTTCGCGAGTAGAGCATCAAAGTCCATATTGTCGAAAAATCTGGAACTTCTTATGTCAGCGCTTCCTGATTTCAGGCAGCCCAGTCTCCGTGTGAGATCTGCTGTTAGAAGCTTCTTTGTGAGCTGTTTGGCAGTCTTGTCAAAGTTTCTGGTAAATCTAATTGTTCCTGATAACACCTGTTGATAAATTCTAATAGGATCGTCGTCTTCGGCTATGAAGGGAGGTTCGCCTGCAATCATTTCGTAGATGAGGATTCCCAGCGTCCACCAATCGACTCCTTTCCCATGACCTTTGTTGAGTAAAACCTCTGGAGCAATGTACTCGGGTGTACCACAAAGCGTAAACGTCTTGTAGGTTACTATCTTTGAAAAGCCAAAGTCAGTGATTTTCAAGTAGCCGTCTCTGTGATGCAAAAGGAGTGATGAGTTGATGAACAGGCTGTAACGGAGGATAGCATGTGCATATGTCCACGACTCTTACCTTTCGAGTAAAAGATTCTCAGGTTTGAGATCACGATACAGGATGCTCTAGCGTGTGAAGTATGTGAGTAAAAATGCGCTGCGATATAGAGTCGGAGAATGAAGACAGACGTGAAAAGTATGTAACTACTCACCTTGCTGTGTAAATATTCAAAGATACAGACCACACATCCTGCGTAGAACTTTGCCGAGGAAACTGGGAACTTGACAGCATTGCGAAGATGTGAAAAGAATTCTCCTCCAAGGACGCACTCAATGACCATGTCTACAAAGTTGCAGAAAAATAGAAGGAGAGCAGAGTTAGGCAAATTGATTCATACCTTGCAATGAAAAGCAGCAGCAGTACCAGCACTCACAGATATAAGATGGATCCTGAAATGTGGCAGCCATGTGAACAATGAAAGGGTGTTCATCTTTTGATATTATCGAAAGGATCTCCTTTTCTGATACGATATGTTCCACTTGTCTATATTTAATGATATCCGACTTTCTCAGCATCTTTATTGCATAGTATTGGCCTGTACGGGAGTGTGATGCAAACTTTGTGACAAACAAGTGTGGTGAGAATCATAAGATTGTGCGACTCAATTTCAGAATCAAAGTGTGTCGCAACTCACTCTAACCCGGCCGAAAGAACCTGTACCCAGGGTCACTCCAACATTAAAGTCGGTGATTGATTCGCACTCTAGTGGGGGCATTTTGTTATCGGTTCGTACTGTCGTTCTTTACATTCACATCGATCGTTTCTGCTCGGAGTTCATCTTCGTAAAGAGGAAGGATTAGGAGAGAAGTCTAACATTTTTTGGCGCGAAGTATCATCTTCGATATCTTTATCTTTTGCACTTCGCTACCATAATCTGGTCCGATGTAGAACAGAACACTGCATCAGCAGCATGGCATCAAAAGTACTTGTGGTAGGATCCGGTGTTATTGGCTTACGCACTGCTCTGGAGCTTCTTCGGAAGAATGTTCGTGTATGCTTGATTTCACCCAAAACTCCTACAAACGTTTCCACAACATCGATGGGGGCTGGTGGACTGTGGATGCCGTTTCATTGCGACGATACAAGGGTAGATGGATGGGCATTAAGTACGCTTGATGAGCTGGCCAAACAGCATGCTAGTTCGGACCGAAATGTGGAAGTTGTTCCAAAGGTTTCCTTCAAGAGGCAACTCATGGAACCGCCCACTTGGAGCAAGAGTAGCTTTCTGCAATTCCAGCAGCTGGATGTCGATAGTCTCTACAAATATGCATCCCAAAGCAACATTCGTTTGCCACGAAGAGAGACAATTGAAAATGCAGGGTACACGCATGCGTGGCTGTTTCATCCTCCAATTGTGGATGCCCCGAATGCTTTGGATGCGATGCTGCAAGAGATTTCATGCACAAGCATGCACATTTCATCGACGTTGAAACAAACAAGTATTTCAAGACAATGAACGAAATCGTGACAGAGGCCAGGGCGCTAGGTTGTGATGGGGTTGTGAATTGCACAGGTTTAGGATCCAGGGCTCTCTGTCTCGATGAAGCATTAGTTGGAGCCCGAGGGGTGCTGCTGCATTACGATCGATACAATCCATCACTGTGGAGAGAGGCATCGAAAGATGATACTCATTTGAAGGATTCTGCTGTGACTATAGAGGAAAAACCTTTTGGATCTGAAACGACTCCATGCTATATGATACCCAGGGGTGACAAACTGGTAGTTGGAGGAACCTATCTGGTTGGTGATGAAGAAGAATGCGTGAGAGAATCTGAGAGGGAAATGCTACTTCGAAATGCACAAACCCTGGGTATAGACACAGCAAATAATGATCCAGTTGGCGAGTGGGTTGGATTCCGACCTTATCGTAGTTCCGTAAGATTGGAAATAGACAATGATTTGACACAAAGTGGAATGAGAGTGGTGCACAATTATGGATTTGGAGGATCAGGTTGGACTGTATTTGTTGGCGCTGCTAAAGAAGCAGCGTCTCTCATAACGAGAACATGATAAGAGAAGAGATCACTAAATCAATCAAAAATGTGACAACATCAACAAAGAACAGGCACGATCTCATCCATCAAAACTATTTACGGTGTGTATGGTTATTAATCTCATTTCACCTGAACTGCTGTTGGCCTCCCATCATTCCATTCATCCCACTCATTTGTTGGCCTCCCATTTGTTGGCCTCCCATTTGTTGGCCACCCATCTGGTTCATGTTCATTCCGCCCATGCCTTGCATATTGTTCATGTTACCTTGCATGCCCATGCCTTGCATGTTGTTCATGTTTCCTTGCATGCCCATGCCTTGCATGTTGTTCGCGTTACCTTGCATGCCCATTCCTTGCATATTGTTTGTGTTACCTGGCATGCCCATACCTCCCATTCCTTGCCCTTGCATTCCACCCATCATCTTCTGTCCTCCCATCATCTGGGGGCTCATTTGCTGCATTCCCATTTGGTTGCCTTGCATACCTCCCATCATATTAGTATTACCACCCATCATGTTCATTCCTGCATTAGGTTGCATTTGCGGGTTCATTGGTTGTCCCATCCTTTGTTGTGCTTGTGCCTGCTGGTTATTAGTGATCAACTGACCAAACACTTCTCCGATATCACCTGTTTGTCCAACTCCCATGACAGGTTGACTATTGTTTTGTTGTTGGAATCCATACTGTTGAGGAGCTGCGAAATTGGATGTCTCTTTCTTGACTTCCTTCTTTGTATTTTTGGACAAACCATCAAGCGAAATGAGTTTGCTCAATGGATCTGAAGATGTTACATTCGACTTGGCAGAAGAAGGCTCAGCACCTGCAAAATCACCAAAGTCATCGTCGTCTCCAGAAGCTGTTGGTACCGGCATGGTGGCAGCAGGTGTAGGTGCAGATTGAAAGTTCATGTTACCAAAGGCATCATTCATTGTGTTCATGTTGTTGCCGACGGGCGCAGGTGGTTGTGACGGAGCAGCTCCAAACGCATCAAAAGACGCCTGCTGAGGAGCAGGTGCTGATCCAAATGCATCAAATTGTACAGCCGATGAAGGGGCAATTTGTTGAAAGTCTCCAAAGTCATCACTAGCTGCCGGAGGTGCTGCAACTGCAGCTGGTGCTGGTGCGCCGGCAGATTGGAATGCGTCAAATGAATTGTCAGCTTGGGCAGGAGTGCTAGTGGGTACGTCATCAAAGCCAAATAGATCAACTTCTGGTGCTGCGGGAGCAGGGGCAACAGCTACCGTCTTCTTCTCCTTCTTTTTTGACTTTTTCACCTTCGATGATCCGGACTTGGATGACTTCCTCGTCGGTACTGCATCACTCGTCCTCGAAGTACCACTATCGACACCCCCTTCACCATATCTTCCAGCATATCCACGATCAGACGAATCTCTCCCAGATGACGCTGCACCAATGCCACTTTCACCATAACCCGCACTTTTAGAATTCCAGCCAGCATCGCTATTTCCATACCCAGCGTATTTGGAACTTCCACCACCTCCACCTCCGCCGCCACCACCACCACTAGTGGTATTTGTCATGGATCGTCCCGCAAACTTCTCCCTCAGCTGACGTGCCTTCGTCCTCTCCTCTCGAATACGCTCATCATCCCCAAGTATGTCGGTAATCTGCTTCGCCTTCTCACGAACTCCCTGTCCGCGATCAACGGTCCCTTCGTAATAGTTAAATCTATCCATACTACGAAGGAGGTGGGAGTGATTACGTGCATCGTCAACACAGCGTTCCGACCCATTTTTGACCAAATGTTCGAGAAGGGTTAGTCCTTTGAATATAACACGCCATGCTGCTGGCCGGGGGGTTTCGATGGCTTCCCACATTAGTTTGGTGACGATGAGGACTGTATTAATTGATTAATATAATATTTAGGAGTGAATGAAGGAGAAAAGTGAGAATAAACTCATGCGCATACACATCCATAAATTCACTGACAGTGAAAAGATAAAGCAAAAAAAATCAGATTCGCTAATTCCACTTACATCTTTCGTAATCAAATGTATCCTGAGCAATCTCATTCATAAGAGTGCTCGAAGCGCCCCAATTTTTATGAGATAGGACCTCATACACGCGGACCTCTACATCATTTTTTGGTTTTACTTGGTTGAAGCTGTGAAATTGTAATGTTGCGTCACAAGATGAATGTAGGTAAAGTCAGTGCACGAATTCAGTGAGATAAAATTCTTGAGATATCCTGAGATGAAAAAATTAGATCGGCCACTTTGCCACAAGTGTTCACCCATATCCACAACAGTTTTTCTTCACTTACGCATCTTCAGCAAGGTTCCTAACCTTGTCTATGTTGAGATCTTTAACGAAATTTCCTACTAAGTCCATCGTCTATCGTCTTTTAAGGCGTGCGTTTGCCTCTAGCCTGGTTTGATGAGCTCACTGGGAAATAAAATGCCAACGCCAACGAATCACGATCTTTTCATAGTTGAGAGAGAGACGAAGGTGGATAGAAGAAGAGAGAGTATGGTAGATGCTTTAGTAAAGGAGCTCCTACCGCCCACCGCCGCAAGCGCAACTAAAAGCGCAAGCAATCCGCTGACGATGTTACGATGCGAGGAGTGCTGAGAAGATAAGTATTGTAGCAGATAGCAGCAAGAGCATAATACCAGCAACATGTCTGGATGGTCACGTGTAGCCAGCGGGCTCGGCCGGGTAGCATCCTCCGGAGCAAATCGTATCTCACACGGCATCTTGTCCAATGATCCACAATCTGCTCTATCTCGTGCATCGAGACACTTACCTGAGTTGGTAGAGTCGATTCTCGTCAAGTCTGGTGGTACTGCTGTTGTGCAGCAGCATTCTTATGTAGATAGGCAACAATCTGATGATATCACTAACAATGAATTTAGGAGTACATCTCATGATGCCATCACAGCTGAAAAAGATAATAGAGCATCTGGTGCTGACGCATCAGAAAGTCAACCACAACTGATAAAACAATCTGCAATAACGCAATCTGCATCCCTGCATGAATCTACAAATGATATTCCAAATGATGAAAGCCAGAAGAACAACACTGTGGAAGAACAAATAGCAACAAACTACGACGAAGAAGATCAAAATCAACATTTACCCGAGGGAAGTGCCGTTCCATCCACACGCATATCTAGAGCATTTGGATTTGCTTCTCTCGGTGCAGGATTGGCCCTTGGAACAGCTGCTGAATTTGCTCGACGAACATTGGGAGGATCATCTTCTAACAATAATGGAAATCTCGTCCTATCCAACGATGCCAACGCACAGCGTCTTTCGGACTCTTTGAGACGAATGCGTGGAGCGGCCATGAAACTAGGACAAATGCTGAGTATTCAAGATGAAAGTATTGCTCCTCCGGCACTAACCAATGCTCTAGCGCAGGTAAGGAAGGGAGCCGAAGCAATGCCAACTCATCAATTGATGCAGCAATTAAATGATCAATGGGGTGATCAAGATGAATGGAAAGATCGAATAGATGTTGAAGAACGACCATTTGCAGCGGCTTCCATTGGTCAGGTACATCGCGGTACATTGTTAACGACTGATGATCAAAAGAAAGTAGCTGTCAAGGTGCAATATCCAGGTGTGGCAAATTCGATCGAGTCAGATCTATCTAACTTATCAATGCTTGTCAAGGCAAGTGGATTGTCACCACCCGGGTTGTTCCTTGACAATGTCATTCGAGTAGGTAGAGAAGAACTCAAAGTAGAATGCGACTATAGACGTGAGGCTGTGAACTATCATCGGTTCCAGCAGCTTATTTCATCAGATCCAGGATTGGTGGCAGATAGATTTGTTGTGCCAGGTGTGATTGAAGAGTTTAGCACAGATAGGATTCTAGTGACGGAATATGTCCGAGGAGGGACTATCGACAAAGTAATTGACCTTGATCAAGATGAACGCAACCGCATTGGAAAAGCAATATTGCGTCTCACGATGCTTGAATTATTCGTGTGGAGGTTCATGCAGACCGATCCTAACTGGGGCAATTTCCTCTATGACGTACGAACGAGGACAACTTATCTGATAGACTTTGGTGCAGCACGTGATTACGATGAGGAATTTGTACGTGGATACCTGAACATTGTCAAGGCAAATGCTGATCAAGACGAAAAGGCTCTTTTTGATGAATCAATCCGCATGGGATTTTTGACAGGCGAGGAGAATTCCATGATGTTGGAAGCTCACAAGATGTCAGGGTATTGTTTGGGAGAACCATTTCAGAGTTATGAACCATACAACTTCAAGGAATCAAGAATCACTTCTAGAATATCAGAGCATGGTGCAGTGTTCTTGAAACATAGACTGACTCCACCACCAGAGGAGGTTTACACTCTTCATCGGAAGCTGGCTGGTGCTTACAACCTGTGTATCAAAATAGGTGCCATCATTTCTTGTCGAGATTTGCTTGATGAAGTCATCGAGCACGTTGAGTTGAAAGATAGATCTTAATAATAACAAAGCCATTGGTATTGTTGCTTGCTGACCCCACAGGCAGTGCTTTTCTGGTCCCTCCACACGGCTGAGGTGTCCCCCCTTCTCTAGCCTCTAGCTTCCTTTTTGGTGATTGATTGTTGATCAAGCAACATCCAACTAACCAGAGCACAGAGCACAGAGCAGAGTGCAGTGAGCAGTAGTGGATTGTTGCAGTGGATTAGGTGGATTGGCTTTGTGCTGCAGCAGTTGCAGGGGAGCAATCGCGTAATTAGACCAGACGAACCGATTGATAACAATAAAATGAGTGATGTTGCGCAAGAGGATACTACCAAGATTCCTTCGGCCAAGGAGGAGGATGGTGAAGACAATCTACTTCTGAGCCACGTGGTCCCTCCATCTCATATTTTATCTGACGGTCGCTTCGTACGTCTTCCTCCCCCAACTGCGCATGAGCACTCTGCATTTTTTGAACGAGCTGTTGCAGCACAGCGTCTCATTTCTGGTGATGACGATGAGGTGGGGAAGAAAAGATCAAAACGACGACAAAGTAGTGATGATGACAACATAGACAATCCCTCAGGAAAGGATGGGGCGAAGAAGGCAAAGAAGGCGGACGCTGCGTTTATTCACCCTCTTGCTATAGCGTCTGCAAGATTACGTGCAAAGGGATCTGATGAGCTAAGTAAAGCAATCAATTTGGGCGGTCTCGTGATGGGTGGAGAATACTTTGGCTTAACCAACGTTGTGAATCAACGAGTGAATAATAGCAATACTTCATCAGGTGCGGGGGGTGAAACTAGGAAGGATGGGAGTGTGAAAGATTCCTCTGGTGCTGCTGCAGTGGATGGGTTTGTTGATGAATCTATCCAACTTGATCAACGGCTGCGTTCAAATTATGTGTTACAACAAAGACAATCTCAATATGACAGTGCGGTTACAGTTTTGAGTAGACACGAACGGCGGCTTTCCGCTTCATTGTCTGTGCGACGCATTCTTGATGCTAGACTGAGGGCACTGCGGAAGCGATGGCGTCTTGTGGCGCCTGAGCATGGTACCAGAACAGTTGGGCCTGTTCGTCCGAGAGAAGTAGTGGCGGTAGATGTGGAAGTGTATGATCGTGACCGGTTAGGCGGAGGAAACCGAGCAGTAGATGATCCAACAGCACAGGCACTTAGCCAACTTGGTCGCATCGCAAGACGCGTTCCTCGCTTTGCCACAATGGAATTAGACGACGATTACGATGTCACTGATAATATCAAATCTCTTCGAAGTGACATTGGAGATGTACTGTGTCATCTAAAAAGAGAAGACGATGAAGATAATAACACATCATCAGCCATGGAAGTGGAAACTGCCGATAAAGGGAAAGAAAATGGGGGAGTATGTATGACCAAGGCAGAACCTTTTGCAATTGCTGACCCAACACTTGGTAAAATTGATGTCGACTTCGACCCAGATAAAGTTCCGTTGCTCACGCTATCGTTGGAGATCGAAAAATCGTCAACAGGATTCGTGCAGCGTGCCTCTTTGTCGTCGTCATTTTTGAAGTCCAACGTTCAATCAGGTGATAGTGTACACCTTCATCCGGATGAACGTGTCATAGAAGCTCTTCAGCACTCGTTATTCTGCGCATCTCTCTTCGAGTCGATGAGAGCTGAAATTATACCGCCTTCTGCAGGTCTAGTTGGCACCCCTGTATCGTCACAAAAACATCAGAAGCCAGTTGCCTGGTTATCAAGTGAAATGGAGGAATCATTTTTGCCTTCGATATCTGAGATGGTAGGACAGGAAACGATGCGAAGTGGGGAGACTCTACTGCTCTCTGTAATTCATTGCCATGAAGGAGAGGTGAAAGTTCAGCTGGACGATGAATATTCTCTTACTGTGAAACTAATAGAAGCTGGCACGGCATCTGCCGCAGCAAACAATGATAGCGGAACAAATGGGGAACAGAACGGAAAATTGAATGGGGCTGACAGTGGTTCTCAGAGTACTAATCAACTCAAAACCCTCTGTAGAACGCTCTTACTCCACTCCCAATCTTTATATCATGACCACTGTATAAAAACAAGGGCACAGCAGTCGACGACTGAAGTGAAAACAGAAAACAAACTTGCCCCTGGCTTGACAAGAAAGAAAACAGCAACATCGCCTTCACCTCACATTTTGCAAAGTTGTGTGGGACTAGGATGTAAGCTTATCTTTGAAAGAAAAGTACGAATGGTACTTAACGTGAGTCCGAAATATTCGAATTGGAGTGTGTATATTTGTCGTTGTAAATTTGATGTGTTTCCTTATGATAAAGTGTTTCACTTTTTAACAGCGTGTATCTGACTGGCTTGCTCAAGACGTGAAGTGCGAAGAAAGAGTTGAGGTTGAATGGCTCCCTACAACTGTCTTTGGTACTCATTCATGCTTTGTCATACTTTTCCGTCGTCTGTGCCTTGATGTCAGGGTAGATGCCGACGAAGTTCGGGTCACACAAACATCTGAAAATGGGGAGTTCAAAAGTGTCAAGTTTGAGTCCGACTTCGAGCTGGAATACTTTCTGAAGAAACATATGAGTATTCAACTGAGAAAAAGGTGATTTTGTTTGAATTGCAAGTAACTCAACATTGCAAGTATAACACAAAGCTATTAACAGAATAAAAGAAACAAATACAGGTTTTGACTCACTTCAATATCATAATCGAAATTGACGCGAAAAATAACCAAACGAATATGTAGTAAGAAGGTGAGAGCAACTGTAAATATTTCATCCATGCTATTGTACAGTCGCGATCGTCGGTGCCTGATCTGATGAGATTCCATTTGGGCGGCCTCCAAACCACATTCGACGGTAAGATCATATCTAACGATGTGATTGAAGCAAAAGAAGATCCTAGTAAAAAGACGTTTGGATAAGTTGGCATAGAAGATATATAACATTAGAGGTTAAACTGTTAACAGAGGTGAAGGGCGAAGAACTCCCAGGTGGTCTCATCAGTTCACCTACAATGTTGAAGCAACGCCGATTCGACCAACAGATACTTCAGCCGTGAAAAAGATGCTTCTATTCTATCATGGCCAACTATCATGGGTCACTAGAAGCTGTTGATTGTCATATTCACAGCGTGAGATAGATATGGCCGTCAACTGAGGAGCTGGCGGCCGTCTCAGATGGCCTCATCAGGTCACCTACGATGATGTAGCGACGCCGATACGTCCAACAAATGCTTGAGCCGTGCAAAAGACGCTTCTATACCATCAATGCCAACTATAATGGGTCACTAGAAGCTGTTGATTGCTATACTCACAGCGTTATATATGATATGGCCGTCAACAGAGGAACTTGGCCGTCTCAGATGATCTCATCAGGTCACCTACGACGTTGTAGCGACGCCGATACGTCCAACAAATGCTTGAGCCGTGCAAAAGACGCTTCTATACCATCAAGGCCAACTATAATGGGTCACTAGAAGCTGTTGATTGCTATACTTGCAGCGTGAGATTCGATATGGTGCTAGATTAGTGCTGACTGCCGTCCCAAATTGGGTCTCATCAGGTCACCTACGACGTTGTAGCGACGCCGATACGTCCAACAAATGCTTGAGCCGTGCAAAAGACGCTTCTATACCATCAATGCCAACTATAATGGGTCACTAGAAGCTGTTGATTGCTATACTTACAGCGTTATAGATGATATGGCCGTCAACAGAGGAACTTGGCCGTCTCAGATGATCTCATCAGGTCACCTACGACGTTGTAGCGACGCCGATACGTCCAACAAATGCTTGAGCCGTGCAAAAGACGCTTCTATACCATCAATGCCAACTATAATGGGTCACTAGAAGCTGTTGATTGCTATACTCACAGCGTTAAAGATGATATGGCCGTCAACAGAGGAACTTGGCCGTCTCAGATGATCTCATCAGGTCACCTACGACGTTGTAGCGACGCCGATACGTCCAACAAATGCTTGAGCCGTGCAAAAGACGCTTCTATACCATCAATGCCAACTATAATGGGTCACTAGAAGCTGTTGATTGCTATACTCACAGCGTTAAAGATGATATGGCCGTCAACAGAGGAACTTGGCCGTCTCAGATGATCTCATCAGGTCACCTACGACGTTGTAGCGACGCCGATACGTCCAACAAATGCTTGAGCCGTGCAAAAGACGCTTCTATACCATCAAGGCCAACTATAATGGGTCACTAGAAGCTGTTGATTGCTATACTCACAGCGTTATAGATGATATGGCCCAACAGAGGAACTTGGCCGTCTCAGATGATCTCATCAGGTCACCTACGACGTTGTAGCGACGCCGATACGTCCCACAAATGCTTGAGCCGTGCAAAAGACGCTTCTATACCATCAAGGCCAACTATAATGGGTCATTAGAAGCTGTTGATTGTCATATTCACAGCGTGAGATTCGATATGGTGCTAGATTAGTGCTGACTGCCGTCCCAAATTGGGTCTCATCAGGTCACCTACGACGTTGTAGCGACGCCGATACGTCCAACAAATGCTTGAGCCGTGCAAAAGACGCTTCTATACCATCAATGCCAACTATAATGGGTCACTAGAAGCTGTTGATTGCTATACTCACAGCGTTATAGATGATATGGCCCAACAGAGGAACTTGGCCGTCTCAGATGATCTCATCAGGTCACCTACGACGTTGTAGCGACGCCGATACGTCCCACAAATGCTTGAGCCGTGCAAAAGACGCTTCTATACCATCAAGGCCAACTATAATGGGTCATTAGAAGCTGTTGATTGTCATATTCACAGCGTGAGATTCGATATGGTGCTAGATTAGTGCTGACTGCCGTCCCAAATTGGGTCTCATCAGGTCACCTACGACGTTGTAGCGACGCCGATACGTCCAACAAATGCTTGAGCCGTGCAAAAGACGCTTCTATACCATCAATGCCAACTATAATGGGTCACTAGAAGCTGTTGATTGCTATACTCACAGCGTTATAGATGATATGGCCCAACAGAGGAACTTGGCCGTCTCAGATGATCTCATCAGGTCACCTACGACGTTGTAGCGACGCCGATACGTCCCAAAAATGCTTGAGCCGTGCAAAAGACGCTTCTATACCATCAAGGCCAACTATAATGGGTCATTAGAAGCTGTTGATTGTCATATTCACAGCGTGAGATTCGATATGGTGCTAGATTAGTGCTGACTGCCGTCCCAAATTGGGTCTCATCAGGTCACCTACGACGTTGTAGCGACACCGGTACGTCTAACAAATGCTTGAGCCGTGCAAAAGACGCTTCTATACTATCAATGCCAACTATAATGGGTCATTAGAAGCTGTTGATTGCTATACTTGCAGCGTGAGATTCGATATGGTGCTAGATTAGTGCTGACTGCCGTCCCAAATTGGGTCTCATCAGGTCACCTACGACGTTGTAGCGACGCCGATACGTCCAACAAATGCTTGAGCCGTGCAAAAGACGCTTCTATACCATCAATGCCAACTATAATGGGTCACTAGAAGCTGTTGATTGTCATATTCACTGCGTGAGGTTCGACATGGTGCTAGATTAGTGCTGACTGCCGTCCCAAATTGGGTCTCATCAGGTCACCTACGACGTTGTAGCGACGCCGATACGTCCAACAAATGCTTGAGCCGTGCAAAAGACGCTTCTATACCATCAATGCCAACTATAATGGGTCACTAGAAGCTGTTGATTGTCATATTCACAGCGTGAGGTTCGACATGGTGCTAGATTAGTGCTGACTGCCGTCCCAAATTGGGTCTCATCAGGTCACCTACGACGTTGTAGCGACGCCGATACGTCCAACAAATGCTTGAGCCGTGCAAAAGACGCTTCTATACCATCAATGCCAACTATAATGGGTCACTAGAAGCTGTTGACTGCTATACTTACAGCGTTATAGATGATATGGCCCAACAGAGGAACTTGGCCGTCTCAGATGACCTCATCAGGTCACCTACGACGTTGTAGCGACGCCGATACGTCCAACAAATGCTTGAGCCGTGCAAAAGACGCTTCTATACCATCAAGGCCAACTATAATGGGTCACTAGAAGCTGTTGATTGTCATATTCACAGCGTGAGATTCGATATGGTGCTAGATTAGTGCTGACTGCCGTCCCAAATTGGGTCTCATCAGGTCACCTACGACGTTGTAGCGACACCGGTACGTCTAACAAATGCTTGAGCCGTGCAAAAGACGCTTCTATACTATCAATGCCAACTATAATGGGTCATTAGAAGCTGTTGATTGCTATACTTGCAGCGTGAGATTCGATATGGTGCTAGATTAGTGCTGACTGCCGTCCCAAATTGGGTCTCATCAGGTCACCTACGACGTTGTAGCGACGCCGATACGTCCAACAAATGCTTGAGCCGTGCAAAAGACGCTTCTATACCATCAATGCCAACTATAATGGGTCACTAGAAGCTGTTGATTGTCATATTCACTGCGTGAGGTTCGACATGGTGCTAGATTAGTGCTGACTGCCGTCCCAAATTGGGTCTCATCAGGTCACCTACGACGTTGTAGCGACGCCGATACGTCCAACAAATGCTTGAGCCGTGCAAAAGACGCTTCTATACCATCAATGCCAACTATAATGGGTCACTAGAAGCTGTTGATTGTCATATTCACAGCGTGAGGTTCGACATGGTGCTAGATTAGTGCTGACTGCCGTCCCAAATTGGGTCTCATCAGGTCACCTACGACGTTGTAGCGACGCCGATACGTCCAACAAATGCTTGAGCCGTGCAAAAGACGCTTCTATACCATCAAGGCCAACTATAATGGGTCACTAGAAGCTGTTGACTGCTATACTTACAGCGTTATAGATGATATGGCCCAACAGAGGAACTTGGCCGTCTCAGATGACCTCATCAGGTCACCTACGACGTTGTAGCGACGCCGATACGTCCAACAAATGCTTGAGCCGTGCAAAAGACGCTTCTATACCATCAAGACCAACTATAATGGGTCACTAGAAGCTGTTGATTGTCATATTCACAGCGTGAGATTCGATATGGTGCTAGATTAGTGCTGACTGCCGTCCCAAATTGGGTCTCATCAGGTCACCTACGACGTTGTAGCGACGCCGATACGTCCAACAAATGCTTGAGCCGTGCAAAAGACGCTTCTATACTATCAAGGCCAACTATAATGGGTCACTAGAAGCTGTTGATTGATATACTCACAGCGTTATATATGATATGGCCGTCAACCGAGGAACTTGGCCGTCTCAGATGATCTCATCAGGTCACCTACGACGTTGTAGCGACACCGATACGTCTAACAAATGCTTGAGCCTTGCAAAAGACGCTTCTATATTATCAAGATTAACTATAATGGGTCATTAGAAGCAGTTGATTGTCATATTCACAGCGTGAGATTCGATATGGTGCTAGATTAGTGCTGACTGCCGTCCCAAATTGGGTCTCATCAGGTCACCTACGACGTTGTAGCGACGCCGATACGTCCAACAAATGCTTGAGCCGTGCAAAAGACGCTTCTATACCATCAAGGCCAACTATAATGGGTCACTAGAAGCTGTTGATTGTCATATTCACAGCGTGAGATTCCCTAATTTTGTCTCATCAGGTCACTTACGAGATTGTTGTAGGGGATGCCGACACACGTGCATCTGCATAGCAGTGAAGGCTACTTCTTTTTTCGCAACACCAGCGACTTTGTTGCCCTTTTGTCTTTGCTCTACTCATAGAGAGATAAGTAACTAAAAGTACAATATCGATCTTCACAAATTCTGTTCTTTTTTGCGAAACCCTGTACCGTTTTGTTGTTTTTGTCGCTTTTATCGGAAAGTATTGATGATTGTGTCGTAGATGTGTCGACCGAGCGTGTCGAGCATATCGACACAATTTGTAATTGTAGCGATCATATCAGTGCAATTGTTGTTGTGCTCTGCGGTTGCTTTCATAATATTCTTGTTGTGATCGGGATGCCTAAATATAATGACATGAATGACAAAAGAGTTTAGACTGGATTTGGCTCAATATTCTTCACCTGGGGGTATTTTTTTCCATCACACTTGGCTTTATCATGTTATTACATGACTCGTCTAATGCTCAATGGCTTTTCATTCGGTGTTCGAAGGCACGCACGTCTATGGGGACGCCTCTTACATCGTTAGAACTTTGTTTGAAAATACTTCATGTTATCCAGAAAACCGATGAGGATGATGACATCCAGATTCCTCTAATGGAAGCATTAAAAGATGCAAAACAGAGGGATTTGGCATTTATTTTTGATCTATGTGAACGTGCAGGCGATCTCAGAGATGACGACGATCTTTCGGAAGAGACCTTGCGGGCAATAGCCGCTGATGCCGAGACATACATAGAGGAAGAAGTATCAGCTGACCTTTCTTCCCAAACGCCACAAAATGAACATTATCAGTCAGATGCAGATGAGACAATCAATTTCGACGAGATGCAAGCATACCAACTCCGCACTAGAGTACTTGGATTGAACATGCCTTCATTTTTGAATTTGTGGAAATACTTACAACAAGCTGGCTGGACATACAACGCTGGCATTTACCACATTCCGAGGGGGAAAAGACGAAAAGCTAAATGCAGAAATAATTCGTCAGGCATATCAGCCTTTGCGCTAATGGATATTGACACGGATGCATCGTCGCATATTCTAGATGAATCAGACGAGGGAGAGCAGGACGAAGAAGGCCCGGAAGAGTTTACGAGCTCAAACGATCTAGTTGATTACCTTGATGAGTATTGTATGCCAGATTATCGTGCCACACCTGCTGAGGTTCAAGCACAGCAAAAACTGTTGTCTACTAAATCAAAAGCGTACCAACGTAGAAATAAGAGATTGCGATGGGAGCTGCTAGAGGTGGCGTTCAAGGATCGCTTGAATGAGCGTAAAGAGGACGAAATAATCAACATTACCTCAAAATATGGCCACGATAACCGCTCATGTGAAGTTTGCTTCATTGGTGAGCACCCTACAGCTCCAAGAGTTGCCTGCCGTGAATGTAGACTAGTTGTCCATACGAAGTGTTATGGGATTTTAGATTATGGCAAGGGCACGGCAGGTAATCCCAAAATGAAAAGAGTTGACGAGAAAGGTCTCTTTACCTGTGATGTATGTGATAATGCTGAAGGCAAAATCAGCGACACAAAAAAAGAAAAGAGATGGAGAGCTTCTCAATCATCGGGTTATCGTATCCACCACCATCCAAATGCGATGTGCTCGATCTGTGATTCAAAAAGTATTGCTGGTGGCATGATCAAACTAGAGGGAGAGGAAGTGATACAGAACAACAAGAAGGGATCAGATCTTGAACAATGGGTGCACTTATTTTGTTTGGGTGCAGCTTTGCGACAGACAGGTGAACCAAGTGCGGTTAGGACAAACATTGATGTTGCTGCGGAACTCAGAGAAAAATTAGGGCGCTGCAAAGGAAAAGAGGTATGCGGCTTATGTCAAAAGAAGAAAGGTGATATTGTGAAGTGCCGAGGACAATGCGGAAAATATTTTCATAGCCTTTGTATCCAGATCGATCGCAGAAATGACACCAACTACAACTCGATTGATCATTTGTGCTCGGATTGCTGCACTGTGGACGAAGCAAACATATCACAAACATCCGAAATGACAAATACTAACAGGAAAAGGAGGACCGACGAAACAGAACAGTACTTTGACAAGCGACCCAATAAGAGGCAATCGGCAGTAGAAGGAGAGTACGCCATCACTATCCCAACAATAAAAAAATGTGTTGCCGAAGCGCAGAAACTGCAACAAGCCAATCTATCTCCATCGTTCGACACTATTGAGCTGAGTTATCAGACTCAATTCAAAGAGTGGTCATACTTACTGTCAACGAAGCAGTCTATTCTTCTTCACGGTCTCGGCTCAAAAAAGACAGTTCTCAGCGCTTTTGGCGAGGCTCTCTCCAATGAAGGAGACGTTCTGAATATCAACGGCTACGATGAAGATATTGATCTGAATCATCTCTTCAACTACATTGATCAAATATTTTTGGACGGTAGAGTTTCCGTAACCACCATCGATAACTCTCTTAGAGATCCGAGCGATGGGCTGATAACGAAGGCGGTGTCTATTGCGAAGAAATTCGCGTCAATGAGAAGTAGACCACTGTTTATCTTGATCCATACCATCGACGGTGTGGGCTTGAGTGATGATTTCAGTCAGCGGTCGCTCCAAGCGCTAACTATAAGCAGCGAGAAGGAAAGCTGTCGCATGATACGCTTGGCAGCTTCGGTTGACAACATAAATGCCGCAATGACATTGTGGTCTCCGCAAGTTGAACACAATTTCGATTGGGTAAGTTTTTCTACTTTGATCCATGTACAATACTCATAAGTAGTTGCTGATCAAATGTGCTCGTTAAACTCATTTTCGCAGGCTTGGAAGCTGATCAACACATACCGACCATTCTTGAATGAACTGCAAGATGGCCCTCAAACAACCATCGCGAAGAAGAAACAGAAAATCACAGGCACCCACAAAACAGGTGTTGCTGTTTTACAGGTGCTTTCGAGTCTTGCACCAAGGCATACCGAAGTACTTCAACTGCTAGTCGATATTCAGCAAGCCAACGCTAATAATTTAACTCCATACGCTGATTTGAAACAAGCCTGCGTGCAAAAACTGATTACTACATCTGATACACTCTTACGAAACATCCTCAATGAGCTATCTGACCACAATATAATATATTCAGAGAAGGACGAGGATGGAAATGAGTGTTTGTATGTACCCTCACAACTTCCACTCAACGATATCGTTAATTTCAAACGTTCGACATAATCACAATCACATAATGAATAAATCCTAGTCTAATTCTTTACGGATAATGTATCTAAAAGAATTATCACATTTTGCGCATGGCACTCAGCTGATCAAGGTAGTCCTTGTAGAAAGGGTGATCATTAGGAAGCTGCACTGAGTGATAAATGCGCTTAACAACATCAAAGAGAATACTTGCAGCTTCAAATTCCCCACGTAGAGAGCGCATCTGGGCAATTTTACAGATTGTTCTCGCAATGTCGACAGATTCGCAAGCCTTCTGCGCTCCCTCTGTCAGCATTTGTGCCTTCTTTCTTCGAATTTCTAGCGCTTCTGTATAGAACCAGATTGCCCCACTGTAATCGCCTTTATTCATGTAGTTATCGGCTATCTCGTCAACAGCAACAGCTCTGTCGTCATACTGAAAGTCTCGTTGGCCTGCAAGGGTTGATGTCTTGTTTCCCTTCAGGGCCAATTCAGCATCAACAAGAATTGACCTGATTCCTTTGATTCTAATGTTGTCGTCGGGCACGCCTGGCGAGATCAGAAGAGTTGCAGATTTTCCGTTAGCACAGTTGTTTCACAGGTTATCAAGTCAATCAGCGAAGAAATGTAACACTTACCGTTACTATCAAATATTCTCATGCAATGTTGTAGCGTTACAATTGCCTCGACGTAACAACCTCTTTTCAGATGAAGTTGCCCAACCGCACTTAATACAAGAGCAACCTCAATCGATTCGTCGCTGCAACCACTTGATCGAAGAACGTTCAAAGATTGAAGATATGATTGAAGAGATGAAGTTAAATCTCCGCCTGAAAGAGAAGTTTGGAAGACATTTGAACAGAGTTAGTGAATGAGATGAGAGAAACAGTACTGTATCCGAGACCTTGATATACTCACCAAGCATCTGTACCTCGCCAAGATTCCCCAATACACGAGCGATGTCTCGTGTACAGGCATCCATACCTTCGCTGCGCATTTCAAGAACCTTCTGAATACGTAGCACCTCCTGTAATGTCTCAACTGATTTGCCATACTTATGTAACAAACACTGAGCCTTGCCAATCTTTTGCAACACGGATGAAATGAGAGTGTCATTATCATCAAACGGCATTCTTGCCTTTGACGTTGCAAGTCTCATCATACGTCTTGGACCAATGTTTCGCAGGTAATCTTTCTGACTGTCGTTAAGCGATCGGAATGAGGTACATGCTTTCTGGTACGACCTGAGAGCAAGCTGCCATTCATTTCTCTTTGAATGTAGGTCTCCAACATTGATCCAAACGAAGAACACATCAGGGCATACTGTCGTACTGGATAGTTCTTCTTCTGCTCTTGTTCTCACACCGTAGCCAACTAGGGCATCATAGAAAGATTTCATTGCATTCTTGGTATCATTCTTCATGGCATAGATAATACCGATATTGTTGTTAGCTAACGCCAAGTCCGAGTTGACATTTCCAAATGTTTCACGAAGAGGGGTCAAGGATGCCTGATAAAGTGATCGAGCAGTATCTTTGTCTGTCTCCCAATCTCCATTGCAATCATAATTGTAAATGTCTGCCAGCCTCATCATAGCACGACCAACTTCAGGATGAATGTGCCCAAGCCCCTTCTTCAGAATTTCGATGGCTCTCTGACTGTCCTTAATCGCTTGGTCGATGTGGTTCAGTTGTAGATGAAGATTACCCTTTGTCATCAAAGTAAAACCCACCGACGGATGATTGTGACCTAGACTTTCACTTTCGACATCGATAACACACATCAATACATTTAACCTCTCCATGCTCAACTCCAGACGGGTGCTTGCATCGTCACTAGAAAGAATCTGCTCTTCAAGTTTTCGTGCCTTGGTATGCAACTCCAGCCTCCTTTTCTGTGAGCGCATGGCTATTCCCATCTGCATGATATTGCTAACAGTCCTATCAACATCACTATCACCCGTGTTTTCGAATCTATGACACATGTTTCTGTACACGGTAAGAGCCTCTCGAAAGGAATTCATCGCCTTCTGTACGTCACCACTCATCTCATGAACTACGCCGATGTTGTTCATTATGTTAGCCATCTCAGACGCAGCTCGTTGAAAGTTAGTGTCTAGTTGATCCTCGAATGCCTCTTCATTCATGCCAGCGTTCATACCAGGCATTTTTGATCCACGTTTCTTAGACAAATAGTGCTCATCCAGCATTGTCTTGGCATGATTCATGCTGTTTCCTGCACGATTTAGAGCTATTTTTAGTGTGTCCAAAGCATCATCATTGCGACCACGAGATAGGTGACCACACGCCTTCTCAATGAGGTCTCCTGAAATGTCCGAATCACCTGCTCTGGCATGATTCTGTTTTAAGTTCATCTGAAAAATTGCCTTGGATGTAAACAACGAAGGATCGTCGCTAGTCTCACTTTCATCGTCAAAGGAACAATCTTCACTTACGTCGTCAGAACAAGCCTCACTGTCATCATCAGAAGAGTAATTTTGTGTAGATGCACTTGATTCACTACAACTTCTTATTTCATCAAGCGATTCTTCCCTCATGTCTGCAAAGTTGAACTCCTTCCGCTTGATAAGCGGGGGAGACACAATAGAATGATGGTCTTCATTCCCATTTGTCGTTGGATGGCGACCACGAAAACCAATATTCATAAAACTTTCCATTGATTCGTTCTCCTTGATCTTTTCGGCCCCTGCATTGTAGGAGTGGACTTGATTCTGCCCTTCTGAGTTAATTTTGATTCCACTCTCCATAGAATCTTTATCTTTGACAGCATACGTATTCAGACGACTTGCATGTTTGTCCTTGTCGCGAAGGATGTGTTGCTTCGCAAGACGACGGATGTCTGTATCTTCAGAGAAAACGGATACGTCATCAACGATAAGCTTTGGATTTCCATGACAAGATGACTTTGAGCTCGAGAAGCTGACATCTGTTGCGAAGTCAAAGTCGCTGTTTTCATGACGGCCCTTTTCAACTTCGTCTTCTTCATACACGTCCTCGAATTGAACCAATTTGTGTTTAAGATCACTGTAGCATTCACCACTGGGCTCACGTTGATCAAAATCATGAGTATTCTCCTCTAGTTGAGAATAGACATCTTTCCACTGACTATCTTCCGTCTCATTACGAAGCTCTTCCATCTCTCTTGGATATCCATCCCTTATGATATCTGGAAAAAGTCCAAACTGTTTGTATCCATCTGGTTCTTGAGCACTGTTACCTTCACTACGACGACCTTCATTTTTAGACTCTTCAGGAGGATCGGCTTTCTTTCGAGAGCCAGTAATCATGTGCGCTATAGGATGAGGTTCTACATCCAAAATATGAGATGGACTTAGACTCTCACGGGATTTGCGAAAGTCAGCAAGGTGCTGAACGGCGCTATCTTCAGACTGCTGGCTTGAATTTGGAGAGCTCGCTGCACTGCTGCTACTGATACCGGCACTCAATCCCCCACTTTTACTACTGAGAAAGCTATCTGCCCCGTGGATACGAAATATGTCATCACTTTCTCCTCTTCGACCTGAATTTGTCTGATCCCGGGTGCTACTACGAGCGTTGCTACGCAATGGGGTGAGTGCAGAGCCATCTACGTTGTTCTCTCTTCCTTTCGTATTTTCCTCTGGACTGCGATCCACAGTGCTGGCGATATTAAAGCTGTCATTTTGAAGAGTTTCAGAAATCCTTGCTCTCAATGATTCCTTATTTGCAAGCTCAGATGTGCTTACTTCAGCACTTCGCTCAGACAATTGCGTCCCGGGAGAATCAGTCACACCTTCATTGGCACCATCATGATAAAATCGGTCAAATGTGCTCATACTACTCCGGCTCCTGTCTCCACCACTCGTCGAATCAAAGCCTGAGTCTTCACTGTCGTAAGAATTGTTGTCATATTCATACCTTGATCTCTCATTTCTTCCAGGAGAAGTACTATGCGTAGAGTGCTCATAATCGTCATCGCTATAATATTGATTTTCATCTCGTGAAGAGTAGTCGTCATCATTCATTGACTGATACGTGCTCATCTCACTGTCACTTCTCGACTCTGTGATAAAGATATTATCATCTTCCGCATATTTTGGATATGTATTCTCGTACGACATTTTTGAGCCCCTGGAACTGGTTGAAACAACGTCTACATCACTGTAATCGTCTATAGAATGTGGGCTGCTATCATTTTCTAGGCGGAAGGTAACGCGACGACGAGAGTTGTGAGTGTCGACGCCATCATATGGTTCACGACCAGTTCCATCTACACGAGAATAATGCTCATCTACCGGATATCTTGGCCTAATTAGATTTGCCTGAGAGGGAATGTTTGCGGGCGGAACATCATCTAGGAGCTCGTAAGGTTCACGGTGCACATCCCTGGTGCGTTCGTTTTGAGGGTAGTGATGATGATACTCATCATTCCGCGGATGAGCCGATTTCCAAGGCCGATTTTTTTGTGCGTCATCTTCGAAATCCATCGAAAGATGTGCACCAAAGAGGTCATCTTCTTCCTCAAGCGTTGTCATGGTCTCCTGATTGTTTATTTCCGCCTGTATGGCATGATGATTGGGGTTTAGAAGCTCCAGCAAGGCGAAAAGAGGCAAGACGTTGAGCGTTGGGTTGGGGCGTTGGAAGGGAGGTGCCAAAAAAGCAAGATGGTATCCTACGTAGTAAAATGTACTGTGGAATTAGTAGACGAGAACCGGTTCGCTTGAAGTTCCTCCCAAAAAACGCTTTTCTATCTACATACTTAGTATGTTGCTCCAGGCAGCACTTCGAAGTATCTACAGCTTAGAAACGGAAGCTTGCCACATTGTCCGCTTCTGTTGGTTTATCGTTAACGGTTTATCGTTAACCGATACATATTTACTTTAAATTAAAAACATAGATGGCAAATTTCAATTGCGTTATGCTGAGTTATGTGTTGTCTGTAAAAATATCTACTCTCTGTGTACAAGCTACCAACATTTCACTATCCACCCAAGACTCTCCACCCCAAGTTACGATGTACCAAAATTTACCGGTACGTATGATTGTAGCTCATCTTCCCAACCAACCTACAGAGTGTATGATGCATTTCTCTATCTAGACCTAGTTTTTCTTGAGCAAAAAACTGCGACATCCACCGTCAAACCCACTAAACATCATGACATTATTCGCAGGCTCCCCCTTTCCAGTCAATGATTTGATAACCTCATTTCCAAGAATGCCTCCCAAGACTGCACAAACTGGTGACACTTCTGGGTGCTGAGCAATTTCTCCGAGTGTTTCCAAACTGCAATCTTGAACATCTGATGACAGTGCCGAGGAAGAGAGTTTGTTGATAGCCAGCCAATCTTGCGCAAATTTAACGAATTCGGGCTTGTCAACCAAACTCCAATAATCCATTAGCAATCTATGCAACACCAATATGCGAGGCACCGATTTATCCCATCGCCCCGTTGCGCCCTCCAGAGGAACACTCATCATATCTGCCATGGAGAGATACGGTTCCACTGGCATCAAATCGGATAATTTGTCTTTGCCCAATTCACGTCGATATTTGTGACTCGCCCCAAAGTCAAGATGCGCACAGCCATCAAAGCCAAAGGTGTCAGTAACAATGAACAATTTTCCCTCATCGACTTTTTGCAGTGACGTAGAAATTCGCTTTGCCTCCTCAACCGTCAGACGACTTGCAACAATAGCATCAAATTGAGTAAAGAAATCATCCGAAAGTTCTGCAATTGGACGCTCCTCGATTGAATTCCTTCCTGCCAATAGAGGATTGAGCTCCTCTACTTTTGGTTGGACAGATTTAGCCACCGTACATTGCGACGAGCCATTCTCAGATGCAGCAGTTTCCATATCTTCCGCATGAAAAAAGGAGCAAGGCATCTCTCGTACTGCCTCGGGGTATGGACGGCTGTCACAAACAACCGCTGCAACACCCGCCAGCACAAGATTTTTCATAATTTCACAAGTGACGCCGGTGAGGTTGATGTATAAGACGCGGGCATTGGACATTTTTTTCTGTATCGATCAATGCGAAGGAGATGATAGCCATGAGGAAAAAGGAAGCGTCAGAAGTTGAAGGATAAGTAGAGTGTCGGAGCGACGTGTGTATTACAAAGACAAGGTGTATTGTAGGTACAATGACGACAAAGCATATTTTGAATTACATGCCGATCATCATAACACACAACACTCACCTGGGCATCGGCCCCCCACAGACGGATCTGACGATCATATACGTCATCATGCTTGTCAGCTCGTGGTCCCATTATTACTTTTATTCCTTTAGAGGTATTGTAGAGCGAGTGAGCGAGATCTTTCGGGTGGTAGCAATGCCTATCGATGCAAGTAAGTGCGATGAAGTGATACAATCCACCGAAAGAGAAAGGGGAAAGCGGAAAGCGAGAAGAGGCTGTATGTAAGTAAACAATACTCGTAAGCAGAAGTAGAAGATTCAAAATCGACAATTACAATAGTAGCCGCTGGGTACAATAGTAGAAGAAGAACCTCCCCTCTCTAGCCATCATTATTCATTCAATTTCAGATCGAAGAAGATTTACAGCAGCGCTGTATAGACACGAGGATCAGCAGAGAATTTTCAACCGATACCACGATGGGACTGAACTGCACCTTCGCCTTTTTCACAACCACTGCAATCGCATTGGCCGTGTACCTTCAAACGGCGTCAGACTCTATCGCCGGTGGGGATGCCGGAGAGTTAGTAGCTGAGGGATGCAAACTCGGCATCGCACACCCACCTGGATATCCACTTTACACAGTGATTGTCTATTTTATCACTTCATTGGGAAAGCACTATCTCCTCCAAAATCTTTCACCAGCGTATTTGGTCAATGCGACTTCGTGTTTGTTTGGATCCATTGCATCGGGTTTAGTGGCAGCGACAGTCTACGAAATAAGCACAAATCTTCGCCAAGAGGATGAAAAGGACCAGCCGATTGTTCGACAATCATCCTCCATTGCAGCTGGCCTGATGTGCGCATTCTCTCCACTTCTATGGCAGTACAACACGTCTGCTGAGGTGTTTGCTCTACATAATTTATTCGTGGCCTCAATTGCATTTGCTCTCACGAAGTACAATCAACAGAAGCACTCTTTGCGCGTGCTTGTCATTGGAGCGCACCTATGCGGGCTTTCGTTGACGAATCAACACACGGCCATTTTGTTGGTAGTGCCAGTTGCAGCGTGGGTTCTGTTTTCGTCCACGATTGAAAGGAAGAAGTTGATCGTCGTATCATTTGTTTCATTCTTCGCTGGAATTAGTTGTTACGTCTTATTGCCGATATTTGAGACGATGTACCCTCACGCTGGTTCATGGGGCAACGTGAAAACGATGAGAGGCTTCATCCACCATTTTCTTCGTAAAGACTACGGGACACTGCAACTTTGGAGCGGCGGCGGCGATAATACCACGGAAGACATGGTGACAAGAACTCTGAGCTGGGTAGCAGACTTTGCTATGCACCAGCTATGCCATCCTGCTCTAATGCTGCTTCTTCTGCTCGGCTGCACCAGAGTTTGCTCTCCTAACAAAAGAAACAAGCGCAACATCAAGTCACGCAAAAATGTCCACTCTGGAATTGCGACAGGAAGAGTCATCATTGCCAGCTTGATTTTCTACTTGGCAGCATTCCACAGTTTTTCGAACCTTCCACTGTCAAACTCACTTCTGTTCGGCGTCCATCAGCGATTTTGGATGCATCCAAACATTCTTTGCTTCATTTTGGTTGGGGTTGGTTTCAATACTGCAGCAAGAGCAATGCCAGCAATGGCTGCTACTAGACTCTTGCCAATCATGATGGTTGCAATACCACTAGTGACGTGCACTCTCAACTTTGAAGCTTCTGATCAAAGCGAGAACCAAGTCTTCCGCGGCTATGCTTCATCTATCCTAGAGACGCTCCCTCCTCAGTCACTGTTACTCATCAACTACGACATGACGTTCACTTCTGTTCGCTACATGCAAGAGTGCGAAGGACTCCGCGATGATGTGCAGACTATTAACCTGAGTATGATGACGTATCCATGGTTCAAAGAGAAGCAGCATCTTCATCATGGTATACAGTTTCCAGGTTCTCACTACACGAAAGGAAATACAGTCGCTTGGCTCAATGGAGGCTTCACATTTGCTGAATTCCTCGACGCAAACCCGGACCACAACATTTACATCGCAGGAAGGTTAAGCCACGCCGATCCCGCATATGTTGAACAATACGAAGAAAAACCGCACGGCCTTGTCCGACACATCACACGTCGATCAAGCTCAATTGGACCGGTAGAAGAGTATCGCAATTCCTCTTTGCATGCATGGCAAACTGTAACGAAGCACTTGCCCCCAAATAATCTACCATCCGAGACCAAATATCCTGAGTCAACCTGGGAGTGGACGGCAAAGAAGGAGTTTGTTGATCATCTAGTTTCTCGTTCCACCTATCTACTTGATATCGCACTCAGAAGTCCGCAGGCACAAGTCTTGCCTGCAATTGTCGAAGCAGCTGCATGGCTCGAAGTTGCAATTTCTTTGGATGAGAAGCTGGACAACAGTCCGTCGATGAAGAAGAACTTGGGCCTCGCTTACATGAATATTGTCAGATCCAACGAGAATCACTTTCCGATTGTAGAAGATATTTTTGGTTCCATTCATGATGAAACCAAACATGTCTGGGTAGGTCCAAATGACGAAGACTGGAAAGCATGGGCCACAAAACAATGGCAGCGAAGTTGGGGAGAATTTCTAGACATGAGCTTGGCCAGGGAAGAAGCAGACTACCAAAGCGTGAAGCAAATCTATGAGACTGTGATGAAATCGTCGCGAACAAGACCCCATCATAAGTAACTAATTTCCATCTGATACTTCTACTCTCTTTCGTGCAATCTCTGAGTACTTCTTCCAATCACTATTGAGTACTATGTATGCGTAAAGAAAGACCAACACACAATAGCCACCAGCGATACCAGAATACAATGCGTATAAGTCATTCCTCCAATATTTTGTCAACAGTAAAACACCAGGCACCTGTCCCAGCCACGAAGCAAGAAGACCACAGTAGAAAACACTATCAGTCCGCCCCATACTAATAGGAATCGCTTCAATTCCTACAGCCAAATTCATAAAGAACAAGGTAGCGGCAAATGGGAGCCTACACTCCTCGAACAAATCAAGGTAGCTCTCATCATTAGTAAAGATCCTCCCAAACATTCTTGTGTTGTAGTACACCAACATCGCCAGTACAACAAGGCAAACCATGACCAAAGATATCCCAACATAGCCAGCTTGCCTTGCAGCTAAACTGTGACCTTTGCCCAGTTTCAATCCAATTTTCACTCCAGACGCAGAACTAATGGCTCCCACAAATATCAACGTAATCCACAAGATACGATACGATGCATTGAATAGACCGACTTCTCTTTCTCCCAAAGTGGCAGCGACAGTCCCGATGAGCCCCATCCTCCAGAAATCAGATGCGGATGATAATGCCGCTGGGAAATACAGTGCCGAAAACGTGCGGATCCGATCTACTGTAATACCATCTATCATTGAAGAAACAAAATTGTGCTTTTGGATTGCTTCATCGTGTTTGCTTATGGAAAATGAAGCATCTTTCTTTAGAATATCTCGAAAGAAGGTCCATAGGACAATAGACTGAATCCATACCACCGTCACTGTCACAATAGGGCATGCCTTGAAACCGAACCCATCAAACCCTGGAATAGGAAAGCCCAATACAAAGATGCTCCCCAGTAGAAGATTGAATCCAAGAGCAATCATAGATGTTGTGACTTCTGGTCGCATGATACGCTGCGCAGACAGAAACTGTGACATTTGACTGAATGCCAATTGAGCAGGGATGGAGAAGACAAATACATAAGAATAATAGCCTGCATCCTTGGCAATATCCCTCGATTGACCAAGCATAATCCATATTTTTTCAGTGTAACACCAAGAGACCATGACGCCAATCGATATCAACCCCAGTACAAAGTAGGATATCCTCAAATATACCAGTGCCAATTTGTGGTTGTGAGCTCCAACACATTGTCCGACAAGGATGCTAACAGCTCTACCCTGAATGAAAACACCAGTACACATTGTCCATAGGTCAGAGAGAGCTGCCGCGGAGAGTGCTTCTCCAGATACATGGCCTAGCAGAGCTGTGTCTGTGGTTTTCATGCCAGTGAAGGATACTCTTGAAATGAATATTGGAGCAGCGAGATGAAGTGTGTCGATTGCATCATCAATGATGCTGCTGATCTCTTGTGCATCTTCCTCTTTTGCATCGCCGCTGTCCAATAGCAGTGGTGTGTCTTCGCGAGCCATGGTTGCCACCTCTTGTATTATCACTACAACCACCAAAGAGACGCCGTTTATTCTTTTTCTGTTGGCCCTGATATTATTGCCTTCATAAACCTGCAATTCCTGCCACCTATTCCTGCCATCAAAGAGGGGGAGTGGGGGGATTTGACGTAGGAATTAGTACCATATTAAAAGTGACTCATCGCATCCTTCCCCTATGTAACAATCCATCATTTTTTAGAACCCGGCCTGTGCGGGCAGTGCCGTGCGGGGCATTTGCGGGCAAACCAACAAATGGGACTCCACTCAATCAGAGACAGCCTTCTTTGACGCAGGGTCCTACCGTGACTCAATCTAACTCAACGCCAATCTCGCCAAACCAGCTTTCGCATCAATCATCAACTGTCATTTTTTCAAAATGGCGATGACAATGATGAGTCTTCCGCACTCCTATTACCCGCCCTCATACTCCGATAAAACAACAATTATGCTTGCGATTGTATTTCGACGGCCTTCCTCTATCCCTGATGCGTGTGCACGTGAAAGACTGGCCGAAAATAGGTGAATTATTGCAAATATATGACAATTTATTACTTGCACATCTCATGTAATGATCTCATTTCATCTCTCCTCCCCTCATATATAGGTCATTTTGAACATGCTGTGACGATAGGAAATGGTAGGATTCACCGTATATCCGAAAGGAGGCACAAGGACCTTAATGCTGCCGTTAATGCGCTGTTGTCTGCGGTGAAATGGGTGTTATTACTTTCAAAAATTATATTTACGGCCGTTGACATTTCGTCCAGTTGCGCTGCATACGAAGCCTTGAAACAACTCTCAATCCTTCGAACATGTCATGATGAATGTAACAATCAGCTGGCTGCCTCATAGCACAGAAGTAACGGATCTCAGTGGATTGAATTCGATTTTATACCATGTAATTTGTTTTGAGTGATGTTGAATGATATTTATTGATCTAATGGCACTGTAATAGACTTAGAAGCTAAAGTAAAACTCGAATACATTAATTATGCGGTCGTTAACATTAATACAGCTGCAAGATCTCTCCAAAATAGTAAGAAATGGACTTAAAAGAGAGGCAATAGTGCCCTACATATTTCACCATGGTGGGCATCATCAAAAACGGTTCTTTTTGGCTAAGATTTCCTACGCAGATTTTGTACCAGAATGCTACAGAGGAACTAAAAACTGTTTGTGGTAGATCGACGTGGCATATGTCACATATATGGGCCGAGATGCGACAGGCGTTGGGTGCCGGGCGTGAAGGCTGCCATTATCTTGTCTCTAATTGAGTGGAGTCCCATTTGTTGGTTTGCCCGCAAATGCCCCGCACAGGCACTGCCCGCACAGGCCGGGCACCACCTCCCACTTTTGGAAACGGGACTCAGACCAAAAAAATAAGACATACATCCAAGGACACATATTTATTTTTTTAAGGGGCCACACCTCCGACATTCACTAACAGAATTGTTTTTGACCATGGTGATGCTTCCGTAGTATTGATTTTACACACCCAATAATTGTCAAACCGGCGGCCCCAGGGAAATGGAGCTTCTAGAGTCACTATAGAAGCTCCATTTCCCTGGGGCCGCTAGTTTGATCAAATCGTACTGAGATAAATGGGTCCATGAAGGTAAGAGCTACCTTTAGCTCAGTACCCTCAGCCCTACCCTATCGTATAATAACAATCCTTGTAAGTCAACACATACCAAATAACTCATATTCCAGTCCTATCTTACTATCTGTAACGCTTGAATGCCCAAATAAGTTGACGAATCTCAGTAATTCATGCCCGAGTCGGGGAAAAGTGGGTACAATTCTTCATGAAAATTGCCAATTTGTAATGTTGAAGGAGTCTCCTGACATTATATCCAATTCTGTCCCCGACATCATTCCTCCAATCCATTCTCCGTACCACTAATGTCACGGTTCATCTGCGTTTATCAGCGAAAAGTCAGCCTAACCGCACATTATATTGATCATCATCCAAATTAACACGTCCGACCGGAACATGTTGGTGACTGATCCTGTCGTTATACACACACCAACTCCATTGCAGATCACTCCTCCGCGTCATCAGTTGTGCATAACCAATAGATGAAGCGTCTAGGATGCATTATATTGATATGTGGAAGACGCCATCGAATTGCAACACCAAATTACTGAACATTATCAACACTCAGATGAACCGTCGGTGGTGGATGTCGACCCGAGCGGAGTGTATTCATAGAAATCACACCGGAAGACCGGCCATAACAACTCTAGTTTACTCATGGATGAAGTTGGCACCGATAAATGGCGTTCGATGGCTTTAATCGCTTCATATATCTCCGATCATATGGACCGCCGACACGATGATGACGCCGGTGACGGGCAGTTGTCGGGGGCATGATATTAGCCACCTATCTCTGAATCCAATACAACCATACTGCCAAATATTGTTTATGAGACATTATAGAAGGGATGGGTTGTAAATTTAGAAACGATTGTCACCGAAATGGCGACGATTTTGATAGGGCAGGATGAGGCCGTCATCGTGGTGAACCACTTGCTTTGGTGAAGATGGCAAAAACTTTCGCTCGAATTTGTCTGACCGCGTCCTAATTGTATGTAGGAATTTAGTACTTCAAGTTCCTACGTAGAAAACATATCGGTCCTCCGGGATTTTTACATTGTGGGCGATGGTGCGGGTTCTAATCATTTTTCGAAGTTTCACTTCCGTCATTATTTTGCCTCTGCGACCGCAAGCACGGCAATACACTAACAATAACAAAAGCAACATGTCGGAAACAAGCTTCCATGCCCACTTCGACTGTTTCTCAGGGGCCGCAGGAGACATGTTACTTGCATCATGTCTTGATTTAGCTGACTCTCTTCCTCATCCTCTCCCACGTCTGATGGAAGCAACCGATGCCAATTATGTAGTAGAAGTTGCACCTGTAACAAAACAATCCGAAAAACTTCTAGCCCAGATATCACATGACCTGGAAAATGGCTTGCCAGAAATGAAAGGGGAGTTTGAACTGTCAGTTGAGCGCGTCTGGCGAGGTTCTGGTATGATTGCTGCTAATAAGTTGCATGTCAAAAGTATTTACCAACATGAATCTGCACCAGTGCCAGGCACAGCAGACGACTCTTCCCCTCCGGATCATCATTCGCATGCACATGCACATGCACATGCGCATTCACACAACCATCACCATTCACACGAGCACAATGACAATCATCATTCACACGAGCACAACCATTCGAAAGGAGATTTCAAAGTTGATGTTAGAGAAGATCCACAGCCACAGAAAAAGGAATCGAACTTGCATCACAGCCATCAGCACCACAGCCACTCCTCTGGAAATCACCACAATCATTCTCACCATCATAGTCATCAAGGAGGAGGCGAAGGCGCAGGTCATGCGCATAGCAAACTCCGCAACCTACCTCAAATCACACAAATGCTGAAAGCAGCTCCCTCAAAATATATCCCAAGTACAGTTGCTTCCCTCGCCATCGAAGCCTTTACTGCACTAGCACATGCCGAGATGCACACACATGGGGCTGAATCAATCGATCAAGTTCATTTCCATGAGGTTGGTGCTGTAGATAGTATCGTAGACACTGTTGGAACATTGCTTGCACTACACTATTTATCTGTTGATCTCGGCAGCGGAGACGGACAAGATTGCAGCATTACTTGTTCCCGACTCCCAATGGGGGAAGGTACAGTTTGGACGGACCATGGACTATTGCCCGTTCCAGCACCGGCAACTATGCGTCTCATGGTTGGGATGCCCACGTGTCCTGGTCCATCGGGTGTTACTGGAGAATTGGTAACGCCAACAGCAGCAGCGTTGTTGCGAGTACTGACGGGAGTCAACAATCAAGCTAAAAAGGTTCAACACGGTGATTACTGGCAGCCAAAAGTAATTGCTGGACGACCTCCATGCATGGTACCCATAGCAGTAGGATTGGGAGCAGGGACAAAAGATTTCGAAAAGCATCCGAACGTGCTGAGATTGATACTGGCGCTGGGAGATTGCTCTACGCAAACGCAAACCAACACTGCAATAGATGCAAACAAAGGAACATCCGCAACTGCATCAAATGATGACGAAGAGCATAGTAATCACATCGAAAACGTAAGTACAGAACCAGGTGATAAATCGGAAGAGGGTAAGAATTTATCTGACTCGTCCAAGCATTGCCATTCTTGCTTGTAATCACCTTCTTACAAATTGCTTTCCTCACATATACAGTAAAGGTTTCCAAGGTGACGAACGATGCTGACACAGAGACATGTCAGCTCTGGAACAGCAATACACTCACTCACTTGGAAGCCAATATCGATGATGCCACACCAGAATTGATGGCGCATGCAATAGATTTACTTTTAGAGAATGGAGCAATCGATGCATGGATTGTCCCCATCGTGATGAAGAAAGGAAGACCGGCACATACTCTCAACTGTCTCTGTCATGATGGGAAAACAAAAGAGAGCGACCTGCTGGCCATGATGTTCCGACACACGACATCACTTGGAATTCGCATCCATCGCAACATTGCACGAGCATCACTGCATAGAAGATTCCTAAAAGTTAAGCTGCCATACCAGGATAATTCTAGAGATGGAGAAGTAGATGTGAAAGTCAGCTCATTCAAAAATGATGAGGTTGTATCACTAAAGGCAGAGTTTGACCAATGCAAGGTAATTGCGAAAGAGAGCAACGTGCCATTGAAAATTGTGTCAAGCACTGCAGAGCGGTTGGCATGGGAATTGGTGTAGTTGATGTGTGTGCAAAGCGTAGCAGATAACTGGAAAATTACAAATAAACATTTAATCTATGCTATTATATCACTCATAGATTCAGGTGTCAAATTATCCCAGTGAATTCGGTGAGTTCGGATCTTTACGATGATGTTATCCAGCCTCTGCATTGCCATCATTAACAATTCTGGACTCACAAAACAATAACAAATACGGAACATCCCAGGCTTTTGATCGTGTTGTGCAGCTCCTGGTGTCATGATGATGCGAGCGGCATCAAGTAATAAAGAAGCAAACTTAGCCTCTCCTTCAGCTGTTGGCTCAGGAAGAAGGGAAGAGAAGTCAGCATACACGAAGATACCAGCCTTTGCAGGGAAGAATGGAATCACCATTTCATCCAACATTCTAGTGCACAGTTGATAGCTGTACCGTATCTTCTCTCGCGCCTGATGGAGAAAGTCATACACCCAATTATCATCGAGAAAAATTTCCGCAATCATCATCTGCATTGGATGAGAGACGCCTGAAAATATATTCAGGTTGGCAAGAGACCGAAGAAGTTTTTCATTTTGTGTATACAAAGTCCCCATGCGAAAGCCAGAAGCCCCAAAGTCTTTCGAGAGAGCCCAAATGTGATGGACATTGTCACCCAGCTCGTTGTTCAAAGTTCTCAGGATTGATTCAAACTGACCGTCAAATGTTGACAAGGCGTATATCTCGTCAACGATTGAGTGCATATCTCGTGAGCGTGCCCATTCAATGACCTCTTTCATCACCTCAGGTGTATAAATTGTGCCTATTGGATTGCAAGGATTGGTTATTAAAAGCATTCTGACTCGCATTCCTTTGGCTTCTGCCGCTAATGCAGCATCTTCCAGATCTCGAGGAGTTGGCCCTTCTGAAGGATTTCCTTTACAGTGAACGGGTACTGCAATGCACCCAGAAATGATCTTCAGATCGACATCAAATGCCGCATAGTACGGAGCAGGAATAAGCACAGCATCTCCACGTTCTGCCAAACATAGAGCCAAATGACTAATGAGTGAAGATGCACCTGCACCATAGCAAACAAGCTCTGGACGGATGCAAGACAGAGCATCGCCAAATGTCATGTTTGTTCTTTCAGGATACAAAAAGTGCTTGGCAAGAAAGTATGCCAATGCCTCACGCGCTCCTGGTAAGCCAAGTGTATTGTTGTAACAGTAGACTGAACTATCCGAAAATGCTCGAGAGGCAGTTTCAATTTGCAATAGCCGCACTCCCAATAACTCAATAATCAATTTATTCTCACTCATACATAGAGGTATGTGGCCGCGTGGATTTGTATAAGGATCACAATGATCCTGAAGGCACTTCAGATAGTCCATGATGTATGGCAGTGTTGGTGTCAGCAACGATTGTCCTCGTTGGCTTACGTCGTGATTTCCATCAGAAGCTCTTTGTTTGCGTCTTCGACTCTTGCTATATTTCTTTTGGGCAATGCATACCAACGCCAAGGCAGAAAAGAATACTGCCGATTTGACTGTGACACCACTCATCTTGTGCTACTAGTATAAGTGCCGAAGCAGAGCACTATTGTACTCAATACAATGCCAAGTGCTAGCTACTTACCAGATGACAGCTTCAAAAAATTCAAACTGTCGGATCTTGGATCTGTGACATTGTGTGCTGTAACGACAACAATAACGATACGACATTTACCAAAGACCAAACGAAACGCATGACAAACGCACAGCAGCGCAACGCACGAAGTAGGAAAAAGAACAATGCCGCAAGCAATAATGCCAGCAGCGCCCAGCGCCAGCATCACACATTAGGTAATGACGGAGGTAGACTGTGTGTAGTACTATTCAAGGAGCTCAGAAGTTGCTGCTCGAGTCTGTGCCAAGCAATACTAATATTATACAAGGGTGCTGCATCAAGACACCAGCATAAGTGAGGTTTGATTGAGCGCTCTCCAATAAGCCAAGCTACCATACAAACCGGAACAATTAATTGAACATGTCGTCATTATCAAGTCAAAATCAACAACAGAGTGCTCATGATTTAGGAAGAAGAAACGAAACAACATGGTCTGACATAGACAAAACAAGACTGTACGGCATAGGATCAGTAATGTACTCTGCCCTAACAGTTGCATTGCATCCTCTCACTGTTGCAAAGATACGGAGGCAAGTAGCAACGAACAACAATCAAACCACGTTCAATTCAGGATCATTCTTCCAGAATTATTATCGTGGACTGAGTGTCGTGGTATCTTTGGCTATACCGGCACGAATCATATACATCAGCACGCTAGAGTTCACGCGAGAGTTGATCGATACGAATACAAGACAATTCATTTTCAATCCACCGCCAGCAATGGCACCATACGAGAAACAACTTCAGAGTTTGAGTCCATTTGTGACACCGTTTTCTGGAGGTATTGCAGGTGGTATGGCTGCTGTGTCAAGTCAAGCGATTATTGTACCGATGGATGTCATTTCACAAAGGCTAATGGTTATGGACGATACTGTGTACAGACAAAAAGGAAGTGCTTTGAATGTAATGAAATCAATAATAGCAGCAGAAGGTTATGGAGGTCTGTTTAGAGGATTTGGACTCTCACTGTTTACTAGTCTTCCGGCGGGGACAATATGGTGGGCATCGTATGCTGGAGTAAAGGACCAGCTGAATCATTGCGCTGATCCAAATTACCCTATGGAAGCGATTCCAGTAATTGCAAGACAAGGATTTGTTCAAGTTACATCGGCGTTTAGCGCAGCATTGGCAGCATCAATTCTAACACAACCTCTTGACACTATAAAAACTAGAATGCAGGTGACAAAAGGGAAACCAGTATTCTTCTCACCAGTCGCAGTTGCAAAGGAATTGGCATCAACGTCAGGCCTATTCAAGGGTTTACTGCCCAGGATAGGTCACATGGGCGTGTGGGGATCAGTTCTTAGCGCTGCCTACGAATACCTCAAATTTGTATCTCGGAAAGATTATAACACTTAATTATCATTCTCATCGTAGATGCAGCAGTAAATACTACTTACCAAGACTGAGTAACTGCTAATTAACTCATACATGTCAAGCTCTAATGACATATTGCAGTTGTGCTGAAATGAAGGGATGCGATTGCACAGCTAGAAGGACAAATAACATCTAAAATGATTTGTCTACTCCTTCACCCACACCCACCAATACTTTTCCACAACTAAACGAGAATACAATTTTTCACGAAGTTTCTTTTTTAGAATAATTAAACAGAAGAGATTCAACCATCAACCCAATAATGCAGAATGAAATTTGTTAACTCGAGAGTCCTTATGCTCTATACAACACCCTAACACATCCAGATGAGCCTACTAAAATACCCACGATTAAAATATTGAATCCCCCCCCACTCCCATCTCCCAAACAGACAACATAACTTTTAATATCTCAACTTGCTTCCACAAATTACATGGCGATGCCAAGTCCGTACTTGAAAGTTGATGTATCAGTTCCACTGATGGATCCACTGGCAGTGAGGTTGACCTTAGGAGCAATTTCCTTGACAAGACAGGCGGAGGTGACTCCGTTGCTGCCCACCTTTGCCTTGATGGTTCCAACCGATCCCAAGCCACTGTAAGATCCTCCGATAGCGGCAACATTGCAAGCCTTGGCGGAAGAGTGAGTAGTGCTAGAGGCAAGGGAGAGGTCCTTGTTCACTTTGTACAAGACACCAACATTGAATTGAGCGAACTTATTGGCCGTTGTAACAGAGGCGAACATGGGTCCGGTGGCGTAGCTAGCTCCAACATTGTAGGAAGAGAGGCCAGCCTTATCACCAGAGAGGTTGTAAGAGAGGTCTCCACCGAGGTTGATTGCGGGAGAGACACCGATGCAGGCAGATGTGGAGAATTTGGACATGTTGAGCACATCGAGAGATCCAGTGGTGGTCATTTTTCCAGCGGTGTACTCCAATCCGAGATCAGCTCCCTTCTTAGCCTTGAATGTCATTTTGCAGCCAGGGCATGGGACGAGGGAGGTCTCCAATACATTAGACCCGTCGGCGTGGGCCTCGAGCTTATCGAAGTTAAGGCCAGCGTAGGCGAACTTACCTCCAATTTTGGAGGAAAGGGTGCCGGCGGCGGAACGCTCAGTTTCAATGGAAACGGAGACGGGACCAGCAGAGAGACCCTTAGCCTTTAGGGTGACATTCGAGCAGTAATCGTTACCGAGCAAGTCGCTGCTGGGCTTGGAGATGTCAGAGAACTTCATGGTGCTGAGTTAGGATATTATTGGGAGGAAGCAGGATTGTATTCCAATTTACTTGCAATTGATGGACGTGCGGCGGCCAAAATTGCAACTCCTGATGCCCTGTCATTTTTTGAACTTTTGGTGGCGAATCACATCAAATTCGATCTAATTCTTCCATCGTTACTTGCGTAGGAATTAGTAATAAAAAGTCTGTCTTTGCCCCTCCTTTTTTGGGCCATCAAAAATGAGAAAGAACGATGATGATGGCAACCTTCCAAAATGCCGGACCATAATGCCAACCCAGCCCATACTGCTACGACCTCCCTCCCCATTCATAAAACGCGCTAGTTCACAACACATCACTCTCATATTATAGACACTAAAATCATCCATCATGTGCGGAATTCTCGGACTTCTCCTGGCAGACGAAGATGCCCACGTCAACCAAATGCTCTTCGATGGCCTCACCGTCCTCCAACATCGTGGCCAAGATGCTGCTGGAATCGTCACATCAGAACACGGACGTTTGCATTTGCGCAAAGATAACGGTCTTGTGAAAGACGTGTTCCAGACACATCACATGATCGATTTACGAGGAAATTTCGGATTGGGGCATGTCCGATACCCGACGGCTGGTTCAAGCTCTTGCGCCGAGGCCCAGCCTCTCTACACGAACTACCCGCACGGAGTCTGCGTAGCTCACAATGGCAACTTGACCAATGCGGCGGATCTGGCAGATTATTGCCGGAATAAACTTGGTAGGCATATTAACACGGATTCAGATTCGGAAGTTTTGCTCAACATCTTTGCTGATAGTCTCATCAAAGGAGAGAATAATGGAAGTGATATGGTAGAGAACATTTTCTCAGCTGTGGAGAAAGTCATGTCATTGTGTAAGGGTGGTTATGCTGGAATGTATCTAATCAATGGAATCGCATTAGTTGGGTTCCGTGATCCTCATGGTATTCGTCCCATTGTGATGGGTACACGCAAATCGTCCACAGTTGATGAAAAAAGTGATTACATCTTTGCTAGCGAGTCAGTTGCAATCGATACTCTTGGATTCGACCTTGTTCGTGATGTAGAGCCAGCTGAAGCTATTGTGATTACGATGGATGGCCAAGTTCATACTAGGAGGTGTCTTCCTGAGGACAAAATTAGTCTGACACCATGCATTTTTGAACACGTTTACTTTGCTCGTCCTGATTCCATCATGGATGGTATCAGTGTGTATGAAAGCAGATTGAAGATGGGAGAAAAGCTTGCGTATCAAATTATTGAAAAGTATCCTGATCATGATATTGACGTTGTCATTCCCATTCCAGACACTTCTCGTACGTCTGCTGTCCAAGCCGCCTACATTCTTGGACGACCCTACCGGGAAGGTTTTATCAAGAATAGGTATATCGCACGAACTTTCATCATGCCAGGACAGGAGACGAGGAGGAAATCTGTCAGGCTAAAGCTCAACACAATCAAATCAGAGTTTGCTGGACGCAACGTGTTACTGGTTGACGATTCCGTCGTGCGTGGTACAACTGCGACTGAAATCATTCAGATGGCACGTGATGCTGGGGCCAATAAGGTTTACATGACGAGTGCTGCTCCTCCTATTCGTTACCCAAATATTTATGGTATCGATATTCCAACACGTCATGAATTGGTTGCATATGAAAGAGACGACGAGGAGATTGCTGAAAAGCTTGGATGTGATTGGATAGTCTACCAGAGATTGAACGATTTAGAGGATTCAGTGAATGAGGCCGGAGAATGTTCTGATCAATGTGAGTTGTTGGTACTGATCAATTGCGATTTTTTCTCTTTTGTATCTATTCATTTCTCATCAAAACACCACTTTTGTTCCTCCACAGCCTATGAAACAAGTTGCTTCAGTGGAACATATGTGACTGGAGAAACCATCGACAGTGACTACTTCACGAAGCTGCATGATCTGCGAAATGATGACGCAAAGCTGAAACAACTGGAAAGCACCGGGGCAGCACAAGCGGCCAAGGCTGGAATGCCACCAGGAAGTCATGACGGATGTGAAAATTTACAAAATGATAGACGTGGTGCTACTAGAGCGTAGAAATTAGTATTTAGGGGTTAGCATTGAAAAAAATCGAAGCAAGGTGCCCAAGCACGATTGCACATAAGTATTAAATTTTACCAGAAAGTATTTGCTGGCGTAGTTCTGACATGAGCGTATTCATATGATGTAAATTGTGTACCGTTGCCAACTGTAGCGCAACTGGTTCATTAGCCTTGAATAAATGCCGCAGATAACTTCTATCGTAATGGCTGCAAGTAGAGCATTCGCAATCTTCATCAATTTTCATACCGTGTGACTTTGAATGCTTGCCTTGCTTTATGCGAATCAAGCCATTCCTAGTCATGAGAGTCCCACATCTTGCCAGCTTGGTCGGATAAGAACTATCCATTGTGTCGACACCACGCTCGACAGCATTATGCACACTCTCTACGTCTGCTATCCCTAGTAAATGACGACACTTACTTGAGCGTTCTCCAATGTTGAAGAGTGGCATCATCCAATCTAGCAGCTCCCTCAATTCATCTCTTCCATTTCCAAGCGAGCCTCCAATGGCATAGCCATCCCAAGGCAGTGTGGTGAGATAGTCTATACTTCTTGTTCGTAATTCTACATCTGTTCCACCATGCACGACACAAAAGATTGCTTGCTGGCGCTCACGTGAATCCTTCAAATGCTCCATCAAGCTACGAGCTTCCCACCGATGCGACCTCTCTACGGATTCTGCCAGCAAACCACGGTCAATATGGTGCGGTGGAAGCTCATCTAATGGTATTATAATGTCGGCACCAATATCCTTTTGAGCTTGTATTGAAGTTTCTGGACTTAGAATGACTTTTGAGCCATCTCTGTAGCTTTTAAAGATGACATGATCCTCCGTTACTTTGACTGCATTCGAGCCAGTAATTCCTGATCTCCAATGTGGTTTATTTTTGACTGTTGATCTCTTCAGCTCTCCTCGCGATTCAAGTGATTCCTTGACACTTCCGTGTTTCAGTGAAAATACTTGAAAGCCTCCTGAATCTGTGATGAAAGGGCGATCAGTGCGTCCAGTGAACTTATGAATCCCTCCAGCTTCACGGATGATATCAGTTCCTGGTTGTAGCATCAGATGGTAAGTATTTGCAAAACATAGCTGTTGACCAGCATTATCTGCTTTTGGAAAGTCCACAGCCTTCAAAGCTGCATTCGTCGCCACAGCAACGAATCCTGGCGTGTCTATGATTCCATGTGGGGTATGTATTCTGCCGACACGAGCCAAACTCTTCGTTGATTGATGGATCACCTCGAAATGGAAGTAGCTCTTGGGCTCATATGCCCAACCTGGGAAATCAGCAGCTGGCGTAGGTAGTGAACTTAGTTGACGGCGAAGAGCATTTGTTACGGTCGTCATCTTCAGCCTTTGCAGGCAGCAGTGATGGTGATGGAGAGTGATGGCTGGATGGAGCAATGCTCATCGTCGATGCATACTATGCTACTAAACCAATCAAGCGACTAGTCCTACTTGAAAGAGACCATAAACCTTTTCCACAGGAGGAATGACCGCCATAATGGTGGCGAAAAGGTTTGCAGCCTCCTTCGTCTGGCCGTCACAGCAAACTAAATGCATGGGAACAAAAAGCAAGCGAGAGAAGAGATGGAAGATCTGACTATTATCGTCAGCGAGCGCGCTCTTCTTCGAACATCGAATGATTTGGCAATAATAAAGATCTCAACCATGAAGATCGTTTCGGCAGTTGTCCTCTGTTATGCCTTCAATACAGCATCAGCCTTTGGGCTGAACAGTCGGAGGAGCAATGTAGATACAAGCAGACGTCAATTTGTTGGCCAAATTGTCGCTGTCGGTTCATTGATTCCAGCACAAAATGCAAATGGTATTATGACGGATGAGACTTCATCTTATGCTACACCATCCTTAGACTCGTCTTATACGCAACAATCTCCAGAAGGGTCAATATCCTCGGCAAACAGTTTTACTGCAGCTGCACCTAGGGCTCCATCTGATGAACTCACATACACCATAACAAAATCAGAGTTACAAAATATGAAGGGCGGATTTGGATTAGAACTTGGTGAAGTTGCGTTCAGAACAAATTTTCGTGTTGTAGTAAAGTCAGTGACTGCTAACTCGCTGGCGGCAAAGATAGGTATACAACCAGGCTGGATTGTGGTTTCAATCGATGGGACTGATGGCGAAAGAACAGATGCGTCGGGGGTTGCAACATACTTCTCGAGGGCTGTAAAATCTGTCCTGAATCAACCAGATGGCTCTGATGAGGCTAAAATGACACTGACGTTCCGTGATCCATCGGTGTTTCGATCTGAATTACAAAATTTAAGTGCTGATGGAGAAGTATCGACCAAAGTTGCTCCTGCTGGTGACACGACACAAAGATATGCTGATGGAACGTTGAGACCTGGTGCAACTGAAACAGAACAACAAGATCAAGTAATTACTGTTTCTCAGCTGATTCCACCGAGAATGTGCAATAGAAGAGCAACTACTGATGATTTAATTGAAATCAGCTACATTGGTCAAGTTCTAGAAACCGGTGCAATCTTTGATGGCTCCGCCGTGAAAATAGACGGACAAGATATCCCTGGCCGAGGCAACGATGTCTCTGTTTATTTGGTACTGGGAAAGCAACCCTTTGGTCAGTTTCCTCCAGGATGGGATGTCGGTCTCGAGGGAATGTGCGTAGGAGAGAGAAGGCGATTGATTATTCCTCCTGTGCTAGCCTACGGCTCAGTTGGAGTTCCAAGACGTCGTATACCTCCAAATGCGACACTACAATACGACATTACTCTAGTCTCATTGAATGGATTAGCTACTCCTCAGTAGGACTCTAACAGGAGTAAATGAATATGTAGTTGTGTATCAACTAAATCATTATGAACTAGGTTTGTCATCTACATCTTTCTTTGATTCAGTAACTGGTGCTGGTGCATTTGATCTGGCCATTTCCCTCAACAACATTTTGCACTCTGCCAGTAACTTTTGTCTCTCACTGTTCTTCATCTCAGCGCTAGCTGCCAGATAAGCTTCTTTTGCAGCAAGCTTCCTTTCTACACTCGCAAGGTTGTCTCTCATTTTGTCAAGCAACATTTTGGCACGATCATTGAATTTGAACATGCCGTAGAACAAATCAAAGGTATCATTTCCCGTCAAGTCTGCAAGATCACATAATGCTGCATACTCTCTAGAACTAACCGGAGTCACTGGGAGCAAATTTCTATCCAAGAGACGACCAGTCAAATGTGTCACAAATTCAGCATCTGCTACATACGCGTCATGGTCTTCCGATGCCATCTCTACCATTTGAGCGCGAGCACGTTCGAATGTTGATAAGAAGGAGTCAGCCCGACTTGTGTCACGTATTCTAACCTTTTCATACACAAAAGGTAGCCCATCCAAAGATTTTCCAGATTGTCCATCAACGTTCATTCCCGGGCTAAACATGGGATTCGTACAAAGGATATCTGCCTCCGAAGGTAGCATACGAGTTAGTACTGTTTTAGGGTAGACATTGAGTGGACAAACTTCCACAACTAACTTGTTGCGAAGCTTGTCCACTGGCAATGATTCCAATGTTTCTTCCAACTCGATCATCGGCACAGTAATAATCACAACATCAAGTCCCTGGAGGAAATTTGTCATGTCAAAGTTAGGATAGTATTCGACATTGTTCTCTTCAGCTTCTTTTGACTATTCAATCCAGATGAGGGCGCAAAGTTAGATATGAGATTACAGCTGCAGAATTGGAAATAAAAGACAGGACGACACAGACTCACCTTATCCAAAGTATCAATGCAACGGACGTTATGCTGAGACAATTGTTGTGACAAATAGTTACCAAACTTGCCATACCCAATCAGACCAATTTTCAACTGTCTCGCTTCATCTTCATCACTTGGGAGTTTCTTCAATCGTAAATCACCAGTGCTGGGTTTGCCTGCATTCGCTACGTTCAAAGCTTCTACCGCCTCAGCAACAGGACCAACAAGCCGTGACTTTGCAGGATAGGACCCCAACACACGGCAGTAATCACTCTGCTCACGTAAGTGATGCAATGCATTCTGAACGCCTTCGTCCAATTCTGATGAAAGAATATCCAAATAGAACAAATATCTGAAGCGTGGTAAGTCTTTTCCATACTTTTGAGAGGAGGTTGCCTGTTTGGAATAGGTCACTGCATTTTTGAAGCGAAGATAATTCAGCAAGGCTGCACTCATCGGCCTGGATTCAATCTTAGACATGTCAATATCTCTCAACGAGAAGCACGCAAGTGATTTATACAACGCCCCAGCACTATTTGGTAATGTGAACACCAATGAAGTTTTGCAGGGTGTTTTCTTATTCAAGTGTTGGGCCACACCTTTTCGTCCCAAGAGCAAGAACCTTGTGAAGTTACTGTCGTCATCTTCAATTCCCTCTTGTTTGCATTCCAAACCAAAGGTTAGCCCAGCCAAATCAGAAGCAATGGCAGCAGTATTATCAGGGGTACAACCTTCTGGCATTTCTCTACCAAACGCATCCCCTTTCAGTGCTGAACTAATCATCTTAGCACTCCCAGCTGTATCATATGTTGCCAAAGGAGTAATGCCCCTTGCTCTCAAATAGTTATCACATTGACTCAAAGCCTGCGAGTGTGAAATAGCATACTTAATTTTTGTAACATCCATCCCAGGCTTGGTCAATAGACAATGCCTCACTCTAAAATCATGCTCTGCCACAATTGTCAAATCATATCGCAACATCAAATCATAATTCTCATGAATCGATCCACCCAACGAGTTCTCAATGGGCATGAGCGCATAATCACACTCCTTGGATGCCACAGCTCGATAGCAAGATTCAAAGTTGGGACGGGGTACAGCGATGACATTTGGACCGAGGAGTTCACGTAGTGACTTTTCGGAATAGGCACCCGCTTCGCCTTGGAAGGCTACACGGATGGGTTTTGGGACTGAAGAGGAGGTTGTGGGTGCGGATGTTTGAGTGGCACCTCCACGTAATGGAGTGGACGATGAGATGATCGATGAGGAAGACGACGACAAAATTGAAGACGGCTGCGATTGAGCTGTGGATGATGATTCTATTACTGATCTGATTTCACTTAGAGCTCCCTTTGGAAGTAGTATGGAATTGCTGCCCTTTGTTCGAGAAGGTAAGTATCGAGATGGACCTTCGGACATCACATGTGCTGTGATGATTGATGCCACCAAGACGATGAGCACTATAGCTGAAGGAAGCCGCCGATGGAAATGCATCATCATGTCGAATAGCAGCGGTGGTCCGTGAAGAGGCGGTCGACACGCTCTGATTGGTGTCAATAGATCCAACAACGTTGAGGTTGAAGCGTGTGGAGTGCTTCCACTGTGCAAAAAATGTCTAAAAAATGTGCGGTTGCGTCGATGCGTCGCTCTCATCTCTTTTCAACCCAAACCCAAACGCAAAACGAACAACATCAACAAAAAAGCAACGAGAGCACAAGCGGAAGTAGATAGATATTCTTCGCTGTTGGCGTAGACTAGGGTAATCATAATGAAATCGTCTAAGAATCGTAGCTGCCAGCGTTGGCCTGGAAAGATCTTCTTTGCTCTATTGATAGCACTTCCAATGGCAACAGCTTTTGCAAATCCTTCTAGCTTGCCATTTCCTACACAAAAATTAAATAACCCTTCTTCCACTGCGTTCATTTCAACAAAACGGTTCAACACTCACAACAATTATGATGTCGAAGTCAAAGAAACGAGACAGACCACTGACAAATACCATCTGATTTGGTCACCGTCATTCTGGAAGAAAGCAGCTGTCAGTACGATTATTTACAAGAGCATTCAGCTCCTTGCAGACAAAAACAATCTCAGCACTGTCGGTAGAATGTCATCGTGTCACCAATCGAAAATAACTGCACTTGTACTTCCGCTGCTAAGTTCGTCATGTTGTGCAGTGCAACTAATAATCAACGCATTATCCGGTTGGGGATGCGCTGGCTTCAATACAATATTGGGTCCTGTTCGGCCCTTGCTTCTTCCTCTACTACTGTTGTCTACTTGGAACTTATTGCCACAACGATCTCTTGGCTGGACAGCATTATCCTTATTCTTGGCATTTCTACCTGAACTCGTGTATATATTCAATTCTCTTGCAAGGAATCAATGGAAGAAAGAGAAGTATACATCATTGCAAAATAATGCAGTGACTGCAAGACTTCAATTAGCAATCCCGACAATGGGATGCATCGCTTGCGTGAATAAAATTGACACGTCCATCCGACAATGCGATTCTGCAACTAGCATCACACAGGAGAAATCATGGTTGACTGAGGGATCCGGAAAAGGTGGCATGGCTGAATTGAAGATATCTGCCCAGAGTAGGGAGGATATTGATAAAGTCGTCCAAAATGTTGTGACCGCCGTTAAGAATGCTGGTTTTGAAAGCGAGACAGTAAGCATACAGATCGATTAACAATCCAGTCCTTTCAACAAGGCTTACTTTCTATGCTTGTGTGGGGAGAGTGAATTTCAAGCATGTGTATCGGTATCTTATGTATTGATAACTTTTCAATCCCGTATGATTGTGCGGCCACAACAAGCAGTGAGGTCCGTAAGACAATGGTTCCACAACCAAACAAAACAGCGAGGTCGATCAGTCCTGTAATATCAACAACAAGTGCAATATTATTCAACAAAGTAAAATCATGAGTTCGTCTGTATCAAAGGCAAGGGATGCGAGAGATGAGCGGGTCAGTCAGCGTCAGCATGCGATTGATACTGTTGTGGATACTGCAAAAGACGCCGCCGTAGAGGGGCTAGCTCTACACCCGGCCGCTGCTATCTTTCGCAATGAAGCGTTGGCTGGCGTAGGCGACGAAAACGCAGTTCTTGAAGTGGAGAACTCACGTTTCAGGCATCTTCGTGATATTAGCCAAAAGCTGGATATCACCTTTTCCACTGCCTCGTCCGAGTCCCGTCCTGGAACAAATGCAATCTTCGTTAACTATCATGAAACCATGCGTGTAAGAACACTCCTCAGCAACGGAATTGTTGCGCTCATCGACGGTAACGAGGAGCTCGTGATTCCAATCAACGATGCTAGTGCTCATCCCATTGATGACTGCGGAACATTTGGAAATATTTCGGGGAATCTGGCTGGTATGAACATTGGCTCGTTCCCTGGAGGCCCGTTCTTTTACAGCGTGCCTAAAGTTAGAGTCGAAGACGATGGTAGTGTTCAACTCACTTTACAGCTGTCTCCACTTATCTGCATTGAAGGAAGACTCCAGGCCCAAATCTCAAATGATGCCCTCGCTGCATACGTCGAAAGGGGAAATTTCATGGCATGCATGTCATCCCCAGTCCCTTTACCTCTCATCAATAATCGTGAGCCTCCGTCACAGACGAACGGAATCACTTTCACGCCTACTTTGATCTCAATGTCACTTACTCCGCATCTGAAGAAGACTCTCACTTTTGTTAGTGAAGTTGTTTCTTCAGCACCGAGTGGTTTCAATGAGGATTTGGTAGATAACATGCGACGCCTTGTCGTCGAGGCACTCGGAGAAAGTGAGCACAAGGACGTCTTGAGTAAGAACTTGGAGCTCAAGTGTGAGAGTGCTGCCCTCGCTGGTATACGTAACCTGATGTTGAGGATAGATGTTTCTCATAGTGCAGGTGCATTCAGTGTAACTCTTGATGAGGGTGAGAAACTTACAGGTAATCCCATGTGGCGTATTGCACTAGACGGCAGAGAGAATATGCCGTTACCTGTTTCAGATATGGGAAGTATTAGACTCTCTTTCTCGGGGTCGCGATTGAATATGATGCTGGCTGAAACATTGTTTCATGTTGGACGAGGAGCACAGCCCCTTGTCTTTCGTTTGGAATTTGTCCAAGAGTCCATTTCATCCTGTTCGGAATCTTCAACTGGGACGACTTTAGCGAAGATGAAATATCACAGATTGCAGAGGATTTACGTACCAAGTTGGAGAGTGTCCTAGAAGGGAATGGCGATGATTTGTTCCCCTCGACGATGACGTTCAGGATTATCAGTATTTTTTGCGAGTTATCTTTCGCTGACGACAAATTGAAAATGGTCGGACTCATGAAATAGCCTGTTACCGCTAAATAGAAATTCTTGTGGTTCAATGCAAGTGCAATGCTTTTACGATAAAACCAAGACGCTATTCTAAGACAGAAAGCTTACAAGTCGATCGAATGAGGTCTATAAACAACTACCTTTCCAACGTTCCGGAAGGAGAGTGAATTTCAAGCATGTGTATGTATCGGTATCTATCTTATGTATTGATAACTTTTCAATCCCGTATGATTGCGCGGCTTGTTCACAACCACATTAAACAGCGAGGTCCTTATCATTGTCACAACAAGGCAATATTAATCATGGGTTGTTCTATATCAAGGGCAAGGGATGCGAGAGATGAGCGGATCAGTCAGCCTCAGCATGCGATTGATACTGTTGTGGATACTGCAAAAGACGACGCCGCTGTAGAGGTAGAGGAGCTAGCTCTACACCCTGCTGCTGCTATCTTTCGCAACGAAGCGTTGGCTGGCGTCGGCGACGAAAACGCAGCTCTTGAAGAGGAGAACTCACGTTTCAGGCATCTTCGTGATTGTATCCAAAAGCTGGTTGTCACCTTTTCCACTGCTTCGTCCGAGCGTCAGGGACCAAATGAAATTCTCATTCATTACCACGAAACCATGCGCGTCGAAACACTCCTCAGCAACGGAAGTGTTGTACTCGTTGACGACAGCGAAAGGCTCGTGATTCCAATCAACGATGCTAGTGCTCATCCCATTGATGACTGCGGAACAGTTGGAGATATTTCGGCGAATCTGGCTGGTATGACCATTGGCTCGTTCCCTGGAGGCCCTTTTCATGGCGTTCGTGCTAAAGTTAGTGTCGAAGACGATGGTAGTGTTCAACTCACTTTTCATCTATCTTCACTTATCTGCATTGAAGGAAGACTCGACGCCCAAATCTCAAATGATGCCCTCGCTGCATACGTCGAAAGTGGAAATTTTATGTCATGCATGCGAATGCCATTCCCTCTCTTCCATATTACTACTGAGCCTCCGTCACAGACTAACGGAATCACTTTCACGCCTACTTCTATCTCAATGTCACTTACTCCACGTCTTAAGAAGACTCTCACTTTTATCAGTTAAGTTGCTTCTTCAGCACCGGGTGATTTAAATGAGGATTTAGTGGATAACTTGCGAAAGCATGTCGTCGAGGCACTCGGAGAAAGTGAGCACAAGGAACTCTTGAGTAAGAACTTGGAGCTCAAATGTGAGAGTGCCGCCCTCGCTGGTATTCGTAACCTGATGTTGGGGATAGATGTTTCTCATAGTGCAGGTGCATTCAGTGTAACTCTTGATGAGGGTGAGAAACTGTCAGAGAGCACGTGGTTTATTTCACTAGACGGCAGAGAGAATATGCCGTTACCTGTTTCAGATATGGGAAGTATTGGACTCTCTTTCTCTGGGACGCCGTTGAATAAAGAGATTATTCAAACAATTGCTCATATCGGTCGAGAGGATCAGCCGATTATGTATCGTCGTGGACGTATCAGTTTCATCTTGTACGGAAACTTCAACTGGGATGACTTTAGCGAAGATGAAATATCAGAGATTACAGAGGATTGGCATGCAAAAATGAGGAGTGTCCTCGTAGGAAATGGCGAAGACGTGTTCCCCGCGACAATGAAGTTCCGGATTGACGGTATTTCGTGTGAGTTTTCTCTAGCTGACGACTTATTGAGAATGGTCGGTCTCGTGAACCAGCCTCTTACCAATGAATAGGAAATTAAAGCTGGTTCAATGCTGGTGCAATGCTTTTACGATATAACCAAGACGCTATTCTAATTGTGCTAGTTCAATTTATTTCCATAGCTTTAACGTCTTATCAAAACCACACGTGACAACACCACAATCTCGCCCATCCAAAACATCAATGCCCATAACTTTTCCTTCATGACCTTCAAGGGTTGACAAGAGCTTCCAATCTCGTGTACTCCAGATCTTACCTGTCCCATCAAAGGACGAAGATGCCAAAAACTCACCGTTTTGAGACGATGTCGAATGAGAGAATTTCAATTGTGTAATCAGATTGGTGTGTGCTGGAATAGATGCCGATGGACGGCGACGGCGGAGGTCCCATATCTTGATAGTACCGTCATCACCTGCGGTGGCTAGCTGAAACCCATTGGGGCTAAACTCAGCGCAAACCACACGCTTTGCATGTCCCAAGAAATGACACGCCGACTTTCCCGTTCGCAAATCCCAACATTGCACCACACCTCCAAAATCAGTCGTTGATACTAGTGATCCATCGGGATGAAAACCAACGCCATACACTTCTCTTGCATGTCCATCTTGCAGTAACAATTCTTTCCCTTCTGCCATAGAGGATGTCTCCACATCCCAGAGACGCCACGTATGATCGAAACTGGTAGTAGCAACAAACCTACCGGTTGGATGGAAAGCTACACTGCATAAGCGTGCTGCGTGACCTTTCAAATGAGCACACTCTTCTATATTGTAACGTAGTTGTTGATTGTTTTTTGCTTTGTTGCCATCATCAACATCCATTGAATCTGCAGCAGCATCTTCGTTTAATGTCACCTTGCATAACTTTGCTGAAAGATCAATCGATGCAGAAGCTACCATTGTTGTCAAACCTTCTGTCGAAGTAGTAGATGTCAGGTAGGGTCTCATGGCAATACCCATAATGCGATCTTCATGGACAATATTTTTTGCACCCAACAAATCTAATGGTGCTACTTCATCAGTTGTCGTTTCACCCCCATCAACATCTCGATGATCTTTTCCACCATTCCAAATTTTAATGCCACCACTCCATCCACCAGTGGCAATTATCTTTGGCAATGGACCAGTATAGTCAAGATGGCTGTTATTTCCCAAGGACGATGTACAAACTGCAGATAGTGGGCGGACATCTCCGTATTGAGATCCCTCCAATGCTTGATTCCTGATAGAAGTGTAAATCGTTTCACAGTTATCGTCCAAATCCTTTACAAGTACCGAGTCCTGCTTAAGATTGTCGCCATGGTACATGCTACCAAAAGCTTCATCGGCATCATCGTCAGCATCCTTATCAAACAATCTCGCCCTCTTTTTGCTACGTGTCCACCGAATCATACCCCTTCGACGTCTTCGTTCCATTTCTAATCGATACCGTGATCTTCCAAGAGAATATTTGCACATTATCTCCCTCGCGTCAATCAATTCCTGCGGTGCATGAGTGTAGGTTGTCTCTGTAATTTCCACCCGTGCCTCCGCAGCAGCAGAGGCACTTTCCACCATCCCATCAGGCCTAGGGACCTCCATCTGCGCATCCACGAGTCCCTTCTCCTGTTGCTCCTTCCAAACCTCCCAACGTGCCAATATCATCCGCAGCCTATCTCGAATAGCTGCCAAATCCTCCCCGAACATTCGGATGGGTTCCCCCATTTCACGTAATTTGTCGCGGACATCGGCGGGGAGAGTTGGGACGTCAATTGTTGAAGCGCGTTTGCGGGCTTCAATGTCCAGTAAGATGAGGCGGTGGGATTGCTGGGCGGCGAGGGAGTCAGAGGTGAGTTCTAGGTACTCGACTCCCCCCGAGCTTGGGGCAGCAGCTGAGTAGGACGTCGCCATGGTGTGGTGTATATGATTTTCGGATTTTAGGAAGGACAACTCGGCGATAAAAAAGATACACATCTTATCCGACCATCAGAGTCGTGGGTAAAAGTATTCTGTACGTGGGTGCTCCGAGATTTCCGGCGGCATGTTTTGAGTTCGGTGCTTTTGTTCTGAGCTTGGAGCTGGATGCTGTTGCTTGCTTGCTGCTTGCTATTGGCTTGCTTTGCAAAATGGAAGGCTGAATCATAACATCACAGCTAGTCTCGGGTTGGCATAATGTTGCGGTCTTGCGTATTTTCCTTGGTCAGGCCTTTGACCACCGTCTCATCATCAACTTGTCGACCATCTTTATGTCTGTTGCAAGCAACAAACACTAGAAGCGTATGGTCCACCGGCCAAGAACCTCGTCGCTCTACATACCTCCAGGATGCACTGACTCCAGATGAAATTCAAACTGCCTCATCTGCCGTGAAGGGATACATGTCGGCTTCTGGTGTAGACGACCCTCGCTTTGTCGCTGTATCACTCAAAGAACCCAGACCAAACATAGATGAGCCACCAAAACGTCAAGCAGAAGTTCTTGTCTTGAATCCTAGCACAGGAATTGCAACAGAGATGCTTGTGCAAGGCGATGAAGTGATTTCATCAGAGGATCTACCGCTTGGAACTCAACCCATGCTGACTCCAGCCGACTGTGATTTGGCAGAATCTATTTCAAAATCGAGTGAGGAAGTACAAAGAGCTCTGAAAGAAAGATATGGCATCACTGATATGGACAAAGTCGTCGGTGATCCCTGGTCAGTTCATTTGGCAAGTGAGGAAGACCGACTTTTAGTGGAAGGCGATGGCAAGCCAAGACGTTTAGTCCAGACCTTTCTCTACCAGCGTATGGAAGGACAAGGTATGGAATGCAACCATTATGCTCATCCTATTGACATTCTACCAATAGTCGATCTCAACTCCAAAAGTGTTGTCAGAATTGATGGTCTTGATAGACTGCCTGCTCCGAAAATACCAACCGACAGTGTAAATTATCATCGTAACCTTTTGCATACAAACTCATATTTGGACACTCAATGGCGCCCAAGAATGAAAGATTTGAGTATAGTGCAAAAGGATGGACCATCATTTAATGTCTCTGATAACAACCTGGTAGATTGGCAGGGTTGGTCTATACGAGTCGGGTTCAACTATCGTGAAGGTTTGGTATTGCACGATATAAAGTACAAAGGACGACCTATCATGAACAGAGCTAGTTTGGTTGAGATGGCGGTTCCTTACGGTGACCCAAGTGCTCCATTTACTCGCAAGTGTGCGTTTGATGTCGGTGATTACGGGCTGGGATATTGTGCTAACTCGTTGGAGCTGGGATGCGATTGTCTTGGGCACATCCATTATTTTGATGTGTGCATGGCAGATGAATTTGGGAATCCATCTGTGAAGAAGAAGGCAATTTGCATGCATGAAGAAGATACAGGTGTACTCTTTAAACACGTGGAATATCGTAATGGACACAATGAGTCGAGACGCTCAAGAGAGCTCGTAATCTCCAGCATTGCTACTGTTGTCAATTACGAGTACTTGTTCTACTGGAGGTTCAAACTGGATGGTTCTATTGAATTCGAAATTAAACTTTCTGGGGAGCTATCCACAAACCTGACCAGCTCAGGAGAGGATCCGAACAATCCGAGCCATGGAGTCCTTGTTGCTCCTGGTGTCAACGCTCAAACTCATCAGCACATGTTTTGTTGTCGTCTTGATATGTCTATTGATGGAGAGAAGAACACGGTCAGTGAAGTCGATATTGTAGCAGAGGAGAGTCTTTATGGAAATGCATTTGGTCCAGTAGAAACAGTCTTGCAGAAAGAACAAGATGCTGTGAGGCTATATGATGCAAATAAAGCTCGATCGTGGAAGATATCAAATGCTGAAGGAAAGTTGAATTCCATCACAGGCAAGCCCACGGCCTACAAGCTCGTTCCTTTCACCAGTGGTGCAGCCGGCCCCACTGTTCTTACACATGAGACGAGTAGTGTTTCGAAAAAGGGAGCTTTTGCACAAGCGCATCTTTGGGTAACACCGTTTGATGAAAAAGAACGGTATCCAGCAGGAGAGTATACTCCTCAGAGCCTCGAACAAGACGGCTTGCCCAAGTGGATCAAAGGAAACCGCAACTTGGAGGCTGAAAATGTTGTTCTATGGCACTGTAAGTAGACATGCTTATCATTTTTACAAACCTCGGTTGGTACGCTATATCCTAACCAATTCTCAAACTACTTCTTTCGCCAGCTTTTGGTGTCACTCACGTACCGCGAGTGGAAGACTTCCCTATCATGAACGTGAGTAGAACTTAATTTGCTTCTCAACCTTGCCATCACATTATTCATATATTCTAACCTCAATCTTGTAAACAGGTCGAGCACACCGGCTTCACACTAAAGCCAGACGGCTTCTTTGACGGTAACCCAGCAATTGATATTGCACCAGATGTCAACAAAGGCTCCAAACTGAACACCCCAGGTTGCTGTAGCAGTTGAGTTCTTGAATAGACTACCATTAACCTAGTGAGCACAGATAAATGAACGCATTCACAAAAGATATGATTGTGTGTTCTGTACGCAATCTGAGTGTTGTAAGTAAGAAGAGTGTGCATCAAAAGACGAGTATCCTACTGGCATATCATTTCATCACTTCATTCAGGCTCACGCGAAAAGATGCCCATCTCATCTTCACATCACACCATTCATCTCACATATCATACATCATGCATCTCCCATCTCCTCACTTTTAGCTACAACAATGAACGCAAGATGTCATCCCCAGCGGAGCCACCAGAGACAGATCCTGCATTCATAGCCAAGGAGGAAGACTTTACAAAGCTTCCTTCCGAGCTATCTCATGTTGATTGGACGAAACCGATTTCTTGGGGCAAATATGCGCCTTATCCACCGTCACATGATGCCGATGCTATCACCACCACCGATGATGATGGGGACAGACAAACAGTAGTGGTAGCTCCACCTCTTCCTCTTACTCCCGAGGGGACTAAGCCATCATTTAAACCACCACATAAAGCACTCGAGTTTCACGTGCATGCAACTTCTGGAAGAGCTCGCTATACAACAGTTCATCTGCCACACGGCCCAGTTGCAACACCTGTCTTCATGCCTGTCGGTACCAAAGGAACACTTAAAGGATTGAGCCCAATGGATGTAACAAACAGTGATGCATTAAACAATCAAATTATCTTGGCAAACACCTACCATCTAGCACTTCAACCTGGAACGGAACTGATTCGTGATGCCGGTGGTTTGCATAACTTTATGAATTGGGATAGAAATATATTGACTGATAGTGGAGGCTTTCAGATGGTTTCATTGTTGAAATTAGCTGAGATTACAGAAGAGGGTGTGACATTTGAGAACCCATTTTTATCAGACAATAACGACAAGGAAGGAGAAACAAACAGTAGCAATAAGAAGCGCACACGACAAGAAGCAACCGAGTCAGGCTCGATGATGTTACTTCGTCCCGAAGACAGTATCTATCATCAAAACAATATCGGCAGTGATATAATAATGGCCTTAGATGATGTCGTTTCTTCTGTTGCTGATGATAAGACTCGATTTCAAATTGCTACGTATAGGACATTACGTTGGCTAGATAGATGCTTTGCTGCCCATCGTCGTCCGCACGATCAAAACTTATTTCCTATAGTACAGGGTGGATTGGATGTAAGCCGAGGAGGACTTCGTGATGTATGTCTGGCTGGATTTCGTGAACGAGATGACAAAGCACCTGGCTATGCAATTGGTGGGTTAGCGGGAGGTGAATCGAAAGATGACTTCTGGAAAGTAGTTGATCATTGCTGCCGTGCACTTCCAGATACGAAGCCACGATACCTGATGGGAGTTGGTTATCCTCTCGATTTGGTCGTTTGCACAGGATTAGGTGTAGACATGTACGATTGTGTTTATCCGACAAGAACTGCTCGATTTGGTGTAGCTCTAATAGACGGGGAAGCTCCAGGAACTCTTCGACTAAAGAGTCACGCATGTTCAGAGGACTACAGAGTAATAATGCATGGCTGCAAATGCATGGCATGTGCTGGGGGATATACAAGATCGCGGCTGCATGCGATGCTCAAGAATGACAACCCTCTGGCTGTATCACTAGTCACGCATCACAATCTCGCGTACATGATGGCTTTGAACAAAAGAATGAGGGATGCGATCAAGAACGATGCATATGGTGATTTTGCAAGATCATTCGTTTGTGATCAATATCGTGGCAAAGATAGTGGGGGCCAAGATGTGCCAAAATGGGTGAAGGATGCACTAGCAGCAGCAGAGATTTCACTAGATTGATAATTCGACCCGTTACTTACACTCAGACTCAATACATCTCGCTGCATGCATGCTACTATCGCATATCGTCTGCTGAGTATGTTTACTCTTCTCGTTTTCTCCTTCTCCCGACAGCTTCTTAAGAACGATGGACAACGCAAAAAGATGAACAGCGTGAGTTGGTGTTTAGCTTAGGAGACTAAACTAACTATCAGCAACAGTCAAAGCTGAAGCTGAATGAACCAGTGCATGTCAGAAGAATGACCTTGAGTGAAGGGTCATCGGAACAAAATAAAGGATGAACACGTTGTCCTCGATGATGCTGCGGAAGATCTGCGAAAGAGTGATCTGATGATGTCATGATGACGCAAAGATGTCACAACGACAAAGAGAAGAGGACAGGTGTCTTCTGTACTCTTAAAACGGCTTTTGATTGATTGAAGTGGATCCAAAGCACGCTTTCTCGGCTAAAAATTCCGAAGAATCATTCCAATCACCTCCTCATAAACTCTGTCGTCAATACTAATCAATCATGATGCTCTCAACATCGCTACTATTGTTTCTTGCCACCTGCGGCATCGAGGTGTCATCCTTCTCTACAGCCCCGATGTTGGCAACAGGAGCTGCAGCTCAACATAGGCAGATGACACATATCTTCTCTATGCCTGATGATCCCTATCCATCTGACTATGATGCCGATGATCTCGAGTCTACAGAGAAGACAGTATCAGTCGACATGGATGAAAACGATGCCATAATTCGTGACGAGTTAAAGCGTGAACTTATATTGCTTTCGTCTGTCACAAATCGGGGTTCGTGCGCAACTACGGAAGAATCTAACTTGGTGGTAGATTTGGTTACTCAATGTACGTGATGCTGAAGGTGCCTTCTGTTTGATTCTCATTCTGATGCAACTTACTCAAATCATATATTCTTTATCCTGATACTGAAGTGGAAGCATTAAACCCAACAGCCGATCCAGCCGCCAACTGCCAGGGCGACTGGGAGCTATGCTACTCCTCTACGCAATCATTCCGATCATCTCCATTCTTTCTTGCAATCAGATCTTTCTTGGGAGATGACAATAAACAAATTGCAGAGAGTGCATTTGATATTCACGATGCAGCAACAACTGCTTCAAGAGTGGGAAAAGTTCGTCAGATTATTGATAAGAATAACAATGAGCTAGTGAGTGAATATGAAGTCAGTGTGGGACTCCTTCCTGGATTGCCAGTGCAAGTGAAGGGGACAGTGATTACTTCTGCTGAGATGAGCGTGATCCGACCCGAATCGTGGGAGTTGGAAGTAAAAGGAACAAAAGTGAAGGGTTCAAATGTTCCATTTCTCGATGCTTTTTTGGATGACAGCGACTTGGAAGTGCCCGTTGGCGAGGCATACAAAGCAGTATCGGGAGCAGTTCCAGTATCTACGTTGAAAACGTTTTACGTCGATGAGGGTCTTCGCATAACAAGAGATGTGGATGAGAACTTTTACGTGTTTACAAGAGCATAAGATATTGTTTCACTACTTTACAAACACAAATTTGCTGTACTAGACTAGATACCTCAAACCACGTTGGCCGATAAACTATTGTACACTGCGTTTGCTGTGGATACAATCATCAGAGGGATGAAGCCTATCACCATGATCCAAGCCAAAGTCCTGGAGACCATCCACTTCCTGAAAGACGCACCTCCATCTGATACTTGATTGAAGAATCTCTTTCGTCCAGCAAGCTTGAGATAAGCCCCACACGGAATTATGAACGCCATCATAATGCTAAAGCTGCTTCCAAGCAAATCCCAAACCACGTCAATGCTTGAGACGCTACATGCGATAATGGCAGCAGACCAAAACACTGAAAGAGCTGCAGCTATCCTAAGTAGCCTACTGTCAGTGCCATCCTGTTCAATTGATCTTGACATAGACCTATTTTCATCAAACTCATCTAAATCATCTCGCGTCGCATCTGGAGCAGTGCTTGCAATTGATCTGTTCTCCATTGCCAATAGCGGCTCCTCCAAATGAGTGGCCTGTGCAACTTCCATATGCTCGAACTGAACCTCCGTTAGTCCATTTGGACCATCATCATCACTAAACATAGCATCAGAGACATCAAGAGGAGCCAAAGACGATTTCCGCGCACTCTTTGCCATAATTCGTCTCCCACATCTCGTACCTGCCACTGCGCGTACTAAAATATCTCTAGCTGGAATCACTAACATTGGAAAGGCCAATGTGATTGTCATAGCTAAGCACATTCTTCCTAGTAACAGTAATGGGTCATCCTCATCAAAGTCTAAGAGAATGTTACCTTGTATTTCTCCATTCGAAGTACACTTTGCATATAGAGAACCAGTTAAGCCGATCACGTAATAGAACAGTGTCGCTGGCCACATGGAAGTTCTCACCCACTGTGTCACTCTATCAGACGTTGGGCATCGCAATTCATTGTGAATTGGAAGCACATTGAAATGACAAATATACGAAGAAATGAAAAGAGGAACAGCATCCAATACCATTTTCATATTTGATGGGAATGCTTGCATTGAAGATTCACTGCTCTCTTTGTTGTCACTATTGTCATTGTCGTGTTGTTCATTGAAACCCAATTGACACTCTATCGATCTGTATGCAACACATAACCCGACTGTCAAAACAGACGCCATTGATGCTGCACCAACATTCTTCAAAGCTGTCAGATTCTTCATGATGCACAAGGGGCTCACAATGAGAATGACAGTCAACATTGCAAGATTCCTCGAAAATGTAGGACCACCCCCTGTTCCTTCGGGCGGAATTACAACAGAATCTACAAGTGGTTCAAGCATATCTCGCAGAAGCACTGCATAGCCTGCAGTCCCAAAGAAGCAACATGCAAACACCAATACACTCGAAAGTACCCGCGCTTTAGCTCCAAATGCTTGGCTTGCCATGTTTTCATAGGATGCAGTTCCCTTCTTATCATTGTCGAGTGGATCATTGTGATTGTCTGACATGTCTCTACGTTCTGTCGAATAGATACCAGCCTTCACCAAGAAATAAATCGACTGCTGTGCAAGAACACTTGTGATCACCAAAAGTATCGGCGCCACGAACATGTTGCCCGTTTGATGGAATGCCAAGGGAAGAGATAGACTTCCACCGCCGACCATTGATGAGAGAAGATTGAAACGAGCAGAGGATATGTTTCCCTGACGCTTACTTTCATCTTGCCTTGACATGATGTGATATTAATATATGCAGCACTCTTTTAACAGCAGCAGCGGCGACAGTATCAGCCCACAAGTTACTCAATCAGTGATACTTCTGCCCCAGTTGCTATTGTATCGGTCAAGGAGAATTATGACGTTCATTGTGAGAACATCAAAAAGTTCTTCAAAATTTTGAGTTGGGAATTTGGCACCGTAGATAGCGAGAACGAAAGTATCCTTTATCTACGTTTGTGCAAGAAAAAAGCAATCAAATGCAAAAGCTAAGTACAATCTACAATACACACAAAAGCATGCATGAAGTGATTGGGAAGAAGCGCAAGAGGCAGGGATAGCGTAGAGGATGATTAGCAGCAGCCACCTCCAAGAGCACCACTGGCGAAGTGAAGAGATGCCGACTTGCGATGTCGAAAATTCTGTGTGCTCACCAGAGTTAGAGTTCATCGATAACACCCAAAGACGTTACAATCCGGTCAATTTAAAATGTGGAGTGACAGTGCAATTGGGAGAAAACGTGCTAAGAGACAGTCCTGATATCATTGATGTTATGAACCATGACTTGACGAGCTGCTTGTCAGTGCTACCTGCATCTGTTGGATGGCTTGTGAAGAGAACACATATTTGGGTGAACAGAACTTATGCCTATGGAAATATACATGCACCAACGGTCGTATCACACTCTACTGCTCACCACTTTCCAGGTTGGCTTCTTTGGTGAGTTTGTACAGTTGATCAAACGCACTTTGCAAAGATCTCTTTCTGACACTGTCACTCTCGTAGGGTACAAGACAAGGCTGAAAAAGAAGCATCTATTGAAATATACAACTCTGTTGAATACCTAAACTTGCGCCTTCACTACAATGGATGCGGGCTAATGCTGCACGAGCTTTGTCATATAATTCACCAAACGACTCTTCCCGGAGGATTGAGCAATATGCTGGTGATTGAAATGCACAAAATTGCCAAAGAGAGTGGTAAATATTCGAGAGTACTTCGTAGAGATTGGGCCCTGAACGAAGTTGATACAGATGTTGCATACTGTACTCTCAATCACAAGGAATTCTTTGCAGAGATTTCAGTCTCGTACTTGTCTGACTTTTATCATGACGTGGATGGGACAGGAACTGTCGATATGGCGAAGTGCTCTCCACCGTTTGTCTCTCCAGTTGTTCTTGGACGTATGCAGCAAAAGCATCACATACATAATAATGGGAAGAGCCTTGTAGAATGGAGAGACTTGACAAAGTTTGGACGAGGTCTACCTCATTGCAACAAGTTCTTCCCTTTTACAAAGGGCCAATTACGACGATACGATCCAAGAGTATACAAATGCTTTTCAAAGTTGTGGCAATTCATTGAATCATGGGAAGATATGGATAGAAGATGCAAATGCAAGATTGGCTGTATTTAGAGGTGCAGAGATGTGTATAATAGTGTTCAAACTGTACAATAATGGGAACGTTTCCAACATCTTCTTTGCTTTTTGCCCCCGGAGGGGGCCCTTTTGAAGTGGGATGCATGGGTGCGGGTGAGGGGTTAATGAGGGGTTAACGCTCTCTCCAGGAGCACAAAACTTTTCAAGGTTATGAGCTCACAAAAACTCAGACTCATGAGTTGATTAAAAAGAGTCCATGGTAGATGGTGGAGATAATGTAATTTTAATATCTTCATACTATGGCGCAAGTAGGCTATTGGTTTGCTAGGTCTCAATCTGCTGGTGGGGCTCAAAGTAGCGTAAAGTTAGGGTAAATTACGTACTTTGTGTCTTACCTACGTACCTACATTTGTGGTGAGTGGTGATGGATGGGTATCTTATTAGTGGAGGGAGGTTTTCTGACCAGCCCGCCGTTCTCGCCCGTACAATACCAAAATACACACCAAGAGCCGAGAACACTGTACGTACCAACCGTCTACTTTTTGGCGTGCCAACTGCCCTCCGGGGGCAACTTCACGCAGTGACCCGATTATTTTCTGCATGAACCGTGTAACACGCTTGTAGGTAACTTGTAACAAGCATGTTAGGGGGCGCTGCGCTAGCCCTCTTTATCAGCGCCCTTCCTCATTTCCAAATTGAAAATTGCCCTTCATTCGCCATGAAAGACCAACGGTACTATTGTAGTATTAGAGATCCAGACGAGCGCAATAATAGAAGCAAACAACATGTCGGACGGTACTCCTCCAGGATATATGAACGATGAAAAGATGGCAGGCGATGAAGGTGGAGCGCACGATGATGCAGCCGACACGAGACAAGATATTTATCAGACTTTGGATCCACTCGATCCTCGCAAAGTGTCATTGGACATCTTTGAGATGTACTGTCATGAGATGGTAAATACTCCATCGGTTGGTAGGAGGGCGTATCTTATCAACAAGATGAAGGTGAGTTGTTTTAATTTGACGAAATTTCACGATGTAGTTTGCTTTGCCGAATTATTGACGTCTTATTTTTGGTATCCACATGACATAACATTATTTACAACGGTACAGTACATGATGACAAGGCTCATTGGGCATCAGTATCCATATGGTCGCTTGTATAACCGCACATGCATTGCCAATATCACCGCACGTGTCTGCGCACGTCAGCCTTACTCCATCGACGACGCGTCAGATGCAGACGATGGATACAATTGTCAACTTGCTGATTGTCTAATTGATTTTCCACCTGAAAAGTGGAAGAAGATTATCCTGCAGTTTGAGGATTTGAGGGAGAGTTTACTTCGCAAAGATGCTGCTTTGATAGTTCTTCCTGAGGAATTGAGTGATGAGGATGATGGGAACACACAGGATGAAGCTCCTATGGAAGATGACAGCGTGAACCCATTGCTCGGATCATCAAAGGAATTTACAGAGACATACAACAAAATACTGAACTCTATGAAGTTCCACATGTGCTTGAGTCACATTCAACCTCAGCTTGAGAATGCTATGATAAAGGAAAATTTTGCAGATGAGGAGGCTGTGGTTATACCGCATGATGATATTGTGGCATTCTAGTAAGTGCAACCAAGAAGGATTGGTGTTGACCTGGCGAGGAAATACACATTCTCATGCTCTTTTTGACTCTGACTTTCCTCTACTTTTGCAGTAATGAAATTGAAGAAGCATTTGGTGGTAATCATGATAACAGCAAACATGCTCAACTTCTGAACTCCCTTCTTGTTACAGGCAAGAAAAGGGGACGTTTTCATTTGAAGTCATTTGATGAAATAAAGGACATCTACGTCACTAACATGCGGCTGTTTGATCTTGCCAGATTTCAAAACACATTTTTGAAGCTAATCCGTAGTTGGTCAGAGATGGTATTACCTGTTGCTGAACTGACAAAGTTGGGATATGGCTCCACAACTCCTGCAGTTAGCACACAAAACAAGGAAAATATTAGCAGTCTTGGATCTGCATTTGCAACTAGGACCACAAACCAGCAGCGTGAACAAAAGAAATCTTCAATTGATCAAGCAGGAAATGACAAACCTGAGGAGGAGGAGGAAGAGGAGAAGGATGTCGGCGATGACGATAGCGCTGGAGAAAAGGAAGATAACTTGGGTCGTCTCAAGCGGACGAGAGTGGCTTTAATGAAAAATGTGGAAGACCCTCTCGATGCTTGTGTGGCAAAGGCAAAGTCTGCACGAACACGTTCAACAACACGTCATGTCACTGCAGAAAGTGAAAGCACAGTAAGCACTCCCAGTTTCCTCAAGAAAAAGAAGAGCTCATACAAAATAGCCTTTTCTGATTCAGATAATGAAGATGATGATGACAATGCCAAGGGCAAAGCTGAAGAAACCGCAGTTGAAATGGACGAACTTGAGGACAGCGCGGAGGAGGACGAAGGTGTCAAGTTGAGCAAAGTGCCCAAACGCTTCAAGCCAAATGTTGATGTAGCTCCCAAGAAGATCGCCGTTTCGAAAGCAACCAAACCAAAACAAGGGAAGAGGAAAAGGTTTACGGATTCCGAAGATGCCGCTATTCGAAATGGAGTCGAGCGTTTTGGTGCGGGCAAATGGTCCGATATCAAATCATACTATCACATTGATCTTGCAGACAGGACAGCGGTCCAAATCAAAGATCGCTGGAGGACTTTGAACAATTGAGAAGAGGGCTGATGATTCATGAACAATATTTACTTTATAAGCGTACCATGTCTATAGATTTCCGTGTCTACTTATGTTTGCACTAAGAACTCTATTTAGTCATCCTTGACACCATCGAGAAGGTCGAGTGCCATATTCCATGTCGCAGACTCGTTGGATGGGCTCCACTGCCAAAGTAGTTGAGTTTCTTTGTCTTGCATTTGAAAGTTTGCAGAGTCATCCAAGCTTCTGTCAAGAACACGACCCACCATACTTTCTTTTGTACCACGTTTGTCACAAAGCAATTGCTTCGATGTAAGAACAACATCATAAAATATAGCGGAAGTCACACCGGAGAGACGCTTCTTCATCGCCTCAAGACCACATTCACATCGTTGAAAGCTTGATGCCATGTTTCGGCTCAGGAACGATATGGACAACATGTAGAAGTAGTCCTGTCGATTCAGTTTGTTTGCCTTCTTCAATGCTGCGGCAAATATATCCAGCAGAGCACTTGAATCGCGAGAGGACGAATCCATACTGGGTAGACCACCCTTCATTGATTGCAGAAGCGACAACTGCAATGAATCTCTAGTTTCATCTTCGACTGACAGTAAATTAAGGATTGGTAGTAATTTCTCTGCAACAGATTTGGTGATCTTTGTTGGGAAGTCGTGACGGAAGAAGAACCTCATAAATCTCGCACAAATCACATACTGGCCTCCATATTCAATGAATGATTCGCATAGATCGCCAACAAAGTCATCAAGAGCCCTCACTTCATCATCAAGCAGTAATTTCTCAGCCGCAAAAGAAGGATCAGTATCAGTAGCTTCGTCTTCGGTAGTTTTCTTTGCTCTTGACAAACGAGAATGTTGAAAGCATTCTTGGATGAATTCTCGGACCACTACAGAGTCATTCAACTCTTTGCAAGGATCTCCATACAATTGACTGAATAGCAAGCTCAAATATGCCGCAATGGTGTCATCCCTCAATATCTCTTCAGGGAATAAGCACACGTTACAAAGATGATACAGCTTTGTCCCTGTGTTGACCTGGAGAGGACACAATGCCTCCAGCTGCACAAGAAGAGAGAGCGCGCCTGTAACAATTCCCGTTGCATTTTTGATACCTTGATCTTCACCGGAAGCTTCACCTGATGTGATGGTACTTGATAGAACATTCCATAGCCATGTTGTGCCCACGGGTAAGAAGAATCGTTCTTGCCTTGCATTCGCTGCAGTTGAAAAGTCAGCAGTACATCGCAAAGAGTTGAGTGGGCCCTTATTGAACAGTTTGTCACTGTGCTCTAGCTGCTCCTTTCTGTCTCTACTGGCGACACTCAGCTCTCCAAGGAATAGTGATCGAAAGATGTCGGTGCCTCCGTCTTGATCCCCACCCACCCTAAACAAGTCCTGTTGACCGAAAACAAAGTAGGCTAGTGCTTCATGACCAACATTCATTCTGCCGACCAAAGAAACTGCAAATGCTAAAATATGAGATCTGCCATTTTCTCCCGCTCCAATGTCACTCAAGTACTTCAATACTGAATACTCTGCTTCAACGAACCAAGATTGACGTGCGACATGAACGTTATTGCCATTTGTGTGAGCAAGTTCTCCATTTTTAGATTTCACATTGTTCAAGACACTCAATATTGCAACTAGCAACTTTTGGGCTATCTCGTCATCAGTTGCAAAGTTTGCAGCAAGATCCATGAAAGAAATCACAAATGCACAAGCAATCGCCTCTTTTTCTAAAGCGATTGCTCTGGACTCGTCATCCACTTCCAACCAGCTAGCGCGATATGACCAGCCGAGCGATGTTTCGAGAGCATGCTTCAACAAATCTGACTCAAGAACTCCCTCGATTACACTACGACAAGACTCCTTCGACAAAATCGGTATCGATGCAGTTGTTGTAGATTGCTTTGCAGCAGTTGCAAAAGATGAAAGGAATCGCAATTGGGAGGAAGCCATCTTCAAGACAGAGTCTCTATCATCACTGCTGCAATCACGCAATAAAGCTGGAAGCGATGTTGCACAGCTTTTGACTGAAGATGATAACCATACTGCTGACATGGGCAGTGAGTTATCTTGTTCAGGTATGGATGACAACTGACTACCACTTTGTGATTGTATCACGTTAGAAGCGTCACAAAGGTCAGCAAAGAAGGAAAGAAAGTGCACGCAGATTGTGTTCTGGGGCTTCTGGACTGCAACGTGCGGCGCAGCAATGCTAATGAGAGACTGCACATGTTCAGTAGCAAGCCCATATCTGACCAATATTCGTAGTAGAGCCAGACTCCACATCTGAACTTCCAACTCATCTTCATTATCCGTTTGAAGGCACAGGATCCCTTGCAAATGAGGCATAATTGAATCAAAGGGCATATCAAGCGCGGCTACATCTTTGGATTGTCGTGCTAGGGTGCAGAGCAAAATTAAGAACGGAAGCACGTTCTGAGCATCAAAGAGAGCACCACTCTCATCAGGTCTAGGACTAAGGCAGTACGATGCCAGAAAGGGGAGTAACCCTTTATGATTGGCAATCGCCAAGGCAGCTCCTAATCTCACTGCCAACATAGCCAAGATTCCACAAATGCTTTGTAAAGTTGTCACCTGAATACGACCCCCAGATGAAACGTCCTTCGATAGAAATGCTATCACATCCGAGAGACATGGTAAAATACGCATCCGTGATAATAGGATCCAGGGTGGGTCATTGTAGAATACTTTCGAGTCTGACTCTGCCGATGCAGCAGAAGAATCTGCCCGATAACACGAACCATTTGTACCACTCTTTTCAATGGGCGTAATTGTTGTCGGCGGATACAGTTCGGCACCCGAGGGCACATGCGAGATATCACTCATGAAAGAGGTTGCGTATAGTTCAAAAGGATCATACACTCCAATTGACGACGGGTTGACATTCACAACATGATATGGATGCACAAATAGTTTCATCAGGCAATGGATTGAGCGTAAACCCTGTGATAAGAGAGCCATACCGCTCGAGGTGTGAGCCAGCGCGAGGGATTCATCCAGAATACATCGTATCGCAACTGGTAGCAGCGGAGGATATGATTTTTGAAGCGACATCCTATCATCGGTAGAAATTGAGAAACAGCTTCGTTGCGTTTCGATAAGCATTGCTTTTACATCCTCCTCCAAAATATTGCACACACTTCTTGCACCAAGAAGTCTCTGTCTAAAGGAAGTGGAACGAAGTAATGATGTCGCAGTATGCAACGTGCTATTTCGTTCATCAGTGGAATTCTTGTCATTCGTACTCTCTAACGAACTTGTAGGCAATGAAGGCGCTAGCCCTAGTTCAATTGCCTCAATGTATGCAAGATCCATATCCTCCGGAGTACGTATCTTGGATAGCAACTCTGCAACCTTTTCCTTTCCCTCTCGTACCTTCTTCTCTTCTAGCTCAACTTCCATTTCTTTTGATAGAGATGGACTGCCGGCATCATTGTTTTGTGTTGTGATCTTATCCCTCACTGGTGCATCTTTTTGTTGTGTTACTTGTTCATTTCGTTTTTGCTTTGCTCTATTTCGAAGGAACGCTATCGACTCGGCTGATAAGATTGATTTCACCTCCTCAACGCCATCACGTATCTCGTCTATAGACATGTTTGCCAACATTGACTCATTAACATTCCCAATATCATTTGCTCTCTGAGGCGATGTAGATTGATTGATTTTTGTAGAATATTGTGTAGTGGATTGAGCACTACTCTTTTGGCTAGTAACAGTTGATGATAAATCTTGACCTTGAGCCATCCTACCCTTACGTGTAAGCGAACCAACTGGAGCAAAGTCAAGGGAAGGAAATCCTCCTACGGTAGGATTTGTTGACCCACCTTTTTTGAGTTGTCTTTGTTTGAACCGAGATTCTCTCTTCTTTGGTTGTGCTGTAGCTGATGTACTCTTATTGGTATTGAGCTCAGCTGGGCGTTCACGAATGCTATCAGATATTATAACCGGTCTATGACTATTTTTGTTCGCAACACTATCTGTTGGACGATCGCTGTCTCCTTTCTGCTGCGTCCTTTCCATTATTTCTGCAGGTGGCGTAGGAGTGATGGATTGTTCTTTTACATCTATATTTTGAGTTTTGTTCTTTAACGCTGCAGAGGAGTGAATTTTTGGAGCCCGTGATGCTCGTATCACTCGTGCAGCTGGCATCTCGCCTTCACCCAGTGACTCCATCATCTCTTCACGGCGAGCCAGTGCCCGTTGTGGAAATCTTGGATGATTATCGGCGGCGTGTTTCCGAGAATGCAATTGTCGCTCTTCATCTGGAGATGGCATCGCCAACATTGACGACACAACCTCGTCAGTCAATCCCTCTGTATTAGCCATTGTTATGTAGGAGTATATGGCTGCTGCGTGGTTAGTTTATTCTACACTTTATACTATCTAGCAACCAACCAAAGCAACATAAGCGTGGAATCATCGATGTCATCATTGCTTGGAAAAGGACGGAGGGGGCAAAGATTTCGTCTGTCTGCAAGATCTTTGGCGATAAATAGCGAAGATGGTGTGGATCCAGGCCAGCCAGGATTGCCTGCACCTCTATGTGGTTGCACTACAACTAACTCTCTATACCTTTCTTTATACATGTTATCTAAGGGTCATCTTGATCTGCAAGGATAGGAAGTGAGGAGGTGAGGAGTCAGAATGAAATCGGCGACAAGAAAGAATCTACAAATAAAACATCAGTCATAGTGAGCGAGTTCAAATCAAGATATCTCTCACCTGTGAATATTTCATATTTGGAGTGTCCTTTCATTACCATATCTGCCAGGCTCTTCTCTTCGTCTTCCCGTGATGGTTTCTGGTCCAAGAAAACATTTGGTCTTCCTTTCACTGCTTTATTACTTGCAATCTTACCAAATGGGAAGCTACTCTTGCCAGTATCCTCAACCTTTTCTGATCTTTGTTCAACATTGTGTTCAACAGAAGAAACAGACTCTTCCTCATCAGATACAATCTGATCAGTTGGTTCTTTCTTCTCTTTTGTGTGATCAGCAAGTCCAGTTTGTTCTGTTCCATTCAATGGTTCCCAATTATCTGCATCGCTGCATTCTTCTTCAAGGATCTCAATATCTTCTCCCGTCCATCTATCATGTCCCGTCTTGGAGTTGTTGGGAGCTGAACCATCATCCGAGAAAAAGTCTGCATAAGGTTGTGCATTCCATCTTCGTCTTGCAGCCCGACGACGCCAAATTGTAAGAGCAGCATATACATAAATGATAAAAAAGAACGTCGTCCCCAAGAATGCACAAGGCCAGCGCATACTACGAAAAAACTCTTGAATTGGAGACATCTCTTTCCCATACCGAAGCTTTGATGATTGTATTTGGATGCTTTGGAGACTAGATGAAAATGATGCAGGATTAGGAACACCCAATGTAACTTCTACATATGATAACGATCGCTTAGCACTGACATCCACATAGTTATCAAAGGCGAGGAGTGTGATTGTTCGAGTTTCCGCCAGAAGCCCAGCCGATAGAGGAAATAGTAGCGACAATTTGCGAAATACAGCTATCATGTTACTCTCAAAAGGAAGCATGGATGATTGTTTAGATGACGCCAACAGTTGTTTGTCGCTTGAGCGCAGATCAACTGTGAGCATGAACACTCCCAACTGTTTGTTTATCTCTGATTCTGGCAGTGTCAATGTAGCCTCGAAGAAATATCTTTGATCAGGTAAAAGGATTGGAGGAGAAGAATGGTTACCCTCCTCCTTCTGGCATTCTTCATTGGCTGCTTCATTGTTCAATTCTGTACAAAGTTCTACTTCTTTTGGCCCTTTTATTCTGTCATCATCAATTACGCAAAAACTATCATCAGCAGACGAGCATGAATAAGCCCAGGGAGCTCGTTTTGACGAACGAAGATCCACCCTTCCAATCGGTGGCAATGGATGAGATTGTCCCTGCGTTCCAGGGTTGTAGTCAAAGAAAATTGGACGCGATTGCACTTCAAGTCCTCTCATGATTACCAAATTGTAGAGAGCAACATACGAAGCCACACTCAATATTGCTAGAATGGTAATGCATATTATCAACTCCACAAACCATATTATAACCGGTAAGAGATTATCGACGAAGAACCGACGTAATAATTCATCAAAACGCATTGCATTCAGTTCTGTGTGCTCGTCATTCTCGTCATCATTTTGAATCATTTTATTTAGGCGATGTATCGCCGCTCGTTCCGCTTGCTCCGCTGCGGCCCTGGCTGCCCACATTGGAAAAGAGTGATGGCCTTGCATAGCGCTGATGAGCCAAGATGGTGCTACGGAGAGATAATGCTGGATAGTTCGATGCTTTTCTGCTTCTGCGTAATAACGGTAAAAATCAAAAAGTGGCGACATGTGACGCTTGCTGTGTATCTCATCACAGCATCACAACCCGATCCGGTTGTGCATTCATCATAATATCTCATCTCTCCAGAATAGACCGTGGAGTAATAATAACAGTGCAGCGATATCGATGGCATCAACAATAGGCGTGAGATTTGGTCGAGCGTTGCTCATGGTCAGAGGTTCCAATGGTGTGGCTGCAGCTGTCAACTTTTATCAGAATGGATTGGGTTTGAACATCGTCAGACACACAGATGAGTGGGCAGAGCTCCAGTGCCCAGTTGGACAACCATCATCATCATCATTGACCGACTATACAGCATCTGCTCAGCAACCACCAACGAATAATAATTTCAACCTTACTATACAAGCATGCGAGAGTGAAGCACTATTGGGTGTAGGCTATTCGCCATTTCTCAATTTTGATGTCGATGATATGGACATGACTGTGGCAAGATGCGTGCAGATGGGTGCCCATTTAGATGGTCCAATACAATATCCAGCTCATGGTAAGGTGGCTGCATTAAGATCACCAGATGGACATATGATAGGTTTGTATGAGCCAAGTATATAGCACATTACAATGATGTTAATGAATGTTAATGTTATTAAGAAATGAAATGACAAGTCTTCCACCGCATTCATGATTTCTGCAAATAGTCTCGAAGTTTTGAAAAGGCACGTTGTCTATGGGAGATTGCATCCTTTTGCTCACCAGTCATCTCAGCATAAGTCAAGCCGTTGCCTTCGTCTGGTTGAAAGATGGGATCCCAGCCAAAGTCGAGACTTCCTCGAGGACGGACAATTGTACCAAGTGTTCGTCCATCAAACGTATGTACCTCCTCACCAGGGCCTGGGCAGTACGCAACTACAGTTTGAGCATAGCCGGACTTGTCCTCGGAGAAGGAAATCATATCATTTAACCCATCAAGACCATTCTTGTCGAGAAACCACTTAATATAAGGACCTGGCAAATCATTCAATGCTGTAAAACACAACGACGTGTCTTCTGTGATGACTGCACCATTCACTTCTTTGGCAGCCAGTGAAGCTTTCTCTTTTGCAATGAATATGGGGTCTCCTTGCAATTCGGGGAGATCAACCTTATGGTTAGTAATCTGGTATGGGAAATCAGTCGATCCCGATGCGAGAATCCTCTTCACTTCTTCGGCCTTCTTCTTGTTGCCAGTGACAAAGGTGATAGTTTGACTGTCAGCTGGAGCCTTTCTAACGCCCTCAATCCTTGACGCAGAAAAGGGGTCAGGCATAGTGGGATCCGGGAAAGACAAATCAACACAACTGGGGATCGATGAACCTTCTGGTACAGTGATGTCTGCACATGCCATCTCGAAAGCGTTTTCAATGACAGCAGCAGTAGTACCGCCCGCCCCACACCCATCACTACCCCAGATGAAATCAAGTGCGTCCCAGGCAGGCTTGGAATGCAACAGAATGTATTTGTTTTCAGGGTTCAGCTTGTATGTGTAGTTTCCAAAGGTAGCTGAAGTGGCAAGTCGACATGCCACTAGAAGGCGCAAGTGTTTTCGCTCTTGAGCTGTGAGAGGGTACACATGATGAAACCCTCTCAAGATGGCACAAGCGGCAGATATAGATTGACCACTCTTGCCATATGATGAGATGAGAGCATAAGTCATGGCGACTGCAACGTCAAGGACCTTCCAACTTTGAACAGAAAGAAACCAAAGAATGTTCGGTGAGATTCAACTGCGCAGAACAGAATGAAAATGAAATGTACAATCGCCGTCGTCATGGCAGTTCGTCATGTAGGCAAGGACGGTCCATGATAGCGTTGACGATTCTCAGATGCTTTAATTCTGGAAAGTGGTTTGTTGTTGCTCATCGAAATGAAGTTTCCAGCACGGGGTAAAAGAACGGGATGGCCTCCGACATCTTTCGACAATCGGTCGACCATGAGGTGTCCTCTTGAAGCTGGATACTCTAGTTTGTTGAGCAGTTTGTAATTAGTCACACACGCATTGGCGTGAAGGAACTTACCTGTAGACTGTATCCCCGAAATCGATGACGCCTGATACTTTGATGCCAGTGCCATCTTCGTTGCTCACAATAATATTGGCGTCGTTAAAGTCAGCATGATTTATGCTCATTCGAAATTTCTCTCCTTCTCCTGATTCTATAATCTCCTTCTTGAATGATGCAATGATACTTGTCACAAGATTTCTCTGATCATTGTCATCAAGATGTGAGATGTATGGTTCGATGTCAACCATGTGCCGGCCATCCCAGGCGTGATACGTCTTTGATGCTTGGAGAACATCCTTATCAGACGCAGCCAAGTCATCTAGTGCATGACTCATCCTACCCAAATAGCAACCAGCGTCGACAAGTGTGTCGATGGAGCACCACTTGACGTCACTTAGTGGTGAGCCATGTACCCAGGTTTGAAGACGAACAACGAGTTGCATAGGACTATGCTCCTCACTAATCACTGACAAGTCTCTAATGCAGACGGAGTTATCTCTATCGTCGTCATCGTTGCGTGATGATGGGGAGTTCTTGACAGGTATAGATCTACCAGTGGTCAAGCTATATTTTGGATCTGCAAGATGTTCATAGATGGCAGTGTGCATATCAATGATACATGTCCTACTAGCCGCATCGTCAGTGACATCGGCATCATTATCCTTGCGCGCGCGTTTCCTGACATGTGATGCAATGAAATGTTCGGACTCGACGCCGTTGTGAATTTTCAACAATGCCTTATTGCCATCAATTTTGACAAGATAATTGATGTCATCATAGGAGTCCAACTGCTGTATCACTTCACACCGTGGTAGCTCAGGGTTGGTACCGAAACCATCAGGGATATAACAGTCTATCAAGATGGAGAGAGCTTCCTCAGCAGTCACTTTTGGCTTGAGGAGCTTCCGCCGGGCTTCATCTTCATTTCCCATCGTGCTGATGGTTCTGTTTTGTGGGGTGGTGCGGTGGCGGGGCAAGCAGACGGCTGAACTGGGGTAGCATTTGACATCATCACTGATGCGAAATAATTTTTCAATTTTTCACTGCGTAGTTAATTAATACACCTATTGGACGTGTACAAGTCCAAAAGGGGTATGGACTAAGATTGTTACGGGGTTGCCACTTCTCCTACAGTATCTTTTTGGAGATCTTTTGGGTTCGGCCCCAAATCAAGGAAACAAACTTTGACACACAATCCGTTCGCATCATAAATTCAACCACTCATCGCAACCATGCAGGTAAGCAGCCCTTTCCCTTGCCTTGTTCTTCTGCATCTCTTCACCAGGAGAATGGTAGAGCATCCTATCGGGTGCGAGAAGCTCGGCGGTGGATCTGTGCTCTTTTATTTGTCGTCTCCACACTTCTAACCAAAATGTTCATGTAATATCTGTTCTTTCTAGATTTTCGTAAAGACCCTCACTGGTAAGACCATTACTTTGGATGTGGAGCCATCCGACACCATCGACAATGTAAAGACCAAGATCCAAGACAAGGAGGGAATTCCTCCGGATCAGCAGCGTTTGATCTTTGCCGGAAAGCAGTTGGAAGATGGACGTACTCTCTCTGATTACAACATCCAGAAGGAGTCAACTCTTCACTTGGTTCTCCGTCTTCGTGGAGGACATTGCCAGGTACCCTGTGGAATCTTTGATGACCCCGCCATTGTTGCTGAGATTAAGCAAGCTGCTGAAACAATCCGAAAGGCCATGGTCCAATCTAATGAACTTCATGCTGGACTCGCCGCTGAATCTTCTGCCCAGTCTCTCAATCAGATGATGCGTTGGGTAATGACAAAAGAGGAGCATGCTAAGAAAATTATCAGTCTTGTGTGTGAATATTGCCTTTGTCAGAGGGTTAAGAAGGAAGTATTTTCATGTGACAAAGACTATGTTGATGCATTGAAGGCCCACCATGCGGTTATGCAAGCTGCGATGAAGGCAAAACAAAGCGTAGATACGGCTGCTGCGGATGCTCTGGACCATGCAATTGGAGATTTCGCCAAGATGTACATTAAGGAGTGAAGTGTTTACTGTAGGAGTCGCATCTGATGAGATTGAATCCGGCATAGGTGTTGATGAATTGGATGAACATATCATAATGCAACAGCGTTTATATTACAATCTACTTCTTTTTCTTAACTTTTCGATCTTGCGACTTTGAGTTTAGCTTTGCTTTCAACTGTGATGAAGCTGCTGTGTTCTTCTTCTTCCCTTGTTGCGACTTGGGCTTTGCTAGTAATATGCCATTCACAATTGAACGGTAGTTTCCAGTTCCTTCAACTTTGCGTCCGTGCGAGCTCTGAACTTTATCAATTTGTGCGTTCAAAAAGGCCATATCATCAAGACCGTCATCAACATCGTCCACTTTGGTTTGGGGCTGTTTGCTTGCACCAACCTTTTGGCCTCCCTTCTTCTTTTTCTTCGACTTCTTAGATGATGATGTTGTAGGCTTTGTCTGAGAAGCTTGCTCCTGTTCCTTTCGACGCTGTTCTCGTTCCAACGCAAGTTGTTTCAGTAGATTATTCGGCTCATCTTTTGGTTTGCAATCATTCTCATCATCTGAAGATGAATCGTCGTCATTCAAGTCTAAATGTGCAAACGCACTGGTGGAAGCTGCAGCTATAGTTTCTGGTTCAGGCTGTTGGTCGATAGTTTGCAGCTTGGGCTCTTTCACAATAGAAATAGTCAACTCCCCATCCTGATCGCAGCAGCCTAGACCAAGTTTACTGGCCAATTCTTTTGCGACGACAGAATCATAGTCGGACAAATCTTTACCTAGTGCCAACTCATCGCCTTTCGTCTTGGTCTCCGAAAAATGATTGATTCTCTCCATCAATGTAATCCTTTTCGCCGCTGAAGTATCATTGAGTTCCCTTTGAGAGCTGGACAAGTTCGTGGATTCTGGTGTCTGTTGACTTTTGGGGTTTGGTTCAGGAGAAGATTTGATTTCCTTTTGCGAGGTGGTTCTGTTGTCAGATTTTGGCTGGCCTTTTACAACAGCGACAGGAGATTTTGCTTTGACTGTTGGTGCTGGTTTGTTGAAAGCTTTCTTCTGGCTGGGAACAGTTTGTTTTTTGTCAGCTAAATCGATGTCAACTTCAGCTGTCTCAAATTCTGCAGCAGACAAATACTGGCCGTTTAGTTCCATCCAATCCACAAGACCCTTGATGAATTTATCTTGAGATACAGTCTCAACGTCACATATAACTGCGCAATGTCTTTTGGCACGAGTAACTGCAACGTTCAATCGGCGGGCATCACGGAGGAAACCAATTCCGTCCCTACCGCCTCTATCGCTGCTCCTGACTAAGCTCAATACAACTGCCTCACGTTCGCCGCCTTGAAAGCCATCAACGGAGCGGATCTCAAGCTTTGGTATAATAGGGAGTAGCTGCTTGCGCAGTAGCTCGACCTGCCCATTGTAGGGAGTAATAACGGCTATATCTTGGGCACGAAGGCCGAGAGAAATCAATGAATTCACATGTGATATGACAATACCAGCCTCTCCTTCGTTGTAACGGGATCCAGCCTCATTTAACGTTTCGTGCATATCACATCCTGTCGTGTCAATGAGCATCAAAGTGGTATGTTCTATTCCCTCACTTGAAGTTCCAGCACCATTAGTATTTGCCGTAACCTGCGGCAAGTCGATCAACTGTCTTTCTCTCACAGACTCATGGCTCAGTAATTTACCATGGTACATGGCTTTGCTTGCCCAATTGGCTATGTCCTGGTGCATTCTATATTGAACCTCTAACATTTTCGAACATCCACTGGATTCCTTTTCATATGATGTCATGAGTCTCTCAAATAGAGTTTGACCAAGACCATTCTTTACTTCATTGACTGTACTTTTTATTGTCGGTGGTAGTTGTTTATGGTCGCCTGCAAGAACAGCTCGCTTCCCTCTCAGCAAACTGATCCAACACGAAGCTTCCAGTGCTTGTGCGGCCTCATCGATAATCACCAAATCAAAAGGAATTGGATCTCCTCTACTGTCAACCATTCGATTCAAAACAGAAGAGGCAGCGCCTACATTTGTCGCCAGGACTACATTGGAATCTCTTAGAACCTGACCAACAACCTTCTCTTCGCGTGATCTGATCTCCTTCCGCAATGACTTCATCTCTCGATATGCAATACGCTTCTCAGATGATCGTGACTTTGGGTTTGATAGCGTTCTTAAATGATCATTCATTTCCTTACGACAGTCTCGCACTATTTCAGTACCATCAGATGCTTGTACTAATGACTCTAGTGAATACTTTTGAATTCCCTGTTGGATTCTAGCAGGATGCCCTAATCGGACAGCTTTGATTTTGGATTTGGAAGACTTGTTTGCTCTCCGTTTGTTACCTCGTTTATTCTCATTAACTTCAATCTGCATGATGCGTTCGAGCACATTATCAACAGCAACATTACTTGGAGCGGTAACAAGCACCTTCCATCCGAGACAGCGCACAGCGCATCGAATCAAGTTTGCAACAGTGCTTGTTTTACCAGTACCAGGAGGGCCATGGATGAGACTGATTGGACAGTTTGATGATAGGGCAAAGATAATGGCCTCTTTCTGGCTATAATCAAGATTTGTCGAGTCAAGTTTGTATTCCTTTTCAAGAGCTTCTACTCTAGAGCTTGGTAGTTCAACTTTATAGTTTGGATTGTTCGGTTCAAAGGCTGCAGTGATTATGTCTCGAGCAACCGAGTGGTTCACGCCCTGCTTCTCTAAATTGTCCAAAGACACAACCATCTTTTTGTGAACTTCTGCACTGGATTTGGGTACAATTGAATATGGTGGGGGACCTCCAAGCATTTCACCATCATCATCGATATTGTCGTTGTCCAACACTTCCTTCTTTTTGTCTTTTGCTCCTCCTCCTGATCGTTGATGTTTGCTGCTGTCACCAAACAGTGCCACAGATAAACTAGTTTCATCAGAGGCACATATCACACCACCGATCGATTTTGATTTCTTTGAACTTTGAAATTGTGATCCTTTGCCGTTCTTTGCTAACACTGCTACTTCGTCACCCACCGTTAGTCGATGAGATGGCAATAGTTTTGATGAGGCATTCTTGCCATCACTGTCATTTGAGGAAGGCTCTGTGGAGGCATTTCCAAATGTAACCACAGTTCTACCATATAGACCAATGGAAGTATCTACCACATCAACATTTCGAAGGAAAAATCCTCTATTAGCTTCACTGTCACGACCTGCTGTTGCGATCGAAGCGTCCTCTTCAGCTCGCAATTCCAACTCGAGAAGACGCTTTTGGGTGGCTACAAACTCCTGCAATGCAACCTCTGCTGAAGCCATCGTGTTATGAGTTGATTATTCCTATCGAAACACAGATCACTGGACGTCTACACGAATAAAACCACCACCAAGGGCAACCAACCACCACTATTAGCAGTGTGTAGTGAAACAACAACGATGGACAGCTATTAATTATTGTAGCACACCATAACAGCCAACTCAAATCTTCGATATGGTTATTGTTACGTGACATTCCGTCCACATGTCACAGAATGATGCACAAAAAAACAGCTGACTCACAGCAACTCAAGAATTTCAAGCACAGCACTTGTTGTGCATGCTCGCTTGCTATTGCATTGTTTTGCTACGCTGTTGCTCTAGGACGACAGCGGCAGCAATACACTTAATCGACAATGATGAGCAGATTCCTCCTTCAAACTGTTATTCTTGCAGTGCTAGTATCGGTGGCTTCGGCCTTCGTTGCTCCTTCTTCTCAAGGCAACAAGTCCACACAACTCATGGAAAAGAAATGGGATGCCGAAGAAGAAAGAACACAGCAACAACAATTCAGCTTTCCAAACCCTCTAGCCGAGCTTGCTGACATGTGGCAAAATTTCGATGATATTATTGATGACTTTTTCAACAAGCGTATGGGCAATGGTGAGGTGTTCTACGGTCAAAGGAAGTACAAACCAAGTGGCAAGGTTACTACCGAATACAACGGATATGGCTTCAGTGACTTTAGAAAAATTGAAGCTGCAAGAGAGTTTCGTGAGGAAAGAGCAAGGATGAAGGAGGAGAAATTGGCTGCTGCTCAAAAAGAGAAGAATTTACGTTAATGTTGCTTCATAGCTGAATGCATGCTGCCTTCTGGCGCTGAAACTGTATAAATTTAATCAGTAAGCAAGATTCTGTCAAGATCTATTCATTGACACCAAGAGATTTTGTGTCTATCCTGCTGTTCTTCGCTTTTGCACGCCTGCGTTCTTTCCGACCCCATAATCTGCGCTGCTTGGTGCTTCTTTTATCTGTAACACCACCATCGTCAGACTCAGTCTGTGCAACATCGGCAGCATTTGCAGTTGTGTCTGGTTCCTCTTCATCCAAGTCTTTGAAATACTCATGAAGCATCTTGTCAACTTCATCATCCCTTCCAGACCTGTACCCCTTCATGAATTCCGTCAAACATGCAGTTCCGAGCTTTAATTGTTCTCCAACCCATGCACGTAGTTCCTCTCTAGAAGATATACCAGTTGCCTGCTGTCCCATTTGAATTAGTTTTGGTGCTTCTTCTTGTATCGTAGAGATGTTCTTTTGAAGATTTCCAGCCATTTGATTCGCAGCATCTGTTGCTTTCTCTTTCATGGTAGTCTTTTCATCTGCATCATCATCTTCATCAGCATTGACTTCATCATCAGGAATGATATTGCCATGCTCATCTCTCTTCTTTACAGGAAGTAAAAATCCTTCATGTGTCCATAAATAAGTATCCTTTGTTCTCCGAAAGACGTCTTTCCATCCGCTCCATGTTTTGGGGTAGTTTATCTTTTGTTGGTTACGAATGTAACGCTCTCTAATTGGATTTCCCATTGGTACACCCAATAAAATATTTTTTGGAGTATTAGTTATCTTCTCGTAAGGTTCCTCATCTGAAATGGAGTCGACCAATGCTTCTTGTGGAGGTGTCACTGGGTTCTTTCTTTCTTCAGGTTTGCTTTCAGACTGTTTGTGTGTTGCTTGTTTCAGTTGCATTTTTCTACATGCCCTACCAACTTTCAGCAGTTTGCGTCTTGTGTTGCCACTAGATATCTGACGTACATATTGTTGCTTGTAAGTATTATCATTTCTTCTCAATAGATTGTTGTTTCTTACTGGCAGACTTGGGTGATGTGGAAGTGATGAATGTAAGCGACGTCGTCGGCCTTTCAAGTGATGATGAGTGTCTAAGGTTTGTGAAACATAGGCGTAATGAACCCGGCATTCCCTCGCATAGATTGAAATGATGGCATCTGATAGTGTGGATAGGCTTCGACCGTATATCCAACTGGGTGAGCGCAGTCGATAGGCAGCCATCATTGTCGTCCCCACATCATAACAAAGTGTGTTGAGTTTAGAGTTTCACAGATTTCCATCTTTAGCGTAGTACTATTGGAAAAACGAAACTTTATTACAACCATGATTTCAGTAGAGCTAATAGAAATTTCTTGCCGCCATGTCAAGATAAGAAGATACGCAAGGATCCGCTCCTCCTCATCGTGGTTTGTAGCTAGCAACAACCCTCAATAGAAAAGACGGCACTTCACTGACTGGCAACAACATCATCATACTAATTCCATGGAGCACCTACTCTCTCAGGCAGCCGCCGATCTGACGATCCGATCTGCGGTGGAGGCCACTCTCCGCTCTGTTCTGCATGATGTGGAACATGCCTACACACTCGAACAAGCCCTTCGCAATCATAATGCGCTACAACACTATCACGAACAACTCGGGGCACTCAAACTGCGGTATGAAGAGCGAGAAGCGCTGTGGGAGGAAGAACGAAGGGATAAGGAACGGCTTGGCTTGCTTCTCACGGAAGAGATAGTGAAATTGAGTTTTCATGAATTGAAGGAGGAGAAACTCAAGAAGGAAATGGAAATGAAAATAAAGCAGCTTGAAATAGAGAGGGAAGATCTTTTGAAGCAACAACAGACGCAATCTATAGCAGTTAGAGTAGAAAGTGGTGTCATCGCTCCCCCAGCTGTGGAAGATGCAACAATGAAAAATGAAGCGGAAGCACCAACACCCATTCATGCAAATAATGTTGCCGCAACCGAACCAAAGTCAACCATAAGTGTAGAAGCACAAACTCATGCGAACGCTATCCCTTTGGAAGAATCTAAGGAGCAAGTCGAGGTCCTCGAAACGGAAGCGATCACATCATCATCATCAACAACAACTATTGCAGAATTACTTGTAAATATGGAAGAACCAGCTCTGATGGCTATCTTTGCATTTTTAAGTCCACTTGAAATCATGAATTTGGCACAAATCAATAGGGCAATGTACTCCAAAGTCAATACAATGTTTGGACAAACAAGTGAAGTTTCTGCAGAAGAGGCAAACGCAACAGCTAATGTCGAGACGACGACAACTGCTCCTTCTGTCTCAGCGGGAACTGCTGCTTCAACAGCAGCATCAAACACATCAACAACTGCCACTCCTACATCTGGAAGTAGTAATGACAGTAACGAGTTTTCAACAGAAGTAATCAATAATCTCAAGGCGTTGGGATTTCAAGAGGAAAAAGTGATGTCTTGTTTGCGAGCATCAAACGGTAACCCAAATGTTGCTGCTGAGTACTTGATGAATGGCATACCTCCTGGAATTGCTGCTTCTGCTGGCAAGGGAGCAGCGCAAACTCCAAAATCATCACCAACTCTTGTTGGAATGGCTGGTCCACCAGGTCACAAGCGGCAAAATTCTGGCACTTCTGTGGCGACTGCTGGAACAACTGGCACAACAGGAAGTGCAGGTAATAATCCATTCTCCCAAATGTCATCTTGGTTTGGGGCTGCAGAAACGTCGTCATCGGCATCCACCGCACCTTCTTCTGCTGCATCCGTGGTGTCAACTTCCACAGACACAGGAGAAATTAAGCTCAATGCGGCAATGGCAAGTAGTATGGCATCGAAGTTGACACCAGCAGAACTTTCAATCATTCTCCGAATGAGAGAGCGGTTGCAAAAGTGTGAGGCCGACGCTATTAAATATCGTCAAGAAAAAGAAGATGTCACAGCAAACTTGAATAGTGTTGAGGCAGTCAAAGAATTTCTTGTTACCAAAGTAAGGGATACAGAAAAGGTGGTCAAAGAGAAAGATGAAGAAATGAAACGAGTCAAGAGCAAAGCTCTTACTGATCAGGAGGTTATTACATTTCTAGATGAGAAAGTGAAGAGGCTCGAAAAAGAAGTAAATGATTTCAAGTCGAACGAACATGCTACCCGTAAGGAAGCTCATGATATGGTCAGTAAAAACGAAAAGAAGGTTGTAGTATTAACGGACATGCTTCGATTTGAACGTCAGCAAATATCAGCAAACGAGAAGGAATGGAAAGCTGCCAAGAAAGTGTTGATAAAAGAAGTGAAGAACTGTAGAGCGCGTATTGTAGCATTGGAGGCAGAGTATGAGGGATGCCTGCAACAAAATTCTCAGCTGAAACAAGGACTCTTATCATTTTCACAGCCAGGATCTCCAGGTAAAAAGAGTTTGAAGTTTAGATAATCAGCGCATAAATCTGTAACTATGAAGTATTTGAGCAGGACAGTCATCTGGTGGAGATGATAAGTAAGGTGCGATCCAACTTCTTGGAACTCCTCTGCAGCTCTCCATCTCATCTCGGTTTTTCCCAAAGTGACGTCAGCGCCTCGCGTCAAAGTCTCCAAAGTATTTTACAATGATCAACTAATCCTCTACTAGCCGTTGCATTGAGTTGAGAATAACGCCTAATATCGCCTCAACACAGCACTCCTCAAACCCTGAACTGGCTGAGACAGAACGTAGGACAGATACGCAGATCGATACACTATTTGGAGGCATTTTGCCTGAGCTACATTTTGCAAAGATTTCGTAAAAATGAGGGGAGTAATATTACTTTTGGTCACATTGATGGCGTCGTCTCCCGATGTATACAATGTAGCGGCCTTTTCTTTTGTGCCATCTCGTGTATCAACTCAAGGCGATCGTTCATTACTCCACAATCCCCGCAGATCAGCTCCGGCTAAATCTCACAGCAAGTTACTTTCAATGAAAGCCACATCGCCACCACCCTACCCAGTTCGTGTCACCGTAATGGGGGGTGGAAACTTTGGGCTCGCTCTTGCCTCTGTTGTAGCGAAAAGGGGTGTCCCAACAACGCTTCTCGTCCGCACTGAGGAGGTGGCTGAGGAAATTAACGAAAATCATCGTCACCCTCGATACATGACGGATATAGCCTTACCTCGAACAGTTAGAGCCACTGCAAACAAAAAGACGGCACTATCAGATGCCACATACATTATTCATGCTGTGCCAGTTCAATACACCCGAGAATATCTTGCCACAGTCAAAGATGAAATTCCAGCAAATGTTCCCATCCTATCTGCATCGAAGGGTATTGAAACATCAAGTCTTGGATTCATGGCGGATATACTAAAAGAATGCTTGGGAGAAGATCGATCGTATGCCTTTTTAAGTGGACCGTCTTTTGCTCGTGAGATCTGCGAAGGGGTCGCCACGGCAGTAGTGATCGCATCTGAGGATTTAATGCTAGCGGATGATTTGGCTGAATTGATGGCTGGAGAAGACTTTGCTGTGTTCACATCACGTGATGTGATTGGTGTCGAAGTTGGGGGAGCCGTGAAGAATGTTATTGCAATTGCTGCAGGAATGTGCGAAGGACTGGGATTAGGGACCAATGCAATGAGTGGTTTAGTTACCAGAGGATGCGGTGAGATGAGAAGGCTAGGCATATACTTGGGAGCACGCCCGAGTACTATCTCTGGTTTGTCTGGTGTTGGAGATACTTTTGGTACCTGCTTTGGTCCCCTCTCTCGGAATCGACAATTCGGGTATCGTCTTGGCAAAGGAGAGACACCGGAGGAAATCCGGGCATCAATGACTGAAGTTGCAGAAGGTGTGGACACATCCATTGCATTAGTCAAAATGATCAAGAAGCGATGTAAAGGCTACCGATTGGATTTGAAGTATCCAATTTTGTTTGGTGTAGCAGAAATTATTGAGGGCAACATGAAACCCCTTGAAGGATTGAAAGGACTGATGAACTTCCCAACTCGTATGGAGAACTACGATGAGCGGTTCTAATGGTTTGATACAAGCTATAAGTTTCAGTACATACTATTTTTCATTAGACTATCGTACAAGTTCAAAATCAAAGTAGGTGCATTATGAAGAGTTCACATTTTGCTGTTGCTGCTGCTCCAAATGTTGTTCTTGCAAATATACAGCTTCCTGTCTTGCTAACTCTAAAGAATGTTGTTGCTGTGCACGGATGGAGTGCGTGAAACGAACTCTCAACTCCTCGTTCGAACTTAAAGTGGCGTTCAACCTCTGAAGAGTTCCACCCGCGCTCTGTTGTAGCACATGATCATGTGGATAATTTCCAATGCACCATTCAAGCATTTGGTAGCAGTTTGGTGTCCACAAGAGTGTGCCATGGTATGCCTCGTTCAAGGACAAGTTGTGAAGGACAAGGCACGCTCTGTTGAGAATTGCCTCACTTGAACAGAAATTCTTCATTGCAACAACGACTAGATTTGTAATCTGGCCAACACTTGCATCAAGCATTTCCCTCTCGGTCGTCTCCCCCGCTTCGCCCAGCTGCTGGAAGATCTCTCGTTCAATCTCCCTCATTTGCTCTGTCTCTTCTGGTCCTCGAGGTTCGGCTGATGGGTAAAGTGAAGAAAAATAATGTAAGTAATTGCGACCACAAAGCTCAAATGCAAAGCTCAAACAAAGCTACTTACTTGGAATGACAAGGTTGATAAGAGCGAACAGTGCCCTAAACTGCACTTCTGCGTTGTAAGGGTGCTGTAGCATCGCATTTGCAGTGACTGTTAGACCTCCCAATTTAACGAGAATGCTCTTTTGCAATGGAGTTAGAGCCACGTTGACCAGCGACCAGCAACTCATAGCCTGGAGAATCTCATCTTGAGCAAAACGTCTCATCGAATCGAGCATAATGACAATTCCATTCTTGCTATTGGTCGACCCATTGTTGAAGATTCCCCTCGTGTTGACCATCGCAGTGTGAAAGAGCATACCCTCGTTACCTCCAAGAGGTCTCGCAAGAAGGACAAGTGTATGAAAGGCAACTGTGTGGAGTTCGATGCTATCTGGAAATAGAACCATAGCGCGCAAGACATTGTCGGTGAGCCCGGCCCTTTGCGCAGTCGTCCGTTGCTGCTCATCCTCAAGAAGATAGGGCAAAGTCTTAAGACACATGATTTGAATCCCTTCCACGTCTTGGAAAGCCACCATCCAATTCACCACTGAGTAAATTGCACACGACCAAGGCAGATTCACATTATCAACTTCACCAGCTGCAGTCGGCCTTAGGAGTCGGTTTGTAATCATTGAATTGCCAAGTCTTGGACCCGATCCTCCGTTGGCTGGTCTCTTTCGCTTCTTATCATTGCTGCTATCAGAAGTCAGTGATTCTTGGCTTTCAATCTCATTACCCGTGCCACCGTTTCGGTGAGACCTAACGATTCTCCTCGCCTTTGCGAAGTAGGCTTTCAAGCTGACATTGTTATTGAAGGGATATATGTCGCTCGGGTTTGATTGCAATGTCACGGACGGCTCTCTTCCATTCAGGGCGTCATCTTGAAGCCTATTCAAGTATTTCATGCAACGGACAAATGAAGCGTACAGCAAACGATATCTACCGAATAGATGACGCATCTGAAGATCGTTGCAGAGTGGATACGAGCTTGTCGAGCCATCATCGCCACTTTCTCTACCAGAAGGTAGCATGGCATAAAATGGCTTTGAAGTGCACAGTATCTTCCACAATTCCTGAGGCGCGGTGAATGTCTGGAGCCAAGTCTTGGAAAGCGGTGTTGTAAGGAAGGAATGTGTTTCTTGCGGATGAAGAAATGATGCAATGTTTGCCATGGCATCATGACCTAAGGAATAAATGGTTGCTTCCTCAAACAAAGTGTCCTCCACCTTCATGACTACATCATTGGACTTAACTCCTGGTGGGCTTTCGGATAGATCTCGCTGTGCTGACAAGTAGCTCTCCTGGAGCATTTTACGACCTACGCTGCGACGGCTGTGGTAGTGATGATGATGTGCTGATCGAACTTTCGACTGAAGCGTCTTCTCAATGATGGAAAGACCACTTTTCATCGTATTATTTGCTGCAGATGGGAGTTGAAATGATACTGGAGAAGATGGCTTGGATCGTTTGTTGTCATCGGTAGGAGACTTGAGGTGGGACGCATCTCTTTTACTTCCAACACTTGCAGAAGAGGCTTTGGCAGCGACGGCAGCTGGTGGCTTCTCGTTGATATTGACGGCCCCTACTGCAGGTGAAAGCATCGTTTTCGCTTGAGCCTCATTCCCTATTGAAGTTAAAGAAGAAGAAGTCGACCTTGGCGATGACGAACCCGAGTGCAAAGCATGTGTTTCCTCATTCAAAACTGAGCTAAAATCGGCGAGGACAGAGGATGACATTGAGGAAGTTTCAGTTCGCTTAGAATTCGATTGCGATTCCATCCTGACTTCACTTGGGTTTGCCGGAGGGTTACGTGCAGTTGCCACCTTCTTTGCATCGTCAGAAGACACAGAATCCGAGCCAGAACCAGACGATGGTCTGTTTTCGTTAGAAGAAGAAGAGGCCTCGTATCCTCCATCACTACCACTTCGTTCTTCGCTTTCAGATTTAACACCATCTGATGAGTCATCTGACGACTCACGATTTAAGGCACCAGCCATTCGTTTGCGACTTGCGCTTCCAGCCTTGTTCATCGTCGAGGTGCTTTCATCCTTCAATGTCATCTTCTTCCTCAGGATAGGATCATCAGTAGAGACATGCATCGCCTGGGGCTTGGCAGCATTTCCACCAGTGACAGAAGAAGAAGGTGATGTTCTGTTAGTCTCATTCAGAGTTCCCATAGTCTTACCATCGGCCATTCCAGCAGATGCAACTGAAATCGGCTGACCTACTGCGGCGACACCTGTGCTTGCACTCGCAATGTTCAGTTTTCGAGGTTTTGATGAAGACCCACTGCCTGATGTTGACGACCAAGCATCAGATGATGTTGGTGGAGGAGGTAAGTCATGCGCCACAACTGTTGCATGAGCTTGGGGTACTCGCTGGAGGACCGCTTGCTCGTCAGATGGAGGTAGGCGCAATTCGTACTGATGATGAGGTTGGGGCTGCGGCAATGCTTGATGCGGGCCTCCAATTGAGGAGGGGATGCCATCCAAAGCTCTCCCTGGGGGCATGACAGGTCTTGAAGCTGCAGCAACACCACCACCCTGCGGCAGTGTTGGGGCTTGAAGATCATTTCGATGGTGATGATGGTGACGCAAATGATGCCTCAAATGAGATCCATGAGCTTGGCGCGGTGGTGCAGGTGGTAGACCTCCAGCGTCATCAGTTGCCACAACAACATGCCTACCAGTTGACATGTTGTTATTATTGGCTCCCGGAGGCATGGCAGCAGCAGCATTCGCAGCAGCAGCCAAACTAGCTCCACGGAAGGACGCAAATGATGCCATTCCTTCCAGGGCAGGAAGAGGGGCTGCTGCAGCAGCATCTCCAGCTGTGGCGGCTTGAGGAGGTTGAGGTAACGATGCTGCTCCAGTAGGACCACCCTGTCCACTATTTCCAGAGCTACTCGCCCTTCCTGCAAGACTCCCCGATCCATATCCAGCAAAGTAATACTCGTTCGATGCCGATGTTTCCCCTCCATTACGACGATTATTTCCGCCCAAGCCACCATCACTGCCGGAGCCGCTCCCTGAGGTGGATCGAGTGTCACCTCCTCCTGATCCAGAAGTGGTATTATAGGCTGACTGAGTTACGACAGCGGGGTTGGAGCTGCTTGTTGCCCCTCCCTCGTTGCCATCACTGCCACTTGAACTGCTCTTACTTCTGCTAGCCGAAGAATGTGACGGGGGGAGAGCCTTGCTGTTGTTGGTTCCATCATTCTTGGTACCTGCTCCAGCAGCATGCTGCTGTTGTTGTTGCTTCTGTTTCAAGGCCGACATCTTCTTGGAGTTGGTGTCTTCATCACTAGTTAACGATAACGATGAACCTGTCGCAGATCCCCCAGCCACAACCTTGGGAGGCATGGCAAACTTGACGGACGCTCCCGTAGTGGTAGCTTTATTTTCACCGCCACTGCCTCCACTGCTGATAGAGGAATTTCGTATTGCAGCTCGAGCTACAGCAGCGGGAGATGATGATGAGTGGTGTCTCTTGCGAGCTGGCTGGTTAAGGACGATCGACTTATCGGAGTTCAATCCCATCGTCGATGGTGGAGGCAGCCCCTCCATGACAGCACCAGCAGCAGCTGCGGAGCTAGCGCCATGGGCATCGCCAGTTTCTGTGCCCTCGTGATGCTGAGGCCGTCTGTGTTCAGTAACATTGCCACCATTCATTGACGACGGCGACACAGCTGATTTCATGTCCGAGTGAAATGTTCGTCGTCCTGCAACACCTCTCCTGTTACTTTCAGTCATTTTTATGTCGCTATTATTGTCGCGAACCATCTTGTTGTTAGTATATGCCGGGATTAATTTCTTACTACCTTTGTGTTTATGCTCATTGCTTTATTCAAAGGTTCTTTGCTAGGCTTTTATTATGACAGCCGGTGGCATGGTGGTGAGCAACATCACATCATCGTAAAAGCGAACTGATCAGGCCAGCTGCCCCTGTTGGAAAAGCCAGATGGTCACTGAATTAATTCCCACGTTGGATAATGAGATGCCATCTCAATTTGATCTGTCGTAGATTGTCGTTGCGTGACGCCCGCCTGTTGGTGGATTCGGGAGAATTGAGGAGTACCGTAACCACTCACAAGTCACAGCGCAACAAAAAACAGACGTCAATTTCAGGGAACAATAAACTTAGGAAGACTTTATCTAGAGGAGAGAACAAAGTACTTGCTGAGGAGTGAAGCACTCGTTCCATTATTTACATTATGCTATTGGTGTAGGCGTCTCTCAACATCTGGACAGCAATGAACATAGCAACAGTGTGTCCTCCACAACGCATGTAATAAGGTAAGAAGCCATTGTAGAGTGCTAGGAATCCTTCATTTGCAGAAACTGCTTTCATTAGTTGCAATGTTCCAGTGTATGGTAGCTTGCCCGTCTTTGGGTCGGGCTTTTGGTTAGCCATGCGATTCTTTGATGCTTCTAGTGGCATAGTTGCAATTGAATAAATAAGACCGGATGTCATGGCAGCACAGAAAACATTGGGAACCGAGTTTTTCTTTTGATTCAAGTAGTGGGCATACATTTCTTTGAATTGATCAAGTGTAGCTACCTGAAACACTCCAACAAGAGCTGCACGTTGTGCAAATGGCGTGGAACCTCTCCAAAATGCTGCAGCTCCTTCTTCAACATAGATTCGTTTCACTACATCCGCCACTCCTTTATAATTTCTTCGCTGGTCAGCAGGTAGTGTTGCGTCATTGGACATACGGACTGTTGCAACCTCCATTGGACAAGAGATCATTGCAGCTGTTGCTCCCGTCACTGCACCAACCGCGACACTAAAGTTTTGGTTTCGTGTGTGTTTATGTATTTGCAAAAGTGAGATAAATTGAAACGTCGAAGATAAATAATAGTAGTCACATGTGAGTCTGCTTCTTACCGGCCAGCAAAGTCGGTTTTCCCTCTAATCTCGTGTAGCTTATCACGGCAAGTCTCAAACAACCCAAATCGAGAGGATGCATAAAATACTTGACGCCAAACACCAGCAGCAAGACCATCGTAAACACTCATTAAGCCATTCTCGCGAATCATACCGGCAAAAGAGAACTTCTTTCCTTGCATACTTGAAAGATTCATACGGACAGCAACTGTGTTTGCAGGCTTTGGGACAGGTTGATGATAGTTTTAGAACGAGGTGAGTTGAAAATCATTAACAAGGAAGAAGAACTAAGTTGCTAAGTTGTTTTGCATGTAATTGAGGTTAGTTGTTCCGGCACTTCACTTACGTGGACTAGAACCCAACCAAGCATTCCTCCCATCCCACTTGTGGCAAACACAATCGGCTTGGATAGGGGAGCAGGGGCTGGTGTAGGGCTCATCTTTGGGGCAGCGATTGTAGTTGTCGACATGTTGCTCAACAAAAGAGTGAGCCGAGTCAGTGCGTAGGAGGTGGATGAGCGGTGGCTGTGCGTGCGCCGGTAAACTTCCATTTCTCTTCCCGCAAATAGTTGTATGTATTCCTACGTACGTGGCAAAATAAGAATCTAAATGAAATCTCAATCAACTCTACTTCCAAGATCAACTGCAGGTCCAACCGACCCAAATGGTCCTTTGCCTCCTGCCGATCCCAACCATCATCGCCATCATCGCCATAGAAGATATCAAAGTCATGAAGAGCATCGCGCATCTGTCTCTTTTCGTCCATGTGATTGTATTCCTTCACAGATTACATCTCTGTTTCTCCTTTTCGATCGCTGGAAGAAGGTTGCTTCCCACTGAAATGAGAAGCGTGGCTGGTGATGGAGATGGTGATGATAATGGTGGACAACATGGTACTGGTCTGCGCCGCGGAACTACTTACAGCTGGACAAATCCAAAACTACAAACAAAAGATTCTGCAAAGCAAAGAGGAAATCACACTGAATCATCTGTTTCCGAAAGAGAATACAAACGAATACAATTTGGTGGGTGTGGATCGATACTTGTGCATTGTGGAACATCTTCTAGAGTTACCAGTCTACAGCATACTGGTTTATCACTTTGGTCGGCGGCATATGTCATGTCATATTATATCGATGATATGTGGATTCAAGATATTAAATGCAGCAACAATGAACTGAATAAGTGGACAGTCTTAGATCTTGGGGCGGGCTTGGGATTGTGCTCGGCGGTAGCTGCAAAACATGGAATGAATGTAATTTCAACAGACAGTGACTCACAAGCGTTGGTTCTGTTAGAAGAGAACCTACGACGTAACTTCAATGAGGATAATGGCAAGATATCAGTTCACACTCTTGACTGGATAGCTGCAGCAGAACAAGCTGACATGACAACCAATCCAGTATTTGAAGAACTTGAAAAGTACGGCGGTTCCGACCTTGTGATATTGTCCGATGTTATTTACTCTGCAACAAAACCAGCTTGGAAAGCCTTGATAGTTTTATTGCAAAAACTGCGGTCGCAAAGAATGCGTCTACTATGTAATTCTCCGGCTACCGTGGAGAGAAAACGTTGTGATTCAACAGACACTCCTGCAAGCGACCCACTTGTCCTGCTGAGCTATACTCAGCGAAGACGAGATATGTCGCCTCAGGATGAAGCTGAGTTTTTCACCATGTTGCGAAAGGCAGGGATTGAAGCTTTGCTGGTGCCACCAGGTCATATTCCTCATGGAGAGACTTACATGCTAACTACATTGTTTGAGTTAAGATGGGTTAATTAGTTTCAAGAAAGTGTCGGTTTCGTTTAGCAATCAACTCAGCTAATCACAGAAAGAATTGCCGAAATGGTGAAAGTTACAACCAATGACCAAGCAAACAATCTAGACCCAGTGCTTGTTGATTTCGTGCTCATATGTTCGTCATGATGTCCATCATCTCCGTGATCATGCCCATGCCCGTCGTCTGCGTGGGTATCATCGTGGTGGGAATCGCCCTGCCAAGCATCTCCATTATCTGAGCTAATCGGTGCCGTCGAGTTGTAACATGCAGGAGCAGCTCCGTTATGTTGGGCTGGATCGGTTATTTGGCCTTGCGAGTCAACACATTCCAATGTCAGATTACGATCGGAGCATGTATTGAGTTCATCGTCAAGTGGTTGGCATCGGTACCAGCAAAACAATTCATCTGCAGTACAGTTAAGAATTACTGAAGGACCCGAGAGATGTCTAGTGGTGTGGATAACAGCTTTCATATCCTGTGATGAGCATCCAAGAGAAATACTCTTTCCTGTTGTGCTTGCGTCCATTAACGCCTCACGAACTTCCCCATGGGTTAAACCCATGCCATGCGATAGTGCATTGTTAGGTGGCAGAACCATCCGACCATACCAGACACGCACATCTGATGAATCAATTTGGGCTGGGAAAGATAGCGCGTGTGGGGTTGCGCGAAGAGGCATTGCATCCTTGGAATCGATAAGATTGTTGTTGATGTATTGATTGGCCCCGTCGCCAATCATGAACACTAGATCATCTTCTTCACTAAAATTAACCGATGCCTTCGTTCCATAACGATCTTGTACATAAAATCCATCCGACAGTTTCATTTGTTTAGTTGGATCGTTAGAGGAAGCAATCAGTCCAGGTGTGAAGGCAATGAAAAATCCCTGATCTGTATGCAACTCAATTGTGGTTGCCCCAGCATTCCCCAACGAATTGTCTTTCTGATAAGAATGAAAGTGTTCCAGATGCTCACCACCAGCAACCACTTCATTGATACTGTCGTAGACAACTCCATCTACATTGCTCGACATGAGAGGTGTTTGAAGATATGCTCGCATTTCGGTCGATAGCTTTTGAGAGAATAGGTTGGTTGCAGCCTCTACTGATGAACGAAAGGATGAAAGCTCCCCTTGAAACGATTGACAAGACTCCGAATTTGAATTCATCGGAATATCTTCGAGTGATTTGATAGGCTGCGCTCCTACTTCGGGAAGAGTTGACGTAGCAAAAGACCTACGCGTAGTACCATCATCAAAGTGATGAGCGGTCACAATATTATCACCAAGATCCAGCATGCAGGTGTGGAGGTTGGACATGAGCCTGCTTTTACTTTGTTTGAACCCAGGAATATTGGTTAAAGAAACGAGCCCATCTGTGGCTAACGCTTTGACTAATAGAGAATCATTGTCAATACGACCGAGAGCATCGAAGGTGATCCTAGAGGGATTGAATACTCGATCTGCCGACACTGGCGAAGCAGAGACGAGGCTGAATAACGGCAACGAAAACAATAACTTCATGGTGTATGAGTAACAGTGAAACATTACTCGCTGTTTTATGACAAAAACGACAGCACGCACTCGTGCAAAAAATTTTGCAAAACTTCTCGAGCAGTAGGACTTCGGATAAAGGGGGCTGGCGTTCCCGAAATTGGGATTTCAACCCTTTCCAGCCCCCCACCCGGGATTTTTATTAAGCCACCTACCATATGAACGTAGACAGCTGATTCACCACCAACTTCCGGAGGGCTCCCCTCGGCCCCCTATCCGAAGGCCTATCGGTAAGAGAAGTGTGTGTTAGTTACGGACGGACAAATATTCTCAGGTCACCTACGACGCTTAGCAAGGCTGATAATAAAGAGCTTGATTAGTGGCATATATCCTTCTATACTATCGGTATTACCAATCATAATGGGCCACAAGAATCTGTTGATTGCGACATTCACAGCACTAGGTATGGTGCTAGAGTGTTGCTCGCGGCTCGCGGCCATCCCAAATTGGACCTCATCAGGTCACCTACGACGCTGTAGCACGGCCGATACACATAAAAAGAGTTTAAGTAGTGACATATCTCCTTCTCTACTATCGTAACCAATCATAATGGGCCGCTAAAAGCTGTTGATTGCGACATTCACAGCATTAGATACGATATGATGCTGGAGAGATGCTCGTGGCAACCCCAAATTGGACCTCATCAGGTCACCTACGACGCTGTAGCATGGCCGATACAATAGAAAGAGCTTGAGTAGTGACATACATCCTTCTATACTATCGTAACCAATCATAAGAAACTACAAGATGTTGACTGCGACATTCACAGCATTAGATACGATGTGAAGCTAGAGAGGATGCTTGCGGTCATCAGCTTCTCTGTTGACAGCCATACCGCATCTCACGCTGTGACTATGGCAATCCACAGCTTCTAGTGACCCATGATAGTTGGCCATGATAGTATAGAAGCATCTTTTACACGGCTCAAGCATTATTTGGGCGTATCAGCGTCGCTACAACGTCGTAGGTGACCTGATGAAGCATCTGAGATGGCCGCCAGCACCTCTCTCTAGCTCAATATCGTATCTCACACTGTGACTATGGCAATCCACAGCTTCTAGTGACCCATGATAGTTGGCCATGATAGTATAGAAGCATCTTTTACACGGCTCAATCATTATTTGGGCGTATCAGCGTCGCTACAACGTCGTAGGTGACCTGATGAAGCATCTGAGATGGCCGCCAGCACCTCTCTCTAGCTCAATATCGTATCTCACGCTGTGACTATGGCAATCCACAGCTTCTAGTGACCCATGCTAGTTGGCCATGATAGTATAGAAGCATCTTTTACACGGCTCAAGCATTATTTGGGCGTATCAGCGTCGCTACAACGTCGTAGGTGACCTGATGAAGCATCTGAGATGGCCGCCAGCACCTCTCTCTAGCTCAATATCGTATCTCACGCTGTGACTATGGCAATCCACAGCTTCTAGTGACCCATAATAGTTGGCCATGATAGTATAGAAGCATCTTTTACACGGCTCAAGCATTATTTGGGCGTATCAGCGTCGCTACAACGTCGTAGGTGACCTGATGAAGCATCTGAGATGGCCGCCAGCACCTCTCTCTAGAGCTCAATATCGTATCTCACACTGTGACTATGGCAATCCACAGCTTCTAGTGACCCATGCTAGTTGGCCATGATAGTATAGAAGCATCTTTTACACGGCTCAAGCATTATTTGGGCGTATCAGCGTCGCTACAACGTCGTAGGTGACCTGATGAAGCATCTGAGATGGCCGCCAGCTTCTCAGTTGAAAGCCATACCGCTTCTCACGCTGTGACTATGGCAATCCACAGCTTCTAGTGACCCATAATAGTTGGCCATGATAGTATAGAAGCATCTTTTACACGGCTCGATCATTATTTGGGCGTATCAGCGTCGCTACAACGTCGTAGGTGACCTGATGAAGCATCTGAGATGGCCGCCAGCACCTCTCTCTAGCTCAATATCGTATCTCACACTGTGACTATGGCAATCCACAGCTTCTAGTGACCCATGATAGTTGGCCATGATAGTATAGAAGCATCTTTTACACGGCTCAAGCATTATTTGGGCGTATCAGCGTCGCTACAACGTCGTAGGTGACCTGATGAAGCATCTGAGATGGCCGCCAGCTTCTCAGTTGAAAGCCATACCGCTTCTCACGCTGTGACTATGGCAATCCACAGCTTCTAGTGACCCATAATAGTTGGCCATGATAGTATAGAAGCATCTTTTACACGGCTCGATCATTATTTGGGCGTATCAGCGTCGCTACAACGTCGTAGGTGACCTGATGAAGCATCTGAGATGGCCGCCAGCACCTCTCTCTAGCTCAATATCGTATCTCACACTGTGACTATGGCAATCCACAGCTTCTAGTGACCCATGATAGTTGGCCATGATAGTATAGAAGCATCTTTTACACGGCTCAAGCATTATTTGGGCGTATCAGCGTCGCTACAACGTCGTAGGTGACCTGATGAAGCATCTGAGATGGCCGCCAGCTTCTCAGTTGAAAGCCATACCGCTTCTCACGCTGTGACTATGGCAATCCACAGCTTCTAGTGACCCATAATAGTTGGCCATGATAGTATAGAAGCATCTTTTACACGGCTCGATCATTATTTGGGCGTATCAGCGTCGCTACAACGTCGTAGGTGACCTGATGAAGCATCTGAGATGGCCGCCAGCACCTCTCTCTAGCTCAATATCGTATCTCACACTGTGACTATGGCAATCCACAGCTTCTAGTGACCCATGATAGTTGGCCATGATAGTATAGAAGCATCTTTTACACGGCTCAAGCATTATTTGGGCGTATCAGCGTCGCTACAACGTCGTAGGTGACCTGATGAAGCATCTGAGATGGCCGCCAGCACCTCTCTCTAGCTCAATATCGTATCTCACGCTGTGACTATGGCAATCCACAGCTTCTAGTGACCCATGCTAGTTGGCCATGATAGTATAGAAGCATCTTTTACACGGCTCAATCATTATTTGGGCGTATCAGCGTCGCTACAACGTCGTAGGTGACCTGATGAAGCATCTGAGATGGCCGCCAGCTTCTCAGTTGAAAGCCATACCGCTTCTCACGCTGTGACTATGGCAATCCACAGCTTCTAGTGACCCATAATAGTTGGCCATGATAGTATAGAAGCATCTTTTACACGGCTCAATCATTATTTGGGCGTATCAGCGTCGCTACAACGTCGTAGGTGACCTGATGAAGCATCTGAGATGGCCGCCAGCACCTCTCTCTAGCTCAATATCGTATCTCACACTGTGACTATGGCAATCCACAGCTTCTAGTGACCCATGATAGTTGGCCATGATAGTATAGAAGCATCTTTTACACGGCTCAATCATTATTTGGGCGTATCAGCGTCGCTACAACGTCGTAGGTGACCTGATGAAGCATCTGAGATGGCCGCCAGCTTCTCAGTTGAAAGCCATACCGCTTCTCACGCTGTGACTATGGCAATCCACAGCTTCTAGTGACCCATAATAGTTGGCCATGATAGTATAGAAGCATCTTTTACACGGCTCGATCATTATTTGGGCGTATCAGCGTCGCTACAACGTCGTAGGTGACCTGATGAAGCATCTGAGATGGCCGCCAGCACCTCTCTCTAGCTCAATATCGTATCTCACACTGTGACTATGGCAATCCACAGCTTCTAGTGACCCATGATAGTTGGCCATGATAGTATAGAAGCATCTTTTACACGGCTCAAGCATTATTTGGGCGTATCAGCGTCGCTACAACGTCGTAGGTGACCTGATGAAGCATCTGAGATGGCCGCCAGCTTCTCAGTTGAAAGCCATACCGCTTCTCACGCTGTGACTATGGCAATCCACAGCTTCTAGTGACCCATAATAGTTGGCCATGATAGTATAGAAGCATCTTTTACACGGCTCGATCATTATTTGGGCGTATCAGCGTCGCTACAACGTCGTAGGTGACCTGATGAAGCATCTGAGATGGCCGCCAGCACCTCTCTCTAGCTCAATATCGTATCTCACACTGTGACTATGGCAATCCACAGCTTCTAGTGACCCATGATAGTTGGCCATGATAGTATAGAAGCATCTTTTACACGGCTCAAGCATTATTTGGGCGTATCAGCGTCGCTACAACGTCGTAGGTGACCTGATGAAGCATCTGAGATGGCCGCCAGCTTCTCAGTTGAAAGCCATACCGCTTCTCACGCTGTGACTATGGCAATCCACAGCTTCTAGTGACCCATAATAGTTGGCCATGATAGTATAGAAGCATCTTTTACACGGCTCGATCATTATTTGGGCGTATCAGCGTCGCTACAACGTCGTAGGTGACCTGATGAAGCATCTGAGATGGCCGCCAGCACCTCTCTCTAGCTCAATATCGTATCTCACGCTGTGACTATGGCAATCCACAGCTTCTAGTGACCCATGATAGTTGGCCATGATAGTATAGAAGCATCTTTTACACGGCTCAAGCATTATTTGGGCGTATCAGCGTCGCTACAACGTCGTAGGTGACCTGATGAAGCATCTGAGATGGCCGCCAGCTTCTCAGTTGAAAGCCATACCGCTTCTCACGCTGTGACTATGGCAATCCACAGCTTCTAGTGACCCATAATAGTTGGCCATGATAGTATAGAAGCATCTTTTACACGGCTCGATCATTATTTGGGCGTATCAGCGTCGCTACAACGTCGTAGGTGACCTGATGAAGCATCTGAGATGGCCGCCAGCACCTCTCTCTAGCTCAATATCGTATCTCACACTGTGACTATGGCAATCCACAGCTTCTAGTGACCCATGATAGTTGGCCATGATAGTATAGAAGCATCTTTTACACGGCTCAAGCATTATTTGGGCGTATCAGCGTCGCTACAACGTCGTAGGTGACCTGATGAAGCATCTGAGATGGCCGCCAGCTTCTCAGTTGAAAGCCATACCGCTTCTCACGCTGTGACTATGGCAATCCACAGCTTCTAGTGACCCATAATAGTTGGCCATGATAGTATAGAAGCATCTTTTACACGGCTCGATCATTATTTGGGCGTATCAGCGTCGCTACAACGTCGTAGGTGACCTGATGAAGCATCTGAGATGGCCGCCAGCACCTCTCTCTAGCTCAATATCGTATCTCACACTGTGACTATGGCAATCCACAGCTTCTAGTGACCCATGATAGTTGGCCATGATAGTATAGAAGCATCTTTTACACGGCTCAAGCATTATTTGGGCGTATCAGCGTCGCTACAACGTCGTAGGTGACCTGATGAAGCATCTGAGATGGCCGCCAGCTTCTCAGTTGAAAGCCATACCGCTTCTCACGCTGTGACTATGGCAATCCACAGCTTCTAGTGACCCATAATAGTTGGCCATGATAGTATAGAAGCATCTTTTACACGGCTCGATCATTATTTGGGCGTATCAGCGTCGCTACAACGTCGTAGGTGACCTGATGAAGCATCTGAGATGGCCGCCAGCACCTCTCTCTAGCTCAATATCGTATCTCACACTGTGACTATGGCAATCCACAGCTTCTAGTGACCCATGATAGTTGGCCATGATAGTATAGAAGCATCTTTTACACGGCTCAAGCATTATTTGGGCGTATCAGCGTCGCTACAACGTCGTAGGTGACCTGATGAAGCATCTGAGATGGCCGCCAGCTTCTCAGTTGAAAGCCATACCGCTTCTCACGCTGTGACTATGGCAATCCACAGCTTCTAGTGACCCATAATAGTTGGCCATGATAGTATAGAAGCATCTTTTACACGGCTCGATCATTATTTGGGCGTATCAGCGTCGCTACAACGTCGTAGGTGACCTGATGAAGCATCTGAGATGGCCGCCAGCACCTCTCTCTAGCTCAATATCGTATCTCACACTGTGACTATGGCAATCCACAGCTTCTAGTGACCCATGATAGTTGGCCATGATAGTATAGAAGCATCTTTTACACGGCTCAAGCATTATTTGGGCGTATCAGCGTCGCTACAACGTCGTAGGTGACCTGATGAAGCATCTGAGATGGCCGCCAGCTTCTCAGTTGAAAGCCATACCGCTTCTCACGCTGTGACTATGGCAATCCACAGCTTCTAGTGACCCATAATAGTTGGCCATGATAGTATAGAAGCATCTTTTACACGGCTCGATCATTATTTGGGCGTATCAGCGTCGCTACAACGTCGTAGGTGACCTGATGAAGCATCTGAGATGGCCGCCAGCACCTCTCTCTAGCTCAATATCGTATCTCACGCTGTGACTATGGCAATCCACAGCTTCTAGTGACCCATGATAGTTGGCCATGATAGTATAGAAGCATCTTTTACACGGCTCAAGCATTATTTGGGCGTATCAGCGTCGCTACAACGTCGTAGGTGACCTGATGAAGCATCTGAGATGGCCGCCAGCTTCTCAGTTGAAAGCCATACCGCTTCTCACGCTGTGACTATGGCAATCCACAGCTTCTAGTGACCCATGCTAGTTGGCCATGATAGTATAGAAGCATCTTTTACACGGCTCGATCATTATTTGGGCGTATCAGCGTCGCTACAACGTCGTAGGTGACCTGATGAAGCATCTGAGATGGCCGCCAGCACCTCTCTCTAGCTCAATATCGTATCTCACACTGTGACTATGGCAATCCACAGCTTCTAGTGACCCATGATAGTTGGCCATGATAGTATAGAAGCATCTTTTACACGGCTCAAGCATTATTTGGGCGTATCAGCGTCGCTACAACGTCGTAGGTGACCTGATGAAGCATCTGAGATGGCCGCCAGCACCTCTCTCTAGCTCAATATCGTATCTCACGCTGTGACTATGGCAATCCACAGCTTCTAGTGACCCATGCTAGTTGGCCATGATAGTATAGAAGCATCTTTTACACGGCTCAATCATTATTTGGGCGTATCAGCGTCGCTACAACGTCGTAGGTGACCTGATGAAGCATCTGAGATGGCCGCCAGCTTCTCAGTTGAAAGCCATACCGCTTCTCACGCTGTGACTATGGCAATCCACAGCTTCTAGTGACCCATAATAGTTGGCCATGATAGTATAGAAGCATCTTTTACACGGCTCAATCATTATTTGGGCGTATCAGCGTCGCTACAACGTCGTAGGTGACCTGATGAAGCATCTGAGATGGCCGCCAGCACCTCTCTCTAGCTCAATATCGTATCTCACACTGTGACTATGGCAATCCACAGCTTCTAGTGACCCATGATAGTTGGCCATGATAGTATAGAAGCATCTTTTACACGGCTCAAGCATTATTTGGGCGTATCAGCGTCGCTACAACGTCGTAGGTGACCTGATGAAGCATCTGAGATGGCCGCCAGCTTCTCAGTTGAAAGCCATACCGCTTCTCACGCTGTGACTATGGCAATCCACAGCTTCTAGTGACCCATAATAGTTGGCCATGATAGTATAGAAGCATCTTTTACACGGCTCGATCATTATTTGGGCGTATCAGCGTCGCTACAACGTCGTAGGTGACCTGATGAAGCATCTGAGATGGCCGCCAGCACCTCTCTCTAGCTCAATATCGTATCTCACACTGTGACTATGGCAATCCACAGCTTCTAGTGACCCATGATAGTTGGCCATGATAGTATAGAAGCATCTTTTACACGGCTCAAGCATTATTTGGGCGTATCAGCGTCGCTACAACGTCGTAGGTGACCTGATGAAGCATCTGAGATGGCCGCCAGCACCTCTCTCTAGCTCAATATCGTATCTCACGCTGTGACTATGGCAATCCACAGCTTCTAGTGACCCATGCTAGTTGGCCATGATAGTATAGAAGCATCTTTTACACGGCTCAATCATTATTTGGGCGTATCAGCGTCGCTACAACGTCGTAGGTGACCTGATGAAGCATCTGAGATGGCCGCCAGCTTCTCAGTTGAAAGCCATACCGCTTCTCACGCTGTGACTATGGCAATCCACTGCTTCTAGTGACCCATAATAGTTGGCCATGATAGTAGAGAAGCATCTTTTACACGGCTCAAGCATTATTTGGGCGTATCAGCGTCGCTACAACGTCGTAGGTGACCTGATGAAGCATCTGAGATGGCCGCCAGCACCTCTCTCTAGCTCAATATCGTATCTCACGCTGTGACTATGGCAATCCACAGCTTCTAGTGACCCATGATAGTTGGCCATGATAGTATAGAAGCATCTTTTACACGGCTCAATCATTTTTGGGCGTATCAGCGTCGCTACAACGTCGTAGGTGACCTGATGAAGCATCTGAGATGGCCGCCAGCTTCTCTGTTGAAAGCCACACCGTATCTCACGCTGTGACTATGGCAATCCACAGTTTCTAGTGACCAATGATAGTTGGCCATGATAGTATAGAAGCATCTTTTACACGGCTCAAGCATTATTTGGGCGCCATCCCAAATTTAAGTTTGACCTCATCAGGTCACCTATGACGCTGTAGCATGGCTGATACACATATAAAGAGCTTGAGTAGTGGCCTATATCCTTCTATACTATCGTAACCATTCACAGCGTTAGTTACGATGTGATGCTAGAGAGATTCTCGAGGCCATCCCAAATTCATGATTGATGTACTAACAGCGATAGATACGATATGGTGCTGGAGGGAGCTTGTGGCCATTTCAAATTGGACCTCATCAGGTCACCTACGAGGCTGTAGCATGGCCGACACACATATAAAGAGCTTGAGTATTGGCATGTATGCTTCTTTACTATCGTTACCAATCATAATGGGCCACTAGCAGCTGTTCATTGCCCTACTTGCAGCTGTTCATGTACCCATTTGGGCTTGACCCAGGGCACTCTTTTGAAGGTGAATTTTTGAAAAGCTGCAGTCATGGGTCGGTATCATTATAATCCTGCAAGTTCTCATGGTATGCTAAGTCAACTATTTATAATACTATTTGATACTACTAATGCGAATGAAGATAAAAAGTATTTTGCCCGATGCTTCGTCATTGTGCCGAAGCGGAGCTCTAGGCAAGCGGTGTCTCTAGTCGGACAATTATTTGTGATGAGTGAGGATGGGAAGTATCTCTTGTTGCCACTGCAGATATTTGTCGGACAGTTTACATCTCATCATCTCGCATCGACGGTCACCGTTGTTATTATTTACATGATGGAACAGTCACCACTATTATCGCTGGAATTGTCATTCTTTTCCAGATTCGACCAGGCGTTGGCAGCCGCCTTGTGCTCCCATTCATCATCTTGGGGATAATCGATACCATATTTGTAGCACTCCCCTTCGCTTGTCATAAGAATTGGCGGTTTGGATGTCCCGTCTAATGTCGGAACCCACGCGATGTCCGAATTACCAGAGATTGGTAAAGAATACAACGGCTTTTGAGAGCGGAGGTCCCACATCATGGCCCCTTTTCCAGATCGTAAACGATTGCAGACAAACTTTGCACCGCTAACAATTATCGGCTCAGAGCTCACGCACTTTTGCTGAATAGTCATCTCTGCTTTTCCAGAGCGCAAGTCAAAGATCTTAACACAATTCCTATCACTTGCAACGAATGTGTCCTTATCTCCGATTCTTTCAAAAGTCGGACGCTGAACAATTTCAATACCACCACTACCAAATCCAACCAATCGTGATACTTCACGTAAATCCTCATTATAGATCGGAATCTGGCTGCTATCCAAGTGAGCAAAGGCCAGCATACTATTTGGGAGATAACCTATGGAGGATGGTGTATATATATCAACAACCCTTATTGAATCAGGGCTCACGCCGGCAGTCGATTCCGCCTCCCCTCCGTCATCCATATATGTTTCCCCGCTGCAATCAATGACTTCATGTTCGTTCCATTGTGAGAGGTCATTCTCAATGTTGCACATTGACACCATGCGGCGAACTCCATCATGGCGATTAGCTTCACTGAGGTTCCACTCTTGAATGACTCCATGCTCGAGGTATCCAATGCGTTCAGAACCGAACACAATTATATTCTTATAACCGTCATCCTTGGATTTTAACACCTTTGGGCGTTTGAAAGTATCTGCAGTCAGTATTGCATGTTTCCTTGGATTCTTTACAAGTGAGAAGATATAGCTACTGCTCCAGGAATCGGTCGAAAAGCCCTTCATACGACGGTCGGCTTGAACCCAAACAAGGTTATTTGTGCCATCGGCAAGAACAATATTGGGGGTACTCCAAAACTCATTCGATAGCTCACGTGACGTAAATGACCGAACATCTTCATCTCGACCGCTTAGATCATAGCCATAGAGGTGTCCAAAGAACTGACGGTTTTTCCATCCGGAACCGGTGTGAGAAAATCCGATGTTGCCATCGTGACACCAGACAGTTGATGAGTAGACGCTAGTAGTATCTCCAGAAAAAGTGTCGTCATCAATATGACCATGCTTGGCACGGCATATGGCAAAATCATTAGGAGTTGTCACTTGATTTGACGCCTTGGGCCGTCCCCCCTCATCGTCAGCTGACATATCCTGGTGAAACTTAGCGCGCGGCAACGCGTATTTAGGACCTGAAGGTGCCTTCTTAACCATTTTCTGTGCTTGTAGCTTTGCAAAATCTAAGATAGTACCCAGCTTCACGCCATAGTAGGTAGCATTCTTACTTAGCCTATTATCATCGACAGGCCACGAGCCATACCAACCTTGATACATTTCAGGTTCGTCGTCTTCATAAAATAAATGCCCTTCACTGTCTCTTTCTTCTTCGCCAACACTATTGACTCCTGCGGACTTTTTGTTGGCTTGATTTCCACGATAAACCTTGAGATCATTCAAGGCACGAACAATACCGGCAAACATGCACACCTGAGCTGTGCCACGTAATTTACGTACGTTTTTTCGATTTGTTTGAACATCATCAATGTCACGAAGGTTGATGAAATCGTCTATCAACTCATCCACCCCACAATCTTCTTTGTTAGGATGAGAAAAGCCATCTAGACAATCCTCAAAAGAATGGCCCCACATCAACATCAGAGCAGAATCAAGGAAGCCTCCATTGCCTCCACCGCTGGCCGTCCGTAACTCACTCACTGATCTTTTTCGGATTGGAACATCACCATCAAATTTCAATTGGTATTGCAAAATAGATGTCATAGTTTTAACAGTTTTCAAGGTGTCCTCGACCTCCTTCACAATTGTAGACGGCTGGACCTGATCGGAGGTATCCGGCGGGGTTAGACTGGTGGTACACCCATCAATATTGTGCCTCCTATCAGCTGGCAACCGTTTGATACGAGTAGAAAGGGCCCGATGAAGGGCATCCATACCGATCGGATCCGCATACAATGCCTTATCCTGCAGCATCTGCTGGTAGATGCCCTGCATCGCAGTGATAATATGGGAGCAAGTTTCAACAACAACATGTTTCGGTTCCTTTTTCAGTTTCTTACCCGATAAATCAGCATTAATAACTGAAACTAGAGATTGTACTTGTAGTGACGAGACGGTTTCATGTTCATCTCCCCGTGGACAGAGGAGGAGCTGGCTCAGCGGCGTTGCGTCATCAATTGTACGAAGGGTATCGACGAAATAATGAGTTTCCTCCTCGCCCTCGTCCTCGCTGTAATCGTCCTCGCTGTAATCGTTGTCACTACCCCCCTCACTCTCCTCCATCTCCTCGTAGTCATCTTCCCGATCTTCGTCGTCGCTTTGCGCCATGGTACTAGGTTCCAATTGTTATCCAATTATTGGTTAAATGATGTCTACTAGGTAGCGATAATGCAACATTACCTAATTTCCTAAGTGATAAGTATGAATGATTTATGCCACAATCAATGATGATGTTCATGCATGTCATCCAGCCAGCCACGATTAACCTGGTTTGTAGTTAGCACCTTAACTCAGCACCTTAATTCAGCACCTTAGCACCTTAATTGCATTTTCATTGTGGTTAATGGAAGGGTTATTCATCTTACTAGGTTTTCAGCACCTTAACTAATCTACTCAGGTGCTGAAAACTGAGTTAAGGTGCTGAGTTAAGGTGCTAACTACAAATAACGATCCAGCCAGCCACGATTAATACGATAATGCGGCTGTTGTTTCTTGCATTGTGGCGTATGGTACCTACCACGCTGGTTCACAGCGCGATTTTATTTTGGGAGTGATGGTACGGTAAAACAGAATGGTAGTAGAACTTATCTACCTGCCTACATACGCAACCGATGATTTTTACCGAGAGCCACAGCACAAAACACCACCTCCATGGTGCTCCTTCGGCGTACCCTATTACCTTAGGAAGTGGATATGACCATGGCACTGCCGGCCTTAATCGCTTCTGATGATATTTATGAAGCGATTAATGCCGGCAGTGCCATGGTCAGAAGCAATATTGAGAGAGCTAGATAGCATTTTCAGCAAACAGGCGACGACGTCGAATTTCTACAGCATGTTGGTCATTTGGAGGGGATTCAAAGGCGTCTACAGCGACGATACTCGGCTGATCGATGTAGTATATCTATTAGATCAAACCAGCCGAGTATTACTGCCACATCCATCCGCAAAGTCTCTCAAAACACCGACGTACTGTCGAATTCCGACGGCATCATCACAATATTTGACCCCCTATCCGCAAGGTCTCTCGATGTTATAATTAATGTTCTGGTGACATAATCTTATTATTATATATTTATAGAAGCGATTTAATCTATCACATCCAATAAGGGACTTGGTATTGACTGAGATATAGGCGTCGGCGTCTACGCTGTCGGATGCCATGGTCATCATGGTTTTTTTGGCCGATGGTAGCTTGTGTAAGCGTACAGTAGCTTACTTAAGGTACTTAAACCACACATAGGAGCAAATTTATCGCTCAAAACTAGCGATACTAAAATCGCAATTTACTAGCCGGTGAACCAGCGTATACCTGCCAGGTAGGCGCGGCTGATATTTAACTTACGTACATACGGTCTACGTACATCATACGTAGGAATTCATACGCCTGTACGGTAAGCTATGGGAACTTTTATTGTGCAAAATCGTTTTGGGCCTCATCAGGTCACCTACGACGCTGTAGCATGGCTGATACACATATAAAGAGCTTGAGCAGTGGAATATATCCTTCTTTACTATCGTAGCCAATCATAATGCGCCGATAGAATCTGTCGATTGCTCCATTGGCAGCGTTGGATACGACATGGTGCTAGAGTATTGCAGCGTCCATCCAAATTTGGCCTCATCAGGTCACCTACGACGTTGTAGCATGGCCGATACGCAGATACAGAGCTTGAGCAGCACAATATATCCTTCTATACTATCGTAACCAATCATAATGCGCCGCTGCAAGCTCCATTCACAGCGTTAGATTGATACGATATGGTGCGGGAAGTTGCTCGCAGCCATCCCAAATTGGACCTCATCTGGTCACTGGCGAGCTGTTCATAAGCACGAAGTCGAAGATGCACAAATAAAAGATGAAGATCAACGCATCTCCCCTTTCCGAGTAGGCTCCATGATGTGCTCGTCCAATACAACCACATACTGTATACATTTTGTAGTGCACTTGCCTCAAGATGATACAGTGTTGAGCAATATTTTTCTTTGTTCGTTAGAGTTAGTAGAATGTAATGTGAATCAGTAGCAATTCAATTTTACATTTTATTGGTATCCATTCATACTTCTTTGTAGCCAATCGTATGTTGAAGTACCCCAACTCGTGATAGCATCATTAACAATATTCATTATGTGTCGTTTTTGTTCAATTGGATCGTTCATCATTTGCAATCGCCCTCGCACACTTGCAGATAGCGATCTTGCGAGATCGGTGTTACGACTGACGTTCATAATAGCTGCCTCAACCAAGCTACAAATTTCATCCGAATGCGATGCCGCGACGGCGTAGGCAGCTTCGAACATTTCGCAGAAGCGTTTGAAGTTTTTCCAGCCTCCAATGACTTCCCAGAATTCAGCAGATAGCTTGAAGGGTGCCCTTTCACTGAATAGAGGAACCTTGCCCATTTTTGGCGTCTCTCCAAGGACGAAACCGAAATCGATATGCATGATGTGCCCCTCTCGATCCATTAAAATATTTGCATTGTGCCTGTCCTTGATTTGCAGAATGTAACAGACAACACTGTACCCAACTAAGGATCTGAGGAAGTTATCTCTTGCCTTTTCCAGTGACACAGTTGGTGCAGATCGAGGCGACGTGCCAGGTTGAAATGGAGGATATGGTCCAAATGCTCTCTCAAAGAAGTCATTCAGAGTAGTAAAACCATCCGTTTCCTTTTTTACTTCATTCACGCTTTTCACATCTGGAAGGCACTCAACAATCCCAGCATCACCACCAGTGCACATGATTGTGTAAGGACGTAAAAATGGACGTAAATGAGGTGGAATTTCGGCTTGGAAGTAAGTCCAAAGCTTGGACATTATCTGCATAACTAACGCCTCTTTTCTAATATCTTCTCCTGCCTTGATAATGAATGATGCAAGCCTCCACCCTTTCACATTTCTATACGGTGATTGTTTCCGAATACTTTCGCACTCATCAGCCCAAGGTCGTCCAAACACTCTATTTAATAGCTCTGGGCCCATTGAAACAGAAGGCGTGCTGTAAGTCGTAGGAGATGAAGGTTGATAGTACTCGGGATCTCGTTGGTGATGCATATCGTGATGAACCTGGTCATAGTACTGCTCTTGCACCATGTCAAATGTTCCATGCATATCGGGAGGTTCGTAGGAATCATCATTGCCTCCTTGGTATCCACCACGAGATGATAACACAGCTTTGTCATTTGATGCATGTATAGTTTCGCTGCTCTCATCAGTTTGGAATTTTGGAGAAGAAGTATCAGCAGTCATTCGATCTGCATGCTCTCTCATTAACTCTGGAGGAATCTCACAGGAAGCAAAACCACCGTTGATCATTACACTGTCCTTAAGAATTGAATTTCCATACGGTCTCGTGCTCCCAAGTGCTTCTTCTATGGTAAGACCTACACCAGGCTGAACATCAGCAGCATAAAGTCGTGCATCGTTGGCCTCTAGACCAGTCTCCACAACTTCCATCCGCACTAAAAATGGACATCGCTCTCTTGAATCGAGAACACGGCACATGTCAGGCAGTACTCTCAATGTTCTCACGACTCCATTGCGCTTGGAAGGGTGTTCAAAATTAGAATTCGTTGCATCATTTCCACCTGGCCATCGTACAGATTGCGGTTCCATTGGAAAATGCACTGAATGATGTATCATGTCTTCGCGAACATTATTTTCGGACCAATGTGTAAACATTTGTCCTCCTTCCTCTATGGACTCGACATCGATACTTATCCGACCTCTGGTAGCCATTCGTCGACATAATCGTTGATTCAATTCTGCTAATCGACTCTGGAGATGAGTACGACGATGAATTGGAGGTACGTGTCGCAGATCTAATGATATTTGCGTCAATCTATCCACAAAATGCATAGAGTCACCGAAATGTCTACACCTCAAGTCACTGATAGACCGCGGTGGACGAGAAGATGGTGCATCTCCAGCAGCATCTGCTGAAGTCGACGCGGTATAGGAAGCAAATGGATGTTGTTGCTGATTGTGAATATTGCCCATGTGATCCTCGTACATTCTCTCCATACCAAACGCGGTAGCCATCTCAGCGTCTTGGAGTAAATTGAATGCACTTGCTTTCTCCGCGCCAATGGTAGCAATTGCCGCGGCAATATCAGCCTGGACGATTAGTATTAATCGTTTGCCAGTCTGTTCTCTATGTTCAAATAATGCCTTCCATTTCCTTCCAACCTCTGCTTCTAGGAGCCAACATAGTTCTATACCCAAAGAGGGATTCGTTTGACATCTATGAATGATTAATGAGCGAAGAGATGAGATTGGGTCTGGAGATAGATTGTCTGGTAATAGAGCAGGAGGAGAGTGCAGGACCGTTGAGACAAGTTGTGGGAGGAAGTCACGAGCTTCCGATATTAGTTTGTGAGCGGATGCAATAGAGTGATGTATTTCATCTGGTGTGAATCCTTTCAGTGGATTGTGCATCGATGATGCATCATCTTGTATAGATGGATCCGTCTTGACATCAGAGTCATCTTGCAAGTTTGGGCCATTACCATGAAGAAAGTTCCATCGATTCCGCGTGTGACTTAGAGTCTCGGAATGCTCGTCTTTCATGAATTGTTCAAATTCATTCTGTATCGAATCATCTGCATCCAAATCAGCCTCACTATTAATCCGAGGTGTGTCATCTTGCTGATGTACATTATCAGTGTATCCCTTCAGTGCTCCCCATCGTATCACTTCATCTGCATGTAGCAATTGTTGTGCGAATTCTCGCACTGACTGTAACCTCAATTCATCTAATTTCTGAAGCCGCTCTGTTGATCCTGGTGGATATGATGTTATTGAACGAATGATAGATTCACGATACGTTGGTATGTCCATTACTTGATTGTTGTCTACTGGAGACCCCTCTTGTATCTGCTGCTGCTGTGATCCATGCTGCTGCTGCGGATATTGATTTGGAGGAGGTGGGTGATGATGCTCGTAATAACCTGGAGGCCTGTATGGCCAGGTCTGAATCTCAGCTCGATCATCCACCAGCCTACAAAGGAACAGCCAGCGTAGGAGGAAATTTGTCACTTGATGTACCATAGCAGCTTCCCTATCTACTGATCCAATTCAACAACTCCAACCTTGTGAGTGAGCATTGCGTTGAAATAATTGCAAGTGAATATCTCTGTTCATTCTCTGTGAGCTCTGGCTCCTTCCAGGTTCCAGGTGGCGTAGGCGTGCGTTACCCTTAGAGATATAATTACTCTTTAGCCCCCCAGAGAAAGTTTTGAGTTGCTCGACCGCGACCAACCATTCTAAAATGACATGCGTGCGATACTCATAGGGAGACACAGACCCGCACTGGGGTCCATGTTCACCTATTCCTTTTCTTGCTTCCGGCAAGCGTATCGCTCAAGTAGTTAGAAGCTTTCTCGAACACTTCCCGCCTTTTTGGGGAAGATCTTTGGAGCAGATGCTCACGGAATCCAGCGCGTCGACACACGCACTTGGATTCGACGACCACTCCTCTCACGAGGAGAGCTACCTACCATGTCGTCATTGTTTGTTGAAAGCTCTTACAGCTACTACAAACCACCAATAATTGCTCCTCCGATCTACCTTTTGTTTTTCCCACCCACCCGCCCGGTTGACACTGTCGAAGTCCACTTCGGACTTCGGTCTTCGAGACCAGGCACAAACATAGTGTTCTAGTTTGTATCTGATTACTAGAGATTCTTTTGCATACCACTAAGTAGTCTGTAATTCCTCTCTAGTTTCTCTCTTACCACGTGACAGACCACACAGGAGGATCAAGGCGCGACGCCGGTTTTCCTTGGAAAATAGAGTGCGACATAATGCTACAGTAGCGAGGTGTTAATTAGCCGCCTGCCCACCAGTCATCGTCTGCTGCGCATACCTACTGTTCTTTCCCACAGTAAACGCTAACAACATGGCATCTAATCCGCGAATCAACGGTCTGCATGAGATGCCCAATGTTCTCTCTGCCGAGGAAGCCGATAAGTTATCAAATGCAATAGACAATCAGCACTTCGGAGAATGGTGCCCAGAGGGCTTTGATAGAAGAAATCGAGTGCAGCGATACTCGGGAAAGGACATGGAAGAGAATTTTGGCTGGGTCTTTGATAAATTCGTTAGTGCGAGTGATCAAGCAAGTGTGGCATTACGCCGACCTTTGGAACTTGTGATTACGGAACATACCCCGTCATCTTGTCGGTCAATTGTCAATACATTTGAACAACGAGAGTTATGTCCTTGTCAACAGCAACAACAGCAGTGCCAGTGCTATGTAGCTCAGCTCACTCTTGTCAACAATGCAATCTACTCAGTTGAAAAACCGGTAGGGCGAGACTTGGAGTGCTGGGATTTGGTTGAACCTGCAACAACTATACTAATGGAGCAGAATGGCGTTGTCATTAAGACTGGCGAAAGCTTGTGGGAGTGGCGTGGTAGAATCTCTCATATTAAAGATTCAAATAGCTGTGATGAAGAGAGCAGCGGTGACAAAGGGTGGAAGAAGGGACAGAAAAAGCTTGCCTTGTCCAACAAGCGGAGCGTTACACTTTCATTTCGAGGAATACTGCCGCCAGAGCCATCAATTCTTTCGAAGCAGATGGAGAGCTGTAAACTTTCTGAAGAAAGTAAGCCACAAGTTCCACTGGCAAAGCTTCTCACCATCATTGTTACTACTTCTCCAATCCGCTCGAATCCATCCACGGAGTTGCTTGAACGAACGTTTGATACGTTTCAATTCGCTGGGAGTGAGTTCGCATATGAGTGTCCTAAAGTGATTGTATGTGATGGATGTCGTGTCTTGGAGGATGATACTGGCGAAAACACCGATAGTGATGAGAAGAAAGATGATGATCCGCCCAAAATCACAAGAAAGTATGCCAACGTGAAACAAACTTTACGCAATGGTATTGCCACAGTAGACCAGGCAAAGAATTACACTGAATTGAAGAAACGATTGCACAAACTTTGCGCAGACTCGCAGGGCACTCAAAGTACCTTTTCCAATACCACCGTTGTGGAATTGGAAGAAAGACATGGGTATGGCTTTGCACTGCGCCATGCTCTCTACAACTGTGTTGAGACTCCTTACGTATGTGTAATTCAACACGACCGTACTTTCATGAGGCCCACTCCCATTCAAGAAGTCGTTTCCACCATGGAAAGCAGAGAAGAAATCAAATATGTGGGTGTGTCTATGAAGTCAAACTTGAATTATTATGATATCTTCTCTTCTAAATACAGCAGAAGAGCATGCACCGAGTTAAAAACAATGATCATTCGACCAGAAGAGCTGAACATTTCGGGGAATAGGTATGGACCTAACGGGCATTCAATCGCAAATATGGTTGAACCTCCATCAGAAAAGCGTCGAAAACTGAGAGATATTGCAAGAGAAACTTACAAGGCCAGCCACCAAAATATAATTTATGAGGAATGGGTAGAATCGATGTCTAGCAGTGGAGCAAATCAAGATGGGTTCCATCAGCTCTCGCTCACACCAACTCTCTTTTGGTATGATAACACTCATATTGTTCGGACGGAGCATTATCGCGATTTCATCTATAATCCCGTGTTCAAAATGGTTGCGCGTGGAGGCTTTGTTGAAGACAAGTTATCTCCAATAATCAAACGTAGCTGTGAAAGACTTGGCCTGAAGGACGGGCACGCCAAGTTTGGGTGCTATCTCCTTGATGATCATAGTGGAGATGTGTTCACTGGTCACTTGGACGGGGGCTCATACAACACTGCTGGCCTTCATGTGAAGAGAAATGCAAGTGAAAGAAGTTGACAGTATACAGCAGTATACAGATAACATCATATTACTTCATTAAATCTTGTGACATATCTTTTAGCTTTATATCTCACAGCATTATTTAGTAGGAACCGCCGGAAGTATACTCATGGCATTATTGCAATATGAGTTGCCTCTGGCTGATAGCTTTCCTACAGCTTTCGGTTTTCGCTAGCCCTTACAAATAATTCAACACTCACTCACAAACAATTAACATAACATATCTCTTTGAAACACATACACAGAACAAATAACAACATTCATTTTGAAATGACCTGAAGCCGTTTCACTTCAACGAAAGTAAGAGGATGACCATTTGCTGATGCTGGTCAAGGAAAACTCGTTCTGCTCCTCACTTCTCTTCTGGTTATCCATGTTATCATCGGAGGGTGGTCCTCTTACTGGCGTAGCTGCACTAGCTCTTGCGGATGACGCTGGCAGGGGCGCAGTAGAGTGATGATGAATCTCTTCGTCTCTAACATCATGATATTCGCATTCAACCCCAGCTTCAAACTCTTCATTCCTCATCCTTGGCAGGGAAGTGGGTGTTGTCCACTGCTGTCCTGGGGAAGTCCTTCCAGGAGTAGTACCATCTTGATTTATAGACATCATCCCCATGGCACATAGACGTTCATCCTCCTCGTGCATGACACCCCTCACCACCTTGTCAAACACGGCAAGATCACCCTTACTAGTCCTCTTGCTTGCTGATTCAAATAGATACGAACTGCTTCCTGACATACATGAAGAGGATGCCACAGATTGTCCGCAACCGGCCATCATGTGTACTTGAGATGGTTCTTCAGAGAATGAGGATGATACAGATGACGAAGATGAGAGGAATCGCACTCGACAATTGTCTTCATCAGGGTTGAAGCAATTGACACCATTCCTGTCAAAATCAAAATGGTGGTGGTGGTGGTGCTGCTGTTGTGGTGTTCGCATGTGACTATTTGCTGGACTGGCTCCAGGTCCATAAAACGAAAGTGGAGACGTGGACTGTGCAAATCCCACATGTTCAAAGTCACGAGGGTAGTGCTCATGCTGCGACGGCTGCTGAGACTGGTGATGGTGGTGATACGAATTGAAGTGCTGTTGGTTTTCATCGTAGTGAAAAGTGTCACCACTGCTCAGTTGTTGCTGTGAGCCATATGATGTGTCCGTTGTTCGAAAGACCGCCTGCTGTCTCGGCTGTTGAAAAGGCATTTGTGGCGGTTGCTCGCCGCTGCTTGAGAAATGAAACAAGTCTCGAACCCCTGATTCTCTCGGAGATTGCTGATAATGTTGCTGATGGCGATGACCAGGGGATTTACTATCGGAGCGTGACTCCTCTCTCTGTTGAGAACGTCCATCGCGATGTTGATCTTGTTGTTGCTGCTGCCGCCTTGTATATCTCTTGCTGGTTCGCTGCTGCTGTTGTTGAACTGGCTGCTTCTCGTTATGATTACTGTCTTCGTTGTTTGACATGCCCCAGCCCCTGCCGGAGCCTAGCCTCTTGATGAGGTTCTTCATTGTGGATGATTTATTCTCTGTAGAATATGATAGTGGTCTAATTAGTGGAAACGAGTTAGTTCTGTCGGCTCCAATGTATGGCACATTCAATTATACGATGCTCCATTGATACTTAATCAAGCGTTGCACATTTTCGATAAGTACGAGAACTTGAATGTCAACCGAAAGCATATGTATATAAGAGATGGAAGCGCCTTCGCTGCTTTCCCCACATTCCTGCAGAGCACTCTCCCAAGATTGCTGAGAACTGAGAACGAGCGTGTAAGTAGTTGAACAATCAAGTGAGTATGCTAAAGACTTTCGAGTGAGTGATTTGCGGTAAGGTGTCGGCGATTTTGGTGAAGCAAGGGTAGGTCTTGGTTAGCAAGAAAATCTCTGAGGCGAAAAGGAATCCTGAACGAGAGGGTTCGCAACGAAACAGTCACTCGCAGGGGTTAACCCCTGGGCACTTACAATCATCAGGCAGGCTGGAGTCCGGACTCCAGTCCATCCAAGACCCGTACCCAGCCAGTTTTAGTTATTTTGTTGCTCAGCGCGCATCCAGTGAGAAAAGAGAGAGTTGTGGCTAATTAGGGGTCAGTAAATACTTATTCCATATTAGTACATCCTCGATCTTTGAAAACAAATTGCTTAGTCAATAAGAGTCAAGACCTAATAATTCACAGAGACAAAAAAGCAGCATTAATACTGGTTGCTCCAATACTCTACGCCATTCAATGTTGATACTATCTTGCAAGGTAATATATGTAGACGATGACGGGCTAAAAGATCTTGCTTGAGGTAACCGACTTAATCAATTCCCTATCCGAAAACGATCTTCTCCATTTTGAAAGGCTTAGACTAGAATTCATAGTATTACTCCATTCTAGAGTCAAACAGCACAGACAGGGAGACGCATCTTGGTTGCTCAAGCTCAAGCCATGCCAATATTTACGCGGTAGAATCCTTACTACTTACATACCATCTTTGTCAGGTTTTGATGTTTTGAACACACTTTTATTGACTTTGTATTTTACTGATGGCTAGATACATGGTTCAGCCAAGAGCACGAAGAGCCAAGCAATCAAGCCCATCCTACTTGCTTTCATATTATTTCTTTCAACGCAAGCAACTAAGCCCATCCAACTTGCTTATCCTCGTCTCCCCGGTAATATTTAATCCTCACAATTTGCGTGACGACTTTGGACGGTAGCTGAGATCCTCTTTCCTCATTCTGAACATATTATTCATTGCTGTTAATTGAATAAATCATGGCCAAATCTCGCAACAAATCTCCCAGGAAGAACGGCAAAAAAGGTGCTGGCGGCGGCAGAGATAACAAGAGTGGCACCGGCAGCAAGAATGTCAATAAAAACCAAGATGGAGATGCCGGCAAAAAATCAAGCAAACAACTACAACGTTCTTCACCGCCCTCCGCCCCAACCAATTACGAAATCCCCGCTGCCATGATGTGTTTCCCCGCTGCCGCGGACCAGCAGCAACGTGCTAGTACAAATGATTCAAGTGATATGGCGATGATGGATCGATTAATGGCAGTGCAACAGGCTGGCTTGCAACAGGCTAGTATGCAACAGGTTGGGGGTGCTGGCGGGTTCGGGGGCAACCAACAAGGCAGCGGTAGAGGTGGAAGTGCGCTTGCCAACTACGCTGGGACTACTGCTGATTCATTCGCTCAATCGTTTGTGGATCGATGGGCTGGAAAGATGGGAGGCGCCAGTGGCGGTGATATTATGCCGTCGACATCGCAATACTCACCAATGAGGGGTGGGAACCCAATGCTGTCATCTTGGCAACAGCAGCAGCAAATGCACCAGCAGGGTGGAAGTAGTGAATCAGACTACAGAATGATGGCAATGATGATGGAGCAACAACAAGTAGGCTGGAGGGTTTGCGCCTACTGTCAAAATGGAGCATTCATGAGTCTTGTAGATCTTCAGTCTCACGAGGCCAATTGTCCTCTTCGTGGAGGAGGAGCAGGGCTGGGTATGATGTCATCTTATGGGCATAATATGATGAATTCAATGCAACAGCAACAGATGAATTCAATGCAACAGCAACAGATGAATCCGGCTTTCTTAGGTTGTTTACCAATTGGTACGAGTATACCATCAGTCGCTACTACTATGGCCTCAGGTGGTATGCATGGCGATGGACTACAACTCGGGGCAGGACGAGGAGGTGGAGAGATGGCAGCACCAAGTCTTCCAGCATTTTCCATTCCTTCGTATGCAGACATCGAAGCAAAGTCAAATCCTGCTCCCTCAAAGCAACGAAGCATGTTGAAAAGGAGCCCCCCTATTCGAAAGGAGGACGATCCAGAAGTCATCGAAAATAGCAAGGGTCCATTCAAGACACTTGACAAGCCGATTCTTTTGGCACTTGATGGGGATGAGTATTGGTTGACTCCACTTCATTGCTTTGTTCGTAAGAATTGTGTTGAGGTATTCACTGCAACACCTGATGATGCTCAAAAGACTCCCACAAAGGGTAAGCGCAGGAATGTTACTGATGGCCAATTGGGGATCCGATGTCCTCACTGTAACAAGGAAGGAAAAAATGGCTCTGGCAGCACGACGCCGGATAAGGGTGAGAATGACGCGGCGGAAAAAGTAGATATGCCCAGCCGGGGTAGCGTCTATTATCCCAATAGCATTACCAACGTGTACAACGCAACGATGAATCTTCTCCAGCGTCACTTATTCTTCTGTCCCAATATGCCACCTGAAATTTTGAACAAGTATTCAATTCTCAAAAAGGATGATGCACGATCTGGTACCTCGAAGATGTACTGGATTGAATCGGCAAAATCTTTGGGTTTTGTGGATACGCTGACTGGTATCAGACTCAGTACCAAGACTCCTCCACCACCTCCTTCGGTCCAGGTTGCTGAATCGCATGGAGAGGCAGCTCGCAAGCGTACGAGTCACTTATTGTCTGTTGACGAGGGAGAGAATGGTGATGCTAAAGATGACGAAACAGAACTTTCAGGCAAGGACGTCGACGACGAAGCATCTCCACTTGTCCTTCCCGAAGACGCTAAGTTTACGAAGTTTTCATTCATCTTAATGTCGCAGATGAGACGATGCACGTTTACGGAAGCGGACAGATTGGGTAAGCGCAAGGGCCTATCTAATGGTTTTGCAGGCCTGGCTTGTCGACATTGCTTTGGTGGCTTCGGGGCGGGCAGGTTCTTCCCGTCTTCCATTAAAACTCTGTCAGACACGTCGAAAACTCTCGAAGTCATTCTCTCGCATTTGGAGCGATGTCGGGAGATTCCCAAAAGCGTAGTCGATGACCTTACGAAAGCCAAGAAAACTCATGAAATAGAACGTGCTAATTGTAGGTTTGGGAGTCAAAAAGCATTCTTTACTAGGATTTGGAAGAGGCTGCATAAAGACCGCGCGGATGCATTAGACACTAAGCCGCCACAAAAGGCAAAGAAAAAACAAAAGACTTCTTTGAGTGAACCTAGCATTAGCAGCGGCAATAGTGACGAGTTGAAACGGTTTCGGGACAATATTACGCGTATTACTGGAAACATGCACGGCGATATGCACGAAGGAAACATGATGAATTCAATGATGATGGGAGGATTCGTGAACCCTGCCATATTGAACGCAATGGGTGGCGGCGGCACCGGAGGCAACCAACCGATGATGGCAATGCAGCAAAGATTCCCACAAGGGAATGATGGAAGAGCGTCCGGTGAGGATGATCAACCAAGCTTAACACAAGTGTGAAGAGGATGTAGGTATATCTTGTTATGAAATCAACACGTGGCTATGTATAAATATATACGTCTAAATTTATGTGTACAACAGCTTCCTATTAAATCAATTAGCAAGGTGCGATCGCTACTGTTACAACACAGTTGCTATTTCTCTTCATCGGTCGATCAGATGCTCCAGTACTCTTCTTTTTGCCTGAATTTGGTAGCGAAAAGCCGGCCGGTGGGATTGTCACTTCACCGATGATATAAAAGCCCAACGACTTCAAGGTACTTTTTGCATTGAACGCGTGGGCTGGATCATTGCTACCACTCACAACAATCACTGGCTTGCCTGGCTTGATAACCTCTGCGATTTTCTTCATTATGTCACTACTAGTGCAGCTGCTTGTGTCCTGTTTATACTCAAAAGTATTTCGGTTCCACGGTAGATTTGAAACGACGCAATCAAATTTACCATCTTGCGATATGTTGGAGAGAAGCTCCACTGAATCACCGCAATGTATTGTAGCCCTACTAGACATTTCACTCTTGGAATCTGCATGTGAAAAGGTCCAACTTTGTCCACTGGAATCTTCTTCTGCAGTGATACTACTCTCGACACCTAACAGCTTGCACAGGTTTTTCGTTGTGCCTTCAGAGCATTTAGAGTTAGAGTCGATACCAACAATATCCAAGCTCTCGTTTTGATCATCTCTGCTATTCCACAACTTTGCCGCTGCTGCGAGGAAACTGCCAGATCCTACTGTCGGATCCAACAAGCGTATTCTTCTTTTGTCTTGACGATCTTCTCCATTCTTCGACATCAACCTTTGCAGCATATCAACTACTGTTATTGCAATTTCTATATTGACAGCACCACTATACTGAAAGGGGCGCCGAGACCATTCTTGTCGAAAGCGACTCACATTCTCGTTGTACTTGTCATGCATTTGATTGTCTGCTGGTAGCTTTTCAATGAGATACAGCTGGCTTGACGTCTCCACAAGCAGGTATGAAATGGTTGCATCATCGATATCATCCCGTCCCAAGACTGGCTCGCCTGATAGATGACGTGAAACTGCACACAAGAGCATCGATGTTGTAAATTGTCTACCAGCCAATGGCTCAAAAGTGTCACAATCCAATGTCCAATAACTGTCGCATGTGGAGGTTGCTTTGATATTGAACAGTAATTCTTGCGTAGTTTCACCAGATGCAACGATCTTCCCGACGTACTGGACTCTATTTGTAGGAAATGGCAATTCTTGATCACTATTTCTACTGCTGCTTGAAGTTGTGTTGTATCCAAGCAGCAGTGATGCAGTAGGTCGATGAAATGCCATTTTTTCTATGACAGACTCAGTGTTCCCACAGTATGCAATCACATTGGCTTGGAGCCAATATAAATCCGCAAGCTTGAAACTCTCTGTTGTTTTTGCAACATACTGGAAGCAAGGTTGTAGTGTCGACACCACATGAGTTGGTGATATTGATGTGATGGTTGTGTCATCGGCCGCATTGTAGACATCACTTTTCCACTTTCTGCTCAATCCTGATAGTTCTCTTCTTCTTTCATATGATGTGTACTGGAATGGATTGATGCTGGCTACTAAAGCAAATGTTATGGTCAGCTGAATAGCGTAAGGGTAGCGCTTCGAACACATTGCTGCTGCTATGCTGCGTTGCTCCATCCAGGTTGCGCCCTCGCCTCTCTCATGTTGTGGATGCATCAGTTTTGGATGGCGCGGTGCACTTTCGCTTTTTGGAACGCGCTAGGACACTAACCAACCGTCCATAGAAAACCTCCTGTTTTCACCAAAGAAGATTTCCAACCTGTTCCCACTCTGTCAGCGGACATGCAGTGCACCCGTACCGTCCACCGTCCATCCATTCATTGACAAAAGGAAACAAAGATTACCTACGACAGCATGTCCATGACGACGACTCTCATGCGTGTGGCTCCTCTTCCAATCTCTGAAGGCGGTGACGATGACTCCACATCGCCGCATGTGAACACTTTTCGAGAGCTCACCAAATCGGGAACTCCGCCAGCACCCTTCGCATCTCCGAATCCTTCATCTGAATCTACTACTAGTGGCGACAACGACTTAATGGCTGGAGAAGATCAGTCTGGTATGAATCAACGAGATGGAACGAGTCAAGTAGAGGCGGCTGTCTATGAGAGTAATGGCCCTGGCGAAAGCGTTCTACGATTAGACAGTGACCGCGCTGTCGAGAACAACATGTCTCCGCAACATTTACAAGGGAGTGCATTACACACACCTATAGAGCAACAGGCCTTGCCACCAAAGAGCCCAGTCAACGACCAATCGGAAGACGCGGCGCCAGAGTTTCTGCCCCCCAATCCTTCGTTGCGTCACTCACGGAGACTTTCCTCTTCCATCCCACACCTGCTCTCTAATTCTAATGTTGCAATTTCAATAGGGGCAGAATCTTCTGCATCTATTGCCAATAATGAAGCTAATCCCCCACTGCAACATCACTTGAGCTTTGCGGGGCTTGATGCAGTATTACCTTCTCTTGAGGCAGGACTGACTGATCTGCCATTTCCTCTGGACGGTAACAATAATTGCGCAGCAGGTGGTTATGTACTCTCACACAACAACTTGTACACAACCCCACCCGTTCAACCAATGATGAATCCAGGCAGAGTGATTAGTCCACTGCATCTAAGTAACAATCAGTGTACAACTCCGTTCAGTCAATCATCATATTATAGCACAACGCCACCTGTCGGGGTAGGGATGACGATACCAATACCACCTCATCTAACCCCTTCATCGCAGTTGCAGTTTGGTGTACCGCCCACTATCCATCTGGAGGGGGGTCATCAGCCAACGATATCGCCTGTATCAAAATCGATTTTATCAACAACGCAGCAACAAGTCAATCGCAATCAAAGTACTCTTGTACAGCCGGTGCTATACAGTGCAATCAATTCGCTAGAAAAATATAATGCAGGGAGTTTTGACAATAAAATGATGCTAGCCAGAGCTCGTGGGAAATACAGCAATGGAAAAGCTTTTCCAGGTGTACCAATGGGGAACACTACCAATCAACAGCCACAGGGTAAGGACATTCGGGGGTATTCGATAGATAGTGGAGCAGAGGAGTCGAAAGCAAGCTCTGTATCTTCCTGTGTAGCAACAGGGCGAACAACTACCGCCCCGAGAACAATTCACGAGGGTGTCACATACAATAACAACTTCAATCAATCCAAGGATAGAGATGGGTTGCCTGAGAAAGCTGGGATGGGGCAACTTTCCTCGACACAAAAGGGGAGTGGAATTATCAAAGCGAGATCTTATCAAAACCTCGATGGAGATACTACCAACGAAACGTCGTTTCGCCGGAATACGAAATCTGAGAAGTCAGTCACAATTGATCAAAGTAGCAAGAAGAACAAACGCCGCGAGAAGAAAATAGGTGTGTTCCGACCTTCCTGTGATGCATACACACCCCGAATGGCGAATCGTCCAATCAAATATAAACCCGCACAGGAGCGCACATCGGTAGAGAAGATGTCAACGACCATGGGGACAATTCAACGTCCCAACTTTCGAGATGCACTCCGTCGTGTAGCGATTATTCTTCACCAACACATTACCAAAATTGAACAGAGGTTTGAAACAGGAGTGCGTGGGGCTGATGACACTGGCTTATTCAAGACATCGATGAGGGAAGTTTTCAATGAAGATTTGTTTGCAACTCCGCGGTACAGGTGCTGCATGGTGCGTGTGCCAATGGCTCGTCCTGGTGTAGTTTACAGCATGCGCAAAATTCGTACTGTTTACAACACACCCACTACCGACGAAATTTACGACTTTGCTCACCAGCTCTTCAAGAAAGTGCAATTGTCATCAGAGTGCTCGATTGTGTGCTTGATTTATGTAGAAAAGCTCATGGAGGTGGCGAAAGTTCCGCTACTGTCTGACACTTGGCGTCCGATTTTCATGTGCGGACTGCTTCTCGCATCCAAGGTATGGCAGGACCTCAGCAGTTGGAACATTGAATTTGCAAGCGTCTATCCACAATTTTCTCTCGAAGCAATAAATCGTTTGGAACTGCAATTTTTGAAGATGATCAAGTGGGACTTGTACATTTCCAGCAGTCTTTACGCAAAGTATTACTTCGCGCTGCGGTCGTTACTAGAGAAGTCGGGGTTCCGCAATAGATATAACCAGATGGTCGGAGGCATCGGTGGGATTGCAGCGTCAGAAGCAATGAAAGTATCGAAGCGTTCCGAGGCTGTGAAAGAAGAAGCACTGCTACACCTTAGTCGAAGTATGTAAACAAGCAGCTTAGCAACATTATTAACACATTTTAATTTGGTTTGTTTACAGTGAGAACTTGCGTCTATACAATACGCCTCGATGACGGTGGCTTCACATTGCCGTCGATCCCGTCGTCATAGCGAAAACTCATTTCATTACCATCTTTATCGTCATCTGCAATGATGTCGTCATCATCGAGTGACGTATGCCCGATTTCTCGTCCTTTCGTCTCGGGCAAGTGGTGTGCACAAAATGCAGTAAAGAGATGAATTGCAAGCATTATTGATCCTGCAAGAACAAGCGCATAAAAGTAAGCTTATGCGACAGTTTGAAGAAGAGAAATCAATGTGAACAAAACGTACCAACAGCTAGCATAGACATGTTTCCTCCAACAAGATATGGACTGAAGAATGCACCCGTTCTACCCATCGCATTAGCGGAGGCATGCCCCGTTGTTCTGACTTCTGTTGTGTATATCTCTGCCGTGGAAACCCATGTCACACAACTCCCCATCATTCTGTGAATGCAAGGAATTGGATTAGTACACAGATTCAGTTTAACATCACAGAAGAAACGTTTGTTCACTTACTCAAACGCTCTTGCGAAGAATGACAGCGCCGTGAGGATAGCACTATTTGATGTCACAGTGGAAAGTATTGAGAGTGTAAAAAGCAGTGCGCCTCCAAACAGATAACTCATGACTTGTGACGGAACTCTGCCCAGCGAGTCAACAGTGCGTATCACGACGATCAATCCCAAAATTTCTGCAGATGCACTGATAAAAATAGCTTGGTAGTTAAAGTGTGGCGTACCACCGTCGTCATCTTGAGCATCATTCATAGCACCTTCATCAAAGATCCTCGTCACTGCGAGGATGGTCCCGTAGTATCCTACGGCGTAGCCAATCCATGTGCCCCAGAGAAACAGAGTATTTCTCTTCCATTTTGAACTTAGTAGGTCGAGAAAGTTTGACGATTCTACCTGCTCATCCTTCAGCGTAACATTTGCGTGGAACAAACTGTCGGGATCAATACCATTCGCAGAAGCGGCACTTCTCAGTATTGCCTTGGCTTCTTCGTGCCTACCCATTGATAATAACCACCGGGGCGATTCAGGAACTAAGCATATACCCATGATGCCACTGATTAAGCAGGGCATAGCGCATAAGACGACAAAGATACGCCAAGACGTCTCCAGAGTCAAATAGGCAAACAATGGCGTCATGAGGGAGCCCGCCGTCCAAAAGTACTCAATAGCAAGGAGCTTCACACCCCTGTGTGAGGTTGGCAAGAACTCAGCAAAGACGTCAAAAGGCACAACTAACCCACCGACGCCAAAACCAACCATAAACCTGACTCCAACTAGGCTTGGATATCCTGTCGCAAAGGCCGTGGCCAATCCAAATAAGCTGATGAGCGCACAAGCCAAAAGGAAGGCAGGCCGTCTGCCATAATGATCACCGTAAAAACCAAAGAATAAAGTGCCAACAATGCTACCTGCAAAAACGCAAGCCGTCATGGTTGCAGTCTGCATATCAGTTAGACCCCATTCTGATTGTAACGTCAGAGAGAGAAATGATAACAACATAACTTCAGTAGCGTCGGCCGTAAAACAGAGTCCAGCCGCCCACAGAACGCGCCGCTGGAATGGCCCCATCCCTATCGCCTCGATGGCATCATCAATTGATACGACAGTTTTTTCATTGCTCTCGTTGTTCATTATTGCCCCGTATACCATCGGTGTGTATGTAGTGAAACTAATTATTACGCAGGCTAGATCAATGCGCTTTGTTCTTCATGGTTGCTAGATAGGAGTAGTTGATTGGTTGATGGTCATTGCTCAATCCCCTGTCGGGACTCCTCCTCAATTGAAAAGATGCCGTTGCATCGGCACATAAATTTTTGAGCATCATCATGGTGATGCTTGTGTCATATTGTAGTACATATGCTTGTTTGAACGCAGTAATATCGAACGATTTCATATGACAACCATGACAAGTTCATCCATAAGCGAAGCAGCTCATGAGGAGGTAGGGAGAAGAGAAAGTGTCCACGTGATGTGTTCGGAGAAGATGGAAGCATCTGTTGCTGACAACCAACAGAACAAACTCAAACAGTCTCCAGTAACGGTAACGAAATTTGATAGTTTTTATATGTCATTGCGAGATGTAGAGAATGAACGAAGAAGCCACTGTTCCGACTCATTGCGTAGGTTGAGGTTGCGTCGATATCGTGGAGAGAAAGTGACGCAACAATTGATAATAGACAATAATGCAAAAGAAGATGATGGTGACGATGAAGATGTATTTCACATCGGCGATTTTGAAATAGAATTAGAAAGTGAATCAAGTTCACATGAAGTAGTCCAGCATGCCTACGGGGCAACAAAAGAAGTCTGGGAATGGGGAAAGACTGTTCCAGTGCTCAGCAATGTGCTTGGCCTCACTGAAGGTGTGACAAGCAAATTCTTCGAAATAACAATACATGTGGACGATGTTGAAAAGGACCTAGTGATTCCAAATTTGAAGAAGTTAGATGATGAGATTGTGAGTCCAAGTATAGGTACAATTTTGAACATCATAGGTCCTGCAGTGTCCGTTGGAGAAGAGGTGATTCTCAAGCCTGCCTTGCATCACTTAGTTCATATGCCGTTTCTTGGGCAGTTGATCTTGGGTGAGAAGAAGGAAGACGAAGTGAAGGATATCATAGACCATCAAGCAGATGGTAGTAGCTTGTGACATAGGGGCTGTCTTTGACAAGAAAGATGGCTAGAGAGTATTCATCAAATGCATAAAGACCAGAGTTTGTAATGTATCTATCAGAAAAAAGTTAGGATGTCTCCAGTATTAGGTACAAATGCAATCGTTTCGTGATTCCCAGTTCTATATTGTTTAGCAGAAGCCCTTCTTTTTCTTTACAAAACGTGAGTCAACGAACTTCTTCCTCCTCTCACGGCGCTTGCGTGTTGCAGCCACGGCAAAAAGCGAAAACAAAATCAAACACATGATTGCAATCAAGTTCACCTTTGCATGAGATTTTCTAGACTTCGTGCTTGGAAGAGGTTCATTAGCGACCTCGATACCTGCTTCGTCAATATCTGCTTCTTTGCCAGGTTGTCCCGAAATAACTGACTTGAATTGTTTGCTGGGAGGTAAATCAGCAGGCCAAAACCATTCATCTAAGAACTTGAACACCGTCGCATTGTCCCACTTTGTCATGTTCTCATTGAGCCAGCAATCTGGACACATCTTTCGTGTTGGAAACATGGACGCCATAGTTTCCTCGTGTGTCACATTACGGTTCTGGCGTTGGGCTGCTTCTTTCATCAAGCGAGCATTCACGTCATTGTGCACCTCCCACAACCATATCGAAAGCTCTTTATCTGACCCATCTTTGGTGCCCATGTTTATTTCGGATTTCAGTCGCGTGCAATGATCATGGCCACAATTATCATACATTTCCTACCAGAAAAACAAGAAAGATAAGTTAGATATGCGCTGGAGATGGAAGGCACAAAAGAGATGAAAAACACATCCGGGCAGGACTCACCAGATAATGAGTGCGACACACGGAACAGCTGAAGAAATACTCTACGAAATTCCGAATCGTCTCAGCCACATGATGTGGAGAAACAAAGTAGCCTCGATGAAATCCATATACCTGATGTTCCGGCTTTGATGATCCAATTGTTAAGATATGAAAAAGGTTCCACAGACCACAAGTGAACCCTTTGGCTGGCTCTAAATGGGTACAGCTATTCGACCATTTCTTGTCATCCTTGGCAAGTTGCTCTTCAGAAGGTCCAAGCAACCCACCTGCCCAAGATGTGCGCAAGTTGGGGTCTACATATCCCCATAGCAAGTCTTGCTTTCCAGATCGATGTTTATCCACATCGGAATCAATGACACTTTCCAGTGCTCCTCTACTACTAATGGCATCCGAATCCAAACTCCACTGTAACTCCTTGACAAATCCAGTACGTAAATTCCAAGATGGTGGCGTAGCCCACTCCATCAGATTCAAAAAGTCGACCAGAGCGTTCTTGCGTTTCGGCTCCATCTTTCCATCTTCAGTCAATGTCTGGAACAGCTGAGTCTTTATAGCAAATGCAAAACTCAACGCTGCATTATGGTACCTATCATTGTGAGTATGAGGAGTATATTGATGCCACGACGCCTTTTTCTGAGCCGCCTTCTTGGCCTTTTTGGCTTGCTTCTTTTCGTACGCAAGTCTTTCCTTTTCTGTCTCAAATTCCAATTCATAGATCTCTACTGCCTCGTTTGCCAAATCCAGGTGAAGCATATCGCCAACCAAGTCAGGATGAATTTCTTCTTCTTCGTTCATTATAATGCCAGCCTTTTCAAATGAATCGCCTTTCTTCCATCCCATGATTGTAGGGAATCCATCTACTTCATAGGTGCTACAAATTCTCCAGTAAACATCACATGAAACCGCGTGAAATTCGACTAAGGGAGTGAAAAAGCATTGTTAGATATAGTGAATCGCAAGGTATGTATTACATGTTTAGACACATACCTGGTGTCAAAGTCGTCCTCCTCTTTGTCTCTGTGGCAATCTCGATGTATTCCCACTCTGTGGATGCAATGAATAAGGAATTGGATTAGTACAAGAGATTCAGCTGCACATCACCGAAAGAAACGTTTGTTCACTTACTGAAATGTTGACAATGTGGACACCATGGAGCATAGAACTCAACCACATGAGCAACATCATTTGATAAATTGAGGTAGTGATCAGTGTTGCTCTTCCTCATATCAACTTTGGTTTTCGATCCATCATCATGATGTTCTTGATCCTTGAGATTTTGTTTTTTCTCTTCGTCTTCCCCCTCCTCGTGCTCCTCATCCTCCTTGTAATAATCATCTTCTTGATTGCGCATTCTTTCAAAGACCTCCCAATCGAAGTACTCCGAAACATGGCCTACAGCACCTTCTTCCCATTCGTAGAGGTGATATTCGAGTTCTTCGTAGGTCATGTTGTGAGGATTGTAATACGCGGAAGCGTCATATACTGGTTCTTCTTCCTCTTCTGCATAGTAATAATATGAAACCAGGACATCACTGGCTAGTTGAGACATTTGTTGGTTGAGCGATGGCACTTCGCCTTCTTTTATTTCTTCTTCAGACGCCTTTTTAATCATTTCTGTAAATGTGGCCATATCAAATAATGAGTTGCTTTGGTTTCCATCCGCATCGACGGCTTCTTCTTTTGGCATTAGCTTGTCAGCATACTCTTCTGGATGAATTTCAACATGGTGGGCTGACCTTTCAATCGCAATGATAATCTCTTCTTTCTGAAGCACGCCATCTCCGTTTTCGTCCATAATTCCAAAGGCTTCGGAAAGATCGTGGTGCTCTTCTTCGTGGTGCTCTTCTTCGTGATCCGCTTCTCCTTCTATTGTCTCTGCTAGTGGTTCCTCGGGATTAGAAGGTTCTATAGCATCGCCAGTAGCAGCGTCTTCCTTGCTGGCAGTGGCATCGCTCACGATTGTTTCACCTATCATCTTATCTTCATCGGCAGCAGCATTGACCGCACTGTCAACTACAGACTCGGAAGCCGCCGCTACAGATGCCGCCGCTGCAGTGTTATCTGCCGCTACATCGGCGGCAGCCTTGCAGACACATAAAAGAGAGGTGATGCCGAGTACTCCGAGTTTCATCTCGCATAGAAGAATCAATGATAATCAACAACGCGACTTTTGAGAGAATGAATGAAGCGGAGTGAAAAAGCTGACAAAGCCAACCTAAAAACGAGCCGTTACATTTTTATGGGCCAAGGTAAACAAGAGCCGTTACAATGTACGGGGGAATTGGTATCTCATGGCCGCTTGACCTTCAAAAGCACGAAAGAGCTCGCCGCCGCGGCCGAAAGATTGAAGATGATTGACGACAAAAAAACTGGAGCAACTTCGGCAAAACAACTGCGCCAAGAACAACCCCCCTCGATTGGAGTAGTTCCGCCACTGATCATCTCGCCCACGCAGTTTACAGCAGATATCTCAACAACGATGGATTTCAGCACGCTCAGAACCGAAACGCTTCGCTTGCTGTTCGCAGCAACTTATGCGGTAAGTGTTGTGGTAAAACTGCCCGCTGTGGCAGCAGAGGATTTCATAATAGAATGAACCCCAGCGCTCAAGAAATGTAATCATTTCTTCCTGCCTTGCACTTGCACACTAACTCAACAAAGCTCACGCCAAAATTCTTCTTCTCCTCTTCATCAGACCAATTTTTGCCTCGCCGCCATCTATTTTGGAAAAACATATCTTGAAGGGTTAGCAGCCAGCATAGTAATGTTCTTTTCACTCATCATGCTGAGCATATCTCTCCAAAAGCCAGGTTCATTCATGATTTACTTGGAAACATCAGAAAAGGAAGTTGCATTTACTTGGGTAGGACGTTTGTTTGCAGATACTTTGATCATTCTGTTCGTAGCTAGCTTTGGCTTACCGGGGGAAATAATGGCAATTGTTACTTTGTTCTTCTTTTTGGTAACATTGGGAATTGCAAAGCATAGACCTGATATTTTTAGGGACTTGTTTAGGGCTCATGAACAGGATCCTAGTCTGGGGGAGTCATACAATGTTGCGCCGTGAATAGCTGAAAACAATATACACTTGACCTGGCTTCATTGAGATTAATCAGAATCAAACAAACAATCCGATCTTGTAGTTTCAGTTAGATATATGTTGATAATTATATGTATTTGTGCGTCTCGTCTGTGATACAAATTGATTATTATATAGATTGTAAGAGCTCAGCCATCAACGGTTCCCATGCATGAACTGATTGAAGAGCAGCGCAAGAAGTTGTATACTTTTTCCAGGTCACACATCTCTGTGTACCTACCAGTGAGACCTAAGTCATGCGCTAGTATTAAATTTCATGCTAAACGAACTCCAAACTCAAACACAAAAGTGAAAAAATGAGCGAGCAAGAACGAAGAGAACAAAGTGAAGAGGCGCAAGCTCATAATACCGTTGATGTTATCTTGTTGATGTCACCGACAGCAAGCTTACTTATTCGCTCGGTATATACAGGCGGCAGTAGGCAATTTGGCAAGCAAGCAAATTCATCATTTATAACAACATCTTCCAGCGCAGCTTTGGGCTCTCTATTCTATCCGCAACCTGGAAGATTTGGGCTCTCTATTCTATTATCCTCAACCTGGAAGATTTGGGCTCTTCCTCAACTCTTCAAAATGAATCAGCAGGGCGGCGGAGGTAGGCATTTTAACAATCACCATCACAATCATCGTGGCAGAGGAAGAGGTGGCAGAGGAAGAGGCGGCAGAGGAAGAGGCGGAAGAGGAAGAGGTGGTAGAGGACATCGCAATAATGACAATAATTACTATGGCGGTCAAGCATTTGCAAATCATCCTAATGACAATTACAATGGTTGGGGCAATGGTGATGCATTTCATATGATCGAATCTAGTGGGTCTCCATCGGATACAGCTTTCACTGTCGCTGTACAAGGGTGCAGTCATGGAGAGCTCGATTCCATCTATGACGCCCTTGAAGCGTATCGTGTAGGAAAACTCGGCAATAATGATGAAAGCAACAACCATTCTGCTTCGATTGACGTGCTCTTGTGCTGTGGAGATGTCCAGACATTACGCAATACTGAGGATTTCCATTCTCTAAATGTGCCACAAAAATACAAAAGGATTGGAGACTTCCATGCCTATTATTCTGGGCAGAAGGTGGCTCCGATATTGACAATTATGGTTGGAGGGAATCACGAAGCATCGAATTACTTGCAAGAATTGCATTATGGGGGTTGGGTAGCGCCTAACATTTACTACTTGGGTGCTGCTGGCGTCATTAATGTTTGCAAAAGGACTCCATCCCACAGTGTGTCGTCTTTGCGTATTGGTGGGGTTTCTGGTATATACTCTCCTCATCATTACAAGCTTGGAAGATTTGAAGTGGCTCCGTATGGACAATCAGAGTTGCGTAGTGTATATCACACACGTGAGGTGGAAGTAAAGAGGTTAGAAGCTTTGACTTCAATGAATGAGCGACCAATCGATGTATTTATATCTCACGATTGGCCACGCGGCATATACCATCATGGGAATGTGAACCAACTGCTGAAGAAGAAACCTTTCTTTCAAAAAGAAGTCCAAGACAATTCTCTTGGTAGTCCAGCAAACGAACAGCTACTACATCTGTTGAAACCACGCTACTGGTTTTCTGCACATTTGCACGTGAAATTCTCGGCAGAGATTAGGCATAGGAGTAATGAAGGACCGCAGAAAGATTCTGACGACGCAACAAAAAGAAGTGCATTGAAAAGTGGAGATTCTGCGGCTCAAGAGCAGAATACAGAAGGAACTGCAACAACTGAGTTTCATGGAATGGAATCAAACGATGGTAATTGCCCTGATTCCAATCCAAATGTACAATCACTGACCGAACAAATGACTCGTTTTTTATCATTAGACAAGTGCTTGCCGAAACGTCGTCACATTCAAATTATGCATGTTGAGCCATCTATGACTACTCGAAGTTCGACTGAGAGCCCAAGTTCAGGAATCGAGAATACACCATGGCTTGAATATGATACGCAGTGGCTGTCGGTACTGAGTCAAACTCATGAATGGACTCAACGCACTCGAAGCCCTGTGAACTTGGCAAATGGAAACGTGTCTATAACCAAGGAACAAATACACCATCTCGAAGATTCGTTGAAGGCTAGAAGCAAGGAAAGAGAGGAAGTTAATCCATTGGCCATACCTCGTAATTTTTCAATGACGGTGCGTCCTTATGATTCTTCTTCTCCCCGTCAATCTTACAACGCTCCATCGCAGATTGGCAATCCACAGACAGATGCGTTCTTATCCATATTGGGGCTGAGCCATAGAATTACTGTTCCTTACAATCGTGTCAATACCCACGATGAAAGCAACCTTAAGCAGTCTTTACCAACATCTCTTCGACCTTCTCAGGTGAGTGTCAATAAGCAGAAAGCTGCAAATGATGATAATGAAATTGACCTTGACGATGATGATGATGACGATGCAGATGAACCTAAAACGGCCTCGGAAAATCTTGTAGACCCTTGTGAGATTGAAATTGAATCTGAAGAAGACAATTGTGAGGACGATGTCTGCTTTGTTCCTAAGAGGCCGAAATTATAATGCATAAATATGTTTTTATATGAGTTACTGTTTGATAGTTTCGATCACTGTCAACTATAAAGCACACTCGTTATATGCCTTGGCTTGCTTTTACATCTCCATTTTGCACTATCATCTTGCTTGGCAGTCTTATTGAGAGACTTGGGAAAGTTACGGCGAGCAGAAGCTACTCTAGAAGCACAAAGCTTGGCATATGCTAAACGATCATGCTCTGCGCTGTGTGTGCCAGCGTAAATTGGATCTTCTGTAAGTAAAGATGGTGGTAATAGTGCTTTGACGACGCTTTCGTATCCATGCATTCTCACTACGTTGTCATTGAGATTGAATGACTGTCGACACTGCTGCGCCGAAGGTCGTTTCAACGGATCCAATGTCAGCATGCTACTAATCAGCTCCACCACACCATCACTCCACAAACATTTACCTGTAATCTCTTGCAGTCCCTTTCCGGATTGATGTTGAAAAGTCACTTTGTTCCAATCTGGTAATTGTGACACTCCTTGCCAATCCTCTTCTGTCGGCGTGCCAAGAACATGAAATATGCGAGCCAACTGATCCAATACAGATTGACCCGGAAACAGAGGCCCTGAGAGTGTAAGAAGTTCTGTGAAGATGCATCCTGCCGACCAAATATCCATCGCTCCTCGGCTGCCTTCCACTTTATCTACAATTCCATTGCCGCCCAATAAAAGCTCAGGTGGGCGATATTGTAGCGTACACAATCCTGTGTCCGATTCTATTTGGTCGATGGCATCGATTGGAATGACCTTGGCTAGACCAAAATCTCCCAATTCTACCCTACCTTCTTTTGTAATGTACAGGTTGCCAGGCTTTACGTCTCTATGAAGGATATGATGCGAATGTAAATGTTCCAATGCTGATAGTATATCACAACAAACTGACTTTACTACATCATGCGGTAAATGGCTGTGTTGGTGCGGAGAACCATCCGCAAAACACTGTAATCGACGGTAATTCAATGCTTCCGCCAGATCAATTGGATGATATGGAAATACTAAGCACAGTGAGGAAAGATTTCCCAATTCATTGCCTCCCCAGTTCCAATCACTGCCAAATTTGTCACGTGCTCCATAATATCCAAGTAAGGGCGTCACATTAGCGTGTCCGTTCAACAGACGGAGCGCATTCAGCTCTGCAAATGCCTCCCTCGTCAAAGTAGCTGATGATTTGTTTGTGGCGTTGGGAATCGTCTTGATCGCCGCCAATTTCAATGAATGGATTGCTGCATTTTCCTTTTTCGCATCGGCATTATAAGGTGATGGATATTGCCAACCAACAAGTAGAGCGATGTCAACATGGCCAAATGCTCCACGAGCAATCAATGGGTTGTTAGATGATGATCCGTCATTGCAGATCTCTATAATTGATGTTGTACCAGGAGATGACCTGCTTCTTCCGCCGCATTCGTCCGTGTAGGACGTCATGGTGTTTTGTGTAGAATTTTGCTCTTTGCTCTTGCCTCTTGGGGTGATCCGCGGCGGGGCACACCCGCAGCCCGCTAGTTGGAAAAGGAGAAAGAGGGCAAAAGAAAAGAGGGACTCTGGCTGTGCTCTGATTATGATGTGTTGTTAGTTGTAGCTGTTCATGCGATGATGAGTGAATTCATACTTCGCATCGTCTTCAATCAACATGATAATGATGATGCACTTAACTTAACCATGTTGCTTTTTACCCAGTTTATCCTGAACCATCTCTCATACTCCCTACTCGTCCTATGACCAACTTTTGTGTCATAGCTTAGTTGCCAAAAGCTTTTCTGAGTTCCTTCTTTTCCTGATTTGTCATAACCTTCATTCCATCTTGCTGCATCGCCATATTCAAACCTGCCTGGTCCGTAGGCAGAGGCAGTCCGTTCTCCTTCCTATACCTCAATATTCTATGCATGATCTCCATTTGACGAAACAAATCCAAAACCCGATTGATATCATCCAGTGGTTTCTCACAGGCAATGCTCAACTTGAGTTTCTGCTTCCGCTCTAATTTGCCCAAGTCTCCAGCACTAATATCGCCACCCAATTGGGTGACCATCTCCTTCACAACCACCTGTGATTCTTTGGCAGCTTGAATCTCGCTAGAACTTCCCATGCCCGGAATTTTTGTTTTCCACGAGGAGAGCTGTTCGTCGACTTCATCGGCAAACATCTTTAGCGTATATGATGGGGAGTTGGCCATGAGATTGATTTGATCTACTAGTTTGACGGCTTGTTTATCCTTCTCTCGTTGTGTGAACTTTTCCTGCACCCAGCCGAATATCCCTGGCTTTTCCGATGACTCGGATGAAAATGAAACTTTTTGGATTGTTGCTGCGGCTGGTGTAGATTGGTTATAGTTGTTGTAAGATGAGGTTGATGGCAGCTGTGATATGCTGTTGACCATGGACTTGGCACCGAAGCTCTGAGCACCATTCGATTTGCATGTTGTGTGCATCCGCCTGACGGTGACCAAAGATTGATGGAGAAGTCTTGATCCGGCTGTCATTATTGTTGATAATATATTATAGGGTTTAAGGGGCGGCTGTGGCTGTTAGCGAGTTCCACAGAAGGTTGGAGTTGACTGTGAGCTAAGTAGTACTTAGGTATTGCTGTGTTGCTGAGTTGTTTTGTTCCATGAAGTGAGATTGTGTGCAGGCATGGTGCTGAATTATGAACTGTCCGTCGCATTGAAAAAGTTTTCCGAAAGGCCTAGATAGTAAGTACTGACTGTTTTTAGTTCTAAGCTAAGCAATACATGCCAAACGCACAAGATGGACACATGACACATCGCAGAGCTTCATTTTTCATTTCATTCTGGATTGACACTTCTCACTTCTTCATTATTTCATTCTGGATTGGCACTTCCGTGGTTCCACTACGCGACCGACAACAAAGATGACACATCCAACGGCAATAGCAGCAGCCTTTTTATCCACAGGCTTCATAAGTCTCCTTCCAAATGTCCTCCTTTTTCTGTTTCCAAACTTTGCCGCAAATAGCTCCAAAGAAAGTCAAGTGTTTCTTTCATTTGGTCAGTCATTAGCTGTTGGAGGGTTACTGGGCGATGTATTTTTGCACACTCTGCCTGATTGCTTTGCGGATGCTGCTTCCGATCATCACCATAACAGCCACGATGATCACAAACATCATGACCATCATGATGACCATGGTCATCACCACAGCCACGAGGGAGGAGTTGTCGGGCTTTTGGTGATTGCTGGATTCGCTACTTTCTTAGTTCTGGATATGTGTGTTCGGTTATTAGAGGATAAATTTGGGGGAGGGTGCCATAATCATCAGCACTCAGACAATGATGACAAGAAAGAAAAGGCTACAAAACAATCTGCCAAACTTTTTCTATCTTCTTCCGTATTACTCAATCTACTTGGCGACTCACTGCATAATTTTACCGATGGGCTGGCAATTGGTGCTACATTTGCAGCATCTGAAATACACTCACATGATGCATCGGTATTCTCACTGATTAAATCAAGAGGAGGTCTTGCAACAGCATCTGTCTTCTTTCATGAGGTGCCACATGAGCTTGGAGATTTCGCAACTTTGTTGAATGCAGGCTTCTCAAGGAATATGGCGATTGGTGCGCAATTTTTGACAGCTATAGCAGCGTTTGTGGGCACTGCGTTTGGGCTGTATTCATCGCAGCTAATTGAGGGCCTGGGTCATGAAGTATTGCTGCCATTTACAGCTGGTGGATTTCTATACTTGGCTAGTTGCACGATTCTTCCAGAGATCTTGGCCACGCCTGGTGGCATAAAAGTACGGTTCTTTCAATTGATTTCGTTTGCAGTCGGCGTTGCATTCTTGTATGCAGCAGGACACATGGAAGAAGGTGGCCATAGTCACGGTATTCATCATCATCATCATCACGACGACGAAGAGTTATAGTATTAGTGTTAAATATATGTATTTTGTTCTTTCCGTTGAAAAATGCTCCTGTCCTAACTCGTTCCTACTACTACACTATGTGCTGTTTATTGTGCCGTTTCTGTTTCTTCGAGCACCACATCACAAAAATTGCTGACCCTGCGAAGAAAATAAGGTTTTCTGTCAAGTTTGATCGGTTGCTACTTGAGTGCTCTGGCCCATCTTTCTTTTTTAACACTATGAAGCGAAAATTCTGGACACCTTTAGGCCAGTATTCTTTCTTCAGATGCGCAATGACAGCCTTTGTGTCCCACTTATCTCCACTTTTGCATTGAGGGCACTGCTCCGTTGAAGGCCAAAGAGCCGTGTTGAGTTCATTGTTTGATGCAACTATATTTGAAGACTTCAACTTCGCCTCGACTAGCTTCACATTGATGTGGTTGTGTACTTCCCAAAGCCAAAGAGGAAATTCTTGCCAGGACTCTGGTGGAGGTAGCTTTTGCGACTGCTCTAGCCGCCGGCAGTGATTGAATCCACAGGAATCGAACATGTCCACAAAATAATGCCGACATTCCTCGCAACTAATGAAGTTTTCAATGTAATTTCTCAAGGTTAGAGCAACATTCTTCGTCAATATTTGGTCTCTTGCCCCTAGCACTGCACGATGACGCTCAATCACTCCAATTGATATAATGTGGAATAATGACCACAATCCACAGAGATACCCCGCGCCTTCAACGCCCTTGCTACATTGTGCGCTCCATGTTGTACGCATGCCATTGACCACATCATCATGCTTTTCAACCATTAATTGCATGTTGTTCTCGCTCATCAATACAGCATCAAGATTTACTCGTATGTCATTGATGAGAGTATGTAAAATCCATGTCGGTGGTAGCGTCCAGTAAAGCAAATCTATCCATTCTGCAAATGCATCACGTTGATTAGTATCTAAAACACCGTTCCCATCCCTATTTGCAAATATTTCCATTTTCAATGCATATGTAAATGATAATGCTGCGTCTCTGTACACTGATTCTCTTGTTCTAGACATTCCATCGATTGTTGCACCCAATATATCAATTGGTCGAAAGTCTTCTTCACTTTCGTCTCCACCTTCAGCATCGGAACCTATGTCGTTCTCTATCGCATCTCTTAACGATGACTTTAATCCAACTCCCAACGTATCTGCAATGTGTTCAGCGGTGAATTCTGTTAGCTGATGCGGATCTACCGAACTCTCCTTGAAGGCAAAAATTGTTGGAAACCCCTTTATATTATGTTGCAAGCACACCCAGTGATGTACGGAACAAGACACAGCATAGAAATGGACTTCTGTTTGTTCGTCAACAAGGCGTCGGTTTACTTCCCTGTAGAGAGCTATGTATTTTGATTTAAATGACTGGCAATGTCCGCACCACGGGCTGTAAAATTGAACCACTCTTGGGCCATTCTGTTCAGTCAAGAAGTACGGTTTGATGTGTCGCTCCTCATCATACTCGGAACCGGGCTGGTTTTTTGATGCCTCTCTCCGCTCATCACCAGAATAATCTCTAGACGGTGCATTGTGCAATTGATATTCAATAATGTCGGTAGCGGCAGGGTCATCTGCGTAGAGGAATCGAGAGCGGTCATCCGCCTCACGACCTTGGACGATTGTCAGGGCGGCGACGGCTAGAAGTAGAAGATGTAGCAGGAATGAAAACAACTGCATCTTGTATGTCTCTCTTGTTTGTTAGATCGTAGTCGGTTACTGTACTATCGAAGGTGTGGACATTTTGCTGCTGTGATAATGTCCATGGTGGTGATGGCGTTGCTTTGGAGGAGTTGGAGCCTGGAGCTTCTTCGATCGAAGTCCAAGGTTCCCAAAATAATCGCTATTCCTCGCTAAAGTGCCTCCAACATACCGACTCCACACTATACTCCTCTCTACCAGGTGTTAGCAATACCCCGATGGAAGTGAATGACTCAAATTGAATGCTGAAATACTTACCTAAGCGAGACAATGTAGAGGAACTCATGAAGACCATGACCGATAGCAGATGCAGCAGCAGATGCAGATTTATCATTGTAGCATGGCATGGGTCGAATTTCTCAACATCTCCTCTTGTCATGCAAAATCTAGGCCACGGTCCGAGTACAGACTCCTAGAGAGACTCTCTAGACGCAGCTGCAGAGGAACATGAATTATGGTTGTCTCGATTGTTTCACTGCGGAGGCTGATTGGACATTGGAGGGGAGCATGAGATGTCATGATGTCATCTCTCATGGTCAAGAGTATAATTGCAGTCAAAAAGAGAGCATTTATCATGGCATGGAACTCGCTAGGGGTTCTGCTGCTGGTCATTGCATCTTCCAAAGCGTTCGATCTATCAGCGAGACAAACACGTTGCCTCTCCCGTCGAGCATTCCATTTGAGTAGCTCTGCAAGCCCAGCAGGGGCCATTGAAGATGACGAAATAATAGCAGTCAGTGATAAAGCACTGGTAGATACCCGTCAACAAACGTTGGAAGCTGCTGTTACCAAAATGGCTGCAATTAGTGAAACAAATTTTGCGTCGTCGTTCAATAAGCGGCGCATGCGCTCTGTCGAAGTGAGAGAATCGTCAATTCCAGGAGCTGGCCTGGGAGTGTTCGCCAAAGAAAAGATCAAGTCTGGAACTATTATTGCATTTTATCCGGCTCATACTGTAGGTATTGATATTGGTGAATCGATTCAAAAGGCGTCTATTGAAACCAGTGGCAGCATAAAACATGAGACTGAGAATACAGGAGACCAGTCGTATCTCATAAACGTATTGGGGAGTCGCCCGCTTATGAAGGCTGACATACAACAGGAGCTAGAGGCTGAGACCATCTTTATTGATGTTGACATGAGCCAACAAGAGAAACCTGGCTTTATTTCGCATAGGATCAATGATGGAGCAACTGTGACTGCTAATAGTGAGGAAGGAGTTTTGGAATATTATCAATCAAGCCGGAGAGCTAAGAATTGCGTGCACATTCCATTCGGTCCGTCTCCATTGTTAGCAACTGTGACGACAAAGAAGGTTAAGAAAGGAGATGAGTTGTTTACGACGTATGGGTGCTCATGTAAGTAAACATGCATTCTTCTTTCGACCAAAATAATGCGACGTCGAACAGACTAACGAGACGATTTTTGGCTTATCAAATCTGCAGATTGGCTAGAAGCTCTCGCAAAGGAAACTGAGGAGACGGATACTACTACTACGGAACTAATCATTTCTGAGGCAAGAAATGTAGCGATGGATGTCCTGAAAGCTTCGAGAGATGCAGCAGTTACAAATGCAAGTGAGGCAGAGGTACTACAGGACATTTTTGATGCACCTTGATCGGTAGTGACTTCAACTCTTGCCAGATAGTGTCGATAGTACGGACAGGTCGTAGACTGAATCGAATATACTCTATCCATATGAACTGTACTATGTAGAGAGGAGCATTAATTTCAGCAAGGGAATACTGACAGGTCGTAGTCCGAATCAATATGCTCTATCCATTACTCAGTAGAGTGGATCAAAAGTTCCGCTTAGTCTAACATAAGCGCTTCTCCTCTTCCTCTCTGCCCTTACTTATTGTACCTTGCCTGTCAACTTACTAACAAGCTAAGTTTTCAACTTCTTCCCGAGTGAGCTTGCTGATCGATTGAGCAAAGAAGTCAAGCTTATCTCCCCCGGGAGGTAGCCCCCGAGCCCCCGACGCCCGCTCGTTAGATGGCCAACGCCGCCTGCTAAAAAAGCCCCCAAACCCCCGCGCGTGGAGGAGAAGGAGGCTCCGCGCGCTCAGAAAAAAATCCCCACAATCACGCCAGATGAGGCTAAAGATTCGGCAACCCTCAAATCAGATACCATTAAGGTTATTTCTCGTAGATAATGATTCCCACGTTGATTTGTGAGAAAGCTCCATCTGTGTGTGAGAAAAATACCTTAACCCTAATGGTATTTCATACCCCTTTTAAGGATATTGCAAGCTACTTTAGCACACACACGAAGATGGCATTCTTGATATGAAGATTGTAGGAGAGAAAGCACACACAACCACATCACACACAAGCCAGCCCGCCCTGCCTGCTCCACCTGACGCAACCGGCTGAGCGCAAGAACGACCTCACGGCCACGCTGCACAGCGGGGTGGACGTGAGGGAGGTATCAGGACTTCATAAACAGAAGACTAAGCCAAATTAAAATGGCAGGACTGTGGAGCCGTTGTCATTCTTCCTTCAGCAGCCAGTCCGCAACTTTCAAAAAAATAGAGGTTGTATTCAATCCCCATTATCTGCTTCCCAATTAGTGTCTCTTGTCTGTCTTCGTGACATTATGTCACCGCTATCTACCTTTCATGCCGCGTGGAAAGGCACGTGGAAACGCACAATCAAAAAAAATCTTCCACAACTAACATGTCATCACCGAACTCCTCACTTTTTCAAGCAACCAACAACCTCCATTAGTAACCTCCAACATGAAGTTCCTCTGCAGTATTTCAAGCGCTGTATTAGCAGCCATCAGCATCGCTAGGTGCACCACAGCGACCCCCTTCGTATCGTCAAATGTCGCACAATCCTCATCGGTTGATTCTGTTTTCGGCGTAGCTAGAGGTGGAGGTCTCTTCGGTGGGAACAGAAAGGAAAAAGAGTCTGTCGCAGATGTCGAAGATAAGCTTAAGGCTGAATCTGGCGAGACCTTCCCAGCACTCACCCAAGAGGAAGTTGAAGAGTGGCTTGGTCATATTCCTGTCTTCGCTGTTACTGATTCGAATGGCGCAGGTGTAGTTCTCAAACCTGACAACAGCACATCAGTTATGTACTTCTTTTTCAGTCCTCAGATGGCTAATGCCACGTTGGCTCAACTTAAATCTACCAACGACAGTCTTGACTTGAAACTCTCAGCTTTCAGCTTGGGAAAGATCTGGTATAAGATTTTGAACAACAAAGACCAGCAGGAAATCAAACTCAAGCAGCCCGGTGCCGATGATTCTGAAGCGGAAGTGTTCACTGGTGGAGACGTGGAATACCGTCTTGTTCCTGATACCCGTGATCTTCTTGGAGCACGCATGCTCCTAACTATGACTCCTGAGGATGGTGAAGAGATGAAAAAGGCTGGAGATACCATGACCCCTGAACTTGCCCAGAAGGCTGTAGAGAAAGCCATGACGGAGTCTCCTGAGTTCAAGGAGAATTACAATGAAATCCCCATCTTCTTGATTGCACAAATGCGCATGCAGAAGCCTTCCGAAGAAGGAGCAGTGCCGAAAACAATCTTGCCAATGTACTTCTCGTTGCAAACCATGGTCGCCACTTGGCAACAATTCATGTCGGCTCAAGCTGATCCAGAATTGAAGGATATGGAGCCTGCCATTAATGTTATGAACTTACACAAGTTGGTAGATATGATGACACAACCCAGTGAGATTGACTTCAGGAGTTGTCTGCTCCTTCCTCCCATTCCTCCTACTGGTGCAGGTGGACCAGGTGCGTCTCCTGTCGCAGCTGCTGCACCTGCTGCCGATGCAATGGGTGGAGGATCAACACTTGGTGATATTTAAATGCTATAGAGTAAATTAATCAAGCAAAAGTTTGATGCATTCGTTGTACTTGCTTACTATTAATCAAATCATCTTCCCATTCTTCTCTGCATAGCTTGTCTAGCAATATCTCTAGCAAATCCATCCCCATCACCTCTAGTTGCTTGGGCATTCAGCTGCTGGTGCTCATTTCTCGATACAATTCTTTCAATAATCTCACCAGTACCTCTCACAAGGCGGACCCTTCCTGTAGCTGGGTCTACCTCCTCTCTTACTTGAGACTGCAATTGAAGATATTGTGCTTGTGTCATGGGTCCTTTGGATTCAGTTTGCACTTTGGCTTCGGGTTGCTTAGGCTCAGTTGCTCTTGGTCTCTTGTCGCCAGTTTCATTTATATTATTGATTTCATTCTTGTTATGCATTGCTGATACTTTCGTAGTTGCATCATTGCTGTCACTGTCACTTTCATCGCTGCATCGAGTATCACGATGTCGATGCTTTCTCTTCTTCGCATGCTTGGAATGCTTTGATTTTCGACGTTTCTTCTTTTCCATTTGCAAAGAAGACAACGATGAGGAGGACGACGAAGAGGAAGAGTATGATCGCCTTCTTGACTTTGATCGTTTCTTTCTTCGTTTGGATTCACTATGTCGATGCCTTTTTCTCGTCGTGCTACGACTTCGACTTCTTTTGTGTTGTCTATCCTCTCTGCTACTACGCTCATCTTTACGTCTTCTTTTGGGAGATCCTGCATCATCACCAGGCGACATCGTTTCTAGAAGCAGTAGCCTACAATAATGGTGATCTTGCCGCAGCTATGGCAGCGATGTCAATACTGACCTACCGCTCTCCCACCATTGTTTGATGTCATTGAATGAGATTTGAATTTTGATTGCTTTCTTCAGATGGAGGAATAGATCCGGCCGGGCCGCCGATGACGGTGCACTAACGAACAAAAAATCAGAAGCGCACTCGTCAAAGCAAAGCAATGACATAACCAGGTGCACCGATCACTAACCTGTCCCACTACGCAATCATTTGATCCTCTGCCATCCAAGCGCAAAGACAAGGAGAACGGCATAAACATGGATATAGACGAAATCGACGACGGCCGCAAAAAGGGGCGCCGAAAGAATCATCGCGATGATGATGACTACGAGGTAGACGATGACGATGGTGATGATTCCAACGACGATCATAATATTTCCTCTCCACCACCCAACAAAAAGAAGAAAAAGTCTTCCTCCTCCGACAATAATGCAGCTGACCAACACTCCCCCATGAATGATCGCCACATCAATCCCACGGGCAAACCAGCCGAAGCCGGAATCATCCAAGAAGTCTACGTGGAGAATTTCATGTGCCATCGCAAACTCAGCGTCAAGCTATGCCGCAATGTCAACTTTATCCATGGGCAGAATGGGTCTGGAAAATCGGCCATTTTGGCAGCGATTCAAGTGTGTCTTGGAGCGGGGGCAAGAAGGACTCATCGAGCGAGGAATCTCAAGGATTTGGTTAGGAAGGAAGCGGGGGCGGATTGTTCGGGGGCCAAACTTCGTGTGACGTTGTTGAATAAGGGGTCGGATGGGTTTATGCCCGAGGTTTATGGGGATACCATTACTGTGGAGCGGTGTATTTCCATGAGGTCGGGAGGGTTTAATGGGTACAAGTTGCTGGATCAGAATGGGAAGGAACAGTCGAGGAGGAAGGCCGATTTGGATGCCATGTTGGACCAGCTCAATATTCAGGTGGAGAATCCTGTGGCAGTTTTGGATCAGGAGGAGGCCAAGAAGTTTCTAACTGGAAAAGCGGAGGATAAATATGCATTCTTTACCAAGGCCACTGAATTGGAGAGGCTTGATCGTTGTTATGCCAATATTAATGATAATATCATGGAGCAGAATGATGTCAAGCAAAGAGCGAGGGAGGGGATTCAGGGTGCCATTGATAACACAAGGCAATTGCAGCGTGAATGGGAGCAGTTTCAGGAAATTGATAGGTTGGAAGTAGATTTGCAGCGGTGCAGGGCGGATGGTTCATGGGCGGTGTATCAAGAAATGCAGGAGAAATTGGACGTGGACATGAGGGTAAGTTGTTCTATATATAACATGTGATGTTTTTGTACTGTCCATAAACTGTGTTTTTAACAACAACATCCTTGCTTGATCAACCAATGTCTATTTAGGAAGCTACCAAATTCAGCAGAAGTCTTGAGAAGCGACGTGCAGAGTTGGTCAATTACGAAGGAAAACTCAATGTTACCGATGACGAAGAAATTGCATTCAAGAATCAGTTGGAAGAACTCACTGAGGAGGCCAGAGTAGCTGCCGAGGCAAAGAGGAAACTTGAGCAAGATTTGAAGATTGCTGAGAACCCCATCAAGGCAAAGGAAAGAGATATGAAGATTCTTCGCACTGAAATCAAGAATTCTCAGAAGAAACTGGTTTCTGCGCGGCGCCGCCTTGATCAGGCTCGTAAGGAAATTATTGAGAGCCAAGGCAACGCTGCTGAGGAGGAACGTACTCGCACGCGCAAGATCGCTGAAACTGAGACTGACCTTGCACGTGCCAAGGAAAGTGTTGCTCCTCTCAAGGAACAAGTGTATAAGTTATTGCGTGAGTATGAAGATTTGGAAGGGCCCAAGAATACTGCTGAAGAGGCTCATAACGGAACAGAACGTCAGCTCAACGCGGTAAAGAACAAAATCCGTTCCCTGCAGTCGGAAGCGGGTGGGGGCAACAAATCCCTTGCTATGTTCGGGCCAAAATGTGGGCCATTGTATGAGGTGGGTTTGCTCAATTAGTTTATACTCCATCCTTTCTATTGCTTTAATTTTATCTCACGTCCTCTTTTTTCTTCTGTATGCACAGCTTGTCCAGAGGAATCTTCGCAGATTCAAGGGCCCTGTCGCCGGTCCAGTGGGAATGTACCTGAAGATCGTGAATGGGAAGGAAAAATATGCCAAGATTGCAGAGTTTGCTATTGGCAATGGAAATCTAGATCGATTCATCGTAACCAATCAAGATGACTTGAATCTCATGGAGAGGTTGAGGTCAGAGGTTCGTTGCGGTAACCGCGATTGCTCACTTTACAAGATCAGTCCTCGCTCTGCCCAAGAGAAATACAACACCCCAGCGCCTCCTAATGGAATTGAGACTGTCACAAGTGTTGTCAGTGTGGATAATGCCATGGTGTTTAACTTTCTTGTTGATTCTTGCAAGATTGATGAGTCAGCCCTTGCTGACTCAAAGGAAGATAGTGAGGACAAACTTCTCAATGGAGAAGGAAATGGGAAAAGATCGATCCGTGGAAAGGTGAAGAAGGTTTTCTGTCTTCCAAGTGGCGACTTTTGGCAGGTCAATAAAGGCGTGCTCAACATTACGTCGAATGATCGTCCACTCAAACAGACCATTGGTGTTGATCGTTCAGCTGCTATTGACTCAGCGAAGCATGAATTGAAAGCGATTCAGAAAGAGCTTGATCGAAACGAGCGCGAAGTGAAAGCCATCAAAGATCAATCGAAGAGGGCGAAGGTAGAGTGGAATCATCGCAATAGAGAGTTTGCTTCTCTGACGGGCAATGTCACGAAAATGGAACAACTGTTGGAAGAGCTGAAGGATCAAGCGGAAACGTCAGAGGAAGTCCCCACAATCGACACGACGGAGTTTGAAAATGACATTACCGTTGCTGAAGAAGAAGTAGACGACCTCAAGAAAAAGCAATCCACCATTTCTCAGGACATCGAATCGTTGCAGCCAGAAGTCGAGGAGTTGAAGGAGAAACTCGATGAAACGGCCTCGAGGAATGTGAAGATTTTGGACGACATGGAAAAGGTTGAAGCTAAGCTTGAGGATATCGTTAAAGGACAAAACCGACGTCAGGAGGTTGTTGACAAGTGCAGAGTAAAGGTGCAAGAAAGGGAATATGCGCTCGTGCAGCAAGAAGCAATCGTCGCTGAATCGAAGGATCATGTTGCAAACGCTTTGTTGGTGGCTCGTAAAGTGCAGTATAAAACGATTTGTCAGGAGAGGAGGCTGGAGGTCAAAGAAGCCAACGGTGGCATTGCTGTTGTTGGTGCTGATGATATGGATGATGAGCCTAGCGATCAGGATCTGGAATCAATTGAAATTGTCGTACCCAAATACGATTCAAAGAAATGCCAATCGAGGATTGCCAACAGAGAGAAGAAAATCGAAAATGAAAAGAAGCGCAGGAACTTGTCCGAAGCTGATCCTGTTGTGGCGAGGGACAAGTATCTTCGAGCAAAGAAAGATTTGGATTCCAAGATGGAACAAATCGAAGCTATCGAACAGAACGTGAAGATGCTTATAGCTGATGTGAAGGAACGTAAAAGGAGATGGATTGACTTTCGATCTCACATTGCTCAGATGACGAATCTTTCTTTTGATGAATTTCTGCAAAAGAAAAACAGTGCAGGACGTGTTGAGTTTGATCATGACAATCAGCAGCTGAACATCATTTTTCAGAAGGTACGTACAAATTGATCAGGGCATCGCACTATTGTATCTCTGTTGAGCTTCGTTTTAACCTTGCTTGTATTGTTTACCCAATTACAGGACAACACTGATGAAAGTACTCAGACCAACGATGTCAAGGCATTGAGTGGTGGTGAAAGGAGCTTCACCACTCTTTCCCTCCTCCTCGCCATTGGAGAGAGCCTCGAAACTCCTTTCCGTGTGATGGACGAGTTCGATGTGTTTCTCGACCCGGTGGCGAGAAAGCGTGCCCTCCAAACTTTGATCGAAGTATCCAAAAACATGGAGCATAGACAATTCATCTTCATCACCCCGCAGGACTTGTCGCAAATTCAAACAGACCCTAAGCTCTTTATTTTCCATTTGAAAGCTCCAGAGAGGAGCAACAGGGTTGGAGGCCCTCAACAACAGACTCTCAATTTCGAATGATTGCAATCGCGGAAGACTTCCGGTTGATAGTGTTGTGTGTCAGATAAAAATAGATTATGTCATTATCTATCGACCAGTTCGTTATGAACACTTTCCACCAACTTCCAAGAGAGCATCTAAGAGCAAAAAGCCATCGTTAGTGTAATAATCATTGTCAATGATCGCCACGAGATAATACGTATCTCTCATGTTCTCGATCAATTCATAACTCTCACTTCCAAAATCATACAGGCTCAACCACATGGTTGACCACAAGGAGAAAGCTTCTTCCGCCCATACCAAGAAAGCATCGGGGTCGAAAATTGTTGGCTGTAGTATCTCTCTATTCGGGAAAACACCCCACGTCAGTGCCGTCACTCCTCCCTCTTCGACGCCGACACGCAATTCTTGCCCGGCATTGTTTACGGCATACATAATCATTGATGGGTGCTTGGTAACCATCGATGTAAGACGGTTTGTTTTGTCTGGGCTGACAAAGCATTCAAAGTAACCCCTTTGGTAAACTCTCCCTCCCTTTCCACCCCAACCAAACGTAGGATGGTTACTTGGAGCTCCATCTACTGGCGGCTGACTATTGACTGTTAACAAACCACACCGGTTCAGTTTTGCGAGCTGCGGTTGAATGAGAAAAGACTCTGGCTGGAGTGGCGTCTCGCACCAAGGTATGTGAGGCACTGTGCCCTCTACATATCGAGCAAAGACTTCATACACGTCGGATTCGTTCAAAGGACAATGCCCAAGCATGGCACGACGATCATCGTCGCAGCCAAGTGTGAAGGAGTAAAAGTGGGATAAGTCTGATAGTTCACCAAATGCAGGTGATGTTGAGTCGCCCCATCGGCCGCTGTGAAAGCAAGAGTTGATGGATTTAGATGCACACTTGTGGAATGAAGAGAAAAGCATCACTCACAAGAACAAACTCACTTTGGAAATTCGTCCCAATCATCTGTTCTCATAACATAAGATTTTGGGCGGTTACTCCAGTTGATTGGCCTGACGTCTTCCTTGCTCCTGTTATCCATTGTCGATGGCTTCCAAGGTAAAACTCGTTTCGTAGATCTTGCTTTTTCGGATATCGATTCTTTCCTTTCTCTCCTGGTGACTATTTGGTCTTGATCATTTGTTTCGGAACCTATTGTTGCATCGGTATCATTTTCCTGCGGCGCTGCTCCTGCTGAAGTGGGACTGTCGATATCTAGTGCACCCAAAGACGCCAAGATTCGTGTGGTACTTCGCTCAAGGTTCAGTGTATAGAAATGAAAACCATGCACGCTGCAGTCATCACCAATGTTGTAATCTACTGCAGACGACGATGTTGATGATGTCTCAGCTAAGATTCTGCGACACATCTCTGCTGCAATTTCACAACCAATCTTCTTTACAGCTTCGTCATCGAGCCGGACTCGTTCCAGTCTTTCCAACACTGAACTAGGAACAGATATATTACAGAACGATGTCATCTTCAAGAGACTTGAATATGATTGGATAGGCATAATTCCAGGAATGATGGGACACTTGATCCCAATCCCTCTGCATCGTTTGACATACTCTAAGAAGATGTCCACATCATAAAAGAATTGGGTAATGACGAAGTCTGCACCAGCATCAAGCTTGTCTTTCAAATGTTGCATCTCTAATGATGTAGTTGTCCCATCATCACATTTTTCAGACGAAGGATGTCCCTCAGGATGACCTGCAACTCCAATCCCAAAGTAATCACCATGTAACTTTCGTATCAATTTGACCAAGTCGATAGCTCGATCACAGTCTCCGCCACTAACATCTCCTTCCTTCCAGGCCCTCTTTGGATGAGGTGGATCACCCCGTAACGCCAGTATGTTTCTCACTCCCGATGATTTGGCCATGTTCAAAATCTGTGCAATCTGTTCTCTTGTTAGCCCGGTGCAACTTAAATGCAAGAGCACATCAACGCATGCAAATCTTTGAGCATGTGATGCAATGGCCAGCGTCCGAGAGAGAGTAGAGCCATTGGCCCCCCAGGTGATAGATACAAATAATGGGTTCAGACGACGCGACATGCGATCAATTCGAGTGAGAAGATTGTCTAGGCCAGCCTCTGTTTTGGGAGGAAAGAATTCAAAAGAGTAATGCCAGCCGGGTTGGACATCGTCAGATGACACATCTTCTGATGTTGTGTTGGTAGCGGCAGATGATGATGATGATGATTGCGATGACACAGCTATGCGCTCATATTGAACAGCGCGTATCTTGTCAATGATACGAGGCATTATATTTCTACAACGGTGCGGTTATTGGATGATACTACTACACAGAGTTCATCTTCCTCACTTAGATAGATACTGACTTCTATTAGATATTCATTTTGCATTTTGCACTTGCTTTGCAGATCCAAGCCGTCTTCATTTTCAGACGGATATCTTCTTTGGAGTGACAGTTAGTTGTCACGTACGCGACTGCTGATTGCTTCTGATGATGAAGATGAAACAGCCCGGAACGTACTTACATAAAAATATCCGCCCAACAGCATCATAAACTGAACTATCTAACGAACTCCTAACTCGCTGATACTACAACTAAAAGCAACGCAAAGAGCCGATGATGTACTTCATAAGGAGCAATGATGAGTACTAATAACAACAATTCTTGGCAACAACCTGGCCGGTCCATGGCCGGTAGTGCTGAACCAGAACATGAAATAACGGCAATGAAAAAACATGGGCACGTCGCTCAGAGCAGATCAATTCAAAAATCTCACGCCCTTCCTCGACGAAGTAGTAGCAGGCCAAAGAGTCGACCAAAAAGCAGCGGTAAATCTCGCAGCAGCAGTCGTGGCAGGATGGACTCACCTCCTGGGAGTGCTGTCTCTGATGAGGCGAATAATAAGGGATCGTTAAAGCGAAGTGGATCACAAAATCGCTTCTCATCGTGGAGCATTATTCGAGAGGGCAAGATAGATGAACGGGGCCGATGTAGGAGGCACCCTAATATTGAACTCTATCGCAGAGAAGCAACCAATAGTAATGAATCGTGGAGGATGTTACTACAAGATTGTCCACTGTGCTCTTTGCATGACTCGGGTTTGAACTGCAACAACGATTACAGTGAGATGATGCGGAAGGACTCAATAACAATGAGTGGCGAGGCAACTGCACAGACCAGTGGGACTGCTACTACTTCCCCATCATCGGGGGAGGAGACATCTATCGGTTCAGACACAAGTAATAATAATGATAATATGAACAAACGGGAGAAAATTGGACCGTCATCCACCAGTAAACAAAAACAAATCCCCCCGCCACCACGCAAACAATCATCTGTTCAGACATTAAAGGCTCTTGGAAGAATGCACATGGATGCAGATGATGCAGCTTCTATCAGTGCAAGATCAATTTCGTCACGGCGATCAAGACAACCACCACCGCCACCTCCAGTGGGACGCAACACCTTCTCAAACCCAAACCCAAGTTCACCCTCTAAAAAAGGAAGCAATGCAAGTATAAGTTCGTTATCTACAAAAGAACTCAGCAGGCTTAGAAAGGAGAGGCATTCATCCGAGGGAAACAATGAAAGAATTGCCGAACTTAGGGCACAACAAAATTCAGAAAGGGACGAGAGGGCTCATAATGATTTAGGTCGTTCCTTGGAACGAATAAGAGCAGAGAGGAAAGCTGCAAAAGATAGTTTAAAAGAGCGACGCAAATCGGGCCGATCGCACAATCAAAAGGAACGTTTCGAGGAATCTAGCCAGACATTTACTCTTCCTTTGAATGATGTTAGAAGAGGCCGGGCAACTGGAGCGCGTGATGATGATATTCTAGGGGCAGCAGCAGAAATTAGAGCAAGAGCTCGGCGAAGTTTGAGTCGATCGAAAGGTCGGGAGAAAGCTGCGGAAGATATGTTTGGTACTCGCTCGGTTTCAGGTGATGACCATACAGTTGATGGTGATGCAGTGTCTGTATCTTCTAGGGGGAGGAGATCGATAACGAACCCACACGGATTAGCTGAGCCGCCAAGGCCTCTTCCTGTGCAAAGGAGTTGTCAGAGCCGTGAAAGACGGAGTCGCAGTGGTGGTAGAACGGTGGATGGAAGTGAAGTAGAACGACAGCGTTACAATTCAATGAACGAAAGGTCTTCAGAAGTATTAATCAATCGACGCCGAGAAATGAGGCAGAGACTTGCTGAGAGACAAAATGCAGCTGATTATCGACGTGGAGGTAGTGCTTCTCAGGCAGGAGACATTGATTATCAAGCCGTAAAGGATGAAGTTGTAGATGATTGGAATAGGGATACGAGGCGTTCGGCAAGGTCTGCAGAAAGAAGTGAGCGAGGAAGGGGTCGATCCCGTTCACGCGTCAGAGATGGTATTTCAAAGATTCGATCAGCCTCCCTCAAAGCATTTCGAAAGAAGGATGAAAAGAAAATAGATAGTGAAGAGCAAACCGTTGACAGTGGAAGGATGTCGTTTAGAAGTTTAGTGTCTCATGGCAGCAGGCTCCGCACTCGGACATTAGATATTGAAGAGCAGACCGTTGACAGCGGAAGGATGTCCTTCAGAAGTTTAGTATCTCAAGGCAGCAGGATTCGCTCTCGAAGTCGTGGTCGTCGTGTCAAATCTCAAGGAGATTTGGACATACATGGACTGGGAGACGGTATTCATGATCATGTGAAACGTACTGCTGGGAGGTCAGAAGCATTCGAAGTATAATGATAGACAAATTGTGAGATGCTATGATAATAATTATTATCACAAGTGCTTATTCATATAAAGTTAACATCTCCACTTCCAGAAGCAGACTTGTACGATGAAATGATGAGTTTTTTGAAGTGATCAAATACTTCTCCCTTGGGAGATGATGACATTGTTTGGTGGCAAGGGTGATGGTTCAGTATCATATCATCAACTCTATTATCATCACTGTTTTCCAGCTTGCTGTCTACGCAAACAAACTCTGCATCTTCGAATATCTCTACATCATGAAATTCTTCACCACCATATTCAAAGCATGAACGCAGCCTTTCAAGGAGAACTTTCGCACCTTTTAGCATGGTATTGTCTTTGATAATGTTTGTCAGGTCATGCATATCCGTTTTTGTTTCGGTTTCATCAGCTACTGTGCCAATTGGTGACAAGAAAGATTTCAATTGATTTTCTGATGATGTTGATGATGGTACAAGGAGCACAATCAATTTTGTCCTTGAACGCCTTGTCTCCCAAGACTTCCTTGTACCATCTACAAACGACATGAGTTTTGTTCCACCAAATGCTCTATGCAGTACTGTTTTCTCATTTGCGAAGTCATATGAAATCATTAAATAGACTGTAGAACATTCTGATCCAATGCAATAAGCAGTTGCTGCTTCCTGATCAAACGCGCTGTCATCATATAAGGGATCCGAATCATCTTCACCCTGCTTGATTGAAGGGAAAATAGCCTTGCCAACACATAAATTGTCGCCAATCAGATAAATCCTATCTGATGAAAGTTTTGGTCGTAGATCAATCACTCCAACACTGCTGCTGATGCTGCTTTCTCCTGTTGAGCAGTTAATTGTGATAAATCCTATAATGATGGAAATAATAAACTGAAATCGAACGCACATCATGGGTGAACACGTGTGGGGGATTGGTACAGTAGAGGTGAGGAAAGACAGTGTTGTTAGTTGGTCGGTGGTCGGCTGGTGGTGCCGTGGGTGGTGGGGTGGTGATGTTTTTTGATAGGCGGGCATGATGCATGATGATTGATGGCCGGCGGCGGAATTAAGGTGGAACACAAGTAATTCTACATACTATTCCTAACGTACAATCGCTATTTGGCCCGTACGGGGATAAAGGGGCTATTGAAGTAGCTACTACTAATTCCGTTGTTGTTTGGCGATATTGAGTGCCGCGATAAAAATCCACTTCAGATCTCATTATTTACACCCCGACCATGATGGCCTCCGATACTATGGCCACAGTTACCCACAACCATCCAATATGCCAATTCCGCCGTGATAAAGTGGACGCCAATATTATTGCCTATGCGTCTTAGGAGGCAATCTCTCGCCGCCGCTTCGGTTATTATACAATTATCGTCGCCATCAGTGATATAAAATCTGCCATTTTCAACTCCGTCTACCCTATTACGGCCATTTTGAGGACGACACGTTTCAAGTGGGAGATCCTTCTTGCACATGATGGGTGTCTACTATGTATTAGACGTGTTAGGCTCCTTGAAAGCACCAATATCATTATTATATTGATAGTCAACCATATCAAATGCAAATGAAGATTTATTATTCCCCCAAAAGCGCACGCAACAATCTACCTTCTTCATGGACTAATGAACCAAATGGGCGTTGATTTATGTACTAACCCCTGATGATAGTATAATGGAAGATATTGGTACCTTAAGTAGAAGATAATATAGCTTGCATGAAGGTATTACTTTTATGGAAAATTGTGTAAACAATTTGCTGAATTATCATATAAATAATGGTAGATAATGTATTCTAATCGATCCAGATTGCTGCAGTCGTTCCCAAGGTTGAATATTATCATCATAATGATGTCTTATCAATATTTCTCATAATGATAGTGTATATTGTAATGATTTCGAGTTGATTGTTGCGGACACCCGAGACGAATATTTGAATCAATTTTGTGTAGTGTTGGAGAGTAGTTGTGCAGCATTTTCCACTGCTCCAGTCAGTCAATCCTTCATCTATAATGATATTACAATGAAGTGGTAACGTGTGATGGCTTTGGTAATGGTTGGTGGTCCCTCCTCGTTGTAGTTTAGCCGATGATAGTTGTGCTTGTCTTTTTTCCGTTGACACGAGGTTCCACTGATGGCGATGGCATTATCGGGCGAGAGATCGGCCGCCAAGGCACAGTTACCTCCTCATATGTCTATACCATCGATTGGTGCGCCGTGGTGGCGTTTTAGGTGGCGTTCATGAGCATAATATGAGACCTATGTCCACTACATCGGTTGCATCGGAGTATTTCCGTTATTTGACGGGCATCGCAAGTATCTCCTTTAATATGCCGTTCCGTACCGGAGTAGCTCACAGAAGTTGCCGGAAATACAATTTACTTGGGAAAAGGTCGGGGAGGTCCGGTACGGTAACGTGTAGTTATTGAGTTACTACGCAGTCAACAGTGGTATAATGATGGTTGTTATTGTTGTGTTTTCACCATGGCGGAAGTGTGGGCAGAATGCTCTCTGGAGGTGTGGTGCGTGACTCGAATGAGGCAGAATATTGTTTGAAAACGCATGTACTAATTCCTATGTAGAGGCCCGAGGCAGATTTTGCTAGATAAACGGCATTTTTATCTAGCGGCTTTTTACTTGTGTTCCACCTTAATTGACTTCTTGCCGCGAACCCGACCAGGCAAAGGAAAGGCTTTCTTCGGGATGCGTGCTGGATTACCTGTCAGCTGTCATCACTTACAGCGACTCGCCCGTGACACTTGACATCTACCCGGGATCTTCCGGTTGGGTTCGCATCCCAGAGACAGTGGTCATTCACGAGACCAAGTAACTGGGCATATTACCGGATATATTTTGGTTTGATCTGGACGTAACAACACTCATTTATACTCGTCTTTCCTTCATCTGAGTTGTCCGGTGAGAAGACTTTATGACCTTTCAATGCTCTGTTAGTTGCTCGTGAATGACTGAATGACTAACGGCATCACTATCCAAGAAGTGATCAAGCAACGCAGAAGCGTCTTTTTGTACTTACTCTGATGAGGAATTCTGCATGCAGTTTACGACCAATAATTGACCACTGTACCTACCCCAATCCACTGCTCTTTGTGTGTGTTTTTTAACGGCCCTGTTATCAAATGGATCCTAGCTTGAATACTTCCGGTGAAGCAGTGGCGGCTCCTGCCAGACCGCAGCGACCTTTCACAGAATACAACGTGAGTTCGGAACATATTCTGACAGATTCTGCATATTCCTCGGGCTCTACGCTGACATATTTCATTTGCGTTATTTTTTCCATAGGTCTTCTTTCAGCTGGAGCGAGAATCTCTATTACAGTCCCAAGAAGATGGTCTCAACAACGGCGCCTACACAGTCAAAAGAATTTTGGCTCAAGAGAGGCAAGTGGAGTCTCCAGAGAAAGTAGCCCTACGCCCTCCCCAATATCGCCACCTCATTCTACCGTCCGATTGGTACGTAGTTGGATCTAAATACACGGGGAAGGGCGATCCCAATTCCTACCGTCGTGATAGGAAGCATAGAAAGACCCATGGAGTTATCTCCTTTGTCGAACTGACTAAGTTGGTATCGAGCAAATGGAAAGTGGTAGACCCACAGACGAAAGATTACTGTCGAAATATTGCCCAGGAAGAGTTCAAGAGATACCGCAAGGAGTTGGATGAATTCATCAAGATCTACGGAGCTGATGCTGCCAAGGGTAAAAAGCGCAAGCCTCGCAAGTCAAAGGCAACGGCAAGCAAGTTGTTGAACCAAAGAAACCCGAGGAACCCCAACAAATGGCTGAAGCAGAGCCATTTGATGGGGAGTGTGCTTTCATCCCCATTGATGATGATTTAGCTGATGACATCATTGGCATCAATCACGTTCGTTCTTCCGAAAAAGTAGACATGTTGAGTAAAGTTGCCGAGACTGACTTTGAGAAAAGTCTTGGAGATGGCATGTGTGCGGACTTTTCCTTTTATGCTCCCAATCGATTGAGTAGGCAGGGTGATTTAAACCTCGCTGACAAGTCAACTATACAAGATCAGGCTCTCTCCGCGATGTATCCCGCTAATCAAAGAGTCTCGCTCAATGATGTCATGGGTAGATCTCTAAGTTTACCTTTCAATGCTACCAACGGTTACAGTGATAACCTCGGTATGATGACGACCCCAGCTGTGAGCAATATTCCCACCTTCCAGGGGCGGGCCGTTGACAGGTCATTCAGTATGCCTGCCGGCTATGGCAACGATCATGCCTACGCTCACGGTAACAACTTCGGCAATCAAGGTGTCCCACAAGCGTTTGGTCCGAACTATCGTTTTGGAGAGTCTGCACCCAACCAAGGTCCAGTCACTGGTGCCGATTTGGACCAATTTGATCGTCAATACTATCACGATATCTCTCGCGATATGACGCAACAACGCTCACTTGAGTTGCAGCGACAGCTTCTCCCTCAGCAACATCAGACTGGGGAGATTCAAAATTGTGTGGAACAGTCGTACCTCTCGCAGTTTCATAAGGAGTGTGTAATCAATAACAGGAGGGTTAGCATGGAAAGTGTTGGGAGGAGCAGTATGGATATTGCCAGGGGCAGGAGAAGCAGCATGGACACTGCTTTCAGCCAAAGCAGTATGAGCACGATGAAGAATGCTGGTTACAGAAGAAGTAGTCTTCCCACGAAGCCCAAGATGGTTCAAGCTTCCAAGGAATTTCCTCAATTGACGCTTCAGCAAGAACAGATTATCAAGAGTCTTGCAGAACAAGAGAAGCTTCGCAAGTCTCTTCAATCGACTGGAGATAGCACTTTTGGAAAATTGCCTATTGCTGACAAACCTACGACAAATTATCCATCCGCCGCGTAGGTGGAGCATACGACTCAGCCCAAGCATAGTTGATAACACTATAGGATGATACACAAATGAACAGTATGCAATGTTTCGTAGTTTAACAGCGAGAAACAACTCAAACCAGAGCTGAGAGCATCTACAAATTAAGGTTGCTTTAAGGTGGAACACAAGTAAAAAGCCGCTAGATAAAAATGCCGTTTATCTAGCAAAATCTGCCTCGGGCCTCTACATAGGAATTAGTACATGCGTTTTCAAACAATATTCTGCCTCATTCGAGTCACGCACCACACCTCCAGAGAGCATTCTGCCCACACTTCCGCCATGGTGAAAACACAACAATAACAACCATCATTATACCACTGTTGACTGCGTAGTAACTCAATAACTACACGTTACCGTACCGGACCTCCCCGACCTTTTCCCAAGTAAATTGTATTTCCGGCAACTTCTGTGAGCTACTCCGGTACGGAACGGCATATTAAAGGAGATACTTGCGATGCCCGTCAAATAACGGAAATACTCCGATGCAACCGATGTAGTGGACATAGGTCTCATATTATGCTCATGAACGCCACCTAAAACGCCACCACGGCGCACCAATCGATGGTATAGACATATGAGGAGGTAACTGTGCCTTGGCGGCCGATCTCTCGCCCGATAATGCCATCGCCATCAGTGGAACCTCGTGTCAACGGAAAAAAGACAAGCACAACTATCATCGGCTAAACTACAACGAGGAGGGACCACCAACCATTACCAAAGCCATCACACGTTACCACTTCATTGTAATATCATTATAGATGAAGGATTGACTGACTGGAGCAGTGGAAAATGCTGCACAACTACTCTCCAACACTACACAAAATTGATTCAAATATTCGTCTCGGGTGTCCGCAACAATCAACTCGAAATCATTACAATATACACTATCATTATGAGAAATATTGATAAGACATCATTATGATGATAATATTCAACCTTGGGAACGACTGCAGCAATCTGGATCGATTAGAATACATTATCTACCATTATTTATATGATAATTCAGCAAATTGTTTACACAATTTTCCATAAAAGTAATACCTTCATGCAAGCTATATTATCTTCTACTTAAGGTACCAATATCTTCCATTATACTATCATCAGGGGTTAGTACATAAATCAACGCCCATTTGGTTCATTAGTCCATGAAGAAGGTAGATTGTTGCGTGCGCTTTTGGGGGAATAATAAATCTTCATTTGCATTTGATATGGTTGACTATCAATATAATAATGATATTGGTGCTTTCAAGGAGCCTAACACGTCTAATACATAGTAGACACCCATCATGTGCAAGAAGGATCTCCCACTTGAAACGTGTCGTCCTCAAAATGGCCGTAATAGGGTAGACGGAGTTGAAAATGGCAGATTTTATATCACTGATGGCGACGATAATTGTATAATAACCGAAGCGGCGGCGAGAGATTGCCTCCTAAGACGCATAGGCAATAATATTGGCGTCCACTTTATCACGGCGGAATTGGCATATTGGATGGTTGTGGGTAACTGTGGCCATAGTATCGGAGGCCATCATGGTCGGGGTGTAAATAATGAGATCTGAAGTGGATTTTTATCGCGGCACTCAATATCGCCAAACAACAACGGAATTAGTAGTAGCTACTTCAATAGCCCCTTTATCCCCGTACGGGCCAAATAGCGATTGTACGTTAGGAATAGTATGTAGAATTACTTGTGTTCCACCTTAAGTAATTCAACTCAACTCAAACCGAGTAAATCTAGTTCCTCTTTCCGTATAGCTTCACGTCCATCACTAGGTCAGGCTGATACTGTCGATCAGGATTGCAGTAAATATTTTTGAACCTGATATTATCATCATTATAGGAGTGAGAACATACCAACAACATAAACATAAATATATCACTTCAACTTACCGCTGAAATTCTCCAACTGCGGTTTCCACTGGTGGAATTGGGCCAAGGCCCTTCCCACTCTCACACTCTTGAATTATCGAAATAGGAGTAGAAGAAGCTGATTGATAGGCAAGTTTGGATGGGATGATCACTCTTCTTATTCCTCCGGGATTCATTCCTTTGACTGCTTCTTCTAGACCTGGGATTGTACTGCCGTCTCCTAACTTCCATCTATAAGGAGCTCCGGCGTCAACTGTGGAGTAGATCTTTGATCCATATCTAGCCCCTGTCGTCGACATCACATAGTCAATTGATACTGTTTGTCCATCAGAGGGCGATGGAGTAGAAGATGGTCCTTCTTTCACATCGGCATATTGCAATCCTGTTGGTGAGGTTGTAAATTTCAGATTGCTAGTGTCGGTTGAGGCGTTGGAGACTGTTGCGAAAGAAGATAGGGCAAAAATAGGTGCTTTGACTAGCAATGATCGACGAGCATTGTCACTGACTTGATGATTGACTTGTTGGGGGGCCTGCCAAGCTGAAGTGGCCGACAAGAGTAACGTTGCTAGGAGAGCTTTTGCTGACATCATGGGGAACTTCTTTCAACTTTTTTGACACAAAAGTTGAAAGTGAGAGGCGGGCGACGAAGCAAAGAAAGGATATTGTAGCGGGCGAAATTATCACCCGACCGCCGCCCGCCCCAGCTCACCGACGCAATGCATCATGGATCACTAGCCTCGCTTGACGCTCGTCTAGCCGCTACGCGGGGTTTCTAAATAAGAGAGGAGCTTTTTAGGAATCATATTTTCATCATTTACGCCAATATATCGCTGGAGCTTGACTCCAAGCCGCATTCGCTTCTTTATGCATGCCTTATATTCTCTGCATACATAAACAAGTTACTACCAATGTCCTAATCCAGATTATTATTGCTATATACATTACTACCATAATATTAATTTGCGCCTTCACTTTCGGAGATCACTTCTTTGTACACAACGTTCCGCATATACACTTTGTTCGGCTCGAGCTGTCCACTATCTATCAGGTCCTTAAACTCCTCCTGATCAGCCCACACGTACACATTATTTGGATCTCCGCACCTTGAAAAAGTGACATAGATTTGTCCGTGTGTCCATACGCTCTTGGGAAGCAATATGCCACATTTTCCAGAAAACGTTTGACTCTGTGATCGATTAATGGTGAGAGCAAACGCGACCTTGATGGGGAACTGGAGGCGATTGAGGACAAACGGGAGCTTTGTTCCTGCAGATGATGTCATTGGAATTCTTGGCAGTATAAGGATGTCGTTTTTGTCTCCGTTTGTCTTCAACTTCTTCAAGACAAGCCTGTATTCACCGAGTCTCTTGACGAAGTAGCGAGTTCCATTACAATGGCCAGCAGGGATATCGATGTTCCTCAACAAAATGACGACAGAATTTTCTTTCAAGTGCAATTCGTGATCTGCCATCCCCGAGAGCTGAAGGGAGTTGAGGAATTCGGATGGGAAAGCTTTTGGGTTATCATCGTCTCCAACCGTGTCAATGCTATGGTACTTTTGGAGCTCACCAGGCAATCTATCTGTCAACTCATCATTGATTTCATTCACTATCTCGTTGGTTGCAGTCACTATCGCTCGGGATTGGTAGTATACCGAACACCCCACATTCGATTCAAAATTGTCAAATACGGAATCAACAACATCATCCTTTGAATTCCTGCACATTGAAGGAGGTATCTCAACAATGTTCTGGCACTGGTTGGGCAGCGCCCCTTCTCCAAGCTTGAGGAGCCAATCTTCGTATTCCAATAATTGTGCTTTGAATTCAGGGTCATCTGGCTTTGAAGCAAGGGCATTCTTGACCCTCATATTTTCACGGAGTTTCAAGTGGATGACATGGTCGTCCCAGAGCTTTTGGGATCCTTTCAGACATCTATCTACAGTCTTAGCCCTGTTCGCTCCTGGTATCACTTCCAGGAGCTGACGAAAGTCGCCGCTGACGAGAACTGTTTTGCCTCCAAATCTGGTGTGCTCATTGTCAGTTAAATCCTGGAGGGTCCGATCAAGACATTCATAGCAGTATCGATCGAGCATCGTGGCTTCATCAATAATAATCAACAAAACATCTCGAAGGAACGATGCAAGATCTTGCTGCTTGGTGATGTTGCATACTGAGTCTTGGGTGATGTTGATGGGTAATTTGAAATGGTTGTGAGCCGTTCTTCCATTATGGAGCATGGTTGCTGCAATACCCGAAGCAGCACTCGCAGCAACAAGTTTCTCTTTCATTACAATCCAGCTGATCAGAACATTTAGAGTGAACGTCTTGCCGGTTCCCCCGGGTGCATCCAGAAATACAAAGGTGCCTTCTTCCGCTCTTGGTATCTTGCCATGTTTCGAGCACTCGATGCTCTCCTCCAGCAACTTCTTCAGCATATCGAAAACATGAAGTTGATCTTTATTCAGCTTGGGGAAATTTTCATTGAAGTACTGTGCCGCTCTTTCCTTCGTGAACTCAGACCCTTCCACTGGGGTGAAGTATTGTTCCATAATAATCACCTGGAGGAACTGCTCCTTCTCCAAATCTGGCTCAGGGAGGTGGAATGTTGCAAGGCTCCGATTTTCTTTCTGAAGAATCTCTTGAAGATGTATTAGACTCGAATTCTGCGCATACTTTTCCACTGTCCAGCTGGTTTCACCTTCATCGTTAGGTTCTTCCAAATGTGAGCTACCTCCATCCACCAAATGTTTCAGCTGTGGATACTTGACAAACTCTTCCTTGTATTGGTGCAAGTAATCGGTGCAGAGAAAGGAGGAACAAGCCTCATAAAAAGCTTCTGGATCACCAACTTGACAATTCAGCAATATTGTGACAAACAATCTTCGCAAAAGATTGATATTCGTCTGAGTATCATTCGCCTCATTCATACATTCAATCCAAATCTTGTCGTTTTTCACAAGATTCAGTGCTATGGCAGCTGCATGGAAGGTTGGACAGATCTTGTTGTCTACGGTTCTGAGGTCCTCAAAACTTTCTTTTCCTTTGACATGATTGAGAAGGAGCCGCAATGAATACCTCTCTATTTCAGTGGGGTGAACTGTATATACCCTTCCAATTTGAAGCTCCCCATCAATGCCTCGTTTCCTCTCTTTCCAACACTTTTTTTTCGCATCCCACGTGTAACGATCGGGCATGTCTCGAAATAGCAGCGTATTCTCTTCTCGTTTCTTTCTCTCCTCTTCGGTTTCATCAGTGCCAATCGTGCTGTTCACCTTTTTTTGATTCGCGAAGTATTCTGTGAGCGGAGTCTTCTTCGCCTTGTCCATCTTCTGCTTGAATTCTTCCATATTGACTTTGTGCTCAAAATCTTCAATGTTATAGTCATCGGGGTTGTAATAGACGGTTTGTTGTTCTGGCAAATGAACATTCATTCTGAACACAGCTGGCTTCCTTTCTGCTATCTCGTTCTTCCTCAACCTCCAGCACCCCTCTGCAACTGAAACGTACCGCTTCGTTTGATATTCAAGCACCTCATTGCTGGCTTGAGCAGTTCCGGTCCAATCTTGTTCCGATGTAGGCCCGGCTTGAACTTCCACCGTGGCTTGGTCGCATCCCTTGCTGATGTAACCAAAAAGATACTTGATGGCACTGATGGAATGGCAATATTCGACATTGATGTGGCAATCAAAGCGCTGGGTTAGATACTTGTTGTATGGAATGACATCTGCGTTTGTGAACATGTACTTCTTGTTGTTCCTGTGCGCCTGAAATGACTCGCCTCCATCCTCAGCAGATCGCCTCCTGTATCTCGGGTAACCATCTTCATTTAACTCTGTGACTGCAACATAGTCTTTGGGATAGTTGTATTTGCAGAATCCTCCACACATACAAGACAGAGTTGGATTATGCTTTCCGCACGGCCCATGTAACATCGAGGATGTAACTTTTTGAAACACAGGGTTGTCAACATCCTTCATTCTAATCACATTCCCATCATCGTCCAATTCAGGGCATTTGATGGTTGCCTCTGGGATCTCAGCACAGATGATGTCATCTACAAGAAGCGAATCGAAATGCCTGTCCATTTCAAGCCAAACAAGTATGTGAACGTGAGGCAACCCTCGCTTCTGGAATTCGATGCTGTGAGTCCTAGCTACACATTTTCCAAATATGCATTCGCTCTGCAGCTCCCTAATAAGCTGCTGCTTCTTCAACTTGAACACCCTGGCAACAAGGTCCGGTCGGTCGAAGGCGGTTTGGTCTGGTTTCAATGCATCTTTGATCTCTTTCCAATTCGGATTGGCCGTCCCGGTGATGAACAAATGAGGCCTACCGAATTTTTGAAACATTGCCATTGAATCTAAGTACTGTTGGTGCATGTACCTTTCCCCCCCAGTGAAAGTTGATGGCAAAATAACCTTCTTTCCCATGCGGCCGAGGTCCTGGAGATCTTCACACTCTTTTACCGAATCCCCAAGGCCGGAATATAACTCGGCGCGAATTGTCTTTTGATTCAGTTCAACCCATCTCAGCCGCTCAAGCTCGACTTTACAGTATTGATCCAGAATAAACTGCTGTCCCAGGCTCTTGCCGCATAAGATGGGATTCGTTATCCCATCACGGTCCATCATCATGAAATTAATATGCTCCAACAGAGTATGATCAAGGTCGAAATGCCAACCATCTCTTCCATCGGGAAACAACAATGGATACTGAAGTGGGTCGTAGGATCGATGGTAATCTGGGATGAATTCAAGCCCGACCCTGTCATCCGGCTCTTTATAATTGAAGAGGAGAAATCTCTTTTCATTGGCACGAATTTCATTTGGCATGAGCAGAGCCACTTCCTTTACCCTTGGAGCATTCAATCGACCTTGGTGGATGAGGCTCTCAGTTGATACGTTTGCATGTATTGCTAAAACTAAGTCGCGCACGCATCCCTTTACTCTCTTTTTCTTCACATACTCCTTAACGCTCAAAAACGAATCTACGTATTTGTTCTTTGCGGTAACAATAATGCGATGCAGCTTGGTGAAAATAGTCTTGTTCATTTCATCTTTTTTGTTGTTGTTTCCCTTGAACGCATTCTTCGTTCTATGCACTGCCGCATCTTCTGGACCATAGAAGATACATTGGGCGCCTCTCGGACTATTTCCTTGTTTCTGTTCCAACGGACCAATCCTACGGAGCAGCTGGCCTCCAGCGGTTAGCATGGATTCCATCTTCTTGTTGTAGCACCGACTCTGAAACCCTTTCTCTGCAGCTACTGATGCCATTGCCATACCATTGTTGAAAATCCGAGAAAATTTTCTAAACCACTGCGCCAACTTACATTCCTCATTTGTATATAAATCGTCCAACTCGGAAGGGAGGTTGTACTCTTTGATGCCATTCACCTTCCCGCTCTTGCAGCACAAGCACCCGAAATCAACTCCTTTCTGATCTCCCTTTTCTTTTCCATTGTATGTATTTTGTATTTCGCCTTCAAAGCCCTTCGCCTTGCAGAATTTGCATGTTTGGCTCATTTTTCCTAGTGTGAACGAGGTAGTGAAGACCAACTCCTTGGGAAAATCCGTCAGAACACTCTCCTCTTCAACATCGTTCATTTCTTTACGAGGAACAGGACCTTGGAGATCGTCCCCAGTCCAGGGCCCCAACCGCCAATATCGACCTGTTCCTTTCCAAGCAGATAATCCTCGTTTGGTCTGCTTTTGTAGAAACCTCCTGTCATCCTCATCGACTGGATGACGGACAAAAATGGACTTCGCCGCATCATCATCGACCTTCTCCTTGAAGAGATATTTTGCAACAGGTTCAATTATAGTACTGCTCTTTTTATGGAGAATCCATACTGTATGCAACTGCCGCACCTCATCATAGATATGACCTCTGCAAAATTTCTGCTTGCTCTCTATTGCCTTTTTCTTCGCCTTCTTCGTTCCCTCATTGTACTTTTTGTTCATTTCAGCCTTCTCCTCTGGGGACATTTTCGCCCGATCTCCCGCCATCCTCTTCGCATTCTTAGCTCTCGTTTCACTCTTCTCCTCAGGGGACTTTTTGGCCCAAGTTTCAGCCTTCCTCTTCCTCTCCTTTTCTCTCTCTTTTTTCTTTTCTTCATGGGTCTTTTTTGCCCGAGCTTCAGCCTTCCTCTTCCTCTCCTTCTCTTTTTTTGTGTCAATACTGTCATCGGTCCTCCTAGCATCTGCCTCTGCCTTTCTCTTTCGTGTCTGAACACCAACAGCACCAAAGTCAAAGTTGTCTTCAGGAAGAATGGGGGGCTTGGACTTTGACTCTTTTGTCATGATATTTATATTGTAACTACTACTGCTATAACTGTATGAGAAGAAGAAGAAGATAACAAGTGTGTAGTACACTATGGTTATGGCATGTGATGCTGGCATATCCCCAAATGTCAGAGTAATGAAAGAACTTTGTAATGTGATGTGGGTTGCTCTAGTTTGATTGCAGGAGGTAATGATTCAGATGTAAGTTGGTATTTATGTGATTTACATTTTATGTGATGTCCGTGCAACGCACAGATGAGCTCTGAAAGTGTCAAGATGTGCATGATGTCAAGATGTCAGGCTCGACCTAAATATTACAATGTCTTGACATCATGATGTGCTTGATGTGATGGATCAACCTGATGGCTGATGGCTGATGGCTGATGGCTGCATAGATGTGCTCTGAAAGTGTCAAGATGTGCTTGATGGCAAGATGTCAGCAGGCTTGTCATGATGTGGATCGACCTGATGTCTTATGTGATGTGATGGATCAACCTGATGTGCTTGACGGCAAGATGTCAGGCTTGACATTAGTGGATTGACCTGATGTCTTACTTATGTGATGTGATGTATCAACCTGATGGATGATGTGATGGTTGACCTGTCCATCAGGATCAGATGACATGGTGGATCGACTGAAAAACATCAGCTATAAACCACAGAATTGCTCGCTGAAAAACATCAGCTAGAGGAATGCTCACTGAAAAACATCAGATAAAATCAAGGAATTGCTCGCTGAAAAACATCACTCTGGGAGTAGATAGATAGATTATTCTACAGGTACCTTCCTAAATACTAATATGTAGGAATTCTAGTACGGGGGGGGTAAAGGGGCACCCCTGAAGGACAAAATTCATAAAATCGCGGGCCAAATTTCCCGTGAGAAAAAACGCGAAGCGGGCTTTTCGAAACGCAAGCCGTTCGGCCCGGACGGACGCACAATATTTGCTCCTCTCATTATTTAGATGGACAAGACTCGGCAGCATTGCTATGTGAGGAAATCAACGACACTGCTTCTCACCTCGATCGATGTTGGCAATGAAGGCGGCTCGTCTTAAATGATCAGCCACGTGATAATGACACGTCTCATGCGATTATAGCTCAGCCAATAGTGTCAAGTGTCACTACAAAACCTCCTCGAGTTTAGTATTTCGTAGTCAAACTGTTCTTGTATCATGCTACCGGGCTCTCCGCAAAAAGGAAGACGCCGCCGTCTAATCAATGGAGTTAAAGGAGCTTTCGGCGAAAAAACGTATACCGCCATCCAAGACAGCAGCCGTGATGTGAGGAAACGTATGATTAGGAGCACGTCTTCTTCTTCTTCTCGCAATAATACTACGGTGTTCCAGCCAACATTAGATGCATCGGAAGAGCACGGCTATCGCATCGATGTCGCAAAGGATGGCTCTATGATCACTGCAGTGCCTATTCATAATGATCATAATCCACAGCAACGAAATGCAGCTACTAGAATGGGCAACAATAATAATACAGCAGTTGTGCGACGTCGGGCATCTCCAATTTTGTATAGTGATGCACGTGTTGTGTCAACAAATGCTAGTATAAACCAATCACTATCCACGCACGCCTTGTTGGATGCGAGGGGCAACCAAAGACAGAAAATGAAGAGGGCGAGACCACCTACAACAAATGCATCCGACTTTGACATGACAAAACCATCACCTGAACAGCAGCACCAACATCAGCAGCAGCAAACATTTGGTCCTAGTAATAATAATAATGTTGCTGCTGGAGAAAAATCTCCAATCCGATTAGCTAGAGACCAATTGAGAAAGGCAAAAGGGTTAGTTCCAACGTTTTCAGGCTCACCTAAGCGGCAGGAAGCACAAACTCAATCATCATTATTGAAAGGAAAACGTAGAAATTCCAAAGTTACTTGGGACCTGGATGAACCACAATCTACAACGCAACAGTCATCAAATCTGCAGAAGAATTCAACTATTGATGATGAAATAAGCTTTGGCAGCTTTCCCATGTTGAGTAACCATAATTTTGGCAATGACGCAGTTGATAAAGATGTCAAGCACACAAAAACAATTCAGAACAATGACCACACAAAACCGAGTTCTAGGAACAAAGGCGGCGATGTTTCATTTGAAGTATCTCTTCAACGCCGAATGGAGGAAATCGAGTCACGACAAGCTGAGCTGAAGAAAAAAATGACACATAAAGATATGATGAAAGGAACTCTACTTAGTGCATTTGATCAAAACTTGGAAAAGAATAGAAAACAAATGACATCCTTGGAAGACGAATTGGAAACAATTCGTTGGCATTTATCGCTTGAACAGCATGAAAAAGATAAGAATGGAAGTAAGAAAATATTACAGCAAAAAATGCAAGACAATGCTGCAAATGATCAAGCTGCAGAATCTATGCCCGCATTTGATTTGGAATCAGTTGGTGATCCGAGTATAACGGCGGACACTGATTCTGTTGCTGATTTGTTCGGCAAGGGAAAGATAGGACAGAAGATGAAGAAGAAAGGGCTGGATCCACCGGCACGCCCAAGTCCAAGTCCACCTACTGACGAAGAAAGTGTAGGTGATAATCAATCATACAGTCTAGAAAGAAGGGATCCAAGAGGATCAAGAGTGACAGCAAAAGGTAAAAGTGAGCAACGGGGAGGTGTTCGTGTTAAGAAACCTACACCAGTGCATCAAGCTTCTACGGCTCATGGCTCGTCGTTCCATGGCTCTGGCCCTCGGGAGAAACAAATCAAGCAGACTTGGCCGAGCGGACAAGCCCTGCCGCCAAGACCGAGGAAATCGTCAGCGAAAACAGTTCATTTTAGTATACCACGTGAATCTCAAGACATCAAATTTGATAATGATTCAGTCGACAGATTGTCTACTGACTTTCTAGCGACAAACATTGATGATGGTGGTGGTGACGATTTCTCTTGGCAGGGAGAGCACTTCGACGTAGATATGTACGATGATCAAAGTGGTGGACTGCTATCTAGCGAACATCACGACATCTACCAATGGAAAGACAATAAACGACACGTTGTGACATCAGAGCACTATGTTAGAGAAAATCATCACCATCGTGATCTAAATGAAAGGCAAGATCAGAGGCAAGGGTTTAATGGTAGCAGGGGTGTGTCGTCAGCTTCGGTTGAATCAGATCTTGATCTCAGTTTTGTCCACGCAGTCGCCGCAGTGGTGATACAGACTGCTGTTCGTAGGTTTCTTGCCGAGCTTGTGGCCGAAGAAAGACGATATGCAGTCCAAGTCATTCAATCTGCTGCTTTGTATTGGATGGATCGCCGTTTTAGCCAACCAGAACCAGCAAGTCGCACTGGATATGCAGCTCCTATGTCACACCATGATCAAATACCACAGTCTAGAAGCCCTCAACAACGAACCAAACGTGTCATGTTCAAAGATGAGTATGAAGATGTTTCTAATTTCGCAGCAACTGAAATACAAAGATGTTTCCGCGGTTGGTTAACACGGGACACCCTAGAAGTGGATGATTTCGCTGCTACGACTATTCAACGCGTCTTCCGTGGGTGGTGGATGAGAGAAACGATGGAAGTTGACAGATTCTGCGCCACCGAAATTCAGCGCATCGTCAGGGGTCATCTGTGTAGGATGAATTACATCTATGATCTATACTGCATCACGGTAGCACAGTCAGTTTGCAGGCGCTTCCTTGCGTTCAACAAATCAGCAATTCGCTTAGCAAACGTGCTCTACATTCAGGCAATCTATCGAGGCTACATCGTGCGCTCCAACCTTTCGCAATACGTGAATGAAGGCCAAGAGGTTGCAGCTACGATGATTCAAACACAGTGGCGAAGTTATGATGCCCAGATGAATTACATTAATACTCTTGCTGACATCTTAATTGTGCAAAGTGTTGCTAGGCGATGGCTGACTCTCAGGAGGCATGAGGTGAAGAATTGGCACATGAGCAAACGGAAACAACCTGCTGTAGCAGCAGCAGCAATATATGGGCGCAAACAACTAGTGACGGACTCAAGTGCTGGGTCGCGGAATGATGCACATGAAGTTTGGAAGGAGCATCGGCTAAAGATTGTTGCAAAAAAGAAACAAGTTCATACAAATGAGTATCCGGAAGCATTCAGTGACATATTTAGTGAAGATGGTGTTGAAGATGTTAGATGGTACGATGGAAACACATCAGAGACTAATGATTTTCTGCAGCATTGGAGAGGACGTAAATCCTGAATGTTGAAAAGATGCAAGTTATATTACGTCCATTACCTTAGTGCTCTTTTTCACTTTTTTGCATCGAAACGTTAGAGAGATGCGGTATCCTCTCTTGACGATCGTTCCACCAGATAAATCGTTGCCACATGTACCACTCTCAGTTGTTTCTTCAAATACGCCTTCCGAGATTTCATGAGTGTGCTCTAAATAAGCATCACCTCGAAAAACGATTAAAGAACCATTACCATGTAGAATCAAGTCTAGCTTCTGCTGAACATTCCGTGCTTGGTCACAATGCTCATGTGCGGTGAAGTGCTGCCTCGGCCGCAGCTTGAAAATCACGTCAGAACCGCCCAAAGAGATTGTCGCTGTACAAGAATCGTATGCTGGACCATCAGTGTGTGGCATTATACCCTCCCCAGGTTGATACTCGTTGACTAGTACATGATTCGGTGGGTTAGAAGATGGGAAGGCTCCAATACTTACCAAAGTATTTGATATTCGCTGCAGAATGGGAGGAAGCTCGTAAGAAGAAAGTGTTCCATCGAACAATGCCACTTTCCTACGGGCGTGCTTCAGCCGCGTCCATTTTCCATTGTGTTGTAATGACATCTCCTCTTCAGTCAGCCCGGTTTTTGTTCGATTGCTGGCACTTGTTTGTAAATAATCTGGTATTGTTTGAAGCCAAGTCATTGTGTCATCAAGCATTTTGGGTGCCAAGAATTGTTTTGCATAGAATACAGAGTGAATGTTGGCAGCAGACTGTATTTGATGAATATCTTCAGATAGCTTGTTTTGTGATAATAGCGTTTCAAATGGGGCCAAAGCGCAAACATGTTGCTGCTGCGGCTGGCTTTCGTCGTTCACAGCGACAGATGGAGCACTATCATTATTTGCGAATGCACTGCTGCTATCCACCGTTTTGGTTGAACGAATACGCTGGCGCTCCCGGCGCCGAAGCTCCTGAAAGTCAATGGTTGCCATACTAACGCAATCAAAAGAAAATTTATAGATCACTCCAGTTAGATAGGTGAGGTGGAAGAGCTGAGGTTCAATGGGCTATCATGGTCAATGAAGTATTGCTTGTACCATGATTGATTGAGCAAGTGCACAAGAGAGCAAATGAGCAAAAGGCAAAAAAGTCGACACTAGCAGGATTCGAACCTACGCGGCGAAACGCCAGTAGATTTCGAATCTACCTCCTTAACCACTCGGACATAGTGTCGATGCATAAATCGGGCTGAAAATATGCAATATAAATTATTTTATACAGAAGTACAGTGTGTGGGAGTGTATCTTCGTTGTCCTCCTTGTTTTTGCTGAAAGATGAAGAAGTATGGTCTGATTGTTCTGGTTGCCTTGAACAAATGAAGTGCAAGTTTTTTGGAATAACACTAGTGTATTCAAGGTTTCATGGTCCAGTTGAGGCCATTATGAGAAGACTGTGTAGATGATGAGTAGAACGAGATACGTATCAACTTCTTAAAATAGGTAAAGAATTGTACTACTACGGTGGAAGGCTCATAAACACATACTATTGAAGAGAACACAACGAAATCAGTATAGAGAGACTATAACAAGAAACTTCCAGTCGTCACTCTAGCTTACAAACCCACCAACCATCTCATTATCTACAACTACAATTACAAAGCTGAGCGTCCCAAATTGGGATAGTCGATGACATGTCACCATATCAGCCTAAAGGTTCGTAAACACCTTCTATCAAGTCGCATGAGCAGTGTCTAGAGCTTGGCTTGTTGATTGTTATTCACTGGTTGTCTCAGTATGTTCCTGTATATTCCTTTTGCGCCTGTCTTACTTAAGGCAGTTTCTGGATCTGGAGGTAGGACCCTTCGCCTTCGACATGGTAAAGGAATTGCAACCTAGCTGTTCTTGATGTAATGGTATTGTAACTGATCAGAATTTAATGTACGTCTATGCACTTGAGAGTATTCACTTCACTGTGTGTGTATACATATATATACTGAATCAGTGATACACTCCCATTGGTTTTCCTAACAGTTTAATTGCTGATTTATTTGCTTTCAGTGTTATGCTCTCCATTGAAACTAATCTAATCATAATCAAATCATATCACATCACATAGAAAATTAGGTAATGCTACATTATCGAAACCTAGACATCATTAAAACAACAATTGGAGTCTTCGTACGCCGAGGCCAAGGGCAGAACCAAACAGCGTCGCAGTCGGAACCACGAGAAGGGTAATCTGTCCTACCATGGCTTCAAAATGCCCAATATATTGCCTGATTGTCAGACCAACTTTCTATACTATCGTTACCAATCATAATGGGCCGCTACAAGCACTTCATTGCGACATTCACAGCGTTGGATACGATATGGTGCGAGAGGTTGCTTGCGGCCATCCCAAATTGGACCTCATCAGGTCACCTACGACGTTGTAGCGACGCCGATACACATATACAGAGCTTCAGTAGTGGCAAATATCCTTCTATACTATCGAAACCAATCATATTGAGCCACTACAACCTGTTGATGGCAACATTCAGAGCAATGAATAACATATGGTGCAAGAGGTCACAAGCTTGCGGCGACCCAGATGGCCTCATCAGGTCACCTACGACGTTGTAGCGACGCCGATACGTCCAACCAATGCTCGAGCCGTGGTAAAGATGCTTCTATACTATCATGGCCAACTATAATGGGTCACTAGCAGCGGTTGATTGCCATATTCACAGCGTGAGATACGTTATGGCCGTCAACTGAGAAGCTTGCGGCGACCCAGATGGCCTCATCAGGTCACCTACGACGTTGTAGCGACGCCGATACGTCCAACCAATGCTCGAGCCGTGGTAAAGATGCTTCTATACTATCATGGCCAACTATAATGGGTCACTAGCAGCGGTTGATTGCCATATTCACAGCGTGAGATACGTTATGGCCGTCAACTGAGAAGCTTGCGGCGACCCAGATGGCCTCATCAGGTCACCTACGACGTTGTAGCGACGCCGATACGTCCAACCAATGCTCGAGCCGTGGTAAAGATGCTTCTATACTATCATGGCCAACTATAATGGGTCACTAGCAGCGGTTGATTGCCATATTCACAGCGTGAGATACGTTATGGCCGTCAACTGAGAAGCTTGCGGCGACCCAGATGGCCTCATCAGTTCACCTACGACGTTGTAGCGACGCCGATACGTCCAACCAATGCTTGAGCCGTGGTAAAGATGCTTCTATACTATCATGGCCAACTATAATGGGTCACTAGCAGCGGTTGATTGCCATATTCACAGCGTGAGATACGTTATGGCCGTCAACTGAGAAGCTTGCGGCGACCCAGATGGCCTCATCAGGTCACCTACGACGTTGTAGCGACGCCGATACGTCCAACCAATGCTCGAGCCGTGGTAAAGATGCTTCTATACTATCATGGCCAACTATAATGGGTCACTAGCAGCGGTTGATTGCCATATTCACAGCGTGAGATACGTTATGGCCGTCAACTGAGAAGCTTGCGGCGACCCAGATGGCCTCATCAGTTCACCTACGACGTTGTAGCGACGCCGATACGTCCAACCAATGCTTGAGCCGTGGTAAAGATGCTTCTATACTATCATGGCCAACTATAATGGGTCACTAGCAGCGGTTGATTGCCATATTCACAGCGTGAGATACGTTATGGCCGTCAACTGAGAAGCTTGCGGCGACCCAGATGGCCTCATCAGGTCACCTACGACGTTGTAGCGACGCCGATACGTCCAACCAATGCTCGAGCCGTGGTAAAGATGCTTCTATACTATCATGGCCAACTATAATGGGTCACTAGCAGCGGTTGATTGCCATATTCACAGCGTGAGATACGTTATGGCCGTCAACTGAGAAGCTTGCGGCGACCCAGATGGCCTCATCAGGTCACCTACGACGTTGTAGCGACGCCGATACGTCCAACCAATGCTTGAGCCGTGGTAAAGATGCTTCTATACTATCATGGCCAACTATAATGGGTCACTAGCAGCGGTTGATTGCCATATTCACAGCGTGAGATACGTTATGGCCATCAACTGAGAAGCTTGCGGCGACCCAGATGGCCTCATCAGGTCACCTACGACGTTGTAGCGACGCCGATACGTCCAACCAATGCTTGAGCCGTGGTAAAGATGCTTCTATACTATCATGGCCAACTATAATGGGTCACTAGCAGCGGTTGATTGCCATATTCACAGCGTGAGATACGTTATGGCCGTCAACTGAGAAGCTTGCGGCGACCCAGATGGCCTCATCAGGTCACCTACGACGTTGTAGCGACGCCGATACGTCCAACCAATGCTTGAGCCGTGGTAAAGATGCTTCTATACTATCATGGCCAACTATAATGGGTCACTAGCAGCGGTTGATTGCCATATTCACAGCGTGAGATACGTTATGGCCGTCAACTGAGAAGCTTGCGGCGACCCAGATGGCCTCATCAGGTCACCTACGACGTTGTAGCGACGCCGATACGTCCAACCAATGCTTGAGCCGTGGTAAAGATGCTTCTATACTATCATGGCCAACTATAATGGGTCACTAGCAGCGGTTGATTGCCATATTCACAGCGTGAGATACGTTATGGCCATCAACTGAGAAGCTTGCGGCGACCCAGATGGCCTCATCAGGTCACCTACGACGTTGTAGCGACGCCGATACGTCCAACCAATGCTTGAGCCGTGGTAAAGATGCTTCTATACTATCATGGCCAACTATAATGGGTCACTAGCAGCGGTTGATTGCCATATTCACAGCGTGAGATACGTTATGGCCGTCAACTGAGAAGCTTGCGGCGACCCAGATGGCCTCATCAGGTCACCTACGACGTTGTAGCGACGCCGATACGTCCAACCAATGCTCGAGCCGTGGTAAAGATGCTTCTATACTATCATGGCCAACTATAATGGGTCACTAGCAGCGGTTGATTGCCATATTCACAGCGTGAGATACGTTATGGCCGTCAACTGAGAAGCTTGCGGCGACCCAGATGGCCTCATCAGTTCACCTACGACGTTGTAGCGACGCCGATACGTCCAACCAATGCTTGAGCCGTGGTAAAGATGCTTCTATACTATCATGGCCAACTATAATGGGTCACTAGCAGCGGTTGATTGCCATATTCACAGCGTGAGATACGTTATGGCCGTCAACTGAGAAGCTTGCGGCGACCCAGATGGCCTCATCAGGTCACCTACGACGTTGTAGCGACGCCGATACGTCCAACCAATGCTTGAGCCGTGGTAAAGATGCTTCTATACTATCATGGCCAACTATAATGGGTCACTAGCAGCGGTTGATTGCCATATTCACAGCGTGAGATACGTTATGGCCGTCAACTGAGAAGCTTGCGGCGACCCAGATGGCCTCATCAGGTCACCTACGACGTTGTAGCGACGCCGATACGTCCAACCAATGCTTGAGCCGTGGTAAAGATGCTTCTATACTATCATGGCCAACTATAATGGGTCACTAGCAGCGGTTGATTGCCATATTCACAGCGTGAGATACGTTATGGCCATCAACTGAGAAGCTTGCGGCGACCCAGATGGCCTCATCAGGTCACCTACGACGTTGTAGCGACGCCGATACGTCCAACCAATGCTCGAGCCGTGGTAAAGATGCTTCTATACTATCATGGCCAACTATAATGGGTCACTAGCAGCGGTTGATTGCCATATTCACAGCGTGAGATACGTTATGGCCATCAACTGAGAAGCTTGCGGCGACCCAGATGGCCTCATCAGGTCACCTACGACGTTGTAGCGACGCCGATACGTCCAACCAATGCTCGAGCCGTGGTAAAGATGCTTCTATACTATCATGGCCAACTATAATGGGTCACTAGCAGCGGTTGATTGCCATATTCACAGCGTGAGATACGTTATGGCCGTCAACCGAGAAGCTTGCGGCGACCCGGATGGCCTCATCAGGTCACCTACGACGTTGTAGCGACGCCGATACGTCCAACCAATGCTTGAGCCGTGGTAAAGATGCTTCTATACTATCATGGCCAACTATAATGGGTCACTAGCAGCGGTTGATTGCCATATTCACAGCGTGAGATACGTTATGGCCGTCAACTGAGAAGCTTGCGGCGACCCGGATGGCCTCATCAGGTCACCTACGACGTTGTAGCGACGCCGATACGTCCAACCAATGCTTGAGCCGTGGTAAAGATGCTTCTATACTATCATGGCCAACTATAATGGGTCACTAGCAGCGGTTGATTGCCATATTCACAGCGTGAGATACGTTATGGCCGTCAACTGAGAAGCTTGCGGCGACCCAGATGGCCTCATCAGTTCACCTACGACGTTGTAGCGACGCCGATACGTCCAACCAATGCTTGAGCCGTGGTAAAGATGCTTCTATACTATCATGGCCAACTATAATGGGTCACTAGCAGCGGTTGATTGCCATATTCACAGCGTGAGATACGTTATGGCCGTCAACTGAGAAGCTTGCGGCGACCCGGATGGCCTCATCAGGTCACCTACGACGTTGTAGCGACGCCGATACGTCCAACCAATGCTTGAGCCGTGGTAAAGATGCTTCTATACTATCATGGCCAACTATAATGGGTCACTAGCAGCGGTTGATTGCCATATTCACAGCGTGAGATACGTTATGGCCGTCAACTGAGAAGCTTGCGGCGACCCAGATGGCCTCATCAGTTCACCTACGACGTTGTAGCGACGCCGATACGTCCAACCAATGCTTGAGCCGTGGTAAAGATGCTTCTATACTATCATGGCCAACTATAATGGGTCACTAGCAGCGGTTGATTGCCATATTCACAGCGTGAGATACGTTATGGCCGTCAACCGAGAAGCTTGCGGCGACCCGGATGGCCTCATCAGGTCACCTACGACGTTGTAGCGACGCCGATACGTCCAACCAATGCTTGAGCCGTGGTAAAGATGCTTCTATACTATCATGGCCAACTATAATGGGTCACTAGCAGCGGTTGATTGCCATATTCACAGCGTGAGATACGTTATGGCCGTCAACTGAGAAGCTTGCGGCGACCCGGATGGCCTCATCAGGTCACCTACGACGTTGTAGCGACGCCGATACGTCCAACCAATGCTTGAGCCGTGGTAAAGATGCTTCTATACTATCATGGCCAACTATAATGGGTCACTAGCAGCGGTTGATTGCCATATTCACAGCGTGAGATACGTTATGGCCGTCAACTGAGAAGCTTGCGGCGACCCAGATGGCCTCATCAGTTCACCTACGACGTTGTAGCGACGCCGATACGTCCAACCAATGCTTGAGCCGTGGTAAAGATGCTTCTATACTATCATGGCCAACTATAATGGGTCACTAGCAGCGGTTGATTGCCATATTCACAGCGTGAGATACGTTATGGCCGTCAACCGAGAAGCTTGCGGCGACCCGGATGGCCTCATCAGGTCACCTACGACGTTGTAGCGACGCCGATACGTCCAACCAATGCTTGAGCCGTGGTAAAGATGCTTCTATACTATCATGGCCAACTATAATGGGTCACTAGCAGCGGTTGATTGCCATATTCACAGCGTGAGATACGTTATGGCCGTCAACTGAGAAGCTTGCGGCGACCCGGATGGCCTCATCAGGTCACCTACGACGTTGTAGCGACGCCGATACGTCCAACCAATGCTTGAGCCGTGGTAAAGATGCTTCTATACTATCATGGCCAACTATAATGGGTCACTAGCAGCGGTTGATTGCCATATTCACAGCGTGAGATACGTTATGGCCGTCAACTGAGAAGCTTGCGGCGACCCAGATGGCCTCATCAGTTCACCTACGACGTTGTAGCGACGCCGATACGTCCAACCAATGCTCGAGCCGTGGTAAAGATGCTTCTATACTATCATGGCCAACTATAATGGGTCACTAGCAGCGGTTGATTGCCATATTCACAGCGTGAGATACGTTTTGACTCTCAAAGAGCATCCCATATTTTACCTTATCAGGTCACCTAGTCTTTGTAGCATAGTCAATGCACATATATAGAGCTTGAGTAGTGGCAAATACCCTTCTATACTATCATGGCCAACTATAATGGGTCACTACAAGCTGTTGATTGTGTCATTCACAGCGTGAGATACGATATGGTACGAGAGGTTGCTTGCTGAGATACGGTACATTATTTCGCTTAGGTACGGATTCGGTACTTATGGAATACATTGGGATTATCGATCTTTTAGGTAATTGTACGCAGATTGCAATTTGATACATTTCTAGAGAACATTAAATTGATCGATCACACACATGTGAGATAAGATGCTTCATTAGAATCTCACTGATACCTTACTTGCCTGCTAACTCCAGAAATTGAAGTCAATGTTCTTTTTGAGTTTTAGGGCAATCGAAGAAGGCCAGTGCAATTTGATTGTGCAACTAGAGCCAGAAGAGACCACTAGGAGCTATTGGAATCATGGTGTCTACTACGTTTACATGCTAAGAGTGGGCTATTCTACAAGGCGATGGAACTTCTGGTGATCAACTTGTACTTAAGGGCGTTATTGTACTTGACATTTGACAAGGAGAATGACTGTCGTAGTCGTAGCGGTATTGTAACCCTTGAGAAGATTAGATAAGGATACTTAGGTGAGCAGGTGAGCATCTTTTGAAGTAGAATACCTCGTCACTCTTCCTCCGCCCTCCGCCTACCTCCGCTCTCCTGAGTGAATCTGGTAGAGCAGGTTGAATTGAGCTTGGACTGTGATTGCATGCATCAGCAACCATTGGACGATGGAACCCGTGGACAAAGCACCAGCACCAGCTGCTAAATCTCCCCGGGGATTCCCTCGAGGCGCAGCCACCATTGGAATAATTATACTAATTAGTTCAATTTCGTTATTATCCTCAGGGTGCAGTAACTTGAGGTCATTCACGCTCCAAGGCAATGTGCAGCTGGACACAGAGAGCGGCGGCCCTACAACCAAAGGCATCCGAGATGATAAATTTAGCCTGGCTAGGACACAATCCTTTGGATTTTTCAATGACATTTCAAACGACAACTGGAAAATCCTTCAAAATATGGTTGCACAGCACTGGAATCACAAATTTCCAGAAAGGCCCCTCACACACCATCCAACATGGAGAGGGGCAGGTCAAAGCGGTCAACTTCACATTCCTGCATGGTATCAAACGAACTTTGAACCAAACTTTAGTTGCCAATTCGAGAAGCGGATAGGTGCCACCGGAGAAGTGTCAAGGGGGAACGGGGACGGACCAAAATGGATCTGTGACCCTCATAGAATCAAACGATTGGCGGCAGAGCGGAAGGCACAAGATTCGAATCATCCTGGCTGTGTCATTTATTCCATTGGTTCGGCGGGTGATTTCAGTTTTGAGAAAGGAATGGAAGAGGAGCTTGGTCCTGGAACTTGTGAATATCACATTTTTGACATGGGGGACTTTGAGGAGAAGATGAAGTTGCAGAATATCTCAAGGGCACATGCAGGGAGAGGAGAACACACAACCTGGTGCGGAATTCTATGGACTGAAGGATACTGTGAAGCTACTTGGGCATGAACATTTGGATGTCATTGATGTGTTCAAGATTGATTGTGAAAAGTGTGAGTGGAGGATTTACAGGGACTGGCTTTTATCTGGGTTGCCGTCGTTGCAACAAATCCAGGTAGAAATCCACTCGGGCAACATTGGGAAAATGCACCAGGCTGAAAAACACGACCACGACATTAGCCCTGAGATTCCCTTTTTTGAATTCCTGGAAGAAGCAGGTTATGTTAGGTTTCACAAGGAGCCAAATATTCAGTACAATGATGGATCGTGTGAAGAGTATGCCTTTTTGAAGCTTGATAAGGAGTTCTTTGCCGCAAGGAAGAAGATATTGGCAGAGAGGAACATCACCCGGGTTGACATCTAGTCTCTTAATTGAGTATGAATTGCATAGGCATTTGTATGCCAAAGTCTTGACATATATTGCAGCAAGGTAGCAATGTAATTATATCGTATATTACATCTCGATACTCATCTCGATCATTATTTGATCAGTATACCACAGTAATCATGCTTAGACCGATGTGATCCTTAGCATTGACGCGTGTTAGAGCGGTGGTCAAGCTCAAATTCAAATTGGACCTCATCAGGTCACCTACGAGGTACTATTGACTTTGGTACAAGCACAGTTTGAATGAGCAGTACAATGATCCAAAGTAGGCACATCGATAGTATTATAAGTTCATTGGTGGAAAAGAAGAGCAAAAAAGGAGCCAAAATCTTCCCTCAGCCTCACCCCGCTTAAGAGGGTGGGGGTGGACTCTGCGTGAGGAAATGACCTTGTCCCCAAAAGGAGATACAAAGACCGGGAGTCGAACCCGGGACCTCATCCGTGTGAAGGACGCGTCATAACCAACTAGACCATCTCTGCGTAAAATTTTGACCATGAAACAGCATACATTAACCTTATTTTAGGTTCTCGACACTTTGTCTGCGGTTGTTTGTTTGTGCAACCGGAAACTATGCCTCGCAATTAGGCCTGTACTGTGGGTATGGGGCGGATATAAACGCGATAGTGGGCGCAGCCCACGTCGGCGCCCACCTCATCGTCAATTATTAGGCCATTTCTGTGTCAAATCTGTCAAAAATCGTGTAAAAATGACATAATCAGCCTGAAATCACTATTTCACAAACACCTTTTCCTCGCCCGCGGGTTCGGCACCCAACCTACAACCTACAACCTACAACTTTTTTGGATGGGTGTCTCAACCCTGCTCGCCCGTTCGCCCATGATGTCGCCAATCCTCGCCAATCTCTCCACTCCAAAATCCCAACGGTCATAAAATTCAAAATCAGCGAAGACAATGATGGATTTCCACCCTAATATTACTCACCGCATAGTACTTTAATACAACAAACATGCCCAGAAACGATATGCCTGCGGTCCTACTCTATCCCTAGCACGTGCGCACGCAGAAGATCGGGCAAAAATAGGTGAGCAATTGCGAAAATAATACACTTTTCTCTATTTTATCACTTCTAATGTTCTCACCACGCGCTCATTCTCTTTTAATGGCTACTATTCATCATCTATTACGCCTACAGCCAGCCTTATTCATCGCGAATGATAGACAACTTACGGAAGACGCTGATACTGCTATGATTGCGTTCTATGCTGCGGAGAAACGGATGTTCTCTTGTTTGAAAATGATGTGTCCTCCTCTGCCGTTACGTCCGTGTTGACGCATACGAAGCTTTTGAACACTCCTCAACGGTGACAACCTCTGTGTTCTTATGCAACAATCAGCTTGTTAAAGTTACGGCTCTTACATCGACGGTTTTCTGCGGGTCTATTGCTATTTTCTGTGGATGAGATATGAGATGTTGTATTTATAGATTAATGCACTGTATACGCTAAAGTAAAGATCGAAATTATCGTAGATATCTAAGCCCTGTTATTTTTGTCGCAATATCTCTCCAAAACAGCAATACAAATTAGCCTCGAAACAGCGCCAGTAGTAGCCTTTCTTGCCATGATGGTGGACATCTATTTTGGTGAAGATTTTCTACATTGGCGAGGATTGGCGACATCATGCGCGATGGGCAAGCAGCGCAGGGCTGAGACACCCATCCAAAAAAGTTGTAGGTTGTAGGTTGTAGGTTGGCTGCCGAACCCGCGGGCGAGGAAAAGGTGCTCACTATTTCAGGCTCATTTTCATTTTCATCAAACAACTGCGTTAGTGGGCAGCGCCCACCGCCCCCTATCCACAGGCCTAATCGCAATCGCCTCAAAGTGAAGAAGACCTCTGAGGAGCGGAGGCAGCATACTTCTGTGGTCACTATTCTGTCAGTTTTGAAGATCTTATCATTAGCCCAAGATGGATGATTATCATCGCCGTAGTAGAAGCAGAAGCGCCGGGCGTGATAATCACCACCGCAGCAGGAGCAAAAGTGATAAGAGGAAAAGGAAGGAACACAAACATAAAAAGAGTAGACACAGACGCCGTTACGAAAGTGAAGACGAATATGAAAGCCACTCTTCCATGTCTTCGAATTCATCTGCATCTTCTAAGAGTGATCGGCGGTATCACTCGAAAAAGCGCAAACGCAGTAAAGATTCGAAGAAGAAGCACCACAAAAGAAAAAAGGACAAACACCACCATAAACACAAAAGAAAGAGAAGAAATCGTGATAGCAGTCGTAGCCCAAGCAGAAGATCACCGTCTGCGTCCAATGCTGACCCAATACCTACAGCTCCACCTGGAGCTCATGAACTGGCAAATGCACTCACAAAACTCTTCACACTGTACCCCTCAATGGCTTCAATCGATGAAGGTGGCATTCCTCTTCTTTTTATTCAGCTGGGCCGTGGCACAGAGTACAATTTATCGCATATGCCAGACAGAAATCTTGCAGGACTTCTAGATGGAGTTTTCCAATCGCTGCGTGTTCATGGTATGGAGCTATCAAATGGGGCGTGGAAATGGGGAAATGCCCCAAGGGCAAATAGTGGTACACAAAATGGAGACGATTTAGCTTTGCTGCGCCTGACTCGTGCATTGTTGAACGGAGTTGCCGTGAACTTGGACTCTGTTCAAGAATATGAAAAGGTGCAGCAGCAACAACTACTACAACTACATATGCAACAGCAACATACAGATCAGCAGAGTCAAATGAAACAAGCTTCTTCAACCAACAATAATGGGGAGATAAAAGAAGCCCCGAATGAGGAGGATATCAAACAGAAGAAACGGATCGAGCGAATGACATCTCAACTTTTAGATCGATTTGATCGTCCCAACGGTAACGACACTCCAGCATCATCTTCTTTGGCAGGCGAGTTACAAGGAATTTGCGATGTCATATTAGATGGAGAGAGCATCCAGCTCGATGGCATTGAAAATGCAAAGCTGAAAGCATCCTTGTCGCAATTATTTCAACTGGTAGGATTAGAGCTGGTAGAAATAGAAGACGAGGATGAAGAGGACGAAGACAAAAGTGCACCTAATCCTGATGATGCGGAGGAAACAGTAATGGGATATGCACTTCCTGATCATTATATCAGAGACGCAATTGCTTCAAAGCTCAAAGAAGTGTTGCGTGTGTGCCGATTTCGAAGTAGCAATGGGGCGGAATGTGCTCCAAAATCATGGGCGACAACGTCGAAGAATGTAGCAGAAACTCATGCTGCTGAAAGTAGTGACGAGGATGACGGCCCGGCTCCTCTGGGAACAATGGCAGCCGCAAAGGCCGCAAAACGTAAACGACAACAAACCAATCAACGCACTGCTTCAACAGGTGTAGAGGAAGGCGGCCGAGAAGAATGGATGATGGTACCAGGTGAGCACGATTTCTTGAAGGGTATTTCAAAGTCCGCTTTCAGAGGCCGCAAATTCAAAAATTCAAAGAGCAAACGTGATAGCGCTCCTGCTGAGCCAATAAATCCTGAAGTTCTGGCAGAAGTACATGCAATTCAACAAGCATACCAGGAATCAAGGGGACCATCTTTACTAGATGCTCACAGGCAAAGCAAGGCCAAGCAACAACAAGATAAAACAGCGGAAGAATGGAAATGGAATCGGGACAAGAATTTAGACGACGGCAGAAGAGTCGACAAGAATGCATTGCATATGGTGCTAGGTGGAGCATCGACTGAATTGAAGAGTAAATTCCAAAGCGGACAACGTTAATACTGTATTTCCATAACGGTGATTAGTAGAGAGCACTTTATATTTTCTCGACTGTGTAGAGGTACACACTCACTCCCTCTTTTGACCAAGACATTTCTATCCACTCCTGCCAGGGATTTCTACCAATCTTGACTAATGCTTTGTTATTGCTCTCTTTCAGTGGCAACTTTCTCAAGGATGCAATCACTTGCAAAGAAGTTGCTTCCAATTCAATCTTCTCTAGAAGCATTTCCAGCATCTGCTCACTAAAACACAAGGACGATGCGTAGATGTGCGTTGCTTTGGAGATATCCAACTTGAATAAGTCTCCTTCGTATAGTTCTATCCCAGAATCATCTGTATCTTCTTTGTCTTTTCCCCAAGCCCGTCGAGCCAAGTTGCGTATTCTCTTTATGTCACCATTCTCTTGTAAGTAATTGTAAGTTTGACTGGCAATTTCATGACGCGAAGGGGACAGTTCAATGCCAACAGAAGTTGATACAGAAGGAAGTTCTAGATACGATTGAATCACAAGTCTTCCACCGCCTGAACCCAAATCATAAAAGTGAAAGTCGTGCTGGTTGTTTGATTCTGATTTTTGAGTTGTAAGACTCATGTGATAGAATAGTTGACGTGCTCCTAGCATTGTTATTTCGCCATACGTTGACGCTAAATTTTCATTGTCATTACTTTTGTATACATCCGCAACTCCCGGTAAACCGCTATTGCAATCAACAAAGTTAGCCTCTTCACTCGAGATTGCAAAGAGCGGTGCATCGGCATCAGCAGCAGAGCATCTACCAGACAGAACTGTGTTCACTTCATTTCTTAGTTGGACTTCTAAGTTATTTCGAGGAGATGGTGCCATCATCGGCACAATGGGGGCAATGACATCAGGAGGAACGCTAAGAATAGCAGCAGCGATCCTAATTACCAAGTTCATGGTTGCTTGTTGCCTGCTTGCTGCTTGTGGCCTGCTATTGTGGCTTTGGCCTGATTGTGAAATTCAGATGTGATGTGGCTTGCTCCAACAAAATAGGAGCTACCAGACAATGAAAAGTATCGTTTAGCCCCCAGGAAAAATACAATGTCGTTGATGCATCATCATCGCATCTTCATCGATCGAGCACATTCATCATCAGAATCAGCCACATATTATGTCGTGAAGCAAGAAGATGTGTGGCATCGGTCTATTGCTGTCGCTTCCTGGCAGCGGAGACAAATTAAACAGCACTCTTATTTCTCAGTTGAATCAGCAGCTATCTGAAACTCTATCAAGTAGAGGTCCTGATGTACCATGCGGAAAGGAACTTTGCTTCGGATGCGATGATGATAATGGCAACCTCACACTTCATGCAAGTGTGCTTCACATGCGCGGGGAGTTACCTACACCACAACCAATGTTACTTAACAACAATTGCGCTTTCTGCTGGAATGGAGAGTGCTATTCATACAATAATTCGGATGTGGAAGAATCATCAAGTAGTGAACGAGATAATAATATGATCGAGCTAACAGCAATAGGAAATGAAGAATCAGTCATAACTTCAGACACTGACTTGGTTGCAAATATGCTACAAGATGCGCTCAACAAAAATGAAGCAGCAGAAAATAATAATTACCATCTCAACGTCATTGCTGACGTTGCGAGTAAAATACATGGAGAGTATGCATTCATCCTGTTTGTTCCATCTAAATCACCCAATTCACCTCCGTGTGTTTATTATGGAAGAGATCCACTGGGGAGACGCTCATTACTAATCAATAAATCAATTGACGGCGCAGTTCTCTTGTCATCTGTGGCTGTAAATATATCAGACTCTACTCTTACTACAAGAGTGGATAGCGAAGGTGCGCAAGAATGGGTTGAAATACCGCCAGCGATTGTTTACAGAATGGACCTGCAAACGGGAGATGTAGCGAGTGAACCAATCCCCCGAGTTATCAACAGCAAAATACCACAGGTGATTGAATTATCCAAACAATCAAAGGACACAATAGATTTTATGCAGCTTTTAGATCGAGCTGTAGAACGTCGGGTAGCTCATGCACCATCATCTCACTCTGACACAGATGACGCGTCTGTTGCCGTACTATTTTCTGGCGGAATAGACTCCGTGGTTCTTGCTGCACTAAGTCACCGTCACATCCCTCCAACACAACCAATAGATCTGATCAATGTATCATTTTTCAACGATAGCGTCGACGGCAATAGTCAAGGCTTACTAACCCAGTCTCCTGACAGACTAGCTGCTATTCTATCCTACAACGAAATGCAAGCTCGGTTCCCAGAACGAGCATGGAGATTTGTTGCGGTCGACGTGAAGTATCGCGAGGTATTGGATCATGAGAATCGCATTCGTAGACTGATCTGTCCACTTGAATCAACAATGGATTTTAACATAGCCACTGCTTTTTGGTTTGCTGCGCGTGGGAAGGGGAGACTTCTCGGCTCGAAGGAGGTAGAAGATGTACAAAGAGAGCTAAATATTGACGAAGGGTCTATGGACAGCAAAGATTCAGCAACATCTTCACATCAGCCACTGTTACGTTTTGCTAGACATGATGGTGACGACAAAAAGGATGGAAATAGAGCCTCATCATCAAAACAACATGCACAACCATGCATTCGTGAGGGTTGCTCTCGCCGTTCTCAATCTGGATGTATCTTTCATTCGTGCAAGTTCTGTTGTGGCAAGTTTCAAGGGCCAATCAGCTCGTTTTTGGGTAAAAGCGCAAGGCTGTGTCCAACTCACAATCATAAGCAAGATGGAAAAGCAAAAGGAGGTGAAGCAAAAACGTCAACAAAGATGAAGAAACAAAGCATGACGATTGATCGACCATGTAGCGACAAGAATGCTATTACATCAAGTGCAAAGATTCTCATATCTGGTGTAGGGGCCGATGAACAATTAGCAGGTTATGGTAGGCACAGAACAACGTTTCAACGTGGAGGATACGATGCACTTCAAAGCGAACTAAAGATGGAAGTGGGCAGGTTATGGACACGAAATTTAGGAAGGGACGATCGCTGCCTGTCCGACCATGGTAAAGAGGCTCGATTTCCTTTTCTGGACGAAGATGTCGTGGCATATCTGGAAAGATTGCCTGTCGATAGAAAATGTGACATGACCGAGGCTCCTGGTGTAGGTGATAAGCTTTTACTCAGAGAAGTGGCGAGAATGATTGGTGTCCACTCGTGCTCGACTCTTGTCAAGAGAGCGATTCAATTTGGTAGCCGCATTGCCAAAGTCAGTGACCGTTCTCGCTTTGGAAGCTGTCGCCGGGCCACAGGTACTGCATCTATTCGAAGCAATCAGCGAGAGGAGCATGTGGTTGAGCATGGATAAGAATAATTTTTGAAGCTCGAGATTTTTGAAAAGTGCGCGCCCGACGATAGCCTTGCTCAAATCAAATAAAATCAACCACCGAGAGCTCACTTTCTTTGGTCTTCAATAGAGAGACTCTTCCTCTTCCTTCTCCATTCGATCTCTTCCTAAGTCAGGTCGATCTTCTCCAGAGACCCAATCCAAATCATCGTCCGAATCAACTGTGAAGAATGGTCAATTCAAAGATCATCCGAGTAAGTTCCTTCGTCAAGACTTCTCTTCTTTAAGTTGAATTCTATTCCAATCGATTCATTCGAATTTCTTTTAGACATTCGTCTTTTCATTCCAATCTTATCTAATCTAATTCGAATCTCTTCTTCTCTCTATTTCCTCCTTCATCTCATCAGTGCGCCGGACTCGTAATTTTAGCATCATGCTACGTGGCTGTCCAACAAGTCTTCTCCAAGCGTGTCCTTGGCGACACGAAGGACATGTTCGTCACCCTCATCGGAGGAGGCCGTGGTTCCATGTACAATACTTGCGCTGACGATAGTCCAACATTGAAAAAGCTAACGTCCGTCAACCTCGTCGAGAAAGCCCCCACCGATCTCAAGTACAACTTTTACAGTTTGCACAATCCAAAAGAATACCTCGGTGGCAGCGATGCAATTCTTGTTGAGCAAGGGCCGTACGCATTGAGGAAACATTCTGTTGCATACAATGTTGATCAGAAACCAAGCGCTTTGACCGGAGACGCCAATCCCGATCCAAAGGGCAATCTCGAGTACAGCACTGCGAATGCCTACCTCGTTCTCGACAAGGATATCAAAGCGACGACGAATTTGCAACGCAATGACGATCTCAGCCTCGCCTTCTCGGATAGTAAGGTGACTCTTCCAGAGACCAAACGAGCGCTTGCATCTCATCTTTCCATGTCGGACAGCGTCGTGAATTACTCTCCTGATTACCTTTCTCTTTTGGGAACATTCAACGACGAAGTCAACTTGATTCTCTCATTGGAATGCACAGCTGACCAGATTGCGAATATTGGCGTTGCTGGAAAGTCACAATGCTCTGACTCACAGCTTGGAGAATCATCTGCCAGCACTTGCGCTTGTTGCATGATGGATAGCGATTACAAGTTGGCCACTTCGCGCAACACTGGAGTGCCTCCTGCTTACAAGAATTGCAATTCATTCTTTGACGATGAGAGCAACACCATGTCGAAGTTGAGTCTTTTGGCTTCTCAGGATGGTGGCATCGCCGTCAAGTCTGAGGGAGAGAAGAAGTACGATGGATCAGGGGACTTGACCAGTGGAGATTTCTACACTGCTCTCATTCAAGAGCACACCGTGAATGACTTATTGTTTGGATACCCATCCGCTTTCCTCGGCAAGGTTGCCTTTCAAGCTCAGATGGATCAGGCCAAGAAATCACTATCGTCAGGTTTGAGCTCCGTTGAGCTTTCGAAGCGCATGCTCACTGGCCAAATAGACAGCGATCTTTCGTTCAAACTTGGAGACGTTGCCCAGTACACGAGTGATGTGGGATCCGTCTGTTTCGCCACGTGCCTCGCAGAAGGAGGAGATTGTTCCGGCCGCGCCCCCGAGCGACATGAATTGAGCGACGTTGATAAGATCAAGCTCGGTGGAATTGATTGCATGCCTTACACGTCAACCTACGAAACTGTTGCCAAGTGCGCTGCCATTAACACTGTTCTCTCGCAAGATCCCAGTGCTGTTGGATACGAAGCTTGTGTTTGTGCCAATGGGAGCGACGAGTGGTCAAGCCAAGGATGCTGCTTGGCCGGTGGAAGCAACAATGGAGAAAGTCTTCGAGGAGAAGGATGCCTCTACGAAGTTGCTGGCATTGCTGATCCAAATTACGCCGGTATGGACATGTCAATTGCCAACGCTATCGATTTGGGTTCAGCCTTGCAAGCTTGGATCGACAAGGAGGCAGCCAACGCATCATCTGAATTCATGTGCCCGGCAGATGAAGTAGGACTTGACGAACATGACTTGTTTGGAGCATACGAATCTTACGACGGAAGCACTTCGCACGTCACGTACTACCATACTGGGAACGATCGAATCCGTCAAGCTGATGTGACTGACAGCTCATCCACGGTATTCTCCACTCCAGTATCTGGCGGATCTGGCAAGTTCTTCAAACCCAAGGGAGTCACTACGAAGGTTGGGACTAGCCAAATCAGTGATGGATTCCCAATTGATATTGCCCACCCGGTCTACGTTCCAAGTGCTAAGAAGTCGATCGATTTCCACTTTGAAGGAGTGAGGGAAAACTTTGTTCGCAACAAGGTGTGCGGAACCGACACTTGCATTGTCAGCGCACGTTTGACACCTGCTGCCACCACCTTCCATGCCACTAACGAGACTGATGGAGCTGGATTGCCATTTGATGGCTTGCAACCAGTCGGACATGTGAGTGGGCCCTCCATCAATGGCCGTCCAGAGTACCTTCACCAACCTCTCTTTGTTGGTGGTGACGAGGTACTGTACACTCAGCAAGATAACTCGTATGTCGAACGAGCGGATGGCAATGGTATCAAAATCTACCGATCATTGACGAAATCCGACCCAGGTGCTTTCAACCCAGATGCAACCGATTCCAATTACCAGCTCGTCGACAAGGCTGTCGTGGATTCACAGAGTAAGGCACTGCTCTCTCATGTTGATATCGAGGTCGCCTCAGGCTTGGGTGCACGCCAAAGGATGCGGTTCGGAACGAGCTATTCCATTTGGGAATGCGATCCCTCTACCAACGACAAATGCAAGCTGGGCATGAACTCTCAGGCCCAATACTCGTGCTATTCAGATACTGGCTCGGCTTTCTTCAACGATTTAGCTGCTGCCGACAGGAACGATCTATCAACGCTCGGCTTGAACAACTTCACCTACCCTTGCTCTGCAGCAAACTTGCTCACGCCGAGCGTCGTGGGAGGAAAGATTCTGCCGAACTTTTGGGTCGAGGAGTCGACGATCCACGCATCCACAACTGAAATTGATCTCCTAGCTGCTTACGCTAGATCATACACCAAGAGTGGCAACACATTCATTCTAACTGTTACCTTGGTGTTTGTATCTCTCTTCCTCGGATTTTCCATGCTTTTGCGTTGCCTTTGCTTTGAGCAGAAAGCAAGTTTCATGGAGACGGAAAAGCCAGCCGCCACCACTGCGAGTGCAAGCAAATCCTCGATGGCCTAGATTGATATATGAAGCTAATATAATATGCTACCATAAGTGATAACAATTTTACATTCTATTACTATTCATCCACTCTCGCTTTCCCTTATTTCACTTCGAAACATTGCCACGAGTAGCTAGCCACGATGGTCCATTCTTTGCCTTAAAATGCTCATTTTTACTCTTCTCAAAGAGACGACTTCCCCCCGGATATTTTGCGGGATCTCTCTCTACGTTCATCAAGGAAAAAGCAGCAGAACAAAAATTGAAGTGCTCAAGAGCTCAGTGAGTCCTCAATACTTCTCTCAAAGTGTCTGATCCATCGGCTTCGGTCATTATCAAGACAGAGCACCATGTATTAAGAAGTTCCAGATGAAGATTGACATGCGCCTCATCATAACAATTTTACATTGTTATTGACTATTAACGCTCCTAAGTACTACTTTGCTGATGGAGTCTCTGCCTAAGCTCTTGGTAAAGAGGAGAAGCCGACCGAAGAGGAAGAACTGATGTGACAGTTCAAGAAGACAGGTATCTCTTTTTGTAGTTACGCGGCACTCGGCCGACCACGTCCTCCTCCCCACCTGCCTGACGAACATCTGCCACCAAGCCGGCGTTGGCAGCACTTCCTTATCTTATTTATCCAACCCCTCTGCCTGCGGACCGGACCTCAACAGCAGTGTCATAACACGGCTGATGGCAAGTACTCATTGGGTTGTGGTGCATCAGGCGATAGAGCATCCTCCAAGTATTCGAGCAGCAAGCAGAGCATTATCTCTTTACGATGGTGAAATGTAATGGTGGCTTCTTTACTCTCTTGTTGTTGGCGTCAATGACATCCGTGGTATCTTCATTCTCGATTGTCAGCATGGTTCTAAGTCGGGTGAATCCTGCAGTCGAAAGCACGCCCACTCAATCACTCCCAATCAATGATAAAGAACTGCATCTCAATGTTCCTGACATTCGACTGTCTCATGCATCTGCTCGTGGCTTGAATACTCTGTACTCACCACGTGATCCGAAGACTATCCCTAAAGGCTTCATAAGAGCTTGTGGCAAGGCAGGTGGATTTGCACCAAGACCATTGTGGGATGACCTTACGACCGGAGTTACGCCTTGGTTCGAGAACAAACAAGGATGCTTCATCTACTTTAATTGCAACGATTCTCATTGGTGGATAGATTCAGAGCAAGGCTCTGGTATGTACCTCGCTGCTCCTAATGGTAGCCTTTTACTGCCTCCTACGGACGGATGGATGACTCTGACAGGAGAGAGAACAGGTGCCCCCACGATGAGCTTCGATTAAGTGCTCATCGCTGGACGAATTTAACTGCTCCGTTTATGTGTTGTTTTCATGTGATAGAATTAGTGACTTACTTACAATATAATAGAAAGTGAATTTTACTGTTTAACCACTTTACTTTCTTCGATATACACTATCGTTGTTTTGCGGACATTTCACATCTCACGCAAACAAGCAGTGTACTCTTTTAACACTTCAGCTTCACACATAAACTCATCTAAACGAACACAAATAATAATAACGTCCGACGACAAATCACAGAATTATACACGATGGCTTGGGTGTACAACTAACGGCCTCGGTGTCAATAATTAACTCTGGGCTGGCCTTTCCAGCCTCAGATGAACTTTCTTCAGCCAATACTCTCAATCTCACTGTGTAAGTCGCTCCAGGATTCAAGCCTTCTATGTTAGTTTGTATTTTGCCGTTTCCAGTTTTTGTCATTTCAGTAGAGTTCATCTTTTTACTCTGACCATCAGTCTCCCATTTCTACAAATTATTGAATGGATGCGTTGTGGAGGAGAACACAAAATCGAAGATTTTGGCATATATGTTGATGTGTTGATATTAGTAAGAAATGACCCAAAACAATACAAATTCAAATAGAATTCATCATAGGATAGGTACGCACCTGATGGTATTCCTTCCATTGGAGAACATATTGATCGTGCGAGTTCAACGGATTGAAGGAAACAGTGATGATTGTCTAATGAAATGGAAGGGAAATGCATAAAATGATACGTTAGTTGAGCAGAATGGTAATCCTCAGAAGACACATACACAAATGAATCGCTCTCCTCGGATACTATCTAGCTAAAAAGTGGTGTCTTCACAACGATGAAGTTGCAGATCAAATTTCCTTTTTGGTTTCGTCAGCGGAGAGAGAAAATAAGATGCATTTGGCACATCAAGCACACACATAAGATGTGCGAATTGCCGATGGTTTGACGACTTTGATCTCTCTTGCTCACGCACCTCAGACGCCCCAACAAAGTCAAGCTTGGGACCAGCAGGGACCCCCATGGTGATATTTTGAACGGATGCTGCCAATGAAGATAGGAGCAACAATGCTACACGGCAACGGCTCGCTCTTTGCTTTGAGAATGAATGAGTGGGTGGCGAAGCGAAAAGCGAAGGAAGCGGCGTGAGAAAATGGAATTAAAAATGCCCGCCTGCAGTCGGCGACAAAAACCTCCAACCTCAATCCAACTCTCTAAAAAAGCCTCAACCATGACGACGTCCGCTACTGTTCTCCGGAGGCTAGTCCTCCAAGCCGCCTCCAAAACCACCCAACACCATACAACAACACGAGCGGCTTCTACAGCTAGCATCGGCTTGCGCTCCCTCGCCCCCCTCTCTTCATCTTCCAGTCTCCCCAACAATGGCACATCAACACACGTGATGAGCCGACGAGCAATGGCAACCATCAGTGCTGGCGATGCCCTCGCTCGATTGGCATCGGATCATCCTCACCAGGAAATCATCCGTTATGAGCACAAAAATGTCAAGTGGACGTTGAAGCATGTCAACTACTATGCGGATGCGTTGGCGTGTGGGTTGGTGGATTCAGGGCTGCAGCCGGGTGATGTCGTTTTATCATGGCTTCCGATGCATTTTGCCGAGCAGGTGAGTCTTTGTTCGTTGATAACGGATGCACTTGGTCGATTGGGATGAAAATAAATGTCATTGTGAGAGCATGGAGATTTGGGCATGAGGGCATCTACATGTTCGATATTGGTGCTACGAATGTGGGGAATTGCAATTACAACGATTTGTACACATCTTATCAAGTTCAGTTTCGGTATGATGAATTTGAGCCCACACATCTTATTTGCTCACAATAATTTTCTTCACACTCCACTTTACAGCATATTCTTCAATTTGCTTGTTCAAAAGCTGGTTTCCTTCTCTACCATCTTGATCCAAACCCCGCACTTGCCAAGTCCAGCCCAGACAAAGCGAAAGCCGCCCTCGCCAAGGCCCTCGAACTTACAAATGCCAATGTCCTCTTCACCCAAGAAGCAGGCGATGATGTCAATTATGTTAATCTCACTGAAGGGGTTGTTCCTGAAATACGTATTTTCGACTTTGGAGAGGGCATGCCTTTCTTCACCCCCCGTTATCCTCACTTGAGATTCCCAGTGCATACGGGTTACAGCATCGTTGATAAAGAGGGCATGTATGCATTCAAACATTTCTTGGTACCTAGCAATAATTTGGATAGCATGCTTCGTGGTACAGCTTTAGATGGCAAGACGCCTTTATTGGGAGAGTTGGTGTTGGATAACGATGGGATTCCTGTCAAGACGGGGAAGGTGATGACAAATGAAGAGGTCTTTAAAGCGAAGTCCTGGCCTGAATTTTCATCGATACTAAGCAGGGAGTACAAGGAGATCGGTGGTGTGGGAGTAGTATTTTAATGGGAGCAGACAATGTAATGATAGATAGGTGCAGATAGTTTGGGAGAGATTGATGACAATCTTTAGCCGTTAACTTGTGTTATTTTGGGTAAAGTCATAGATATTGCAGCGGCTTAATTCTCTAATGTAAAGCTGCCAATGATATGTGATGTCATCTTACAATATCGACGTCCACGACTATTCTAATGCCCAAGCTGCAACTCTCACACTGCCACACACGTTCACTAGACGTTGATTCCAGTAATTCCTCTTGAAATATTTCAAAGGTATCTCCACATCGACAGTCATAAAAATACACACGTTGCAATTGATCATCACTGCCACTGTCGCAGCTCTCATCATCTTCTTCATTTACAACACAGCACATGTCTGATTCCAAATCTGACAAGTTCACTTCTGTTGCACCTTTCTTCTTCCATTCGTTCCTCTCTACGTCTCGACTTAGACTTTGATCATATTGGATCCGTTTCTTTGGATCACGCAAGCACTCGTAGGCTGTATGTATTTCGTGAAAGGCTTTTGCTGCTTTTGCTATTTCCTCTTCCGTTTCTGTACGAGATGATTGTTCTTGTTCTATTGGTTTCAATTGTTCTTTTTCAACGCAGTCGACATAATCATTATTATCATCTTGTTCATCATCATCATCAAGATCAATGTCAGCTAGTCCCTTCGATATCGTGAATGAGCTTTCACTGCTTGCGTTTGTATCATTAACATCACAACTACTTGACGAGGTCGCAAGCTTGTCTGGATGACATCGCACAACTAATGCTCTGTAGGCCTTTTTGATTTCATCTGGCGTAGCTGTTGATGACACATGAAGAGTTTCATAATGTGTTCGTTTTGCAACATCTTGAGAGGATGAAGTTGGCGACGAAGTCATTGGATGCAGAGCTGCACGAGGAGTAAGTATGAATTGGTCTCAAAGCTACTACTAATCCGGTTTGCTGCCATGGTCAACATTGATTTTGCAGGCTTTGTTCTTTTGCCTCTTTCGTCTGTCATGGATCCGCTCTTCTCCACTCTCTTCTTTTTTTCTGCCTCATCATCTTGCCCATCATCTCGCCTCGATCTGAAATCAAAAAGATACTGCAGTCCTGCGTTTAGGCACCATAGCAATAGATCGCCATAATAAAACCACAAATAGACAAACAAGATGGCTCAAAAGTTTAAAGATGCGTTCCAAAAGATGGCACAAAACCTGCCCAAGGGAGGTCCAGGCGGCAGTGGCGGCGGAGGAGGCGGCCGCGGTGCTGGAGCAGCCAAGGCAGCTGGCCGTGCTGCAAGTGCCCTCATGGTCGCTGGAGGTATGGGCTACGGAGCCTACAATTCAATCTATACCGTAGACGGAGGTCATCGCGCCGTTATCTTCAACCGTATCCTTGGTATGAAGGACACTGTCTATGGCGAAGGTTTGAATTTCAACATCCCCTGGTTTGAGCGACCAGTAGTTTATGATATCCGAACGCGGCCGGTGAATTTGCAGACTCTGACTGGATCAAAAGATTTGCAGATGGTTACTATTGGAGTGCGTGTGTTGCATCGACCTGATCCCAACCAACTCGTCTGGCTTTATCGTCACCTTGGTAAAAATTACGATGAACGTATTCTTCCCAGTCTTATGAACGAATGTGCCAAGGCATGTGTGGCGAGATACAACGCCAACGAGCTGCTAACGAAACGTGAGGAAGTATCAGCATCCATTTCGAAAGAACTCTCAGCTCGTGCCAGGGGTTTCAATGTTGTCCTAGAGGATGTGGCAATTACACACTTGTCATTCAGTCCAGAGTACGCCAAGGCTGTTGAGGCCAAGCAGGTTGCGCAACAGGATGCAGCCAGAGCAAAATATATTGTATTGGGGGCAATTCAAGAGAAGAAGACGATTATTACCAAGGCTCGCGGAGAAGCCGAGAGTACAGAATTAATTGGTACTGCTGTCAAGAGGAACCCTGGATTTATGAAACTGAGAAGGATTGATGCCGCTAAGGATATTGCAGATATTGTTGCAGGATCAGGTAACAAGATTTATTTGAATGCTGACTCCTTGTTGTTGAACTTGTTGGGAGATGCTGATGACAAGTTTGAAAAGACTGTTGCTCATGGGGATAGAGGTTGGTTCAAAAACAAATAAGCTCATCAACATCAATCAGAGTCGTATGTTAAAGTAGAGAGGAGGAGGGAGCATAATAGTATCATTAATGGCATGGTTTTTCTCAGAATGTAATATGTTTTTTCATTTCGTATGCTGCTATTGATGTTGTTTGCCACCCCAAGCTAAAAGCTAAGTGCCAAGTACTTAGTGCCCTTGCCTTCCAAGTTTGAAAGCGCTCAGTACAGTACTTATGGTAGACAGTATCATTTATCTATGCTTATTGGCTGCCACGTACTTTTCATGAACTGGTGTCATCTCCATGAATCTCGACCTCTCATAGCCGAAGAGCTTTTGCTAATCGACTACATAACTACAACGGCAATACCATGGCTGGAATGGAACGTGTGTTGCCAGAGTTTCTCTGCAAAGGCATTGAGCGGGGCATCGAGTATGCGTACTCTTTCGAACCTTACTTTACTCCTACATTAGTATTGGGTGAGTGACGGTATAACACCTCTTCTGTGTCTGGGTTTAATTGGTCTCTCATTGGTCGTCGCCACATTAAACTTACAATTGCATCATTTGTTCCCCTCTCAAATAGTCCCTGGTTTTGTCAAGGAAGCGGTAGAGGGTCTATCTGAGTCTACTGGCCAAGATGTTGAGACTTTGGAATACTTGCTTGGAATGTTCATCTGCTACCCACTCGGTTTGATCATGCTTGCGCTCCCTTACGGAAAAGTTAAGCATCTATTTTCCTTCATTCTTGGTGCATTCTTGCTCCAGTTTACTATTGGAGTGCAATGGATTCACCACCTCATCAGCTCCTTGATCGCGTATGGTATCTTCCTTGTTTTCCCTGCCAAGACGGCGAAAACATTGGTGCCCATTTTCGCGATGGCGTACATCACTGGTGGACATTTGCACCGTCAATACATCAATTATCTCGGATGGGATATGGATTTCACTGGACCTCAAATGGTGCTTACAATGAAACTTTACTCGCTTGCCTACAATCTGTATGATGGAGAAGTGATCAAACAAGGAAGGGAGGAACGTGCCTCAAAGAAATGTGCCGACGTAGCGGTCACGTCTCTTCCTGGCATCATTGAATACTTGGGCTACACCTTTTGCTTCGCTTCTGTTCTCGCTGGTCCTGCCTTTGAGTACAAATTTTACGCTGATGCTTGTGATGGATCAAGACTGTATGATGCAAATGGCAAGCCTAAGGGTAAGATTCCCAGTCAAGTTTGGCCAACATTGCGCCCTCTACTTGGGAGTCTGTTGTGCCTAGGCATTTTCGTTGTAGGAAGTGGAATGTATCCTCTCTTGAATCCAGATGATCCTCAAAACGCCGATCCTATTATTATCAATGAAGAAGCCCTTGCCAAACCTATGTACGCACGTTATGCTTATTCCTGGTTGGCTCTCTTCTTCATCCGATTCAAGTATTACTTCGCTTGGATGAACGCCGAAGGCGCAAACAATATTTGGTATGCTGGATTTGAAGGCTTTGACGAGAAAGGTGAAGCGAAGGGATGGGAAGTATCCAACAATATTGACGTTATTCAGTTCGAGACGGCTCCAAATCTCAAGACATTGAGCGCAGCTTGGAATAAGAAGACTGCTAATTGGTTGGCGAGATATGTCTACATTCGCACTGGCGGCTCCCTCTTCGCAACATATGGAATGAGTGCTTTCTGGCATGGATTTTACCCGGGCTACTACCTCTTCTTCATGTCGGTTCCTCTCATTTCGTTCTGCGAAAGGCTTGGAAGGAAGAAGCTTTCACCTCGTTTTGGCAACGGAAAGAAATGGAGCCCTTACGGTATTGTTTGCATGATCACTACGTCGCTTTTTGTTCAGTACATGATTCAGCCTTTCCAACTCCTTGCCTTTGATTGGGCCGTTGTCAACTGGAAGAACTACTATTTCATTGGTCACATTCTTGCAGTTATATTCTACGTCGTCGTATCTCAGCTGCCTACTCCAAAGAAGAAGGAAGCGTAAGCGGTTGCCGAAATTACTCTGAATGATTCTCCTCGTAAAATCAAAGCTATTTTTATTATGACTATGTACCGTGTTGTCTAAGTAAAGCAGCGACATTCTTGATCGTCCTTTGAAGCAATAGTATGCCTCTACTGCTGGCTGTATAACCTACGAGTTGCTTTTCGCAGTTGAGATGGGTTGTTGATCCAACGATCACATTATATTTAACATATTTATTTACCCCTCTATGACGACAATGCACCCCGTAAAAATCAACATAGCTTATCCGTTCATGTGCTGCTCCAACTTCTTCTGGTTCACTTTCTTGGAGTGCAGCTTGAAGTCCATAATATCACCTCTGTACTTGGTCACCTTCTTTTCATCACAGACGTAGATTTCTTGAGCACATTGAGAGATCAACCTCATGTCGTGTGAAATCATCAGCACTCCTCCTTTAAATTTGTTGAGACATCTCGCAAGTGCATCAATAGACTCCATGTCAAGCGGGTTCGTAGGTTCATCAAGAAGCAAAAGATGCGGCTTTTCATGTGCAATAATAGCAAAGACGATGCGAGCCTTCTGACCAGCACTCAATTGCCCCATGACTTGCTGCTGTTGATCTCCCGTACATCCATACCTACCCAACAAAGGTCTGATTTTCTCGATAGGTTCCGTTGGCATCAGTTTTTGCTTGAAGAAGTCTAGCGGAGTCATGGTGAGGTCCAATTTTTCCTCAAAGTGTTGTGTAAATCTTGAGATCTTCAAATGCTGGTTCCTCTTAACTTGCCCCCTGGTAGGATTCAAGTCACCAGTCATGAGCTTGATCAAAGTAGTCTTGCCCGCTCCGTTCGGACCCACCAAAGCAACACGTGTCTGAAGGTCGACTCCAAAATCGACCTTGGAGTAGAGCTCTTTTCCTCCAGGGTAATTAAAGCTTACATTCTCAATTGCCAAAACTGGAACTGGCAGGTGACCAGCATCAGGAAAAGACCAATCCCAGTCTGGATCCACTTCGGGTTTGTTCGTTAAGCCTTCCTCTAACTTCTTTGCCAATAACTTCTCACGAGCTTGTGCTTGCCTTACCATCTTCACAGTACCGTGACCGAAGCGGGCAATGAAATCCTTGATTTCTGCAATATCACGCTGTTCTGCCTCATACTGTCTCATTTGAACCATGTCTTGATCTCTCCTAGTTTGGACATAGGTATCATAGTTTCCACTGTAGTAGCGTAGCTTCTTGTAAGTCATATCAAGTCTCACAATATGAGTGCACACGCTGTTCATGAAGTCTTGTGAATGGCACACGAAGAATAGAATCTTGTTCCAATTACTCAAGTAATCCTCAAGCCACAAAACGGCATCCATATCCAAGTGATTGGTCTACAGAATAAACAATGACACATAGAAGTGAGCTTCATACGAATGAAAACCAGCTGACAAAATAAAAGACAATAAACTTACGGGCTCGTCAAGCAGCAGAAACTCTGGCTCCAAAAAGAGAGCCCTTGCCAAAGACACTCGCATTCTCCATCCTCCACTAAACTCGCACGTAGTCTGATTCATCATAGCAATTGTGAATCCTAAACCATGAAGAATGGTTGTAGCTCTGGCCTCTGCAGTTGAGGCATCCAATTGATCCAAACGGTCATAAATTGCTTCTAGACTTGTCTGAATTTCGGTTTGTTGAGCCTCGTCAGCTTCAGCCATGGCATCGTTGAGTTGCTCTGCCTTTGCTTCAAGATGAGCAATTTCATCATTAGATTCCATCACTGCTTGAAGCGCGGTGATGTCATCACGAGCAGGGTATTCGGAATCAAGGAAGTACATGTCGAGCGACGCCGGGATGGGGATACTCTTCGCAGCGATAGCCTTCATAATAGTTGACTGTGATAATAATATCATGTTAGCATGGCACATGATAAAGAATCGCGTATAAAAGACTCGGACCAACACCTCTTACCTTTCCACTTCCATTGGGTCCGATGAAGCCATAACGATTTCCATAATTGATAACAACTTCAGTCTCCTCAATCAGCAATTTTCCGTGGAAAGCTACAGACACTCCACCAACGTTGACATCTCGCGTATTAGCATGCAAGTTACCTTTGCGCTGTTCGTATGTGACAACAATTTCTTGTTGACTAAGAGCTTCCAAAGCAGCCTCTCTTTTGCCTTCTTCCGAGTTTGGGTCAAGACTGCTTGCAGCACTGGCCATACTTGCCATGCTCATTTTCGACATTGACTTGGACATTCCGGCAGTTGAATCGTCTTCCTTCTTCTCCTCCCCATCATCACTTCCACCCTTCTTTCCCTTCGCCTTCTTCTTTGCCTCGCGTTTAGCTTTGGCCAATGCTTTTTTCTCTTCTTTTGTTAGCTTCTTCTCAAACAACTCTTCTTCACCTTTTCCCATGGCTGAATCCTTCGTGTCTTGGGCAATTGTACCTTCAAAATCAATTTTGTCTCCACCAGTGTCAAGCTCTCGCTCGATAGCCATCTCGGCTTGTTTCCTCCTGAGAATAATGAGGTCATTATGACATGTGAGAACAATTGAAGGAACATAAATTATATTCTATAAATGAAGTGTGTCTTGCAGTTCTTCTCGATCCTTCTCTTTACATAAAGCTGGTTCAATCCATGTTGCTATCTACCAAGTATCGCGTTGCCTACCCAAAGAGCTCAACACAAGTAGTAGCGTATAGACAGAAACCACAACCTACCCAAGGAGAAGTACATGAAAAAGAATTCCGACATTCATTCATTAACCATCTCATGCTCTCTCCACTTACCTCTTCTCTGTGAAAGCTTTTGCGCGGCTCATCTTAGTGGTATTTGTAGTAGTTGAATAAGATGATTAGATGTTGAAACTTCCGCTGTGTTTTATATTATGGCAGCAATGATAAATGGCTGGCTTGTGCGTACTCTAGATAAGGTATTTTTTGGCAAGAACACGTTGCAAAAACGGCGTCAAAAGCGTTTGTCGGAACAAAGAGGAATCTCCTCTGGAATCGAGTGGCCTAGCATGCCGCTCATTCTCTACGGTAGGAATTATATTCCCTCCTAATTACAATTGGGACAAGACCAAGTTACGTGGTCCGCGTAGCTAAATACTCGAAGACGCCCCCTCTCGCTATCATTTTTTTGCAGTCTACTTTATATAAAAGTGGTGCTTTTCCCGACACTGATGGAGTACCTTCTGTATTGTACCGACTTTCATAATATATCTTTAGTAGAAAGTAACGTTGTCTAGCCACTTTCTTTAGCTTATTGTCTACCATAGCATGATCGTTACTTTCCTCACAAAAGATGGGTGCTCATTGCCTATGCATTGATAAACTTAAGGAAGCAAACTAACCACCTCTCTCGTAAACTTTGTTTTAATGAGTGGATCCGTTCCAAGTGGAGTCAACTCTTTCAAACTAGCCAATACTGGTGCTCTCTTGAATACCAATCGTTCCTGGACACTCTTAGGGAAGAGTGGCTTTAGAAGCCCAACAAACGCTTGCAAGATTAGTGGCAAGTTAAGAATCATAGTCGGTCCGGCAAGACTAGGATAAAGACTCTCATATTGGTCACTGCTCGATGTAAGCGCCTGACTGAATCTCTTATCTGGAGCTTTTCTCACTCCACTGATATCGTTAGCAAAAAGTACAGAGCAAAGTCTACCCTTCTCACTTCGTTTGTTGGCAACAATATTATGAACCTCTTTGGCATACATGAAAAAGTCACATACTTGTTCCACGCTTGCCTTGTTCATTAGCTCCTTATCATCGATTTGGGATGCACGAATCACGTAGACGAGATCTCCATCTTCTGTGCTGGTAGTGATCACAGCTTTGGGTGTAATAAATTTGTTAATGACATCTGCGTGAGGAGCAGCATCCCGAACAACTTCGTTATCCCAGCCACCATTGGCAGTAGCTTTTGCGACGGCATCCTTTGCGGCATCAACAATACTCTTTCCAGTTGATTTCCTCCACTTAATTGCATTTTTGAGTGCCTTCTCTGCTCCAACTCTGTCATCAGGGTAAGCAAGTGCAAATCGCAACAGATCGACATCTCCCATTTCCATATCATCAGGTACAACCTGGCGAAGAGAATCGACTACAAATCGGTTGTTCATAAGCACACCCTCTGTCTTGGCGCCGATCTTGTAGGGGACGGCCTTGAGGCGAGTTGAATGTTGCTTGCTGCTGGGCTTGCCACCCAAGAAAGCATTTGAAGGGGCGGCGAGAAGTGCCGACACTACCAGTATGCGGGTGATTGCCATCATCATCACTGTGCTGCTACTTATTTCTATTACGCCAGTCCTCTAATAACAACCACTTCTTGAACTTGTGATCTAAACCTGTTATCGGCGGCCGATGAACACGCATGCGTTGGCGGGTCTGTGGAGATGACGATGATGACGATGCGACACATACAGATCTTTTTTGGAGTTCTCTTTTCAGATCTTGTTCTGCTGTGTGGACTGTCGATGTCGATGGTGTTGTCGGAGTGTTGTCGGCCAGCTTCGGTAAGAGTGGTGCTGCTGTGTAGCATCGATATAATAGGCAACAAATCATGCCTCCAATGAGACGGAAGAAAGGGATATCGGCCTCGGCCAGTGCTCGCGCAGCCAAAGCTATCTGCCCAAGCGAATTATCGGCCATCCATGAGAAGGATGCGCCTACAAAAAAGCGCTTTCAAACTTACCTCGCAGTATTTGTATCAATGTTGGCGGTAAGATGGCTGCTTTCACCTGTTCAGACAAATCCACGTTCCAAGCCTGATGTAGACTCGAAGGGACAACTGCAGATGGTGTTTGATGACTTCTTGGCTGCCAATCTCCAGCCATTATGGGATCGTGCATTCAACGGTACACAACATGCTCTTGAGGAATCGTCAAGGGTAGGACACCAGCTAAAAAAACAAAACGCAAGAGTGAAGCATCCTGTTGTGATTGTACCAGGCTTTGTCACAAGTGCACTGGAGCTTTGGGAGGGTGAAAGTTGTATGAAGAAGAACTTCCGTCAAAGAGTTTGGGGAAGTGCATCTATGGCGAGAACGTTCTTTGCAGATCGTGATTGCTGGCAAAAGCATTTGCAACTGAATCCAAAAACAGGTATGGATCCGGACAACATTCGCGTTAGAAGTGCTCAAGGCTTTGAAGCAGCCGACAATTTCATTGCGACGTATTGGGTATGGTCTAAATTGATAGAGAATCTGGCAGACGTAGGCTACGATGGAAGTTCAATGAGTATGTTGAGCTACGATTGGAGGCTAGGATATGAGTACCTCGAATCTCGCGACGGATACTTTTCAAAATTGAAAGCAGCAATTGAGACACATCACAAAACAAGTGGAGAGAAGGCTGTACTAGTATCACACAGTATGGGAGGGACTGTGTGCTATTATTTCCTTCAGTGGGTAGTTACAGACGTGAAACATGGCGGTGGAGGAGGTGGAAAAGATTGGGTTGAGAGAAATGTTCACAGTTTTGTCAATATAGCTGGTACTCTGCTTGGAGTTCCCAAGTCGATCCCTGCTTTGCTCTCTGGCGAGTTAAAGGACATTGCTGTCCTGATGCCTCAAATTGGTGACTTGCTAGAACAATTCTTTGGGAGGAGAGTACGGAAGAATCTATGGAACACTTGGGGAAGTTTGTACGGAATGCTGCCCAAAGGAGGCGACGCCCTGTGGGGCAGTGGAGCAGATCTAGGAGAAACCTCAGACTCAACTCCAGCAGTTGTGTGGAACAACGGCACTGAAGGAGTTTGCACTTCTACTGCCGCGACTTCCATTGTCGATAACACCACTCCCGCAGATGAGCAAGCGACCATTGACAATGAATTTACTGACGAAGAGCTAGAACTACACATTCCGGCTTCCAAAAAATGGAGCATGAAACAAACGATAGATCATCTAGTGAGAACAGGTGGAGGTTATGGTTCAAGAATTGAGTCGATCTTTTCATTTGATTCAAAACAAGGTTGGAAAGAGCGCAGGTCCTCTGCAAATAAGCGAAAACACTGGCATGATCCCGTGGCATCACCTCTACCACATGCGCCTTCACTAAAAATGTACTGTCTTTACGGAACTGGACTTCCCACAGAAAGATCTTACTTTTATCAACTGTCGTGTGACAAAGTCTCAGCGAAAGACGTGGATATAGATCAAACTTGCATTGTAGATGATCAAGAAGCAACTTGCAGCAACGGAACAGCATCTTCAGACGGCAACCCTCCAGAATCACCTTACTACATTGATGTTGCTGCAAAGAGCGACGCACAGAATATAACCAGCGGTGTAAGATTCTCTGACGGCGATGGAAGTGTCCCACTCCTATCTCTTGGATACATGTGCCAAAAATTTGCAGAGCCAAGAAGTAAGCACAATCCGTCTGGGATCAAAGTGTTTACTCGTGAACGCATGCACGATGCTGAGGTATCTCTAACAGATCCAGGTAGGGGTGGGCCTCGATCTGGTGAGCACGTTGACATACTGGGAAATGTTGGTGTGATGGAAGATGTTGTGAGAATCGCCACAGGTTTAGATGTTGAAGAAAAGGTTGACAAGGACATAATAGTTAGTGACTTGAAAAATATTGTGAAAAGATTGGATCAACATCCTTCTGGAGGATTAAAACATGCAGTATAACGAATCAAGAGGGTTTCATTGAACACTTCCTAAACTTTTATATCAACGTTATTTGTACAGCTTTCATTCCTATGCTGCTAACCAGACTCCTCTCGGACCTGCCGTCGCGATCTTTCCGCCGACGAATGCTACGCTTTTCAATCCATCTTCTGAAATTAAAGTTTTTACATCCGGCGCTTCCAAAGCGCCTCCCAAAACCAATGCCTCCATCTCCTCCTCGGTAATCAGAGGACGTCCTTCCATAGGTTTGTACTGTATTTGTGTGATTGATGTAGGAGAGTTTGGTTTGTCAGATTCCAATACAGTGGTGGCAGATGCTGTAGGGGCAGCTGGAGTCGCAGTGTCAGTTGCTGTCAATCGAGCCTTCCACCCATCCTTGCCCAAAAAGTGAATAGATGGAATCCGCGTAGTTGATTTGGAAATCGGCTCCGAAACCTCCACTTCTCCAGCCTTCGTTGCATCAATTGATTCATTAACCTCAGACATGTTTGTCTCCAAAACAGCACTGTCGACATTTTGAACATCCGTGTCCAAAATGTATAATCCCGCCCCTACTTCAACATTGTCATCCACCTCTCCTAATTGTTTGATCAATACTCCATCCCTCTCCGCTTTGATATCTACAGTTACTTTGTCAGTTTCGACCAATGCCAATACATCTCCTTCGCGAAAGTTAGAGCCTGGAGGCACGCACCATTCTACGATTGTTCCCTCACTGAATGAAGTATCAGTGTAAATTATTATGAGAGGAAGGAAGTTTTTAAGTTTCAAGCACATCACAATATTACTATAAGTACACAAGCAAGAGCCGGCATAACATCGTGAATGGTTAGACGATACAAACTCACGTGATACTGTCACCCATTGTAGGCACATTGACAGTGATTTGAGCTTTGAGCAGAGGACTTTGAGAGATGGACCGAAGTGATGTTGTTTGCTTCAGACGACGTCCGTTAGAAACAGTCAACGCAGTTTTGGAAGATACAAAACTACTATTTTGTCTCCGGAGTAGTGCCGATACAGGAACCCTTAATGCAGCCGATTTCTGTACTGAAGAGAGGAACATCATTTTCGTATGAAGGTCCGAGAGGAGTTGTGATTTAGTGGCTAGTATGGTAATGGTACGGTCTGCCTCAAAGATTTGACATGGTGATTTTTTGCTTCTGCTTCCTTCCAGAGCCAGAGACGCTCTCGCCGGTTATCGCTAAAGATACTGAGAGATGGAAGCGAGGTGGGTACCACAGTAGGAGAAGACTGCATGAGTATTATGGTAAGCAATGTTGTTGTGACTAAAAAGACGACTCTAAATTAAACTCTATATTCTACATCACATCTCCTATCGACCCAGCGGTAATACCCAAGGTTACACTCGACTTATCAACTACTGCAAGTAAAGGGATGTTGAAGAGAAATGGCTTAGTTAGTAGGTGAGATGAGACGGGGGAAAAGAAAGTAGTTCACGATGACTTCACTTCGGGTTGTTTCTTTGTGGAAAGTTGTTGGTTGAGTGAGCTCTGAAAAGAACCGCACTTGGCCATGAAGAGGTATGTTGAGATATTATGAAAGTAGTTTGATGCTCAAGCGAGATGCTGAGACATCGGGAAACAAGTCAAGACAGGAGAGATTTGGAGGCGAATTCAAGCAGCTTTTTAGTATCGTAATGATACCCTTTTTGGCAAATACTCTCTGAGACTCATGCATATGAACTATTATTGATGTTGTTGTTCCATAAACATCTAGCGAATGTGCATGGTACGAGAGAGCTTTTTGCTCTTGGCTCCTCCAGGGACATCCGAAGCACTACGTTTTCCAGTGTGAGATTTGCTTGGTGGAGCAAACACATCCCAGAAACGAAGAGTTTCATCCGCAGCGGCAGAAACGACAGAGGAACCATCGGGACTCGTAGCCATGTGCAAGACACGAGCAGTGTGTCCTTCAAGCTCCTTCACCTTTGCCATAGTGGGGTACTTCCACAGGCACAGTTGGTTCCTTGCGAATCCATGAGAAGAGAGGATCTCTTTTTCATGAGGATTCCATTGCAAGGCACAAACTTGAGAACCAGTGTCGATAGAGTTGAGCATAGCTCCAGACTGGGTGTTCCAGAACTTGATGCACCTATCAGCAGTTCCTCCACCGGTGGCGAGCAAGTTACGCTCATGAGGAGACCATGCCAATGCCTTCACAGCAGCTTGATGATCAGTAAGCTCGAAGCGAGGGCGTGATGAAGATGAGGCAGCGGCATCCCACAAGCAAAGTTTATTATCGTTTGCTCCACTAGCAAGGGTCAAGCCATCAGGAGACCAGGCAAGCCCACAAACTTCTTGCGTGTGGCTGGAGAGGGTTGCAGTCTTGTGCTCGGCGATACGAACATCATGGTTGATGATGAGATTGTCCCTTCCACCACTGGAGAGAATGTGGCGGTTCCAAGATAAGGCTCCAACACGGTCGGTGTGCCCATCCATCTTACGAAGTTGTTTCTGCGCACGTACGTCCCAGAGCATAGTCTTTCCCCACGATGTACCGACAGCAAGGTGACCGCCACCCTCTTGAATCCAAGAGACACTAGAGATGTGAGCATCAGGTCCCTCACTTTCAACATTGCAAAGCTCATCGATCTGTCCAGTCTCGGCATTCCAAAGATAGACAGTTTGTGAAAGAGCAACGGCCAACACATTCGTATCAGACCAAGAAAGCAAGTTGAGGTAGTAGTCGTCAAGAAGATCAGGAGCATCCAAAATACGTGTGGGCGCCGAAGGGATGTGTCTGCTAACAAGTTTTGTGGAACTTTTATTCTTTCTTGACGATGTCGAGGCAGAATATAAAACTTGCAAGTTGTTGACAGTATCACCTTTGGGAGCTGGTGCCTTTTCTGCGAAACTAAGAATACGACTTTTTGAGTCATCAATCCCAAGCAGAGAAGACTTGTATTCGGACAAATCGGAGGCAACGGAGTTGATTGTGTCTTCCTCAGCTTCCGAGAATTCACTATCTGTTCTATCACCGATGGACTCTTCGGCGCTGGAAACAATGGAAGCGGAGCACTTTTCCATGTCCATAGCAGCACGGTTAGGGATGAAACGATCGCTCAAACCACCAAGGGGTGGCTTACGAGAATCACTGGAGGAGGAGCATCCGTCCGCATCGTTCTTGCGTTCCCAGCGGGCACGAACACCGCTGCGGACGGATGTGTTGGCATCAGAGAAGCCATTATTGAGGATATCCTCGAAGTCAACGACATTAGAAGTCATGATTGATTGATATTCTGTCATGTTGGGCATGAATGGTGAGGAAGAGAAAGAACGAGATCGTTAGAAAGGGTTCAAGGGGCAGAGTGAGCGACACTAATATCGATTGAAACTGACGAAGATTGTTTAGGAGATCACTTACTTTTGAAAGAGTGTTTGTATAAACGAATTACAGAGTAATTGTGAGAGGTTGGAATCGATGGGAGAGATAGATGAGCTGAGGTTGTTGAGGAGTGGATTTTTAGCGAAGGCACACACAAAGCTTTCTCATGATTGCGAAGGACTTAAGTGATACACATAGGTTTTTGGCGGGCCCAAAATCAGCGAACACACGAGAAGACATCTCGCCAAGCAAACTCATCTCTATCTTATTGCATGCCGATACCTCCATACTTTACCCTTCAGTAGTGCATCCATCTCCCGGCGACACTTGTATCTGTTGCTTTGTTTCATCTTGAACTGCTCTCTAAATTCACAAGAGCCACAGCAACGACTTCATATCGGTCGAAGCACACATCTTCACTCCACTCGAAGAAATTTCGATTCCATTCCACATCAAACATGCCGACATCAGGATCTTCTTCCAACAACAACAACGAGCCAAAAGAAGTCGAGAAGAGGGAAATACCAGTCCCATTGTGGGGCGTAGTATTCGGTGTCACCCTCCTCGTTGGAACTCTGACAATAGTGCACCGCGCTGATCACTTTGGCCCACATAACTATCAATTCAAAGGAACCTTTTGCCTTTTCTACATGACTCTTTGGTTGGCGACTGTGGCTTGTTGCTGCAGCGATGCTGCTCCGGTGAAGAAGAGGAACAAGTCTGTGTCTGCACAAGGAAGAAGACCAAGGAGAAGTGGCTGGGTGTAGAGTGTGTAGATGGGAGAGATTGCGAAAGCGATGGGATAGCGTCTTATGTTTCATTAGATTGTACTGATAGAGATAGAAGAAAACCTGGCCAGAGAAGAAACAAAATACAAGAAGATGCGGCAATGATCCAGTGGCAACATGCACAGGCTTAAAATGCGTGGTTATGCGATATACTTCCTCATCACATGTTCCAAACTGTTGTTGTACCATCGGACAAGACAAGATGCCTTTTGTTGCTTGTTTTGGTAATCAAAGTAATGTTACGCCTTTAGTCAAATTCTTTCAAGAGATTCTTGTGATAAAAAGGTGCAGAGTTTATATGCTGTTTATTGACATATCTCGAAGAAGGCTTTTGCTGGTATCTACTGTAGCAAGGTAAGGGAACCTAAAAGCGCTGAATGAGCGCTGAGCGAGATGCAGATGAGATCCGGATGAGATCCTTTCTTGACTCGGCTCTTCAACACGAGAAGCGAGAGACAACAAAACTTCAAATGAAAGAAAGTGTCGAGTTCATTATTTTTTGCTCCATCCTCCACAAGTCGATGACGCTGCTGCTGCCACACTCCAAACTCCATCTCCAACAACCAACACAAAGAGAGAGGACGAGGCTCTCTCCTGCTTTAGCGGCGCATAAAATGACGGCGCCGCTACTCTCAAATATCATAATATAAATGCAAGACGATCAGCCACCATTAACTCATTTTGATCCAATACACTAAACTACTTGAAAAGAAGTAAGAGTATATTGTTATTATCGACATCATGACAATTTATCAACCACCCAGTGCACAAGAAAATGCTCTCAATACACGGCGAAACCACGCAGATCTGGGAGCAGAGAAAAACTCGAAGGAATGTAACAATGGCCATGGTCTGAATATCAATGGTGACGAAAGTGAAACCAATGACAGCTGGCCAGCCGACAATGATGACGAAGAGAACCTTCACCACGACACTACGCCTATGGAATCAAAGGCAAAGCATGCTGCACAGGTGGTTTTGCATAGAAGAAATAACAATCGCCACGGGAAAGCAACTAACGGGGTCATTGGGCGAACAATCACTGCAGACACTCAACATCCGGCATCACCATCATCATATCATAGTCCTCGTGGCTCCCCCCAACGATCTTTCGCTGCCAGGAGGAGAAGAACCATCCTCTATACTGCAACAGGATTAGCGCTGCTCGGGTATTTCTGTGAAATGATGCAGCTCATCAGGATAATGGGCAGTGATGGAGGATCTCAACAAGATGTGATTATCGACTTGCCAGATTCCGTCAGCTTGCCCAACACATTCAATTCAAGCAGCAATACTTCAAAGGTTGAAAGCCAACCACTACCTTCTGTTGCATCACATCATGTCATTCCAAATAAGGAGGAATGGGATCGGGTAAGAGCCATCACAAATAGCCGGGCGGAGCAGAGGAGAAAGAGATGTCGTCCTCCAAACTTGCTCGACGCCAATGGTGCAGAGTCAGTGCACAACGACCCCCTTACTAATATTGAAGCACAAACAACTGCTCCTCAAATGACGTTGGACCTCCCCGTACATCGTTCTTTGAATGAGTCTATAGACAAAATGTACCTTTCTACAAGCAACAAACATATTCGCAGCAATACACAACAAAGTACAGCTCCATCTATCTGTGGGATCCACGCTCGTGACGCATCTAAAAATGACAGCACAAACTACCCATCATCAGCTTACATTGGTCCTCAATCTCGCGTGATTGTAACAGGCGCACTATCTCAACTCGGAATAGAAATTATTCTCCAACTTTACAAAGACTGTGGAACAGAGTACATTCTTGGCATTGACTCGGCCTTGCCAAACACACGACACGACCGTCTGGCTGCTCTGGAACGATATAGGTTTCTTTCTCACCATGTGCCTTCATTTCAAACGTTACAAGTTCCGCTTTTTGGGATTGCTCCTCATCCGAAAGTGGGAGGTGAGATTCGGATGGAGAGCGAATTTGATGTCATTGATAGGTTCAATCCAACACATATCGTTCATTTAATGGGATTAGAAGAAGGTAGAGGAGAGTACAGTGACTTTGGGGATATAGATGACGTTTCTCCATATAGTGCCGGGGGACATAGCAGTATGATGAGAAGATATCAGAATTTAGTGTCAATGGATCAGATATTGGCAAGTATTGCAAGATTCAAAAGGGAGCAAGGTAGCAAAGCCCAGCCGCAATTGGTATACGTGAGTTCCACAGAGGTTGAAGACCAGTCTGGTGTCCCCTTGGTGGGTGGAATGCAAGGGATGATAGGCAAAGCAACGGTGTATGGATCATGTTCTCTTTTGAAGGAAGTTCTTGCTTCGTACTATCATCGTCGCCATGGAGTCGATTCTGTCGGCATTCGTTTATCCACGATATATGGCCCATTCGCTCGTCCAGGATCTCTCCTGCACGATTTAGCAGAGCGAACAGTCCATAGCGCTGCCGGAAATAATGGAAACAAATATGCGCTTGAGACCATGTGGAAGCGACGAGAAGGAGCTGAGGACGGTGCATTGGAACAGATTGCATACTCAAGAGACTTGGCACAAGCCTTTGTTGCCGCAATGCAATTCAGGGGAGATCGTACAAATGGACCTGCATTGATACAGCTTGGATCGAAAGACACTGAAAGCATGAAAGATATCGAACGTAAGATGAGTGGATATCTGCCTACTCCGACGAAGACTAGTGAACCAAACCAATTAGCAGAAAAGACTTCGGAAGTCTCTACAGCCTTGGTTACAACATCGAATAGCCTAAGCATTTCTGACAGCGATATGAAGCGAAATCTTCATTTACTGGGATGGTCGCACTCAACAGAAACACAGGACGGTTTGAGATCTATGCTTGCATGGCAAATCTTGAAGGCTTACCCGTTCGCACAACCAAACTCCGTCTCTACTATCAAGGAATTTCTTGATGCCTCACAAGTCCCCTACGTTGGCCTGTCAAGTACGCTGCCTTGTGCCTCGGGATGTGGCTGGCACGGTCAATGCACATCCTCAGTATGGGATGATGTAGTCGAAAAGTCAAGGGCTGCTACTGCCAAGTGTAAGCATGTCCTTTACACGGTAGATCTCAGTTCTGATTTAGCTGAATTGAATGAAAAACCAGCAACATCGAAGGACGAGAAAGACATTTGCAAGATTGCGTTCATATCTTCGACGAGTGCATTGGCCAATCAAAGCAAAGATAGCCAATGGACAATTATCACAATTAGTGGAGACGAGTCGAATGTGACTGAAGCAGAACTATCCCTCGCGAAACTATCTCCAACTATGCTCTTCGGTGACAAAGTCAGTCATGCATTCTATGCCGATCACCGCAAACTGAAGGCCAGTACAGATGATGCGATGACTGCTATCCAAAGCATGAACATGGATTCCGTGAAAGAAAAAACGAGGGTAATACTCAAGGAAAATGGTAAAGTGAAGAAATTTTGGCTTCTACCAAGGCCGAAGAGGCATTCTATCATGTTCACCAGTCGACTCAACACTCCACAGGGACACGACGTAAACAGCGCATCTGCACATGCCAATTTTGTCATGTCGAACTTTGGCGTCAAAATGTCGAAACAGATTCAAAAGCAGATTCAGTTCTATCACCATGCATCTCACTTGGTTCGTAATAGTTTGTTGAGGTCGTCAAACTATGCAAAGTACGTAATAGACAACAACTTTCCATTCGAATACATTCGTTCCAACTGGCTGCTACACGATCTCAAGTCGGCCGAAGGACATCAACTTCGCTGTGAAATATACGAAGAGCACGTAACATGGGGCAACCAAAACATGGAGGATTTCAGTATGGCTTTTGTTCTGGCAAAGCGCTCAGCAATGATGCAACTTGGTAAGATGTTAGAAACACCCGATAGTCGTGGAGATTGGTATCCACTCCTTGTACCCAAGAAAACGAAAGACAATGAGGATGTGATTGAGGGACCGGAATACTTGAAGTATTTAGATCCTTCACGAAAATCTGTTGCAAAGAATCACAAAGGATCCGAGATTTGCATCTCATTTTTGTCACATGAGTTGGACCATGACAAGAAGTAAAGACAAAGTTTATAAAATGTAAAGATAACAGAGTGCTAGAAGGTAGAAACTGGATTAAACTGTGGACCTCCATCCTACTGCCAACCAAACTTGATTCCGTGCAGTGACAATAAACATGTCGCACTGCTCATCATAGTTACACCATGTATGTCGTCACATCTCTCTCATGCACCGCCGACACTCGACACTCTCAAAAAATGAACAACCATGGACTTCGACGCCGATAGGATATACTACTCTCACCAAAACCTGCATCAACAGCAGGATGGCGATGGTCGACCAGAGCAGCAGCAGGGAGCCAGCCGATTGGAAGATGAAGAGGAACGCGCTGTAGATTCTGATGCCTTGCGTCGTCATTTCCGAGAGTTTTTGCGTAAGTTGCACATGACATGTGTATTGATGAAAGAATGTGCAATTAATCGAGATGTTGACTGACAATAACTACGTATAATAATATATTTATGCGTTTTGTTTTAATCTTTCAGGAAACTATCGTCAAGGAGCCAATCGGTATATCTATCGTGACCGACTGCTCCGCATGCACCGTCGACATCATTCCGCCAATGACACCGCAGCTGGAGAGGATGGAGAAGCCGATGGAGCTGCAGGGGGCGATGCTGGAGTGGATGGAGGGGCTGGAGGTACCGGCAGTGGTGGCCTAGGAGCGGGATGGAATCCAAATCAATCGTACATTCATGTTGATCTGGCACACGTCGGAGAATACGATGCCGCTCTGCTGGGACAGTTGTTAAATCGTCCTGGGGAGGCTTTGCCAGTGATGGAAATGGCCGCTGCAGATGCCTTGAAAACATTTCTTTATGCTGTTCATCGTGGTGATACCGCTGGAGGGAGTGCAGCTGTTGGTGCGGATGGTGAGGAGGGTGCAGGAGAGGATGGTGTCGGTGCAACAGCGGCAAGCAATGTCAATCTTACACCAAAACAAATGTTTGGAGGCAACTCAATTCAGATCCTTTTACGTGGAAATCTCACTCCTACCCCCCTTCGATCTATTCAGTCTCATCATATGAACACATTGATGAAATGCCCTGGTATCATCGTGTCTTGTGCTCGTGTTAGGCCTAGAGCCATGGCTTTGAGAATTCGCTGTTCCAAATGTATGGATGTGAGGACTGTGTTTGGGAATTCAAGTGTCAGTGGTACTGGCTCTAGAGGAGGGACTACAGTCGGACTTGGATCGTCATCACCTTTTGCGGGATTTTCACTACCAACACGTTGCTTGGGAGAGAATCCTCAAGAATGTGGACCACAACCTTATTCGGTATTGCCAGACGACTGTATCTTTGTGGATCAACAGACAATGAAGCTGCAGGAAGCCCCAGAGATGGTTCCCACCGGTGAAATGCCAAGGAGTGTATTGGTAGCGGTGGAAAGGGGACTGGTAGACAAAGCTGCACCTGGAACAAGGGTCACTGTTGTAGCGATTGCAAGCCTATTCAATAGTGGTGGTGGAGGAGGTGGCGGAGCCGGCGCGAAGCGTCCAAATGATGGAGGTGGAGTGCGCACTACTTACCTTCGCGTTGTAGGCATGGAAAAAGAATCATCTACTGCCGACAGTGCCCGCTTTTCACCTGCGGAAGAGGAGGCTTTTCGTCAACTCTCTCGGAGACCAGATGTCTACAACATATTGTACAGGTCAATTGCACCTTCCATTTCCGGGTCATACACGCATGATATCAAAAAAGCAATTTTGTGCTTGCTGTTTAGTGGCACCAGGAAGCGACTACCTGATGGAATGAGGCTGAGAGGAGATATTAATGTACTTCTGCTTGGAGATCCGAGTATGGCTAAGTCTCAGTTTCTGAAGTATGCTACCCAAGTGGCACCTGTGGGTGTGTATACAAGCGGCAAAGGTAGTTCTGCAGCTGGTTTGACTGCAAGTGTCGTTAGGGATGCAAGAGGAGAGTTTTACCTGGAAGGAGGTGCAATGGTCCTCGCTGATGGTGGCATTGTTGCTATTGATGAGTTTGACAAGATGCGCCCAGCAGACCGAGTTGCTATCCACGAAGCTATGGAACAACAAACTATTTCAGTTGCTAAAGCCGGAATTACCACTGTTCTCAACAGTCGCAGCTCTGTCTTGGCAGCAGCTAACCCAGTGTTTGGACGATACGATGAGCTCAAAAGTGCGTCGGAAAACATCGATTTAATGAGCACCATTCTGAGTCGTTTTGACCTGATTTTCTTAGTAAGAGATGTCCGAGACGAAGATAGAGATAGGATGATCTGTAGGCATGTTATGGGGGTACACATAGGTAACTCAAGAGGTGCCGAAAGTGGAGGTGGAGGCTTCGGCGGAATGGGAGGCACAGGGGTTGGTGATGGGAATGGAGAGGATGACTTGATGGCTGCAGGGATGCTTGGAAGTGATAATATTCAACAAGCTGCGTAAGTAATGAGTCTGCATAACATTGTTTGTTTCTGTCCACCTTATTCTCTGTGCTCTAACGAAACTTTTTTGAACGAACCCTTCCCACACTCTCAGCAATTCCACTACCGGGGGGAACAGCTACTCTGCTGCAGCAATTGCTGAGAACGCAATGCGTGTGGCAACTACTGGTCAAGGCGAGTTAGATGTTCCAACAATGAAGAAATATATTCAGTATTGCAAGGCGAAGTGTAAGCCTTGTCTCAGTGACGAAGCAGGAGATATTTTGGCAAGCTCATATGTGAAGATTAGGGATGATGTACGTAAACGAGTAATGGAAGCTGGTGGGCAAGAGCAAGCTACAATTCCAATTACTGTTCGACAGCTCGAGGCACTTGTTCGAGTATCCGAGAGTCTGGCTAAGATGCGTCTAGACTCCAGAGTGCAGAGTGAGGACATTGCGGAAGCGTTGCGTTTATTCAAAGTTTCAACCATGACCGCCAGCTCAACCGACTCCACCTCATCGGAACGTGTAGGAGTGACCGGATCAACAGCAGGGCTTATGTCGGCTGCCATGCCTTCGCAAGAGGAATTAATGCGCGCGGAGACATTCCTACGCTCACGTTTGGCAATTGGTGCAGTGTTAAATAAGCAACGAGTTGTTGAAGAAGCATCTGCGCAAGGCTATAATGCCATGGTTGTCGCCAGAGCTTTGTCCATCATGGTGTCAAGGGGCGAGGTACAGGAGCGAAATCAAAGCAGAATGGTCAAGAGGGTCAGATGAGCTCTTCTTCTTACTATCCTTACCAATAAATTGCATATTAACGATTCAATCACTGAACTTCTTTCATTCACGAGATACATGCCTGAGACAAAAATGCTAAATTAGTTCTCCGAAAGCGCAAATGACATTCAGACAAGGGAGGGAAAAATTGGTGCTACGGATGAGAGGTGCATCTGTTGGTCTCGAAAATAATTGTTTCACGGTGTGCAGCGGATTAAAAGTTGTACAGCTGCAGGCGGTTTCCAGGGATGATGCGCTCGGCTGGGCTACCAATATATGTCAGAGCATTAGCATGGAAAATGGAGGAGGTTTATTGCTTGATAAAGAAAAACAGGAGGAACCATTGCACGGAAGTGATGTGACGAGTAATGCAGACGAACTCTTCACCAGCGTACAAGTCTTCGCTACAAGTAAATCCAATGCCATTGAAACTACACTTGATGAGACTCAAACTACCGAGGCGACGGATGATCTTTGCGATACTACGTTCGACAGTCTCGATCCCGTGGAAGTATTTCATATCCATAAGAAGAAGGAAGCTTTTGCTCTCAACTTTTTCCATCCTTCAAGGTTGAAAGGTAACGTTACCGATACTCAAGTCTTGTCCATGACTCAAGCATGGATTGATATCGATCGAGTATTGAAGACGTTCTTGATGCGTACAGTGATATAGACAACTGCAATCAGATCAATTCAGAAGACTACGTTAAGCTGAAACGGTTGGCTAGTGAACGTGAGAATTAGTGGACGTCAGTACACAGACGAGAACGAAGTTATGTATCAGGTACGATAATTGTTAGTCAATTTATGTCGGTGTCAATATCTTTCAAAGAGACTTGCTTCAAGAGTTTCTGTATTGAGCATCCTGACTTCGACTGTTCCAAAACGGATAGCAGCCGATCCTTTTCAATCTTTGCCTTGTGAGCATTCTTTCGTCGAATGTGTAGAAGCTCTTCCTTCTGTCGTTTTAATTCATTTGTCCTTTCCTCATTCTCCTGCACCTTCTTCAATGTTTCTTTGTGTTTGAATTCTTGTTTTCGTTTCAGTCTCTCCAGGTTATCCTTCTTCATTTGGAGCTGCAGCTCTCTTTCAGCTTTAATTATCATTTGTTCTCTGTTGCGTTGCCTTGCAATTTCTTCGAGATGGGCCTCTTCTTGTTGGATCTTGGCTTCCGCAGCAAGTTTGGCTGCTCGTTCGTTTTCTCTCGTCAACTCCAACTGTTGCTTGCGCTTTCGTTCGGCAGCCTCGCTTCTCTCTTTCTGCTTTTGCAATAGCGATGCTCGCTGTTTATCCTTAACCTTCTGTATTTGATCTTGCTTCGCTTGCCGCCGTAGCAACTCGGATCGCTTGAGCGCCTCGTTACGTCTTCGGGCAGCTAAATTGTTCTCTATTCTGCGCCGGAGGTCCTTCCTTTTTTCTTCGGCCGCTTGCGCATTCACAAGACGCTTCAGTTCGAGCTTGTCATTCAGCTCCCGATCTTTTTGCTCTCGACGAGCAATCTTTTCCTCTGTTGCTCTCCGTTGCTCTGCTTGACTTTTCTTCAGATATTTGAGATGCTCCTCACGCTTCTTGATGCGCCGTTTCTCCTCCATCAGAGCCTTCTTCTTCATCTCTCGTTCCCTCCTTGATTTCTCTAGCTGAATTGCCCTGTCCTTTTCCATCTTTTGCTCTGTAAGATGCCTCGCAAGTGCATGCTCTTGTTCCTCCTCGACTTTCTTGCGGATTTCACGTTGACGAGCCTGTTCGGCAGCTTCCAGATCCCTGCGTCGCCTCTCCGCCCTCAGCTTTGCTTCCTTTTTCTCTAGTTCCTCTGTTCTATTCTTCATCTTCGTCATTATCTCTTGAGATTTGGATTCAAAGGCAAGCAGCCGTAGCAATTCCTTCTTCTGTCGATTTGCCATCTTTTCCAACCTCTTCCTCTCGTTTTCGATCAAAGTGGCCTCGCGGCCGCTATTGCTACTTACAATTGATACTGAGCAGTGGCCAGAAACTGACAATGAGTCTCTACTTGTGTTCGCCTTGGCTGCTAATTTGCTGCGTTCTTCAGAAGCTAGCTGGTAAAGTTTGTTTCTTGTGAAAGTATAGGCTTCATATCTCATTGATTGTATTTCTGGATCGAGGTCTGATTCTCCGAAAGATGCATGGTCGCGTTCTATGAGCACAGAAGGGTCAATGCCATGAATTTTGCAAGCCGTCGAAGATAGAGGAGTCAATCGAATACGCTGTTTTGACTCATGTGTATTCACCGCTTTCTTCACAAAAACTTCGTCAAGGCTCAATGCTGGGGGTTTGTCAATACTATTCGTTTCCATATTTTGCATGATCATTTCCAACCTTCATACAATCATCGGTGGTACGCAAGGGTTCGGAATTCTTCAAGCCAACGTTCGTTGTTCGGGCCAAGGGAATAACTTTCGGGCGGAGGTTTCAAGCAAAAACGACTCTTTCCTCTCTGTTTGACACCCTTGAGGCCCGCCAAAAATATCAGCAAAAATCTGAGCGAGGCTGCCTGAGGCCTCAGGTAAAAGTGGCGGCACACTGTATTCCCGATTTGCAGCATACCCCATTGTACCCTTAGCCAAAGCTCTTGATCATCTCCAAGCTGAGGACGTTTAAATCGGGTGCATCAGACTCATCAAAGATATCATCTTTCTTATTGTCACTTCTCCAAGCTGAGGACGCGTTTGAAGACATTTTCTCCCCTTCTTCATTATCTTCTGGGTCTTCATTTAGCCCTATCCCACTATGAACTACCTCACACGGAAGATCCAAACTAATCACTCCCAGTTCACTCGAATCTTTTCCACTAGAGCTGGAGCTATTCTCATCGACAGCGTCTGTTGTAACACTTGCTCTATCAACAGTGAATTCAACTTTTAATGTCACTGTCACTTCAACGAGATCAGTCTTGAGTGTGACAGGACAATGCGAAGGAAGCAGTAGGCCCATTGATATCCTGTCAGTGTGACCAAATTCAACCATTTCATACGCACTGTCGAAGACGTATGATCGAGTTTTCCGTTTTACTGTCGTAGAAGGATGATTTTCATTCTTGCCTGTAGTAGTCAAGCCGCCAGTCTCGCAAACGGCATATTCTTCTCCTACTAAACCACAGCACACGCGATGGCAACCAATAATTGTCGTAGAAGCATAGTCCTCACTATATAAGTTTGGAAAGTCCACAAACACTGACAATCTTGTACCCGGAGAGATCGGACCCCCAAACCCGACCAATGTCATCCAGCCACACAGTCCTCCATTGCTATCTTGAATTCTGTGTGTACTTGTTCTTTGTTCAGCAGTTCGTCGGGAAAGTATGCTACGAACGGGTGGATTGGCAATCACGTTTAGTTGAGAGAGTTTCGTAGACACGTCAGTGGACGAAATGAGCGTGGGTAGGCTATTCGAGTGAGCAACCGCGCGCAGTTCACCGATGTGGACACGTGCTGCTGCAGCACCTCTATCCGACTTTTGAAGAACCAGATAGGGCGAGTTTGCTGTTAGGACAGCAAATGGACAAGTGGCGACAAGAATTACTCCTGTAGTTGTAGTTACTACCAACACTGCTGAATAGAAGTATTTCACGCACTCAGCGGAGAGGGTAGGCGGAAGATCAGTAGGAAGCTCGGTTCGAAAGGAGAGTACAATTTGACTTCGTTCTAGTTCTGGATTTGGACACGGTTTGGCTGTATTCATAATTTGTTTCCACGTAGGCAAAGTTGATGTTGTTGCATTTTCAGATGGCTCTTTGCGATGTTGTTCGATTTCTTCGTCGGAGTCCTCCCCACTTGAAGAGCAGTTGGATGATGAATCATGTGATTCATTTTCATAATCTTCACAATACTCTTCATCCACTCCATTACTATCAATACCTGTAAAGTCATTGTTTTGATTCATCGCATCACTAAATACATGTAAATCGGGCAAATGCAGAGGTTGAAATGGATTCATATCCTCATGAAAATTTCCAGATCGCTCAGGCAAATCAAGCAGTTCCAATACATTTGTCATGAAGAAACAGATGGTATTGTTCTCTGTGAATGATGGTAGGTGGGAATAATCATTTGCCCCTTCAGTATATTGGTTGTACTTGGGATGCAAATGCGAGTGAATTGCCAATCGCTCTGCTTGTTCAATATGTGTCACTTCTGGAGGCTGGTTTGTCTTGTTTACTGCAGCACTCCTCTGATCTTCGTTATCTTCAAAATTATCATTTTGCTCTCGTTGCCAATGCGTCATCTCTTCCATCTTGGCCATTCTCAGACACGCGTGCCCATCTTCGCCGTACAGCTTTTGTAAATTTGACATCTCTTGCGTTGATCTCCATCTGCTCACTTTGTACTTATTTCCCAAGTAAGAACGACCTGCGAGATAGAGACGAGCAGACACTACGTCGTCTCTGATAGAATGAGAATCTTTTGAATTCTTGTCATTCTGTGTTGTTGCATCTGGTGGAGGACAGTGTATGCGGACCGTGCCGACAACAGGACTTCCAGCTCGATAGCTAGAACGTGATAGGACCAATTCAGCTTTCATCATCTATTTTATCGCACAGAGCCTATTTGTTATCGGTCGTCATGAGACAACGATATGATACGAATTGATGAACATAACCATGAAGTCTCGCGAAGTGCAACGCAAAGCAAAGAGATGAAAAAAATGATAAGTAGGCGAAGCTAAAAGACAGAAATGAGAGAGGATTCCGGATGTGTGTCTTATTTCAATCATCTGCCCCGGCACGGGCCAGCTTGAGCTGGAGCTGGTAGATATTAGGCATGCAGCATTTAAGTAGTACGATTATAAAGTTAAAGGAACCCCTTGAGTTCTTCCTCGTATTTTTCCATCAGACGCTTCTTTGCCTCATTGATTATTCTCTCCTTGTACTCCGCTTGTTCTTGTAGCTTGGCTTCCTCTTTGAGTTCTCTCTCTTTTTCTTCCTCTTCCAGCCGAGCTTTCTGAAACATTTGCTCTTTTGCTTCGTTGATAAATTGCTGTTTCAGGAGACGTTTGCTCTCTTCCTTTCTCTGCTCCTCTTCATCATCCTTGGCAATCTTTTCCATCATTCGATTGACGAGCTCTTTCTCTTCTAGCTCCATCCTCTCTAGCATTTGCTTCTTGGCAATTATCTGGGCCTTGTTCTTTTCCATCAAGTCCTCTTTCCTCCTCATGCGCATTTGGATTTCTTCCTCCTCTTCTCGTCTCTGCTTGGCCTCCAACTCTTCTTCCCAGAGAAGGTTACGAAGTGCGTCGTACTCTTCCTTGGATTGTGTCTGGTTTTCTGTCTCCTCCACGACCCGCTTCCATCGAAGCTTCTTCTCCTCGTCAACACGTTTCTTTTCAGCCTCTTCTTCCAATTTTCTCTTCTCCAGCATTTCATTATAAGCTTGTATTTCAGCTTCTTGCTGCTGTTGTTCTCTCTCAATAGCTTCCTTTTGAAGCCTCCGCTCCTCCTGGAACCGAGCCACGAGCTCTCTAGTTTCCTCTACCTTCTTCATTCGAGATGCTTGCTCCATTTTATCCTCTTTTGCTATCCTATCAATGATGTCATTGACCATCTTCTTGTCTCGTGATACTTCCTCTTTTAGCTTTTTATTTTGCTCCTGCGTTGAGGGTGTGAGAGGTTGAGTTGAGATGTAGGCAATGTGAGCTGAAATGAGCTGAGACAAAAGGCTTCAGATTATGAAGCATACTATACACTTACCTCACGCTCAAGCATTTGCTTCTGTAAGACTTCTTTTTGGGCAGTTAGTTGCTTCCTTCGCTCAATTGCACGCTCCTCCTGTCGACGTATGTCAAGTTGTCGGTTGTATTCCATCAGTTCTTCCATTGCCTGTTCTCTATCGCCCTCAAGCTTGCGTAGGAGCAAAGCCTCTTGATGTTGAGCTGCTCGCTCCTTCTTGATGTAAGCCATCTTTATTTGACGCTCCAAGTCCTTGAGTTCCTCGCTTGTATCGCATATGCGTTGCATCTCTCTCTCGTGCCTATCTTGTTCCTTCTTTTCCTTCTTCAGTTGGTCAAGCATTTGTCGTTCCATTTCTTTTGAAGCCATTTCTCTTTGACGAGCTTCTTGCTTTTCCAACAATTGTTTGCGCTGTTCCTCTTCTGCAGCTTGACGAGCTTTCAAGTTTGCTTCTCTAGCTTGATCTACCATGGATTCCTTCTCGGCACAATTGCTCAGCCATCTTGATTGTTGCGAGTAACGTGAGAGTTCAGCTACCCTTGATTCTTCCGCCCTTCGAAGAGCTGTCACTCTTTCAACCCTGTGGGCTGTCATTACGGAAGGATGTTTGTAAAGGGTCATTCTAGAAGATTCTAGAGATTGCTTAAAGCTCCAAAAGTGGAAAGGAAGGAACAGATGGAAAGGTCCGTCTTGTCGGGTCCAGAGCCAGATAGGAGATTTGTTTAAATACAAAACGTTCAAAATTAATCTTGACACGCTGCGTTCAGTTTTGACTCTGCCCTTATCAAGAGTTGAGTAAATACAAACTGATAGAACATATCAAGGGAATACAACAGATCAAGCAACGACTCTGGCAATTCGGACACAAACCCCAAACCACGCTACTATACGATTCTATTTATCTTTTTTTATTTTATGCATCTCACCACAGTTACATAATAACTCTGCAACAAGAAAAGCAGTAATTTACAAACGACGACCGCGACGACCGGACTTCCTCCTGGTACTATCACTAGGAATGGGGGTAACATCCTCAATCCTTCCAATCTTCATTCCATTTCGTGCCAAGGCGCGAAGTGCACTCTGGGCTCCTGGTCCTGGTGATCTGCTCTTATTTCCTCCAGTTCCACGAATCTTAACGTGAAGGGCGGTGACACCCAAGTCTTTGCACTTGGCAGCCACGTCTTGGGCGGCAAGCATGGCAGCGTAAGGGGAGGATTCATCACGATCAGCCTTAACCTTCATTCCTCCGGTAACACGGACGAGTGTTTCACGGCCAGAGAGATCGGTGACATGGACGAAGGTGTCGTTGAATGAAGCAAAAAGGTGTGCAACGGCGAAGACTTCTTCACCTTCAACGAGGTTGACGTTCTGGGCTGGTGCTGCTACTGTTTCTTCCCTGTTTATTGAAGAGAGGAGGGTGAGACAATAAGTAAGTATGTGCTTTCAAAGCGATATAAATATCAGTCAAATTAGCTTGGCTTTTCCAACTTTGGTAGTAGCAGCAGGCCACGAGAGGCATGGACCAGAGATTAGCTCTCCCCGAATTTTTGATCATGATATCTCAGCATGCTGCCATGATATTATTGGGCATAGGGCTGTACAGCATAACGCTTGCCACCACCGGGCGTGTCCTGCCGATGTAAAATCATCGCCAGCGCGCCCCAAGTACACAAGTTGTGTGCTCAAAAGCCGTCCATGCCCTACTGCCATAAGCCATCGATAAAAAGCGCATATGCGGCATTATCTCCGCTGCCGTCCTATTAACTCACGCCATGGTTGATGTATATTGAGAGATAAACCGTGTTGTTTCACTGAATAGCTTGAGAGAGGGGGTGATCGTCGAGTTACCTTTTACTTGTTTTTGAGGCACGTAGAGTTCCGCTAAGAAAGGGGACGGACAGTCGGTTTTTCTGGCCGTCGTCCGGACACCGCCACCACTTCCATCACCTCAATGTCACTCTAACTCTTCCTATTCAACCTAACAACCATGTCTGAAACTCTTAGCCTCCGCGGAACCCTTAAGGGCCACAACGACTGGGTCACCTCCATCGCCACCACCTCCGAGGACCCCAACCTCATCCTTTCCGGATCTCGTGATAAGTCCGTCCTCGTCTGGCGCCTCACCCACTCTGGTGGCGATGACAACTCTTACGGATATGCCCAGCGTGCCTTGAGGGGACACTCCCACTTCGTCAGTGACGTCGTCATCTCCTCTGATGGACAATTCGCCCTTTCTGGATCTTGGGATGGAACTCTCCGTCTTTGGGAGATCAACTCTGGACGCACCACCCGTCGCTTCGTTGGACACTCCAAGGATGTCCTCTCTGTTGCTTTCTCTGTGGACAACCGTCAGATTGTTTCTGGATCCCGTGATAAGACTATTAAGCTTTGGAACACTCTTGGAGAGTGCAAATACACCATTGGAAATGAGGCCGAGGGTCACTCTGAGTGGGTTTCCTGCGTTCGTTTCAGCCCTAGCCAATCTGTTCCTCTTATCGTGTCATGCGGTTGGGATCGTCTTGTCAAGGTTTGGGCCTTGACCAACTGCAAGCTCCGCAACGACCTCATTGGACACAACGGATACCTCAACACTGTCTGTGTTTCCCCCGATGGCTCTCTCTGTGCCTCCGGAGGAAAGGACGGAACCGCCATGCTTTGGGACTTGAACGAAGGCAAGCGTCTTTACTCTCTTGATGCTGGTGAAATCATCCACTCCCTTGTCTTCTCCCCCAACAGATACTGGTTGTGCGCTGCCACTGACGAGTGCATCAAGATCTGGGACTTGGAATCCAAGGTTATTGTTGATACCTTGAGACCCGAGGAATTCGGAACTGATGAAGAACCTGGACATGCCCGTGCTCCTCACTGTACCAGTTTGGCCTGGTCTGCTGATGGATCCACTCTTTTCGCTGGATACTCTGACAAGGTTATCCGCGTTTACGTTGTCACTTCTATCTAAGTTGTTAATGAGAATGTAATGAAAAAGTGAAGTTACTGGCTATGAAAAGATATCTATTTTGTCACCTTTACTTTTTGAAAGTGTGCTCACATATAATTTTATGTGCCCTGGCTCACATCACGTCAGTATGAATCTTATCTTATGCTTCCATTTGTTCTTTAAACTGTTGAACAGGTGGTAGCAGAATATGTGATTATTTTGATCAGTTCATCCTTTTGTTGTATGTCGCCATGATTATCTCAAATGTGTATGTTTACATTGCCTTTTTATGGCCCTGGCTTACGATGTTTGTGGTGGCTCTCAATTCTCTTGATGTAAGTGAAGCCACACATTCCACAGCAGACGCAACACATTCCCAACACTTTCTTCCAGCCAAAACCCTTCCCCTCCCAGATCCATTCCAAGACGGCAGTCATTGGTGGCTGACAAGCAGCAAACAATGTTATGACACTACTTTCCAAGTGGGATGAAGCATAAGATGCAACTGTCATTTGCATTTGTTTGTTGTTAGAGACCATGCAATTCACACACACAAATGTAAAAGATGAGCACAAACACTTACTAGCAAAGCAGGCCCCACCAACTAAGTACGCTGAATAAAACACTCCAAACCGGAAGGTGGGCGAGGTTGTCAATGCAAGATGCAGTTGACTGAGTGCTTGTCCAAGAGTGCATCCAGTCAAAGTACCTCCAAGTAGAACACTATCCAATAACAGGGACCCAAAGCAGCCAATAAACCCAATCCCAAACATCCACCCTGTAAGTGTGATGGGTGGATAGTGTGTTAGTTGCTTCTGCAGCAGTGCAGTGGCAGAGTAGGCAGCAACCACACCCGACAGCACCATGTTCCCTTGAATAAATTGCATATGGTCCATCCCAGTACCTTTCTCTGCAGCGTTCTTATGATCATTGCCATGAATAAAGTCAGCCATCAACACAACCAAACTTCCACCAACTGCTAGCAATAGACTCCCTACTTGCGCCAGTGGATATTGTTCACTTCTTTTCTCAAGCTTCAATAGAACAGCAGCACAAAAGCAACCCAGCGGTATCATTGGACCATCCCAAACGGATGCTATTGTAGGACTCGTCATGATTAGTCCTGTGGTGTAGCACGAAGGCAGCAGTAACATTCCAGCTGTGCCAGCGGCTATTATTTGCAATGCTTCCGTGTTTACATTCTTCAGCAGTCTGTTGCATTCTTTTTGACTCATCAATAACAGATAGAAGATGTAGCTTATGATATATGTACAACAGTTACTTCCTTGAGGTGAATTTCGCTTCCTTCTTCTTGGTCGGTGAAAATGACTGCCTGTTTGTTGTTGACTACTTTTTGTCGAATGTAAATCTTCCATCTTCTTGTCAGTTATTGAAATACTGCTGCACATCGACTCAATTGTAGATGCCGATGGAGACATAGTCATCCCTATGCTATTTCCACTTTCAATAGATATCATCGAGATGCCAGATTGAGGCGATTTTTCCTTCGCTTTCTGTTTGAATAATCTAGGAAATTTAACTGGTCCTTCATATATTCTACCCAGCGTTAGTAGCAGAGTCGAGGAAATCAATGTTCTAACCAAAATGTAGGCAATTGGGGTCAAATAGGGCACTGTGGTCATTACATGCTTGCCCAGCACATGCCAGCTTGATGTGAATAGCTGCGCACATAGCAAGGCCAAAAAGGGAAGGACGGACATGCTAATGATTGCGCTTCACGCTTACGTTGACTTTGACAAGGTTGCATTCATCTAATACCCATCCGCCCGTTTAATATTATTATTGCTGTGCATGCATTCCAGAACTTTGAACTTCGACGAAAAAGAAAAAGCAGAACAGCCCAAAGGCGGGCGGGTGAGAAGATGCCCGCTACAATCATACTCCTACCTCATAGTGTTTCTCTTGCGTACGAAAATGGAAGACTAAAAAGGACGAGGGTAACCCCAAATTTCACTTGTCCCTCCCCCCTCCTCAACCTCAGTATCAGATTTTTAGGAGTTTATGCCCCTCCCAATAATTACAAGGATTACTAGAGCACAAAGCAAGCTGACATTTTCGACAATACCCCCCTCGATCCCAGCCTAGTCAAAACATGTTGTATTCCTCGGGGGATACAGTTCGGGTACTCCCCTGTAGCTCGCTCGCCGCGAAAACTGCACAAAACTCAAAAACTACGACCAGCGACATCGATGTCCTCGTGAGAATGGTGCAAAAGATCGGCATGGTTCATTCTCCAGCACATATCTAACATGGCCGACATGGATACCATTCGCGAAGAGCGTGAGCGAAACGGCTGCTGCCCGAGCTGCGGCAATCGCCTATACCAGGTCATGGGCGGCGCTGGCGGTAGTAAAGTGATGTCTAAAATGAACATGTTCAAACGGAACAAAAATCAGGCTGCAGCGGCTACTGTGACAATGACCCCATTAACCATACCTGGATCTGTCGAGCGGGGACAGTGTTTACGCTGCAAAGATTCGAGAGTAGGCGTCGCGGTTGATGGGATGGAAGATGACATGGCAAATGTAGTAGCCATGCCGACAGTTCAAGCTGTGGCAGTGGTGGCCAAACCAACTATCGTGAATATGGACCGGCAAGAACATGCTGCTGACCGTACTACTAAACAACTAAGTAAGCACAACAACAGGAAGCAACCCCCAGAAGTGGATCTGCTGGGAATGAAGCAACCACCGCCGGATGCATTCACTGAAGTGCCGCCCGTGGCTGCTGCAGCGGCAGCTCGGAAACAAAGTGATGCAACCGACAGCTCAGCAGATGATTTGGATGATGAAGAAGCTGCGTTACTAGAATTTGCTTTATGCAACATTGATTCGGATGACCTTGCATCGTCCATGACGATGAAAACGAGTAGCAGTGGACCTGATTTGCAGGCGTTGATGAAAATCGATATTGATGATCGGAAACCTGCAGCTAAGCCCGGAGCTAGCCAACGCGACATTGACTTTTCCTTCTTGGAATCGACCACAACGTCTAAGAAGAAAGGGAGTGAATTGAAATGCCCTTCTGGTATGAGTCCAGAGGTGTTCTACCAACTTCCCCCTGAAATGCAGAAAGAAGTTTCGGAGCACTATGAGAGTAATGATGATGATGACAATGTAAGTTCATCGTCCACTGATATTGATCCTGAAACATTGGCATCTCTTCCAGAACACGTACGAAGAGAAGTTTTGGAAGAACAGGCTAAGAAGAAACAAGATAGTGCTGCTGCTACAGACTCCAGAGTTCCTAATCGGCGGGAGAGTTTTTCTGAAACAAAGCTGTCACTTTCTACAACTCAATTTTTAAGTCAATTGGACATCAATGAAGATGATTTTGAGAATCTTCCTCAAGAAGTGAAGAATGACCTAATGGAAAACAAACGTCAATCACAGCGAGAAGATATCACTGACCTGGATGATGAGCTTAATGCAGGTTTTGATCCAGAAACTCTTGCTAGCTTGCCCCAGGATGTGAGAGAAGAGGTGTTGGAAAATGCAAGAAAAGAAAAGGAAAATCAGCGCAAGAAAGAAAGCCGTAGTGCCGTTGGAGCTCATAGCGTAAACGTTCCTGCAGGGTACGACCCAGATGCATTCGAGGCGTTGCCCGAAGATATGAAGCAAGAGCTTTTGGATGATGCTGCTCGCCAGGCGCAAAATAGAGGAGCGCGCTATGATGATGAAGATATTGCGAACGCCATGACTGTAAACGCTGAACCGGTAAGGTCCAATATGGTTTCATGTACGTACAAGGGTGAATACAATACAATGGGAAAGAGACATGGTGATGGCGAATTGACTTGGAAGAATGGTGACAAGTATGTTGGGAAGTTCAAGGACGGTTTCATTGAGGGACGTGGCACTATGACCTTCCGTGACAATACTGAATATTCTGGACAGTGGAAGAGAAACAAGTTTCATGGCGATGGTACACGTCGCTTCCATAATGGGAACGTCTACAATGGGAACTATACGGATGGTAAGAGACAAGGTCAAGGCAAGTGCTATTTCGCAAATGGAGACATGTACGTGGGTGACTGGAAAGATGATACAATCCATGGCTTCGGAAGATATTATTATAACAATGGTCACAGTTTTGAGGGTATGTTTAGAAACGGGAAGCGAAATGGCAGAGGAAAATATCAACTCACTGATGGAAAAGTCGAGATTTATAGATATGTAAACGATTGCCGTAAGGGAGATGGTGTGAGATGGTCGGCTAACCGTAAAAAGGCTTGGCGGATGAATGGCGGAAAGGCAATCAAGCGTGTTTCTATGGAAGAGGCGGCACAGATCGCGAACCGATGCGGCCCTCAGGTAGAAGCTTCTTAAAGTGTATAGATTAAGTTACTCTTCTTTCAATGTGGATGCAAAACCCACACCGCTGCTGCGTTGTGGATGGCTTGGATACAACTGCTGAAGTTCAAGAGCCGTTTGATTGTGACCTCTACCCGACCTTCACTCGAATTCCATTCTTACTCAGTCTAGCTGTACCTTTCGAAGTAACACTACACTCGGCTAATTGCAATTCTCTCAAAACTTTCAAATGACGCAATTGTTCGAGTCCAGAATCAGTTATTTGACTTGCATACCTCAGGTCTAATGATTCCAATGACTTGATTTTGGACAGGTAATAAAGCCCTTTATCAGTCAATTGTTCCCAACCAATCAAGGACAGCTGCTTCAATCCCTTTACTTTGGATATTTGCCTTGCGCCTTCGTCTGTAAAATTATTCGACCCACGTAACTCGATACAGGACAGCTGCGGTAGATGCTGTAAAGAGCTGAGGCCTTTATCAGTTAGCTCCTCACAATGAGTTATCCTCAGTTTTCTCAACTTCGTTAGAAAACATAAAACCTTCAAAACGTTATCAGTTAGGCTTTCTCCTGCACCCTGTTCCAACGCAAGATACTCGAGACTTTGAATGTGGCTAAGCTGCAAAAGTCCTAGCCCAGAAATTTTAAGGCGCGTTCCAATAATGAGTGTTCGTAGTGGGATTTCTGATATTGCTGCGAGTACATCGTCATCAACAATCGGTGTCAAAGATGATGTGTTTTCGACATCGAGCATACCATCAATGTTGAGATTTTGCAGACTAGAGAGCGTACCCAAAAAGGTAAGTGATTTCAAATGCTTGTTATGGAGGAAATGAAGTTCTCTCAAATTGCTCAACTCTCCGAGATATTTGTAATTTTTCAATGCAGATGTTCCTATACAATTCAATCGGTCGACTCTCTTCAGGTAACGAGTTGCTTTTTTCAATTCACTGTCTGTGATTGAGGTCGGTAAAGAAACTTCGATATACTCTAAACGGCCCAATCCCTTCACCAACTCAAACCACTCCACTGTCAGCTTTCGACAACGAGCAAAACTTGCTCTCTTCGTTCCATGTAGGTAGCCTCTGGAAATGAAAAGTTCCAGTTCGTCGTTGGTAATATCTTTCGGGAAGTCAACCTTCCCATCGCGGCTGCACCACTTGCGAGCGATGTCTTCGTTGTCACTGCCTTTCTTCCATATCCAGTCAATGTATGGACAGTTATCGAGATTGAGTACTAGATGGCTAGTGAGCCGAGGGTTTAATGTCACAGCATCTGGAATTCCAAGTGAAGCCAATCGCAAGTTCATTACATCTTTACACGGCAAGTATTTTGCTATACCGATCCATAGCTCTACTTGAAGAGAAGTGAAAGGGATATTCGCGGCAGTGTCGATGGTTGCAAGGGAATGATTGCTTTTGAGGCCGTTGCTGCTGTCCACGGCGTTGGAAATGCATAAACCCATCTTTTACATACATGCTTGTTGTAGAATGTCAACGGAGAGTGCATACGAACGATCATGCAGCCGCTCTATGCTTGCTTGATCAGCCCGCGACATGGAACCGTGAAAAAGTGAGAAGAAAATGTGAGAGAAGGAGGGCACGAGAGGGGTGGATGATGCCCCATTTTGTGCCCCCTACCCTTTGAGATACATAGCACAAGCAGCGCGCTTTGGCTCGCTACGGGCATACTCAACTTATACTCGGTAGATGTTCTAGCAATGATCCTTTCTATACATATTACATACGGCCTATTCCGCATCCTCCTTTCCCAACTTGCCAACGACAGGGTATCCTTTCTTTGTCTCAAATGTATTGATCCAGTCATTCAAAACCTTGATTTTGGTCTCTTCCAAATCACTAACATCTGTGTTCTCTAAGTCCGCTGGGTCAAAGCTCATCAATGCCAATGCGCGCGAGACATCTTTACCTGCAAACTTTTGGTATGGCCCATCCTTTCCATACATGGGCACTCCACCAAATGATACATCAAAGACTTTATTACCAGCTCCCACATATATTGGGGCTGCACCATAACCAACGAATTCTTCAGGTACCTCTTGAATATTTCCGTCGTACTCTCCTAATTCTTCCATTGTAATAATTCTATCTGGTGAAGGAAGTTTATCATCAGGAACTAACTTTCCTTTGATGGGATAACATCTGTAGTGCTCAAATTTTTCCATCCAATTCCGCAACTCATTCTTGTCTCCAACGCCCAAATTTTCACAAGCTGATACATCATCCAACAATTTTTCGTCGAAACTCATAGTAGCCAATGCTGCACCACACTCTCTTCCAGCAAATACTTCGTAGGGGCCACCAGGACCGTAGAAATCTCTTCCATTGGATACATCAAAGACAGTACCATTCACAGATAGGTACACTGGCTTTTTCTCATCAGTCCTTTGATCAACAGTTCCGTCAAAGTGTCGAAGTTGTGTAATGGTGAAGTTGCGCGGTGGATCGGGTACTTCCTCTTCTTCCTCTTCCTCTATTTGTTTTGATGCACCATTTGCCTGAAATGGAAGCGATTCATTAATCCATAACCAGCCCACCGCAGTGACAATAATCAGAGCCAGATACTAAGATAATTAGCATGTGAGTTGAGTAAAGATCTAAAGAAAGAAAGTGCGATTGGGCGCAGTTACTCCGCCGAGTATGATTTTAATTACAGAAATGCTCGTCTCGACTCATCACAACCTCAAATAATAACACATCGACAAATGTCGCAGTATCTAACTCACCCCCGACGATCCTTCCACGCCAGTGATGCCGTCGCACCACTTCCCCATCTCTTTGGCAGCGTGTGATAACGTCATCTTGGTGTTTAAGCGGCAGCTACGCGTGAGGTGCTCTTCCGGAAGATTATGTATGACTGACGGACAGCAACAGATGATATGCTGCAAGCAATCAGCAAGAAATCGATGGCAGCTCTTGGCGGGAACGACACAAGAAAAGCACCCGTCGAACGCAAAGCGACGCCAACGCAGAACAAACATTGGCCGGCTTGATGAGAAGAAGCGACGACAGCACAATAAGAGACCTGCCAACAGGAAGGGTTCTTCGTAGGCGTCGTCAGTAAGAGCAGCAACATAATCACTCGATATTAGCAACAATGGCGTCGTCAGTAAGAGCAGCAGCATCACTCCTGATAGCAGTAGTAGTAGTCACGCAGCACCAACGCTGTCATGCATTTCAGACAGCACCATCGTCATACCGACAGTCGTCTCGATTATTATCTGCTGCCACCGGTGACCAAGATACTGCCCTGAGCTCTAACAAGCAGCTAGACAAGAGCATAGCGCAACAGTTCACTATTCAAGTATGCACATCCACTAGCTGCTGCAAGAAACTGCAGAATTTAGGATTAGATCAGTACCACCTACTGGGCGAACTGTACGAAAAAGCAAAGATAGATAACATAGAAACTGATTTGATCATTGAAGATGGAGGCTGTCGAGGAGGAAAGAATTGTAAACTGGGTCCATGTGTCGCAGTACTTCACGAAGACTTTGATGGAAGCGTTGCACTGGAAGGTATGGGTCAGAGTGAGTTCAATGAGCGTGTTTTCCACGGAGTCTCGATGCAAGATGATGTAGATCGTGTATGGAGCTGTGTAGCAAATGCAATCGATCTCATGGCAGATGAAGAAAACGAAACTTAGAGCGATATCTTTTTTGTTGTTTATACATAAGTATGTGCAATTTATGTTGGTAAACTAATGTTAGAGTACCGTGCAATAATCGACAAGAAAGTTGCTGTGGAATAATGGCCACGTCTCATCAAGATGACCATCAACATTCTCCCTTAGAACAACTCGTTCGTTATCTGTACTTGTCAACACTGTCAAAGATCCTGTTGCACGTGCATCCAAATCTTTTGGATTTGGCAGCACATTCAGAATCCGACGCAACGTGGCATTACTCACAAGTTTGTGAATTTCAAATGAAACCATTGGCTCTGTCGCGTCTTCTAGGCTACCTCCTTCTATGTCATCCTTTTTGTTAAGAATCAGGAAAGAAAATAATACCTTTAGCGCCTCTCGTGCATAGGAAAGTTCATCTCCTTCTACTCCAGTAGGCACACATGCCTCTGTCAGGACTGAACCGCGGAATGTCCATTGTACCACATACGATGGATCGCTATTTTGATGTTTGTTCCCTGATTTTGGCGTTAACTGTAGATGTATGAATTTGTGCAATCCTGCTAGGAAAGAATGAGAACCAATCTTAGGTTGATATTTCCTAACAAACTTTTGAATTGAAGACAGTATATCTTTGATCCCATCAAATGAAGTTGTTGTGTGATTTGAAGAGGTTGTCTCTGTCGGCAACGCGCACGTTTCGACTGGATAAGTAACGCAGTCTTGTTCAGCAAGAGACAAGAGCTCAAAGAATGAATTCTGACGATGTGTCATAGCCGACTTGTGCGCCTGACGCCGCATTGTATCCCGAACTTCAGTGTATTTTTGCAGCAGGGTCGCTGCATTATTCAACGTTGTAAAGTGATCAATATCGAGCAAGCCGCATGCCTTCAGCAGATCACAATGGCGCTTTGCGCACAAGTCATGTTCATTTTGCAGGTTTGGAACAGGGTTTGGAAGTGGCCCGTCCTGGACAATGGTATTATTGTTGATAGCGCCGATAGCACATATTCGATCAAATGCTTCTAGTACAATTTTTCCATCGCTTGTCATCTGGGCCAGGTCATTACATGTGTTGTTTGCCGTTGCCGTCTCTTCATCTAGAGAAGACGACGATGATTGGGTCTGATGTAGTGATGATTGAGCAGATGAAGCTGGAGATAGGCTTGACAAGTAAAATGAATGGCAATGCCGGGCAAAGTTGCGTATGCATTCATCCTCTTGCTCCATTGTTATTACTTCACTTCTCATGATGAGACCTCTAAAATTAGTATCACTGTGGCGGCTGAGGAGTCTGCTGTCTGGCTGATGGGCCGCCACCATACCATTGCTCTCTTTTAAGTTGATCTCTACATACCATCGCATCTTCCGCATCATTTCTTGGCATCAGATCGAGTCAGATCAGCCTTCTTTTTTTCTGGCTCAGGAGTGCCAAAATTCAAACGAAGGGAGCGAGAAAGAGAAAGAAAGGCTGAAGATCCTGTGATGATCGCTAAACACTTCGCTTTGCCGGCTTGTTCTGTTGCATTCGTTTATGTCAAAAATTCCCGATTTTTCTTTACGTCCTCTCATCTCAATCACGCTAACGCACGACATGGCGAGAACCTCTGGTAGTCCCATAGTTTAGGTGCAACCAATAAACAAACCAATCATGACCAATAGTCAAACCAACTTGGAAGACGTGGCGTTGTCCCTTTGCGCACTTGGCCGTGGAAACAGCGGTGGAAGCAGCGATGGGGAAAATCATCATGATGAGTTCAAGAACAATCGTAAACTGAACCCGAATGCTGTGCGTGAATCGGCGGCTTCTAGTGCTAGTTCATCCACCGTCGCCACTAATAACCCTGCAGCAGCTTCAATGCCGTTGATGAGTAACAGTGTTGTTAGTAGTACACCCTTCACTCCAGCTACTGCAGATATGAACAGACTGAAAATATCAGACCACGTCCCATCACCACCCAAAGCAACGGCCCCGAAGCCGAAGGAAGTTGTGGCGAGGAAGCGCGGCTCCTCCAGCAAATACAACATCAAACCCAAGGACCCCAAGAGAGACACCGCAATTTCATTTGATGAGATGAAGCGGTTGATGCGTGTCTATGGTTCCCTCAAGTGTCTGAGGAATCGTACGCCAAAAGACTCGGGCAAGACCGTCAAGTTAGAGTCCATCAAGCGAAAGTTTTATAGATGGTTCCCCGACTTTGAGGAGCGGTTTGAAAAGACTCCTGAAGGGTGGTATCAACCCAAGATTGGTCATGAGCATGAAATGCGTTATCGTGAGGAAATGAGGAAGCAGGATCAGCAGGTATTGGTAAAGAAGAGAAATTCGAGAAGAGAAAGCAAGCTGGTTGCCTCCAACCTTCTGTAAGAAGTTGTTATCTGTGTTGCTATAGGTTCCTTCACTATCTTCTGAATTGCAATGTGATTGATGTCTTTGTAGTGTTATGTCACTTCTATTTCAAGTCGTCTTGAGGGGATTATCTGTATTGTTGATGTTAGGGGATGAAGGTCAAAGCTGGTATTATATAATGAGCAAATCATAACTATTCTAAATAATGTACTTAGAATCTTTCAAATTGACTGAAGTGTTTATATTATGTGGACTTCCAAACATTGTTTCCCTGAGGAACTGAAGACACTGATAGTCCAACAAAGGGATGAGAGAAATAGGCACCAAAAAGACAAAAACGAAGTATAATTAGTGCCTCATTACGTTGATTGGGATCGTATAGACATAAATTAAGAAGACAATTTAAGAAGCATGTAAACAATAAATATACCTGCGTCACAATCGAAGACACATCCCGAAAAAAGATCAATATGAGAAGATGACAACAACAACAGTCAAGAACCATATCGTATCTAAAGCTGTGAATGGAGAAATCAACAGCTTGCAGTGACCATTTATGATTGCTAAGATAGTAAAGAAGAATATACTCCACTACTCAAGCTCTTGGTATCTGTATTGGCGTTGCAACAGCCTCGTAGGTGACCTAATGAGGTCCAATTTGGGATGGCCGCAAGCAATAATCTCAGACCATAAGCACCATATCGTATCTAACGCTGTTACTATGGCAATCCACAGCTTTTATGAGCCCATTAAAGTTGGCCATGATAGTATAGAAGGATATATTCCGCTACTCAAGCTCTTGGTATCTGTATTGGCGTCGCTTCAACGTCGTAGGTGACAACGTCGTAGGTGACCTGATGAGGCCCAAGTTGGGATGGCCGCTGGTACTACTCAGCACCATATCGTATCTAACTCTGTTACTATGGCAATCCACAGCTTCTAGGAGCCCTTTAAAGTTGGCCATGATAGTATAGAAGGATATATTCCGCTACTCAAGCTCTTGGTATCTGTATTGGCGTCGCTTCAACGTCGTAGGTGACCTGATGAGGCCCAAGTTGGGATGGCCGCTGGTACTACTCAGCACCATATCGTATCTAACGCTGTTACTATGGCAATCCACAGCTTTTATGAGACCATTAAAGTTGGCCATGATAGTATAGAAGGATATATTCCGCTACTCAAGCTCTTGGTATCTGTATTGGCGTCGCTTCAACGTCGTAGGTGACCTGATGAGGCCCAAGTTGGGATGGCCGCTGGTACTACTCAGCACCATATCGTATCTAACGCTGTTACTATGGCAATCCACAGCTTTTAGGAGCCCATTAAAGTTGGCCATGATAGTATAGAAGGATATATTCCGCTACTCAAGCTCTTGGTATCTGTATTGGCGTCGCTTCAACGTCGTAGGTGACCTGATGAGGCCCAAGTTGGGATGGCCGCTGGTACTACTCAGCACCATATCGTATCTAACTCTGTTACTATGGCAATCCACAGCTATTATGAGCCCATTAAAGTTGGCCATGATAGTATAGAAGGATATATTCCGCTACTCAAGCTCTTGGTATCTGTATTGGCGTCGCTTCAACGTCGTAGGTGACCTGATGAGGTCCAAGTTGGGATGGCCGCTGGTACTACTCAGCACCATATCGTATCTAACTCTGTTACTATGGCAATCCACAGCTTCTAGGAGCCCTTTAAAGTTGGCCATGATAGTATAGAAGGATATATTCCGCTACTCAAGCTCTTGGTATCTGTATTGGCGTCGCTTCAACGTCGTAGGTGACCTGATGAGGCCCAAGTTGGGATGGCCGCTGGTACTACTCAGCACCATATCGTATCTAACGCTGTTACTATGGCAATCCACAGCTTTTATGAGCCCATTAAAGTTGGCCATGATAGTATAGAAGGATATATTCCGCTACTCAAGCTCTTGGTATCTGTATTGGCGTCGCTTCAACGTCGTAGGTGACCTGATGAGGCCCAAGTTGGGATGGCCGCTGGTACTACTCAGCACCATATCGTATCTAACGCTGTTACTATGGCAATCCACAGCTTTTATGAGCCCATTAAAGTTGGCCATGATAGTATAGAAGGATATATTCCGCTACTCAAGCTCTTGGTATCTGTATTGGCGTCGCTTCAACGTCGTAGGTGACCTGATGAGGCCCAAGTTGGGATGGCCGCTGGTACTACTCAGCACCATATCGAGTCGTACCACTTTGGTTTAGCTGGTATACGGGAAGAAGGACAAGCTGGACGACGTGATGGCTGTCGAGTGATAAGGTGGACCATTCTTGAATTGATGCTTGCGTGAGAGATGGCGACAGAGCCAAGCTCGAGAGTCGGTTTGGATTATCCAGATCGAAGTTAGCAGCAGCAGATTCTTGGATGAATGTCACAGTAACAGCAATGTAACGTTACATGTCATGACGTCATCACTTGTCGACTGGAGAAATCAACAATGAAAAGACGCAATGAACACAACCTATTTGAGCAAATCTACGGCAAGCGAGCAGAGTAATCTTCATACTGAGCAGATTGATCTACTATTTACTTGAGGAAATAGCTGGCGCTTTATTATTTTTTATTTAAGCTGAGAAGGATAATAGGTTGGCACGTGTTTATTATGTTGTCTTCTGGCGCATAATGTGTTGGGATTGAAGGATCGTGTAGGATTGAGCATGCACCCTCTTGGTGCTCGTTCCTCGCCCCTTTCGGACATTGTTCTAGGGGGGGAAGGTTGTACTACCGGCTAATATATTCGCGGCTCGTACAGTTGGTGTTAAGCGCATGGCATTACACTTTTAGTGTCGAGTGTATCGGTGTGGGTCTTTCACTGACGTTTATGAGGCGTTAGTATTGCGGTGGCGGTGATCTTTCAATATACGGAAATAAGATGTTACAATGGAGTTACAACCAAATGGGCGTAAAGCCCTCTCCGTATTGATCAGTGATAATAACACTAGTTGCTGGTCAGGTTGTGTGGGTGGAACAATCTAAAATCTGATCGTTACACCCTTACTGTTGTGTTGGTTCTCTCGAAGCGGAGAGATAGTGGAGTGGTGGAAGTTTCCATAGGTGATCACATGTTTATTATGTTGTCATAATATGTTGGGATCGAAGGAATTTGTAGGTTGGAGCATGCGCCCTCTTGGTGCTCGTCCCTCGTCCCTCTCGGGCATTGTTCTAGGGGAGGAAGGTTGTAGCGGTTCCATAGTCCTTATTATGTGATGGAAAGGTTCTTTTCGGTTATATCGTCGCCTTCCTTTGACGTGGAATTGTGTAGCTTCACTAACTCTGTGTATTTCTTGAGGGGGGTTTTGAGGTTGGATAGAAATCATTAGATGATGATCCAGAGTCAGTTATGATGGCGGAGGGTTTTGATCCTCTGCTGGGATATATCTTCATGCCAGCTTATCGGTTGGTCGCTTCCCTTGGAAATTTATATTCAGTGTTTTCCGTCGAGACTGCCTACTATCTTCATGCCGTGCCATCTTTCTCCGACAGTGCATTGGCTTCGCCCATTCTTCCTCAAGACTTCGACTTTGACATGTCTATCATGACCGCCTCGTTATGCCGCGAGAACCCAGCAATTTAGTTGCATGCACTCCGGCTTTGCTTCATGATAGCTTCAACGCACAGTCTGTAGTTGAATTACGAGGATTTACCTTCGCCGCACTCCCTTCGGTTGTGCCGCTTGTCTTCGACTCTGACGCTTGATATTCGTCTGATGCCTTTTATACCGCAAGAACCCAGCAATTTAGTTGCATGCACTCCGGTGGCGTTACCTGAACAGCTCAACTTCATCGGTTGAACCTACGTTGATGGAGCCTGAAGTCGAATTGGATTGATGGCTTCGGCGTCATCAATGAAGAGAATGAGAAACTTTCCCACTGAATCAGTGGCATCTGATAGACTTGACGATGTTGATTACCATGACGTGTATCGAATCACTCGATCGCCAAGCAATCAGCAGACTCGAGCAAGCCAGCTAAGTGTGGGGATAGCGATGGAGAGTCAGTTCTCAGTCGTTTTTCTAATGGTGGAAAAGGTTGATTGGCCTGTGGGGGCAGTCTAACGGTTGTTGGTGCTGATGATGATGTATGTTGACCTACACATACCAGCAAGTTATTTTGATGTGGAGACGGAGGAAGCGAGGGAGAGACGTTGCTATAGACCTACTTCAGTTGCTTCAGTGGTGGTAAAGGTTGATTTGCCTATGATGGAGACAGCGAAGGAGGTAAGAAAGACCTACCTTCAGTTGTGTGTGGTGGTGGTCAGGTGGCCATGTGAGCTACCTTCATTCGGTTTCGATCGTGGAAAAGGGCTTGGCAAAGGGTGGCTTCAACGGAATTGTTGAGGCGGATCTTGACGTTGACGTGTACTGCACTCCAAATACTATGCAGCGCCTTACTTCAGTCGTCGTTTCAGTGGTGGAATCGCATGCTTTGTTTGTCTACGGTCTACGGCGGCATCCATCAAAATTTGTGGGTGCTGATTTTGATGTGTATTTATTACAAATACTATGCAGTTAAGTGGACTCAAGCAAGCGAGCCGGTTGATGGGGAGACAGCGGCGGAAGGTGGATATAAATAACGCACCCTTGGTCGATGTCACGTTGGTGATGGTGATGCCCTCTGAGGACGTATATTTTTACAAATACTATTCAGTAAGTGGACTCAAGCAAGCTAGCCGGTTGATGAAATGACAGCGGCGAAAGGTGGATATAAATAACGCACCGCTGGTCGATGTCACGTTGGTGATGCTGATGCCCTCTGATGATACTACCACGTGAAGTGTTCAACGCTTTGCTGACTCTGGTTAGATTAGAGGGGGGTTTTGAGGTTGGATAAGAAATCATTCGATGATGATCCAGAGTCAGTTTCAATGAAAGCAGAAGGATTGCTCCTTCGGCTGGAAGGTATTTGATGATGGACGACAAGTGGTCGACTGAGAGGAGAATGAGGAATACACAACCTCAGATTGCAGCACTCCTGATGTCGAATAGAGTTGATGACCTTTAAGTCATCAAGGAAGAGAATGAGTAAAATGCCCAGCGAAGATGATCATTGAGCGATGGGGATGCAACGTGGGATAGTGGATAACATGATTTTCCTTTCAGTTGCTTTGGTGGTGGATAGATTGGCTTTGCCTACGGAGGCATCTTCAAGACTTGATGTTCCTTGCGTCCATCTGCATTTAAAACAAGAACACTATGCAGACCAGCGAGACTCAAGCAAGCCAAATTAAGCAATTCATTGCAACGCGCGATGAATGAGTGGGGATAGTTTGGGACGATGAAAAAGAGGTATACTCTTTGATTCAATCGAACTAGGAATCTGCACAAGCAGATGTTATGGCTTACATGCCGCGAATGTGGAGCTAATCCTATGTCCATGGAGGGTGCTTGCCAAGCGCCCGGAGAGAAGGGACATTACAACAATAGGAGAGAGCTGCCATGGTGCTCGGGACAGTTGAGTCTCGGTACGGAGGTGATGGGGGTTTTCGATTCTTTCTTTGACGAACGTGGTTTCTGCTTAAATCGTATTGCCGGGCGTCTTCCTGACTAAAATACTGTTGGTCGACGTGAACGTGACGATTGGTCAGTTTGTCTACCCTAAACAAGCACTCATGTTCAGATGATTCCTTCGAACTAGGGACATGAGGGCTTGGGACAAGCGATTTTTCTGAAGGTGAAACTGGTTCTGCGGTGTTTCTTTTATAAGACTGACTACTTGTAAACAAGTCCTCATGTTCAGATGATTCCTTCGAACTAGGGACATGAGGGCAAACAGTAGTCAGTTTTGAGGATAATGCAAGACTACTCTTCTTGCGATGCTGTGGCTGTGCATTTACAAGGATAGAACGAGATTGGGTAGATATTCCCCCATTAAGAATTTGATCATACCGCTGGTTGAGCGGTTGGTCGCACACTGGGTTGTGACGACTAGGAGATGGGCTCCTAGTTTATATTTATGTTCATTAAGTCTTAAGTTGGAAGATTTCTTCTTTCTACCTGTCAGAACGGAGTTCAGCGCGGACGCACAATAGTCCTACCGAGTCGTACCACTTTGGTTTAGCTGGTATACGGGAAGAAGGACAAGCTGGACGACGTGATGGCTGTCGAGTGATAAGGTGGACCATTCTTGAATTGATGCTTGCGTGAGAGATGGCGACAGAGCCAAGCTCGAGAGTCGGTTTGGATTATCCAGATCGAAGTTAGCAGCAGCAGATTCTTGGATGAATGTCACAGTAACAGCAATGTAACGTTACATGTCATGACGTCATCACTTGTCGACTGGAGAAATCAACAATGAAAAGACGCAATGAACACAACCTATTTGAGCAAATCTACGGCAAGCGAGCAGAGTAATCTTCATACTGAGCAGATTGATCTACTATTTACTTGAGGAAATAGCTGGCGCTTTATTATTTTTCTCCCACCCACCCACCCCTTTTTATTGGAATGAGATTATGCTTCAAATGAAGTTTAGTTTCGAGGCGAAGTTTTGATTCGAGGAGTTGTATTGGTATCTTTTTTTGGATTTCATGTGGGTATTTCTTGGTTCTCTTTGGTGCTGAAAGTGGTTTCTGCTTAAATCGTATTGCCGGGCGTCTTCCTGACTAAAATACTGTTGGTCGACGTGAACGTGACGATTGGTCAGTTTGTCTACCCTAAACAAGCACTCATGTTCAGATGATTCCTTCGAACTAGGGACATGAGGGCTTGGGACAAGCGATTTTTCTGAAGGTGAAACTGGTTCTGCGGTGTTTCTTTTATAAGACTGACTACTTGTAAACAAGTCCTCATGTTCAGATGATTCCTTCGAACTAGGGACATGAGGGCAAACAGTAGTCAGTTTTGAGGATAATGCAAGACTACTCTTCTTGCGATGCTGTGGCTGTGCATTTACAAGGATAGAACGAGATTGGGTAGATATTCCCCCATTAAGAATTTGATCATACCGCTGGTTGAGCGGTTGGTCGCACACTGGGTTGTGACGACTAGGAGATGGGCTCCTAGTTTATATTTATGTTCATTAAGTCTTAAGTTGGAAGATTTCTTCTTTCTACCTGTCAGAACGGAGTTCAGCGCGGACGCACAATAGTCCTACCGTATCTAACGCTGTTACTATGGCAATCCACAGCTTTTATGAGCCCATTAAAGTTGGCCATGATAGTATAGAAGGATATATTCCGCTACTCAAGCTCTTGGTATCTGTATTGGCGTCGCTTCAACGTCGTAGGTGACAACGTCGTAGGTGACCTGATGAGGCCCAAGTTGGGATGGCCGCTGGTACTACTCAGCACCATATCGTATCTAACTCTGTTACTATGGCAATCCACAGCTTTTAGGAGCCCATTAAAGTTGGCCATGATAGTATAGAAGGATATATTCCGCTACTCAAGCTATTGGTATCTGTATTGGCGTCGCTTCAACGTCGTAGGTGACCTGATGAGGCCCAAGTTGGGATGGCCGCTGGTACTACTCAGCACCATATCGTATCTAACTCTGTTACTATGGCAATCCACAGCTTCTAGGAGCCCTTTAATGTTGGCCATGATAGTATAGAAGGATATATTCCGCTACTCAAGCTCTTGGTATCTGTATTGGCGTCGCTTCAACGTCGTAGGTGACCTGATGAGGCCCAAGTTGGGATGGCCGCTGGTACTACTCAGCACCATATCGTATCTAACGCTGTTACTATGGCAATCCACAGCTTTTAGGAGCCCATTAAAGTTGGCCATGATAGTATAGAAGGATATATTCCGCTACTCAAGCTCTTGGTATCTGTATTGGCGTCGCTTCAACGTCGTAGGTGACCTGATGAGGCCCAAGTTGGGATGGCCGCTGGTACTACTCAGCACCATATCGTATCTAACGCTGTTACTATGGCAATCCACAGCTTTTAGGAGCCCATTAAAGTTGGCCATGATAGTATAGAAGGATATATTCCGCTACTCAAGCTCTTGGTATCTGTATTGGCGTCGCTTCAACGTCGTAGGTGACCTGATGAGGCCCAAGTTGGATGGCCGCTGGTACTACTCAGCACCATATCGTATCTAACGCTGTTACTATGGCAATCCACAGCTTTTATGAGCCCATTAAAGTTGGCCATGATAGTATAGAAGGATATATTCCGCTACTCAAGCTCTTGGTATCTGTATTGGCGTCGCTTCAACGTCGTAGGTGACAACGTCGTAGGTGACCTGATGAGGCCCAAGTTGGGATGGCCGCTGGTACTACTCAGCACCATATCGTATCTAACTCTGTTACTATGGCAATCCACAGCTTTTATGAGCCCATTAAAGTTGGCCATGATAGTATAGAAGGATATATTCCGCTACTCAAGCTCTTGGTATCTGTATTGGCGTCGCTTCAACGTCGTAGGTGACCTGATGAGGCCCAAGTTGGGATGGCCGCTGGTACTACTCAGCACCATATCGTATCTAACGCTGTTACTATGGCAATCCACAGCTTTTAGGAGCCCATTAAAGTTGGCCATGATAGTATAGAAGGATATATTCCGCTACTCAAGCTCTTGGTATCTGTATTGGCGTCGCTTCAACGTCGTAGGTGACCTGATGAGGCCCAAGTTGGGATGGCCGCTGGTACTACTCAGCACCATATCGTATCTAACGCTGTTACTATGGCAATCCACAGCTTTTATGAGCCCATTAAAGTTGGCCATGATAGTATAGAAGGATATATTCCGCTACTCAAGCTCTTGGTATCTGTATTGGCGTCGCTTCAACGTCGTAGGTGACCTGATGAGGCCCAAGTTGGGATGGCCGCTGGTACTACTCAGCACCATATCGTATCTAACTCTGTTACTATGGCAATCCACAGCTTTTAGGAGCCCATTAAAGTTGGCCATGATAGTATAGAAGGATATATTCCGCTACTCAAGCTATTGGTATCTGTATTGGCGTCGCTTCAACGTCGTAGGTGACCTGATGAGGCCCAAGTTGGGATGGCCGCTGGTACTACTCAGCACCATATCGTATCTAACTCTGTTACTATGGCAATCCACAGCTTCTAGGAGCCCTTTAATGTTGGCCATGATAGTATAGAAGGATATATTCCGCTACTCAAGCTCTTGGTATCTGTATTGGCGTCGCTTCAACGTCGTAGGTGACCTGATGAGGCCCAAGTTGGGATGGCCGCTGGTACTACTCAGCACCATATCGTATCTAACGCTGTTACTATGGCAATCCACAGCTTTTAGGAGCCCATTAAAGTTGGCCATGATAGTATAGAAGGATATATTCCGCTACTCAAGCTCTTGGTATCTGTATTGGCGTCGCTTCAACGTCGTAGGTGACCTGATGAGGCCCAAGTTGGGATGGCCGCTGGTACTACTCAGCACCATATCGTATCTAACGCTGTTACTATGGCAATCCACAGCTTTTAGGAGCCCATTAAAGTTGGCCATGATAGTATAGAAGGATATATTCCGCTACTCAAGCTCTTGGTATCTGTATTGGCGTCGCTTCAACGTCGTAGGTGACCTGATGAGGCCCAAGTTGGATGGCCGCTGGTACTACTCAGCACCATATCGTATCTAACGCTGTTACTATGGCAATCCACAGCTTTTATGAGCCCATTAAAGTTGGCCATGATAGTATAGAAGGATATATTCCGCTACTCAAGCTCTTGGTATCTGTATTGGCGTCGCTTCAACGTCGTAGGTGACAACGTCGTAGGTGACCTGATGAGGCCCAAGTTGGGATGGCCGCTGGTACTACTCAGCACCATATCGTATCTAACTCTGTTACTATGGCAATCCACAGCTTTTATGAGCCCATTAAAGTTGGCCATGATAGTATAGAAGGATATATTCCGCTACTCAAGCTCTTGGTATCTGTATTGGCGTCGCTTCAACGTCGTAGGTGACCTGATGAGGCCCAAGTTGGGATGGCCGCTGGTACTACTCAGCACCATATCGTATCTAACGCTGTTACTATGGCAATCCACAGCTTTTAGGAGCCCATTAAAGTTGGCCATGATAGTATAGAAGGATATATTCCGCTACTCAAGCTCTTGGTATCTGTATTGGCGTCGCTTCAACGTCGTAGGTGACCTGATGAGGCCCAAGTTGGGATGGCCGCTGGTACTACTCAGCACCATATCGTATCTAACGCTGTTACTATGGCAATCCACAGCTTTTAGGAGCCCATTAAAGTTGGCCATGATAGTATAGAAGGATATATTCCGCTACTCAAGCTCTTGGTATCTGTATTGGCGTCGCTTCAACGTCGTAGGTGACCTGATGAGGCCCAAGTTGGGATGGCCGCTGGTACTACTCAGCACCATATCGTATCTAACGCTGTTACTATGGCAATCCACAGCTTTTAGGAGCCCATTAAAGTTGGCCATGATAGTATAGAAGGATATATTCCGCTACTCAAGCTCTTGGTATCTGTATTGGCGTCGCTTCAACGTCGTAGGTGACCTGATGAGGCCCAAGTTGGGATGGCCGCTGGTACTACTCAGCACCATATCGTATCTAACGCTGTTACTATGGCAATCCACAGCTTTTATGAGCCCATTAAAGTTGGCCATGATAGTATAGAAGGATATATTCCGCTACTCAAGCTCTTGGTATCTGTATTGGCGTCGCTTCAACGTCGTAGGTGACCTGATGAGGCCCAAGTTGGGATGGCCGCTGGTACTACTCAGCACCATATCGTATCTAACGCTGTTACTATGGCAATCCACAGCTTTTATGAGCCCATTAAAGTTGGCCATGATAGTATAGAAGGATATATTCCGCTACTCAAGCTCTTGGTATCTGTATTGGCGTCGCTTCAACGTCGTAGGTGACCTGATGAGGCCCAAGTTGGGATGGCCGCTGGTACTACTCAGCACCATATCGTATCTAACGCTGTTACTATGGCAATCCACAGCTTTTAGGAGCCCATTAAAGTTGGCCATGATAGTATAGAAGGATATATTCCGCTACTCAAGCTCTTGGTATCTGTATTGGCGTCGCTTCAACGTCGTAGGTGACCTGATGAGGCCCAAGTTGGGATGGCCGCTGGTACTACTCAGCACCATATCGTATCTAACGCTGTTACTATGGCAATCCACAGCTTTTAGGAGCCCATTAAAGTTGGCCATGATAGTATAGAAGGATATATTCCGCTACTCAAGCTCTTGGTATCTGTATTGGCGTCGCTTCAACGTCGTAGGTGACCTGATGAGGCCCAAGTTGGGATGGCCGCTGGTACTACTCAGCACCATATCGTATCTAACGCTGTTACTATGGCAATCCACAGCTTTTATGAGCCCATTAAAGTTGGCCATGATAGTATAGAAGGATATATTCCGCTACTCAAGCTCTTGGTATCTGTATTGGCGTCGCTTCAACGTCGTAGGTGACCTGATGAGGCCCAAGTTGGGATGGCCGCTGGTACTACTCAGCACCATATCGTATCTAACGCTGTTACTATGGCAATCCACAGCTTTTAGGAGCCCATTAAAGTTGGCCATGATAGTATAGAAGGATATATTCCGCTACTCAAGCTCTTGGTATCTGTATTGGCGTCGCTTCAACGTCGTAGGTGACCTGATGAGGCCCAAGTTGGGATGGCCGCTGGTACTACTCAGCACCATATCGTATCTAACGCTGTTACTATGGCAATCCACAGCTTTTATGAGCCCATTAAAGTTGGCCATGATAGTATAGAAGGATATATTCCGCTACTCAAGCTCTTGGTATCTGTATTGGCGTCGCTTCAACGTCGTAGGTGACCTGATGAGGCCCAAGTTGGGATGGCCGCTGGTACTACTCAGCACCATATCGTATCTAACGCTGTTACTATGGCAATCCACAGCTTTTAGGAGCCCATTAAAGTTGGCCATGATAGTATAGAAGGATATATTCCGCTACTCAAGCTCTTGGTTCTGTATTGGCGTCGCTTCAACGTCGTAGGTGACCTGATGAGGCCCAAGTTGGGATGGCCGCTGGTACTACTCAGCACCATATCGTATCTAACTCTGTTACTATGGCAATCCCAGCTTTTAGGAGCCCATTAATGTTGGCCATGATAGTATAGAAGGATATATTCCGCTACTCAAGCTCTTGGTATCTGTATTGGCGTCGCTTCAACGTCGTAGGTGACCTGATGAGGCCCAAGTTGGGATGGCCGCTGGTACTACTCAGCACCATATCGTATCTAACTCTGTTACTATGGCAATCCACAGCTTTTATGAGCCCATTAAAGTTGGCCATGATAGTATAGAAGGATATATTCCGCTACTCAAGCTCTTGGTTCTGTATTGGCGTCGCTTCAACGTCGTAGGTGACCTGATGAGGCCCAAGTTGGGATGGCCGCTGGTACTACTCAGCACCATATCGTATCTAACGCTGTTACTATGGCAATCCACAGCTTTTAGGAGCCCATTAAAGTTGGCCATGATAGTATAGAAGGATATATTCCGCTACTCAAGCTCTTGGTATCTGTATTGGCGTCGCTTCAACGTCGTAGGTGACCTGATGAGGCCCAAGTTGGGATGGCCGCTGGTACTACTCAGCACCATATCGTATCTAACGCTGTTACTATGGCAATCCACAGCTTTTATGAGCCCATTAAAGTTGGCCATGATAGTATAGAAGGATATATTCCGCTACTCAAGCTCTTGGTATCTGTATTGGCGTCGCTTCAACGTCGTAGGTGACCTGATGAGGCCCAAGTTGGGATGGCCGCTGGTACTACTCAGCACCATATCGTATCTAACGCTGTTACTATGGCAATCCACAGCTTTTAGGAGCCCATTAAAGTTGGCCATGATAGTATAGAAGGATATATTCCGCTACTCAAGCTCTTGGTATCTGTATTGGCGTCGCTTCAACGTCGTAGGTGACCTGATGAGGCCCAAGTTGGGATGGCCGCTGGTACTACTCAGCACCATATCGTATCTAACGCTGTTACTATGGCAATCCACAGCTTTTAGGAGCCCATTAAAGTTGGCCATGATAGTATAGAAGGATATATTCCGCTACTCAAGCTCTTGGTTCTGTATTGGCGTCGCTTCAACGTCGTAGGTGACCTGATGAGGCCCAAGTTGGGATGGCCGCTGGTACTACTCAGCACCATATCGTATCTAACTCTGTTACTATGGCAATCCACAGCTTTTAGGAGCCCATTAAAGTTGGCCATGATAGTATAGAAGGATATATTCCGCTACTCAAGCTCTTGGTATCTGTATTGGCGTCGCTTCAACGTCGTAGGTGACCTGATGAGGCCCAAGTTGGGATGGCCGCTGGTACTACTAAGCACCATAACGTATCTAACGCTGTTACTATGGCAATCCACAGCTTTTATGAGCCCATTAAAGTTGGCCATGATAGTATAGAATCAGCACCATATCGTATCTAACGCTGTTACTATGGCAATCCACAGCTTTTATGAGCCCATTAAAGTTGGCCATGATAGTATAGAAGGATATATTCCGCTACTCAAGCTCTTGGTATCTGTATTGGCGTCGCTTCAACGTCGTAGGTGACCTGATGAGGCCCAAGTTGGGATGGCCGCTGGTACTACTAAGCACCATATCGTATCTAACGCTGTTACTATGGCAATCCACAGCTTTTATGAGCCCATTAAAGTTGGCCATGATAGTATAGAAGGATATATTCCGCTACTCAAGCTCTTGGTATCTGTATTGGCGTCGCTTCAACGTCGTAGGTGACCTGATGAGGCCCAAGTTGGGATGGCCGCTGGTACTACTAAGCACCATATCGTATCTAACGCTGTTACTATGGCAATCCACAGCTTTTATGAGCCCATTAAAGTTGGCCATGATAGTATAGAAGGATATATTCCGCTACTCAAGCTCTTGGTATCTGTATTGGCGTCGCTTCAACGTCGTAGGTGACCTGATGAGGCCCAAGTTGGGATGGCCGCTGGTACTACTAAGCACCATATCGTATCTAACGCTGTTACTATGGCAATCCACAGCTTTTATGAGCCCATTAAAGTTGGCCATGATAGTATAGAAGGATATATTCCGCTACTCAAGCTCTTGGTATCTGTATTGGCGTCGCTTCAACGTCGTAGGTGACCTGATGAGGCCCAAGTTGGGATGGCCGCTGGTACTACTCAGCACCATATCGTATCTAACGCTGTTACTATGGCAATCCACAGCTTTTATGAGCCCATTAAAGTTGGCCATGATAGTATAGAAGGATATATTCCGCTACTCAAGCTCTTGGTATCTGTATTGGCGTCGCTTCAACGTCGTAGGTGACCTGATGAGGCCCAAGTTGGGATGGCCGCTGGTACTACTCAGCACCATATCGTATCTAACGCTGTTACTATGGCAATCCACAGCTTTTATGAGCCCATTAAAGTTGGCCATGATAGTATAGAAGGATATATTCCGCTACTCAAGCTCTTGGTATCTGTATTAAACGTCGTAGGTGACCTGATGAGGCCCAAGTTGGGATGGCCGCTGGTACTACTCAGCACCATATCGTATCTAACTCTGTTACTATGGCAATCCACAGCTTTTAGGAGCCCATTAAAGTTGGCCATGATAGTATAGAAGGATATATTCCGCTACTCAAGCTCTTGGTATCTGTATTGGCGTCGCTTCAACGTCGTAGGTGACCTGATGAGGCCCAAGTTGGGATGGCCGCTGGTACTACTCAGCACCATATCGTATCTAACTCTGTTACTATGGCAATCCACAGCTTTTAGGAGCCCATTAAAGTTGGCCATGATAGTATAGAAGGATATATTCCGCTACTCAAGCTCTTGGTATCTGTATTGGCGTCGCTTCAACGTCGTAGGTGACCTGACGAGGCCCAAGTTGGGATGGCCGCTGGTACTACTCAGCACCATATCGTATCTAACGCTGTTACTATGGCAATCCACAGCTTTTAGGAGCCCATTAAAGTTGGCCATGATAGTATAGAAGGATATATTCCGCTACTCAAGCTATTGGTATCTGTATTGGCGTCGCTTCAACGTCGTAGGTGACCTGATGAGGCCCAAGTTGGGATGGCCGCTGGTACTACTCAGCACCATATCGTATCTAACGCTGTTACTATGGCAATCCACAGCTTTTAGGAGCCCATTAAAGTTGGCCATGATAGTATAGAAGGATACATTCCGCTACTCAAGCTCTTGGTTCTGTATTGGCGTCGCTTCAACGTCGTAGGTGACCTGATGAGGTCCAATTTGAGATGGCAGCTGGCATCACTGTTGCACCATATCGTATCTAACGCTTTGAATGGAGCATTGAAGAGCTTGTAGTGACTTTTTTTGATTGACAATGATATTTCAGAAGGATATTTTCCACTACTCAAGCTCTTTTCATGCATATCATCATTGCTACAGCTTGTATGTGACCTGATGAGGGTCAATTTGGGTTGGCTGCCAACACCCTTTTTATTATTTTATGTCTTTCTTTCGCTTTTTGTTTTTGTTTTTGTTTTTGTTTTGTTTTTGTTGCTTTTTCATTAAATGTATTGTCATAGGGTGAGTGTTCAATTCTAGAGAGAGAGAGAGGCTAGCTAGAGCTAGACATTTCGTCTTTTGAAGAGAGTCCTGAAATAGAGGGCAGAGGGCCAGCGCCCCACGCTTGGCACGAAAATGTCAATCTTTTTGCCCCATCAAATTCAAGAGCACAAAAATCATAACAAGTGCGTTGGTACTATAACATTAGTCTTTTACTCCTTCAATACAATATTGACAACAAAATCATGATGCGTGTAGTTCTTCTTCTATTATCAACTCTGTTTTGCAATGAGGCTGCTGCGTTTCTCGCTCCATCTTCGATTGGAGTAACAGCACGTCATTCTGCAATGAGAAGTTACGTTGATGGTGATGGTGCGGAACGAACAACTCCTTTGTCGAGGAAGAAATTTGTGGAAGGCATCGTGCAGAATTCGTGTGGCCTTCTTGTGTTGGGTCAAATCGAGCCTGCATATGCAAGTGGTGGTGCCACAGCTGGTGGAGTTTACTTGCTTTCTGCGAAGCAACGATACAACAAACGAGTGACATCAGGATTAAAGGCTTTCCTTGCCCTTGATGTCAATGATATCAGCGCTGTAAACGCTTTCTTCGAAACCAAAGATGAGGGTGGCTGGGAAGATTTAAGTGCTGCTGCGTACCTGCTTGCCAATGCATTCCGTACAAATAGCTCGAAAGCTCCTGACAGTTTACCTTCGGTTAAGAGTTGGAAGGCATTTTCTAAAGATATTGACCTCCTCAAAAGAGGTCTTGCAAAAAAAGATATGGGCAAAGTAGCTTCTTCCTACAAGAATGCAGAAGAAAAACTCGATGAATACCTAGCGAATGTGGAACTCCCAACGGTGATGGAGTTGAAGCAAATGTAAGCTATCATATTTGGGAAACAGTCCTGCATGCAGTAGTTGGATTGGCAGATGTCTGTGTGAACCTAGATAGATAACTTCGAGGCCCACCCGACGTACTACGAGACCTCGGTTACGTTATTATTAAGCTCTAGGCGAGAGCTGTTAGCCTCAACTCTTAACTCTTCATTAAACTAAATTATTTCTTTGGGCCCACACTTCTTGATGTTGCAAACTGGCCTCTGACAGGAACGAATTCAGTTTCTTCGGTCATGCCCCTTTCACGACGAAGCATGGGACTTTTCATCAGTCGCGAGCCCTTTATTTTGATAGAACAATTTAAGCTCTTCACCAGTTCAGTTTCTGTCTGATGTAATGCGTCGGTGGCATCGACTGTTTCCGTCTTCTTAGAGCCAGACCAAATGACGATGAGTGATCCACTAACAACCACTGCATTCCCTAGCCAAGTCATCCACCCAGGTATGGTTGCGACTCCAACCGCCATCCCCTGAAACAAAGCGATGACTGGTTCCATAAGCATTACCATTGAAACAACAACCGCATCGAAGTATTTCATGATGGCAATATAGCCAGCGGTTCCTACACCGTTGCAAACGACGGCAATATATAGCTCAAGAAAGAATCTATCTGTTCGTAAGCTCATCCAACCAAAAATCCCGATTTCGTCATCAGTGGAGATTTCGTATGATTGTCCAGAGAAAATAATGTATGCCAACTGAAACATCGACGCTAGAACAAAGATCAAGAACATGAACAAAAAGAGATCAATCCTTGGCCTCAAATTCTTTGCAGCAGTGAGGTATACTGATGTTCCAATCGAAGAGAATACCGCAAGCAAATTACCAATCATAACTTGCGATCCGACAGCATTGGTTTCATCGTCCGAAACTCCAGAAGGAGCCATTGCGCAGATTGTAGCACCCGTCAAACCGACTGCAGTCCCTAGCCCCTCGAGAGCAGGAACTCGTACACCCGTCACCAGCTTTGAAAGAATGATAATCAATGATGCCAGATTTGAGAGGATGAACGCGTTGACCAAAGATGTTAGCTCTAGGGAAGCTGCAAAAGCTGTATTCATAATAGCGTAGTTCATTGCTGCAAATGGAAGGACGACAAATAGCTCAAACCAAGAAAGTCCTGAAAAATCAATCTTGCCAGATTTGACAGCAGGCCAGAGAAACAGAATGCTTGTAGAACTCAGCCGCCAAAAGATTTTCATTTCAGGTGTTACTTGTCCATGTTGGAGATCAAGCGCAGCTCCAATAGACGAGAGAGCAAACAACCCAGACACGAGTATTACATAACCAACCAACGGCACTTTTCTATCAACCACTAGGTCCAGATGAACTTCCCGCGAAGCCTCTGTTCCCCCACGTGCAGAAGGAACAATCATTGTTGAAACCTGAAGTTCGACGTGCGTTACGTCAGTCGGCAATGGAGCCAATGCACCCTCAGCAACCATGGTGTTGGTAGCAGCAGAAGTTCGAAAGCTAGTTGTTCCAGCTACCTCTGGGAGTGCAAGGACGAACTTTTCATCAGTCTCTTCTTGTGTTGTTCCACCATAATGTTGTTTATTGTCACTTGCTGCTCTATGTGCTGGAATGTTCAGTAGAAATGCTTCATGCATGCCTGCATGCGTGCCTACCGCTGTCTGTATAGATGAACAAAAACTGCTTTGAGTAACTGCTTTGTGCATGCTATCATCTCCAATGTCCTGGAAAGTTTGAACAAATGCATCGGCAGCAACCGAAACAAACGCGGTGGCGTTATCAGTATCACCGCTGTTTGTCGAATCTCCCAACAAACGCCCTCTTTCCTCATCCTGATCGTGGTACCCGGGAATAGAAGTTGATGCGTTTTCGTCTGCATGTAATAAGTCGACGAACTCCTCTTCTGTTATACCTGGAATTAGATGTGTTGCTACAGTCAAATCAAGAACACCCTCAATGCATGGAGCTGCAGCATGATGTGGTTGATTATTATTTTGACTGTCGTCACATTCCAAAAGCTGATCAATTACGCGTGCTGACGCCTCTAATACAAAATCAGTGCCATCACCTAACTCAAAGCCCGCCGCTGCCACAGTAGCGGGGATGGACAGTGTCGCTATGTCTACATGACGATGCTTCTCCTTATCAACGTCCATAATGCTATATATGGCAAGCACTCTTCCTCTTTGTACCAACTAGAAGCAAGCAAAAGCAACTACCAAAGTATGCAATGCATGCATTTTTTGAAGCTGAAGCAAATCGAAAATGCTTACGCGTAACATTACCGGTAACATTACCGGTAACAACGTAACAAACGTAACAGAGCACACACCAAGCAACACCAAACACCAAACACCAAACAACGCCGCAGCCTCGCCGCAGCTCTGCTGCAATGATATTGCGTAGTCAAGATGGATAGCACCACTTGCACCTCTAATAGACCATTGGGGGCAACGGGCGCCGATCAATATTCATATTTTCACGATGAGTCTGCCACCATAAAGCTCTACCCCGCTGCATCCACTTCATCACGACCGTGGTCAATGAACGCTCGAGTATATCTAGAATCTTCCTCAACTCTCAAATCTACAACTCCTCTTGCTGGCGTTGAACAGACACACACTCCATTCTCGGACAGTGTATTAAAATTGATCTCACGCTATTCACTGCGACGTTTGCTCATACGGGTAGGAGATGTGGCTAGCACGAGCATAACTGATAATAATGACATACATAATGACGTTGAGCAATTGCTTCGAGAGGAGCGGGCCAGAGGACCATCTGGTACTTCTGTGCTGGCCTCATTTATCGAAACAAAAAATGAAGTGGAGAACCACAACAACATCAACAGCAAGCGGCAGTCAAAAGACGATTACCGATACAAATACGCATCTCTGCTTCGATATTTGCTAGACAACAATCTGTTTCCACCATGTGGAGCTCCTTTAGATTCAGTACGGGTGAGGAAACATGGACATTCTACAATCGTGCAATCACCCAAGAATGAAACAAACACGAAGAACAATATTGTGGAAGTGGAATCCTTCTTGGCTGCTGATGCCGCTACCTTTTGCAATCCTGGCATACATGCTCTCTTGCTATCCAAGGGAGCAAAAACTGGAGAAGGAGGTTGGGGAGCTGCTGCAAATAATGGAGCTTGCCACCCTGACGAGAATTGGGGTTTGTTTGATTCATTATTTTCATCTTCTTCGTCATCATTATCGTCATCGGTGGTACTGTCAGATCTGTTGCTCAGATCTTCATTAGATTCAGTTCTTCCATCATCTTGGGAATCAAAGCCAAACAAGCGACACTCCATATGGATAGATTTAGATGTATCCGATTCGTGCTATCATTCGCAGATAGGGCCAGAAGAGGACGAGTGTATGATACGTGTCACAAGGGGAGCCTCTTATCAAATTGGGCTCCCTTCTCCAACTTCACAACATGCCGGCGGAAACGAGCAAAGACACATTCTCAATTTATCTCTTGGTGATCTCATCCTTGGCAACAAGAGAGAAGGATCGAAGGCATGGTATCCATGCCCATTGTCTGATTCTAGTAAAGTTTCGCTGTACACGCCGACTGGCTTCACAAACAAGGTTGCTGCAGGAACAGGTTTGATCAATAACGACACTAATGGTAATATTCATGGAGGGAAATCGGAATTCAACGCATTGACATGGGAAAATGGATATTTTGATTTCAGTGCACCATGGACACAATTATTTCAAATTGAACAAGGTAGCAACGATGGAATATCCTCCTCTAAATTTGGAATATCAAGAACAGTACAGAGACCTCTTGGGTTGTCATCTATTGGGACTATCGCGTCTGTCTTTCGCTACGACCAAACCGCTTCGCAACACAATTCCCCTCCGGTAAAAGTTGAGTCTTTCGATGTGTTGCCTGGAGCACTTATCAAACCGAAGATACATACTTTGAGAATGGTATTGTACGAAGGTGGAGGTGCCGGCAGAGATCGTTTTATTCCTCCCTTGAATACGAACGAATGCTCTTCCAACCAATCCAGTTCTTTGAGGTGCTCTGAAGTGATGTTATCTGATTTGAAGAACCACAATTTACTGCTGAACCCAGATGGTACTTGGCTAATCGAGCGCACGGTGATGCTAAATCCAGACTCTTCATTGTGGATGATGGTTGATTTTGACGAAGCCTATCTTCCTTTTCAGAAGTTCCCTGCAGATGCCAACAGAGGAATTGACGCTTTCCCTTCTCGTGCGAGATTTTCAATCGAAGCAGCAACGCCGATCACACTATACTCATCTTCTCTTCTTCTACTGCCACCGGTGCCGGATATGAGTATGCCTTTTAATGTGATTTCCCTGTCTTGTACTCTATGGGCTTTTGTGCTGGGTTCACTGCTGAACATCTTGGTAAAGAGAGCGACTGAATCCGTAAAAACTGATTTCACTGGCGAGAAAGAAAAGAGACCAATAGACAAGCTGAAGGAGAAGTTCAAGGACAAGATTGGTAGATTGAAAAGTGTATTTAGGAAGAAAGCAAAGGCAAACGCAGCCACAACCGCAGATGAAACTGCTGAAACGGATGCAAATAAATGAAATAAGCAATAATAATACACAAAGTCAGTACAATATATGAGGAAAGAAGCAGGAGCATTCATTTACCAGTGCAGCAAGAGACTTCGTTCCCTTGGCAAAATGGTAGGTATTTAGGGTAAGAGCTACTCCTACGTAGCACTGCCTGAGAAAGTTTCGCGTCGCATCACGCATCAATCATGATCATTGATCATAAGTATTGCATTGCATTTTGCTTGTTGCCCGTGGTACTTATGTGTCGCTCATGAAATGACAACGCCGTCAATATTAGTGCAGTTGCGGGAGCGGAGCAATGACCGATGATATCGAAGTCATCGACTTGCTGAGTGATAGTAGCTCCAGTGGCCATGAAGTTGCCTTGAAATCAGGCGATTCTGTCATTTCAATCAGCAGTAGCAGTAGTGTTGCAAATAATGATGTATCATCGAAAAGAGATGCGCCGCTACTATCCGGCCGCTCAACGAGGAAACGGTGTCCACCAAATCGTCTCATTGAAAGCACAGATGCAAACCATAAACCCAAAAGGAAGACTAGGAGGAGGCCCACATCAAGATATGACAATGTCGAACAAGCTTCTAGATCACATGTTTATTATGGAAGAAAGAGACCAGTTGAAATGCTTACTGCAATACACAAGGCCAGAATAGCTCTGTCATCAAACGACGTGAAGAATGACTCTGAATTCATTGGGGACTGGTGGGATATCACTTCACGTTTCAGTGGAGGCGAGAATGATCAAATGCCCTCCAAGCCGCCGCCGCCGCCGCTGGAGCAACAATGCCCGTTCGTACCTGACAGTGTCATGGTCACTAGCGATAATGAACAAACTGTATCTTCTGGTGTAACGCTTGAACCAGCACTTTCAGATTCAGAGGTTGAAATAATCAGCATGTCAAGTACAGTTGAATGCCACACCTGTGAGAGACACTCACTACACCTTGGGCTAATAGAACGATTGTTGGAAAATGTGAAGGCAATACCAACTTATTGTGATGACGAACAATTCATTACTGAGTTCATCGCAAAAATCAAAGCATTACTTGACGAAATGGAGACAGATGCTGACTCTGGTAGAAGTATTTTTTACCACGAGTGCATTGGAAGTGGGCAGTTTAATCCTACATTCACTACTACAAAACTGCTTCAGGTATTTGATGGCCTGTGTCAGATATGCAAAATAGCGACGAAATCTGACATTAAATGGAAACACGTGATCCAGCAATTATTCAAGAAGTCTGGTCAGTGTGGCGTTATTCTTCGCATACTTCATCTGGCAACATATGAGCTGATTGTGTCCAGAGGAAATGTTCAACACGATCTTGATCAGGTGTTGGCAGTATCATTCGGGCTGCAGATGATTGCATCAATGATGAGAAACATCTACTCTGACTCACGATTAAAGCTGCAAGATACCGCATGCTCTTCTTTATTTCTCGATCGACCTCTAGAATGTTACAGAATGTGTGTGAAGAGGAACTGTAGACTGGACAATAGAGGTGTCACAGCCTGTCAATCTTGTGGATTACGGTTTCATAAGAGTTGTTTTGCTCGTGAAGTCGATGTGTTTGATAAATGCTGCCCTGCGTGCAAGGCTGCTGCATCCCTCCTCAAAGCATGTAAAGAGAGCAATCTTGCAGAGATATACTCCCTAGTCGTTGAAAAGGGAGCTTCACCTTTACAAGTTGTAGAGTCTGGCTCCTCTTTTGAAACAGCTCTGCACGCCTCAATTCGTCGCAACAATTACAATTTGATGTCAATGTTGCTGTTTAGTGCGTACCTTCTCTTAAACTGCGACGACAGCCTGAAGGATTGGAATTTTCCATCCATAGCCTGGGGAAGAGATTCAAGCAAGCTCACCCCATTTGAGAGAGGCATTGATATTTGCTTAAAAGATATGAATGCAAAACCTCCCACGGAAATATTGCTGTTACTAAGGAACCGAGGGGTTGATAGAGGATTAGTAGATATTCGACTTGCACTAGAGAAACGACATAAAATGATTCAAGTGATGAACAGCATGAATGAATCAGAACTCCTTCACTCTGACGCAAGCATGGGCGTGGAGTCTGTGCCCGTACGAGTGAGCGAGTCTGCTTCATTGAAAACAGACTTCTTCTATGTATCAAGGTCTGTTGAATCTAGAGAGACTGCTATTCGGTGGTTCGATTGTCGCTCTGGTAAAAAGAAATGCTTATCTTCCTTTCAAGGAAATTGCACTAAAGAGAAACTGAAGAAACTGCATCGTGATCAGAGCCTACCACCGTCATGGCGAGCCTACTGTAATTATCTATGTTCTTCAAAGGCATGCTCATGTCACATTGAAGGTTTGCGCTTTGGTTTGGAGATCTTTGAAACGACTGGCAGAGGACTCGGTCTTCGTACAGCAAAAGGAGTATCGATCAAAAAAGGCGACATAATTTGCAACTATGAAGGAGAAATAGTATCGGCTTTGGAGGCCAAGAGGAGAGACGAGGAGCATGCCAAAGCAGGAGAGATGGGCTCATACACCATAAACTTGGATGAGAGAGGAGATGTTTGCATTGACGCCACACTAATGAGGTCTGCCTCCGCTTTTATCAATCATTCTTGTGCCGAAAGCAATACATATTTATTCAGAGCTCTCGGGCATCATTTGGATGAAAAGTTTCCATTTTTGGTTTTTCGTGCAAAGCAAGATATTGGTGAGTTACAAGAGCTCACTTTTAACTACGTGAAGGGGATGCCTGATGGTCAAAAGCCAAGAGGGCTATGTTCCGAATGCAATCGTGAGCATTGCTTATGTCGTCAATGCACCGAAATAGAGCACAAAAAGCACGGTTTCATGATTTGAACTTGCTATAACTTATATAAAGTGCTTCAAGACTTGTAGTAACTATGCATGTCAAGTTACTCAGTTGCCAAATCCCACGGAACTGTCGTGGTGTGCGCTGGACCTCTTTTCATCCACAGCTGCATCTCACGAAACGCCTTCGTGGAGATGAGACCTTCGATGTTTTTGTCGGCAGCGAGTAGAGACTGAACTATATTGTATTTGGCTTGTCGCCCCTCATTTGTGGACTCATTGTCTTGGTTGAGGAGCCATTCCACGAAAATACTGTTACCATCTTCTCCTTTATACAACAGTAGCATTCTCACACAACAACCACGCGAAGCCATCGCCCTCAACACGTTGTATGCACCCAGTCGCTCTTCCACAAAAGGAGATTTGGCAGATGCCAACAAGCATTCTGTCGGATCTTTTTGATTATTTGCTTCGCCGAATGCATGATACAGTGAGAGGGAAATATAATCACTAGGTCTAGTGCATGCGTCCTCCTCCTCTCGCCAAATTCCAGGTTCAATGACCTGAGATAATGATGACAATATGGCTGATTTCAGTTTCGGCTGCGACGAGCGACTAAGAAGTGAAAGCCAGCCATGTAACAGCGTCGTATCTTGAAGTATAGACTTTGACATCTCTTCAGTTGACGTTGCACAAGAAGCAACCAGATTCGAAACAGCATAGATATACGACAGCCTCTCACTCTCTCCTCTTGGCTCTAGTGCATGCAGTGCCTTTTGAAAGCATTCCAAGAGCGAATAGAATTTGGTTTGTGTGGATTCCACGACTGAATTCGAAGAAGAAATTCCTACACGACATATTTCAGTTAACAGGCGCAATGCAGCATACCCATTGATCGGGTCAAACTCAACATTCTCACTAGAACTTCCAATCAGATAGAGCAGACCGTTATGCAATTCATCATTTCCTAATAGAAATTCAGCCCTCTCACTTGTCATGGGATAATCTTTGTTCTCTACAGCTAGGACTTCCAGCGCATCCAAGGCTGTCATTTGCAGCAATGGATCCTTGTTCGGGAAGGCAAGTGCAAGATGAAGCAGTTTGTTCATGACACCACCTGTATCATCACTTAGAGCCAACGCCACCTCTTTACCACCCAATAAACAAACATCAATCATCAATGCTGCAATCCTCATTTGCGCCGTGGAGGATTCACACAGTTTGTCTTTCTGTTGTTGCTGTAAGTATTTCCACAGTGTTGCCAAGTGTTGAAATAACTGCTGACAAGTATTTGACTTGTGGTATTCGTGATTGTCCCATTTGCACAATGCAAGAAGGGCAGCATGCGCATCGGTAGCTATACCAGTTTGCGTATCACTATTGGGAGCGACCAGCAGCTTGGCCAAAGCCAGGATGAGAGCATCGCAGACTTCATATGGTTGCTCACTGGTATCCATTTTGGTAGTGTCAAAGTTGTGCTCAATGTCGCGACGGATCGCAGAAGCAGCGATATTCATATATTTCTTCGGATATGCTTCGACGAGATGAACTAGGATCGAAAGGGAGTTATTTGGATCTGTTTGAGGCAGCCACAGCTTCGGTAGGAGAGCAGTTACAACTCCATCAGGACCAGACAGCTTTGATTCCAGTATCGACGCATCTGGAGATGATGCGCTGCTGTCATTTAGCGATGTAGCAAATGCAGCCAGTGCTTCTTCAACATCTGATGGAGGCACCATACTTATTAGATCGTTATTTGATTGTGTTGAATGGCTACCATCTACTTTTAAGTATGCACTCGTCATGGTCGAGATCGAGATCTTTCGGGAGGGTTCGAAATCGGAGGGAAGCAGGAAGCTGGGGAAGAGAGAAAGACCCGTTTTCTGGCTTGCCCCTCTCGAGAGTAGCCCGTTATCGGCACAGCAGATCTGATCAGATCTTTTTCAGTTCGGGTTGGGCGTCGGGCGGCGTTGGCGTTTGATTGCGTTGCATTATTTTGCATTGATGATAGATAGTTGTCGCTGCAATGGATGGAAACACGGCAGTAGGATGTTGTGCCGTCTGCGGCAAGAGCGGATCAAGTCTCAAGATTTGCACAAGATGTCGTGATGTGCATTATTGCTCCATTGACTGTCAGAAAACCCAATGGCCGGAGCACAAGTTGACATGCAAGCCCAGTGAGTGATTTCATGTTTAGTTTTTGATTTGCTATTACATGTGCTGATCATTATTCATGACTCATATGTGCATGTATTTCATCTTTTAGACTACTGGCGTGAAGCAAATGACGCAATAGACCGTTGCATTGAAGACGAGGCGCTAGCTCCACACGAAGTGAAAACATTGAAGCTTAAGTTGAAATGCATCGTAGGCGAAATGAATAATCTCGACAGGGACCGGAATCCCGAGGTGTCAGATGAAAGTTTGCCTGATGTTTTTTGTATGTATGCCCTCGCAAATTTGTTTGCCATAGATAGGGGTGTATTCGTTCAGATGAAAAACAATAAAGAGCCCATGTTTGGATATGTCAAGTCAAATGGATCAGTGGATAGCATGGGCGGTGTCGATATGGATGCTATGAAACGTAACTGGAAAAAGAAGAGGGCTCAAAAATTCGATGTTCAACTAGTTGATGTTGACGCTGATGGGGATGAAGAGTTTGGTGATATTGTTTCTGTAGAGGCACATCAACTACGAATGGTTCCGATTAGAGACAAGAGGCAATCGAAGTATTCACATTTATATGAAGACATACCAACTGGAGTTGATCCCGATGATTTCGTGTTTGAAAACGACTCTTTACCAGAAGGAGTTTCCTGGCAGTATTTGGAAGGAGATAAGTGGATCAATTACCCTTATGGATTGTCCAGTCGGATTGAGTCTCTCTACGGTCACAATTCTCCACACTATTTGTATACTCCAGGCAACCCGCACACTTCTGGTGCGTATGTACACTCAGCCGCCATGGGGCAAGAAGTCGGCAACGCAAGATGTTCCTTCTTTCACGACACTTCTACTCGGCAAATCATCTTTGAGGTGTCGAACCGTGGAGTTTGGGTGCAGACACCCCATAGCCAAACTGATAATTTTACCGAGAGGGACTTTTATGCCGGCATGACAAGAAGGGTGAGAAGAGTCGGAGGGGAGCCTCGTGCTGGTGGTGATAAAAATGGACATAAGCAGCAAGTTAGGGACATTTTTGAATCTGGTATGATTGACTGGACAGATTGCCGAGAGAAATGCGGCTTGTGTGGTAAGACTGATGGTCCTCTCACCGTGACCGACTGCTGTGGTGTCACCATTTGCGATACGGAAGGGCAGTATCAAATAAACTCGTATGAAAGGGAAGGTCAGTGTGCTCGAAATCATCGTTTGCAGAGTATCTGTGGATTTCATGACGCTGAGGGTCACGGTGGGGAATGGAAAACGTGCAAAGCTTGTGAAGATTTCTTTCATCCATATGATTATGCAGTAAAGGCCACATCTCAGGCTGTTGGTGGGACAGCAAGGAGATACAACTTCGACGACAATGTGCGTTCTGACATTCACCCCGCTGATGTTCCGTTTCCAACATGCCATAAATGCGAAGCTCTTGTCAATACTACTGAAGAGAGCGTTCGTACCCTCTCCATGCGAAAGGGTTTCAGTGGCGGTAGAGTTACCTGCGGTGGATGTGGTGGTGGATTTGGCAAGGTTGTGATGGGGTGATGCCTGGAATGTAGAACTTACACAACCTAGTTCGTCAATGGCGCCTACTCTACTATGAGTTGTTTGATCACGTCATTGCATCATCTCAGAGTTCATCTTAGAACCATAGTAATGTACGAACTCTATTACATCCAGATAACCTCTACCGGCGCATCATCACAAAGTCCTCATCGTAGTTCCTCCATTCTTCTCTCTCTCTAGAGATAAGCTCTCATCCTCCAATTTGACAGCACATGTGCTGTCAAAGCAGGTTTTGCTCTGAGCGCTGAGCGCGTCTCTGCACTTATGTAGCTTGCATTATCCAAGCTTCGGAGAAGTGAGGGCTGAAGTGTTTTTTTGAGTTGAGGGAAGAGGGGCCGCGCTGGAAATTTGCATCTTGTTGTTGTTGTTGTTGTTGTTGTTTTTCAGACTAGTACATAGCATGTAAGGGTAATGTAAGGGTAATGTAAGGGTAGTCAAAGCTTGATGCAGGAGGGAGCCGTCCGTCCCATGGCCCACGCACAAAAAAGATGCCAGAGATACGTAGTGATGTGACATGTTACGTGTGAAACTCAACTAAAATGTGTGTAGGAATTCTATGTATGTAAAGGTAGATAGATAGTATTTCAAAATACGTACTGTTAGGTTACAGCAACTGTCTACCTACCTAAAGGCCCCAAGACGCTTCTATCTACCTAAAGCCCCCAAGACTTTCTTCTACCTAAAGGCCCCAAGACATCTTCGATGATTGGCGAGTTTCCTCCAAACCATCTGCTCTGTTCTGCCATAATTTTTGCGCCCAAAAAGTTCAAGATGTCAACACTCACAGCTCCAGCGCAACGCTGCTCAACATTATGTAACAAACGCACCGCCGCCGCTCTATTCTTCGATCAAACCCTATCACCCGGCAACTCCTCTGCCAAGCGGTCTAAGTGGAAAGATGTTGATCCCCTCACAAGAAAGAATGAATCATTATCTCTCCTTCCATCAAGCTCTAAGACGGATTGCGTTGATGATAATCAAGATCTCCTGTTGGCTGGGTGCCTCTCAGATTTGAATGACATGGGTGATGCAGTTGTAGGTGATGCCGGCGGCATCAATCTAAATTTGAATGACATGGGTGATGCAGTTGTAGGTGATGCCGGCGGCATCAATCTAAATTTGAATGACATGGGTGATGCAGTTGTAGGTGATGCCGGCGGCATCAATCTAAATGATGTTTCCATGTCCCAACTTTTGGAGGATTTTCAAGGCGAAGATGGTGCTTTTCTCCTAGGCATCGACCAAGTTGAAGACGATGGAGGTCCTCCTTCACTAGCATGTCCTTCTCTCCACGGTTCAGAGACTAGTCCTTCTCTCCACGGTTCAGAGACTAGTCCTTCTCTCCACGGTTCAGAGACTAGTCCTTCTCTCCACGGTTCAGATACTAGTCCTTCTGAGTATGCAGATATCACCCATGATTCAGAGGACAAAGAAAAGTCAACGAAGCCGAAAAATGTTGGGGTGGTATTTTTTTTGGGTCATTTTGCATCAGTGAAGAACAATTTACCAAGGTGTACATCAGTTGAATGCAATTTATGTTGTGAGGCTGCTGGTGAAATATACTGCAGAGATTGTAAGTTCAAATCAGCAGCTGCTTATGTGCCTTCTAATAATAACGCTGAAGGTATCAATGATGATGATGCTGGTCTTGCTGAAGGCAATCGTGGCGTTACTGAATCAGTTGAGTATGCCGCCTTAATGTCAAAGCCTTGTCATTCCCCAGCATCAAGACGGAATGGCAACACATACCTCTGAAACCAGATAATTCCTTTGTCAGAATTACATGTACAACATCAGAATTGTAATTCTGGAACAGCATTAATTCTGGGGATGGTCCTACCAATCAGAATTACGCAATTTATGTATCAGAATTAGACATACATGTGTATCAGGATATTTTGTGTCAGTCATCAGAATTAATTCTGATTCGATCTGATTTAATTCTGATTTATTGACATTTCATTTCATGACACACAGAATTATCCATGACATTATCCATAACATGACACAACATGACACACAAAATGTAACAAAGCTTTACTACTACTACAACTACAATATTGTACTCCTACCGAAGAACATGACTCTTGTCTAATACCAAGTGACGCATGCACATGGTAAGCTAATCATACATCGCTGAATATGCTGTCATCTCTGAAAGTCTGATGGTGGCAGAGGAGTGAGCCAAGGGGTTGTTACAGCTTTTAACGCTGAGGAGAATAAATGTCAACAACAACAACAGAGACAGTTTAGCAAATGATATACAATGCGTGAAAGAATCTGTTGAATGACACATAATACTCTTACCTTGTTACTTCCACCAACGAGCACACTCAACTGAAGAGACTCCGACGATGATAGGAGCAATGCTTGTGGAGCGATGTGTAATGGCATTTGGCGAAGAAGGATCGATGCAGTCATGTTGTCAGAGGGACGTGGTGATATCATGAAAGATGTATTACTTCCATCAAGAAGCACACATGACAAAGAGACTCAACGACAGGAGCAATGCTTATCTCTTACATGAAAAGGGACCACGGAAATAGTTAGAGAATGATGTTGGTATGTGAAAGATCTAATACATGCTGTGCCAAAGACTCACCTCTTTAATCCTGCGCCGAGCCAGGAGAATGCCAGTTGCACTCAGCTCTTAAGACAAACAGGGACAACAGAAATAATTGTTAAAGGAAAGATATCAATATGTAAAAGAATCACAACATGCAGTGCCAAAGACTCACCCCAAAAGGCCCATTCAACAGTAGAGACGTGTGCTATCGCAGTGTCATCAACCACAAAGGAGCATGCAACTCGACATATTGCCAGAGAGGAGGGCAATTGAGGTATTGCCAAGGAGAACGCGCTACTTCCAACAAATCACACCTGAAGAGACTCTGACGACAAGAGCCACGAAGATGGTACCTGCGTCAACCATAGCATTGAGACATAGATATCACAATGCCATCTGCCAAAGCATGAGACTTGAAATGTTGCGAGGAATGTGCTGCTATTCCCATCAATGCACAACTGAAGAAGAGACTTCGACGACAAGAGTTCAAGAGCCATGTAGATATAGACAAGTAATACGTCCTCGATGAACAATATCTTGTTCCTGCGCCGAGCCAAGAGGATGCCAGTTGCACTCAGCTCTTATGAAAAAAGAGACAACAGAAATAGTTTAGGGAATGGCATCGGTATGTGAACGAGTCACAACATGCAGCGCCAAAGACTCACCCCAAAAGGCCCATTCAACAGTAGAGACGTGTGCTATCCAGCGTCATCAGCCACAGAGGAGCATGCAACTCGACATATTGCCAGAGACGACGAGCCGTCCCACACCCACCAAAGCATAACTGAAGCTGAAGTGACTCTGGCGACAAGAGCCATGTAGACGAGCCGCCCCGCTTCCACCAAAGAAGAACTGAAGAGACTCTGACGACAGGAGCCATGTAGACGAGCCGACTTGCTCCATTCCACCAAAGAACAACTGAAGAGACTCCGTTGTGAGAGTTGTGCAACTCCCACACCGACCAAAGCACAACTGGACTGAAGCTGAAGTGACTCTGACCACGAGAGTCATGTAGACGAGCCGCCCCGCTTCCACGAAAGAACAACTGAAGAGCTCTGACAAGAGCCATGTAGACGAGTAATGAAGTCTGCAATGAACACTCCACTTACACAGGAGAGTCAGACGAGACTTTAACGACAAGAGTTCAAGAGCCATGTAGACAAGTATACGTTGCAATGGACAATATGCTTGTTCCTGTGCCGAGCCAAGAGGATGCCAGTTGCACTCAGCTCTTACGATAAAAAGGGACAACATATATAATTGTTAAGGGAATGATATCGGAATGTGAATGAATATAAAACATACAGCACAAAGACTCACCCCAAAAGCAAAAGGCCCTTTCCACAGTAAAGACATGTGCTATCGCTATCGCAGCGCCACCAGTCACCAGCCACAGAGGAGCACGCAACTCGACGTATTGTGAGAGATGTGCAACTCCCACACCGACCAAAGCACAACCGGACTGAAGCTGAAGTGACTCTGATGACAAGAGACATGTAGACGAGCCGCCCCGCTTCCACGACAGAACAACTCCTGCGATGAACAACTCTTGGTCTTGGCTCCCCTCGACCAAATCACACCGAAAGAGACTCCGATGAAAAGAGTAAAGATGGTAATTGCAACACTTGATGCATTGCGAGGGATGTGCTGCTACTCCCAAAAACACACAACTGAATAGCCTCCAATGAAAATAGCCATGTAGAATGTAGACGAGTAGTACGTCCACAATGAACATTCCGAGATGAGACCACCCATGATCCAACTTCAATATCAATTCCTGCAATAAGATTACTACCAAATCGACCAAGAGAATGTACAAAGTCGCTAGCAGAATCGTCCTCCAACGTGAACGCACCACACCATCAGCAACGGAGACAACGAACCACGATTTCCGCCAACTCTTCTGGCGTCATGATGAGAAATAACTCGGATGAAACAATACAGAAGGCACAAAAACCAACTTGCGAGTGTGTCTCCAACAAAGAGCAGTGAAATTGTGAGCTTTCAGTTTACCGCCGAAAGTACTCCAACTTCACTGTGGATCTCTTATATGAAAAGAGGTGATTAGATTGCAGCAAATTTCCCGTGGGCCTCTCTCCATTCCCGTCCACGTATTGTGCTATTACAATCCGCTTTCAAGATCACAACCACTCCGGTTGTCGAAGTGCCGGCAGTCAAATTGCTGTAAAATATTCGCCTCCAAACACAACACGCGGGCCGATTGATTGTATTTGTCTGTTATTATTATATCTGAGTTAATCACAACAACGGCCGATAAAAAGCGAGTAGTTACGTCTGGTTCGATGACAGTGGGAAAGCGGGTGGAAGTAGTGCATATAACGACGTTTATGTAGTAGCTTGATAATAAGTGCTGGCACCGCAATGTGCCGGTTCGAGAGAGGACGTGCTGCGGCGGTATTATTGTACAAAAAATAATTGAGATGACGAGTTAACTTCCCCATGTTGTATTAAAAACTCAAAATAATGATTGTCACCTTTTAATTTCACGTACGCAGTGGTGTGATGACAGCGATGTCCATCACCATCATGTGGTGGCGGTGTTGAACGAAGTGTAGCGGCGTTGGGGTCCGGGTAGTAGTTGGATGAAGTGGAGGACACGCTGCAGCCAAAAAATAATCAAAATGATGACTTAACGACTTCCATGTTGTCACTAGAAACATGAGTGCCGTCTCCCTGGTAGTCGTCTTCGGCCTGGGGATGCTCCGCCGGCTGCGCCGCTGATGACAGGGATGTCCATCATGTGGTGGCTGTGAGTTATGTTGAGGGAAGGGTCCGTGCCCAAGAGCTCTTGTCCGTGCCTTGTTGATCATTGTGGCGGTTGACGGTTGATTTTTTGAATTTTTTGTGGTGGCGGCTGTGCTCGCTCATTGCTCGCTCATGCCTGCAGGCAAAAAGATGGATGTCTCAGTTGTTATTTGGGAGTGTTTGTTTGATGCAAAGGCAAACAATTGGGCTGAGAACCTATTCCAGAGCGAAGAGACACCTTGAGTCTGATGTGACAATACTTAATTCTGATCAATACCGTTTGGTCAGAATTAAAACTGAACATCAAAATTAACTTTTATCAAACTAGGGTTAATTCTGACTCGACAAAGTTAAATTCTGTCACATCAAAAGTAATTCCGACAGGATCAAGATAAATTGCAACAACGCGATTATCAGAGTTCAGAGGTATGAGCGATTCTTCGCTGTGGACAATCTTGGTGACTTTAACAGCAACTTTCAGAATATTGTTTGTTCCAAAGGCCGTGATCATCAGATTTCTTCCATCCCGCTCATTGTGTATGTTATGATGTTGGCTCTTGGTTTTGAAAAGACTGAAAAGGAGTTGAGAGAAGTAATTTGTGGTATGATATTGGAGGAGAAAGTTCCCAAGTACAACAATTTTATCTTCAATAGACTAGAAAAGTTGGGGCCCATGAGTAGGAACAAAGACGCATTGAAGAGAGTATCAGTAGTGGTTTGGGCGTCTATGTTTGCTTTGGACTTACTCGCGTATGCTGAGTCAAGCAATGAAGTTGATAAGCTGGCCAATGTCTGTTTTCTTGATGAAAAGCTGGTTGAAATGAATAATGCAGAAGTTGTTCGCCTATTTGCATCGTTAGGGTACTCAATCGATCTGTGCTCTCGTGTATTTGAACATGATATGATGCAACGCACTGTAATGGTATCATGTAGTCGCTATTTGACGAAGTTGAGCAATTATTCGGGGCCGTCCAAGGTACGCACAGCATTCAAGTGTTCTCTTGTTATGTCTGTTTTGAATGGTGGCATTTCTGTTGGTTTCACTCCTGAATTAGGTGGAGATGCTCAATACCTATCAAAACTGAATCCGTTTATGGAGGATTTCTGTGAGGTGGTGCGTTCTGGTTCAGAAGAAAGTCTGCGGCATTATCTTGATTTGATGATAGGCAGTCTTGTACAGCCTGACCAAGCAGTGGAGGTTGTTTATTGCGAGGAGAATAAGACAGTCCTGGTGATGCCATTGTTTATCTTGGCTTATCTTGCCCATTTGAAGCGTACTGTTTTAAAGTGTGACACAGCATTTGAATGTCGCTTGCTTGGAGCTTCAAATGACCTCAATGTTGTAAATGCATCTGGCGAAGCAATCAAGCAACCATCCTTTGCCAACTTTCAACTCAAACCATCGGTGGAGTACGCAACTGATTTAGTGAAAATGCTTGTGTCTACCTTCAGCCAGCGTCCATTGTCATGCATTCTTGGTTCGGGGATATCTGGTGAAACAGGGACCTTCTCTTTTAACTTCACACCGCTCGAGGGAGACACAGTATATCTTGGAAGTCTTGTGGCAAAAATTGCGAAGTCACCCCAGCAATATATGAATGATCCGCGGTTCAACTACGTTGTGAGGAAGTTCCATCATCTTTTTGCAGAAGTTCTTTCTGTGTCTAATAAAGAAGGTATAGTGACATCAAAGAATGCTGCATGCTTGACCGCTGGGGTATCATTATCGGAAGATGAGTTTCCTGTCTTGCGAAATAGCAAAAGTTTTTGATTGTCCATTGAGGTTTATGTTATATAATTAATTCATGTTGTATGTGTTTTTACTAAATGACGCTAATTAGTACTTAGTTTATTGACTCAAAGTAGACTCAACGTTATGGCGTTTGGCGCAATGCATTCGGTCTAATGATTGCTAATGTAAACTGGACACATGATGAAAGCAGGTATGGCTTAGAGTTTTCTGGACAGTGATGGCTTAAGAGACTCAAGACAATTTGGCTTGACATAAGCTAGACAGTTTAGATTACAAATGAAAGCTCTAACTAGCTCATAACTTATAAGGAGCAAAAGTTGCCACATCAAAACAGTCGTCTGTTGCAATAGTTGAAGAACATGGTATCTTTTCCTTATCATGGTGGTGTTTATGAAGGACATATCAAATTGGTCAAAAATAAAGCGAATGGTAAGAAGAAAGCAAGAGCTCGGAAATACAAAATGATCCCCCATGGGAGAGGCATTTACAAGTTTAATGGTATGGTATTCAATGGAATTTTCCGTGATGGTTTTGAGGACGTAGGGAGGTTGACTTGGCCGGATGGAACCTCCTTTGTTGGCAAATTCAATGCAGGCTATCCGGAGCCAAAAGTACTACAAAGTCTCCATGACAAATGCCTTCTAAAGAAACAAATTAAGGAGTTGCAGTCAAAGTTGATTTTTAAGCAAGCGGAACTTGACGATTCCATTGAAGACCTTGATATTGAGAAAGAAACAACTATGGCGCTCGCACTCACACTTGATCGGTGCCAAACAAAAATGGAAAGAGTCTTTGAATTGGCCTCAGTGCGAAATTGTATTACTGTGGCTGAGATTCATCATATTTGTTCCGATTAGAGTTTACTCCTCTATAAATGTATAAGTATCTACCTGTCCACTCTGAACATATCACTAGCAACGCCAATGTAGGAGTTCCGACGGTGGCTCATGGTGGGTGGTGGTGGTGGCTGGTGGGCTGTGGCGCGCTGGTGGTGGGTTTGTTTTTGAGCGGGGCTAACCGGCAGAAAACCTCCCGCCACTAATAAGATACCCATCCATCACTCACTCACATCTCCTACAACAGTTCTTTGTTCTTTGCTCAGTTGGCGATGGCACGGGGAGCTACAATACAGCAAACACAATCAGCACAAGTTCTGCATAATAATTCTATGGGGGATAGCACAACAACTTCATTCACTTTAGCGTCACCAACACTATCACCCATTTTTCAGAGAGTTAAGCACAATGACTACAAAGTCTACTGTAAGAGAGGACACAACGCCACAAGTTTGCACATACGTTTTCAAAATTCAAGATGACGATGAACATGAAGACAATGCAGATGTAATTAAAAATAGCATCCAATCGCTTCTTGGGTCTGAGCATGAAGTTATCTCACTAAGTAAAATGAGATTCAGCGCACCCTCCACTGATGACTCTTCAATTTTTCAACATGTGATAAAAGTGAAAACTAAATCACCAACACATGTCGCGACAAAGTTTATGGGCAATAATTGGGTGAGAGAGGATCACATTCTTTTCAAAGCTGGCAGGCCGTCAATCCCTACCAACATCTCAGAGAATACAAAAATTACTTAATGTATAATGGCGACGATGATGCGAATTAAGTAGGGTTATTGACTTTCGCATAATGTACCGTTATGGCTTAGCGTACTCTAGACAGTGGCTTAACATACGTTAGACAGAGTTCGGCTTGGCACATGTTAGACTGATTAGATGTGCAAATGAAAGCTCCAATATGCTCATAAATTATACGAAGCAAAAGTTGCCACAACAAAACAGTCGTCTTCAGTACAACTTTTGATTTCGTCTTCTCCCTTCTCAACAACACATACATTGTACATCACCAACAGATCATGGTGCGCAAGACAGCTAAGAAGAACAGAGACAACCCTACCACTTCCCCCTCTCCAACAAAGAAATGGAAGTGGACACCCGGTTCAGGATCTGTTATTATTTCCTCCAGTGGATCCAGAACTAGGGATATGAATTTGGACCTTGTCGAAACTTCTGTCGGTGGTGTTTTCATTGGGTTTTGCACCAAGGCTTGGGCACCTGATGAGTCAGCCTACTTATTTCCCATGGAAAAGGGTCTTAATGACACGGAGGATGGCGGAAACCTTGCCAAGGAATGGAAGTATGTACACTCATTCTTGCCTCGCAGAGATACTAACGTCGATGACGGTATCACTACTATGAAAACAAAGAAGGGATCCAAATGGGACTGGAAAGTTGTTCTCCTCCTTATTGACGAAGGAGATACTTCTATTGAGAAAGCAGGTCGCCACATTGCTCACTGCTTCAGCAAGTTTACAAGGAACAAGGATGTGATGGATAATCCGGAGAAATATACATTTAACAAGTGTTTTAGGGATCCTCAAGCATTGAACCATTACCTCCTTGACTTGGACGTTGCAAAAGTTCTAAAATCTCTTGTCTGCCATCAAGGTAGTGAGTATACATCAAAGGAGGATGTGATTCAAGACGAGGAAGTAATGGATGCTTTTTTTGGGACTTCTGAGGTTGGTAGGGCATACCTTGAAGATATGGAGGATGAGGACTGGGACTTTCTCCTGGATGGAGCAGACAACTAATTAGGTTTGAAGAGTTGGATTTAACGGTTGGAAGGCTGAAAAAGCTAACCTCTCATAATTTATTTATTTGGTATTTGTGAAGTGAATATATCTTTTCATCTCAAGAGATGGATTCAATGGTTTGTCCCTCCCGAAACTGTAATAACAGTTTGCGCATCTGTACATGCTTCTGTCAGCAGTGTGATTACAGCTCACAGTCGCATGCAGCATATCTCTTAATGCACATGAAACAGAAGGAACAGCAACCAACAAAGACTGAGTGCTCCGGTTGTTGCATGATAACAAGTCTACCTGACACACTATTGATGGCTGTCGCGTCATATTTGGATCCTCCAGATGTGTATAGTCTAGCTCAAACATGCACACAGTTTCATACTCCCTCAACCGAGTTGTCCACTCGTCACTTCCTATCACCTCCCCAGATTAAGCCTTTGGAATTTTTGCAGAACAATGAAGTGACCAATCTCGCATCCAGGCTGTTGCAAGAATCTCTAGTCCACGGGTTTAGTAGTGTGTTACAAACTGCTTTGTCCATTAATGAAGCAAGAAGAATTGTTAAGTTTCAGGAAGACGAATCAAACATGGGACGAAAAGTGCTTCTATCTGGCTCAGCTGCAGTACAAGCAGTCACAGGGAAGAGGTTTAAAGAGTTCGACCTAAACTTCCTCTGTAACAGACAGAGTGCTTCTGGCTTTAGGCAGCTTATGAGAGATTTTGGGTATTGCTGTGAAAGCGTGGTCCCTCATAACTGTGATCATGCAGAGCAATATCATTATTGTGAGGAACAAATTCTCCATGTTGAAACATTCGTCCCCAGAAAAGACATTGAAACTGTAGCAATATCTGTGTTAGTTGGTGAATACTACCGCGCTTGGAATGCCCAGCTTGCTGCCGTGGAAGCTGATGAAGAAGTCCCACATGAACTGGAACATATAGATATGTCGTTCTTGAATCATAGGAATCGATACCTGTACACTATCCAAAAGCACTCCCGATGCAGATTCCCCAAAGATTACCCAATTGCATTGACACCACCAAACAACTTCGTTGGGTCAGATGATGCTGACACAAGAAACAAATGCAAAAATGGCTCCATTCAGCTAGTTGTATGCTGGACTTGCCCCATGCTAGCAATTGCCAAGTACGATATGGACATCTGCAAGTCCAGGTTTGATGGCAAACATGTGCATATTGTTTCCATCAATGAAACATTCAGCTTCCGCACTAAAAGTGTCGACCACATGAAATTCATCAATTTTTATGTTCCAAACTATCTCAGCACTGCTGAAAATTACAATAACGATACAAACAAGGCACTTACCCATGTAAGTGTTACTGAAGCAACCAGTGATGATATATTGCAGATCATTTACTGTATGATGAAGACTGCGAAGAATGTTGACAGACGCACCCAGCTTACTGTCCTTGGTGCAGACATCTTTGCATTACTGTTCAGCGGGGGATACATTGACTCCTCAATGCAGGTGCATTTCCTTCTTATACACAACAACATAGTGACACTATTACAGCGTGCTCTCAAATATTGCGATCGCGGCATTGATGTTCCACTCAGTGATAATGTGAAAACACTTGTGGGTTATTATAGTATTCACCAGCAGCACCAAGACATGTTTGTCCCACCTTCAAAACGTATGAGGCATTGTTAGAGTATTTTGATTACACAAAAAGTTAGGTAGGATTGTACCTACCATACATCTTAGCTTAGGATCTCTTCTAAGTAGATATCTATCTCGTCTATGTAACTCTTCAACCTTCAACTCTTCATTCTTCATCTATCTCGTCACAATGTAACTCTTCAACCTTCAACTCTTCATTCTTCATCTATCTCCTCTACCCCTTCAACTCTTCATCTATCTCCTCTACCTCTTTAACAAAGCTGCTCTTCTTCATCCCTCTCTCTCTCTCTCTCTCTCTCTCTCTTAATAGAGAATAATCCTTACACCTCTCACGCTCTCTCGCCGCTTACCATACCTATCATCATCTTGCGCTAACCTTTGCCGGCACCGCACTATCACTTTCTGGGCTTAGCGTGTACTTCTTTTGTAAAGAAATAGTTTGTGATGGACTGTTGTTTATATTTGCTTCTTGCGTTTCCAGCCTCTTTTTGTTTTCTGAATGTTGAGACTGCCGCTTCTAAAACATGAACAAGCTTATTTTTCTCCGTGTATCTCAATTTAGTTACGTCAGTCACTCTTACTCTTAGCCTGGAACGGTAGTGTTTGGGAATGCATAAACCCAGCTCGCCCTTGTGATGTTGGTGCCATAAAAGGAGTTGCCTCAACTTAGCATCTTTGCATGTAAACGTCTTGAGTTTGGTGCTTGTACTATTTCTTGCAATCATATTTTTATGCTGTCTTGTCTCAAACATTCGCTTGTTTTGAACAATATAATGCAAGTTGGTGAAATGTACTCTGGACAGTTATGGCTTAACATACTCTGGACAGTTGGCTTAACCTACGCAAGACAGTCATGGCTTAACATACATTGGACAGTTGTGGCCTAGATAAGATGTGAAAAAGAAAGCTCCTACTATGCTCATAATGTACATTACATGCGTCGCCCGACCCCTATGACTTACCTCAGAGACGAAGTCAAGAAAAGAAATCAACAAGCAAAACTACCGACGAAAAAAGGGATTCTATCAAAGCGAAGTACTCCCCAGCTCAGAGGAAGCTCCGAAACATGTAGGCTCAAAGGACACGTCATTACAACCCAGCTCAAAGGTAACTTCAACACGATGCTACATACTCTCCTCCTGCTCAGAGGAAACTTGAGTACATCCAACAGAAAACAGCAACTGCCAAGGTCCGCAATAGCAGTTCATGTTGTTTGGACTAGCATAAGGGTAGATAAGGGTTATGTACTTACTGTAAGCTGCATCAAATGGATTTACATATTCTGTCTCGTCTCTCGTTTCTGAAGGACACAACTCTCACAAAAGTGTCACAGCTGTATGCAAATTTTGATGAAAATAGCATGCAACTATTTAGTAAGGCATTTTAAAGACCTATTCAACAATTTAACATACACTAATATCACACAAAGCCTTCATACTACATTTGCTTAGCATTGGACAGTTAAGTATGGCTACATACTGTAACGTACTTACTCTGACATACTTACGGCTAACGAACGCTAGACAGTACAGGTACATCAGTTCGGCTTAACCTACTCAGACAGTGGCTTAACATACATTAGGCAGTTGTGGCCCAGAGAAGATGTGAAAAAGATAGCTCATAAATTTTAGAAAGCGAATATTGTAACATCAAAAAAGACATCTTCAGTACTATTTGACTCATCTACAAATGCTTATCATCCCACGACATCTCGATAGATCAAAGCCAAAGCTCTACTCAATCGATCATCTCATACTTTTTTAGAGAGCCATACTCCCTACGACTCCTTACTACGGACTACGGAGATGAAGTCAAGAATAGAAATCAACAGACAAAACTACCAACGAAAAAGGGATTCTATCAAAGCGAAGTACTCCCCAGCTCAACACAAAGCTAAGTATTCCCCAGCACAAAGGAAGCTCCAACACAAAGCTGCATACTCCCCCGCTCGGAGGAAGCTCCAACACGACGCTACGTACTCTCCTGCTCAGAGGAAGCTCCAACACGACGCTACGTACTCTCCTGCTCAGAGGAAGCTCCAACACGACGCTACGTACTCTCCTGCTCAGAGGAAGCTCCAACACGACGCTACGTACTCTCCTGCTCAGAGGAAGCTCCAACACGACGCTACGTACTCTCCTGCTCAGAGGAAGCTCCAACACGACGCTACGTACTCTCCTGCTCAGAGGAAACTTGAGTACATCCAACAGAAATCAGCAAGTGCCCAAAAGGTCCGCAATGAGCAGTTCTGTAATCGTAGTACTAGATCTCAATCTACATCTAACCAAGCAGACATCAAGCTTCCAATTGAGATCAGAGAATCGTTGAAGCATGCCATCAAATGCGATCAGAAATCCATGCAGGTGGAAGGGAGAGTGGATGCGTTTTGTCTTCCTGTATGCCTCATCTGCGATAGAGTCATATTTGGATGTGAGACAGTGCACAAAGTTGACAAGGAGGCAGTGCTGGCCACAAAATCAAAGTTCAGCATTGAGGAATATAACTCTTTTTACGACATGGAACTGCATGCGGAGCTGATCAAGCAGTACGAAGTCAAGGGATTAGAGGGGTTGTTACTATCTCCGCGAGCGACAAAGACAACCGATGTTAGTACAGGTGATGTACACTACAGCACATGCTTCAACTGCTACAACTCGATGAAGGACAAGAGGAGTGACAACCCCCCAAAACATGCTATTGCCAATGGATTTGCCATCGGGCAGGTGCCAACACGCATACTAGAGAATGATGACATCACAGAAGAAATGTGTGCATTGCTTGCGCCAATACGTCCTTATGCGTACCTCTTCGCATACTCTGCCGGGGCTCACAAATCCATCAAGGGGCATTACAGTTTCTTTGAGATGGACTTGACACATACAGGTTCCGTGATGAATCACTTTCTCAAGATAGGATCAAATCCAATGGTATACGTTGTATTGAACGGCCGAATGACTCCAAAACAGAAGGAGAAGGTGAGAGAACGCGCGGAATTTGATATTTCAAAGATGATGCAATTGATGGATTGGTTTGTAACAGAGTCGGGACATCCTGCATACGCAAATGTGACACGGCCATCAGAGTGCCCACGACCAGTCGTTATGGAAGACAAAGAAAACGCAAACAATACCGACAATGAGATGAATCCAGAAGTTGAGCTCACATTCGCAGCTCCATCGTACCATTTTGCCAGCAATCACGAACCAAACGAAGACACTGGAGTCTACGAAACGAACCAACAGTTTGTATCTTCCATGTTAGATCGGACCATGCCCACACTCTTGGTCAGTGGCGGAGAATATGCCAACCTCAAGGAGTTGGAACTAGAGAATGTGACGCCACTTCAATTCCCGTTCGGCCAGGGCGGTCCAAAGCAATCTCGTAGGACTCGCATATCCTTTCTGGAATGCTTCAAGCTGTACGGCAGGCTATCGTTGAAACAGTTCATGCGAGCAGACTTTCTATTGATATTGAATCATATGCACGGCAGGCTTCGCAGCTTCAACAAGGCAATCATCAAGTGCAAATCACAAAACTGCGGCACCACGCTGGCAGAAAAAATATCCACGCTTGACATAGATGACCTCAATCAAGCCATGTTTTGCATCCAGACAGGGCAAGATCCAAAAGGCACTGCCGCAGAATACATCAAAACTATCAAGGCATCCTGCGAACCTATAGGGCACAGTGCAGAAGCCGCAAAAAAGAACCGAAAGCGACACTTTGGCCTTTGTGATTACTTCGGAGAGTCTAGCTTATTCGTCACTACAACGCCTTGTGATGAAAGTACATTACGTGTGGGATTGTTTGTAAATGCTGGAGAGGAACAGGCATTGCCGCCGTTAGGAGACTTGGACGATAAAGAGCACAATTACCGATGCAGATTACACTTTGACCTACGAAAGAAATATCGCAGTTTGTACCCTGGTGCGTGTTCACTTGTCTACCAGCATTTGATGCAAATAGTGACTGAGTGCCTCATCGGATGGAATACAAAAACACAGACTGGTCGAGTAGGAGTTCTTGGCAAACCACTTGCTTGGAGTCGTACAGATGAAGAGCAGGCACGCAAGACTCTTCATGCCCATTGGCAAATATGGATAGAATACTTCAATGACTGTCGTGAAGCGTTGTTCAGTCATGATGAAGAAGAGAGGAAGAAAGCAAGAGACACATTTATACAGTATGTGGATAGTGTCATCAGTGCCAGCTACCCTGATTACACAGTGGCACACGTGTGTGAAGTGGGCAACGGAAAGGAGACAACGCCAATATTAAGAACACAACCAGTGAGTGATCTCTTCAAAGAATGTGAAGATAAAAATGTCTTGAGGAAAGCCAGGCACAAAGATCACTGCCTTATCATCAATGGTAAATTTTTGAATTGCAAAGAGTGTCGCAAAGCATTCTCCCCAAGACAATGTATGGAAATGGCTATAGCCCACTGGCGACGAAATGCAACACATCCGCAGACAAAGGAGGAGGAACATCAGCAGCAAGGAATGAAAGGAGAAAATAATGATTATGATGATGAGGAGGAAACACATACAGCCTCGAAAAAGAAATACACCAGGAGAGAAAATATGGAACAAAAAGTGTGGCTAGATCGAATTACAATACGTCATCCATATGATTTTGATGAGGAGGGCATGCCATCAGAAGCTCTCAAGGCAGAAATACCTGATGATGGACCCAATAATGCGGACATTGCATGGCTCAAAGAAATGCAGGCTCGTAGCACGCTGCTCCACTACAGATTCGACGAACATGATGAATGGCACAGGACCACATGCTTTAAGAATGATTGCGAATGCAGGGCAAAGCTACCTATGATGGCGTCTGACACCACCTTTATCCACGACAATGACACACTTCCGGATACATTGAACCAAATGCAGCAACCCACTACAAACAATAATCTGGATAATGAAGAACAGCAACAACAGAATGACAGCACATCAAGAAGTAATGCAGGTGACAGAGAAGATGCCCATGACGAGCAAGAAGATCACTTGACAAGCAAGCAGATCAGAAATGTGCGTTGGAACTACTTGGATGGTACAACAAAACTCAAGTCACAATATGCTGTAATCCCCAAACGGGGAATCGGGAGCCAATTTTTGAATGCACACAACATAGCAATGTCAAACATACTTGGGTGCAACACGAATGTAACAATTGGTGATGCAAGCCACACTTACTACTGCACACTATATAAGTCCAAAGATACTCAAGCTGAAGACAAAGAGGCCCTGCTCCGTGTACATGGATCTTTCGGCAGAAGAATCATGAGAAGAAAGATTCTCCTCCAACAACAGCAACAACAAGCCGCAGAAGAAAGAGAACAGCAAAGAAAGAGTCAACAGGAACAAAAACAAGATGGAGACGAACAAGTGTCGGAGTCAGATTGTGATGACACAGATGATAAGGATGAGTGCCACGCCGAGGGTCTTGGAAAAGTGATGACTGGCGTCAATGCACTCCTCTCACGAAATGTTGTAAGCCCCACAATGGCGCATCTACTCATATCGCAAGGAGGCACTAGATTCACGTATTCACATGGTGAAGAAAACCTGCTAGTGACGCAACTTGAAGACTATCTTGAAGGAAAAGAATGCAATTTCATTCTCAGAAAGAACTACAACAAAATAAAAAAAAGAATAGAGCGATGGCCGGACTCCACTGCTTACGATTATGTGTTTCGCCCGCGAGAGCTTCAACGACTCTGCTACTATGAATACATGATGAAATACAAAAAGGGGTTCAAAACATTCAAACGAATCAACAGAGAACAGGATTTGGAAATATCCGGCAATGCAGAGTGCAATGATGAAGATGAAGAGTCCAGTTCCAGTGTCCAATTCGAGTTCCAGGACGGCCATCCAGGCAAACGGTATGCCTTCTTGACAGAGCGCAAGTTTCCCGTCATCCCAACCATCATGATGCGAAATGGTAGGCTCTGTGATGTGGAGCTGCTTGAGATAGGGAACAGTAGCCCCAGTAAAAACACAGCAAGGTATCGCGAGAATTACGCTAAACAGGCTCTCATGATGTTCTTTCCCATCACTGCCGTGGATGATCTAAAATTCAATGGTAGTCACTGGGAAAAGTTCATCGCCGTAGGCGGAACTAAATGTTACGATGCAAAGCTTGACAGCCAGGATGAAACACCTGCCGAGTGCATGTGGGAATATGGAAAGAAGATCTTGGAAAACATTCAGACTCGCAAAACAGTCAAATCCAAAATGAAACGCCCTCCAGATCCCCTCACACTAGGCACCAAAAGACCCCAAAGCACAGGAGAAAGGACGAGGGCCGATATTGACGACGAGGTCAGATTTGATGCTGACTTCAGCGAGTATTGCATTGATGACGATATTGACGATGATGACACTCACAATGGTATACTGGAACCATTAGCTCAAAATGCCAAACGATCGCACAAGACACTGATAGACAGAGCCAATGTGAATGCAACAAAACTTGTGCAGCCCATTGTTGCACCGGGAGAAACTCTGATTGATACGTCAGATAACGCTGGTGACACCTCCTCCACGACCGAAAATACAACAACCGCTACAAGTTCAACCCAACGAAATCCACTTGCTTCCTACTCGCCTACGACAAGATATGGGCAAATGCTAACTTTCATACGGGGCACATTAGTCGGCGGAAGAAATCAGCAAGAGAGCACGAACACGAACAGGCCATGGTGGGACACAGATGGGGATGATCCTACTCTTACAATGACGGACGATGAGATTGAAGCTAATTTTGATAGACTCTGGGATGAAGCTGTTGCACATGCCGCCAGCAGTAAAGAGAAGAACACAACGAATTCTATCCCCACGTTGCAACAAGTAGCGAATGAGGGCGACAGGTACCTGGATGACAAACAATATGTTGCTTACCAGATCATCTCTTGCACATTTCTCATCCAGTTGATAAATGAAGGAGGGGATACAAACTCAAGACTAGGGGGCATTCTGGGCGCCACGCTGGGTCTCAGTGATGAAGATCTTGCCGTGAGAAATGACTTGAAAAGGGAACTAGAGGACAGAGGAGGGCTTGACCAGCTACTAATGCTGCTAACGGGAGGTGCAGGATGCGGAAAGAGTACATCCCTTGATGCTGCCCAGGAATTCGCTCACAAGTTCTGCATGGCTGTTGCTATAGCCTTCAATGACTACACCTTCTACTTTACCTCCACGACTGGGTCGTCAGCGGCGCTGTTTGGGGGGAGCACCATACACGGCGCAGCGCACCTCAACAAATCACGGTTGAATGATAACATGAGACAGATTTGGCGTGAGGATGTGAAAATCCTCATCATTGATGAAATATCGTTCTTCAAAACAAGTGATATGCAAAAGCTTGATCAACAGCTCCGGAAACTAACTGGTCGTAGCAAAATCTTTGGAGGTATATCAATCGTATTCTCAGGCGACTTCCACCAACTCAAACCTATCTGCAGCGAGGGGGAGGTACTATATTCGGGGTCGCCCAGTGCAACATCATGGGAGCAGGCGCTCAACTGCGCAATCTTCCTCAACAACAGTCACAGGTTCAAAGATGATCCAGAATACGGAAGGATACTAGAGCGAATGAGAATGGGCGAAGACACCTTGGCTGACAGGGAGGAAATCAACAAGCGCGTCATCAATCCAAAAAACGGCATCGTCCCGCCCAGTGATGATCCCAATATATCCTACGCATGTGGCACCAATAAGCAGCGAAATGGTGTAATTGCAGGACACTTCCAACAACACATCCTCAGCACTCATCCTGACGTAGACAGCGACGAAGATCCCCCGGGCCACACCCTCATGATAGAAGCCTCATTTACCTCCTCAAAAGAAGCTAGCACAGGAGAAAACAAAGGAGGAAAGAGTAAAAAACGAAAGCGGAACTCAAAGAACGGAAAGAAAAGGAAAATCTCTCAAGCTCTGCACGACATCATCACAACAGAACTGGGCGACAATGACATCAAATCGACTGACTTCAAAACCAAGGGTGCAAAACTAGACCCCGTCCTACGATTATATCACGGATCACACCACATGTGCATAACAAATGACGACCTCAGCAAAGGTCGGGGCAATGGAACACTTTGCAAATGCATCAAGGTCAAACTCAAGAAAGGAAATAGACGTCAATGGAAGAATTGGGAAGGTAAGAAAGTCTGGACAGCCTCTATAGATGACGTTGCCTGGGTAGAATTCGAACACTTCCCAGAACCACCCAAAGGGAAAGCAAAACGATTCAGGCTTACCCCCCAGAAGTTCACCGCTACCATCACTTTCAGCATTGTCGAAGGGCTAACCACCGAAAACAACTTCAAAGTTGGAAACGCCACAGTGACCCAAATCCCCGTCAACTCCAACGTGGCAACAACTGGGCATAAGCTGCAGGGTATGTCCAAGGATACACTTATTGTCAGTGAGTGGGACTATAGATGTGCTAATTGGGTTTACGTCGTGCTGTCTAGGGTACGAACCCGCAAAGGGCTCTTTCTGACAAAGCCACTTGACTTGGACCGAGTTTTCAACGTTCCAGAAAGCCTCATTAACTTCGAAAACAGAATCAGGACCAACTTGGAGCAACCAACTCTAGACACATTGACACAAAAGGGGTACTACCGCCCTGAAGCAACTCATAATGTAGAATAAGTGCAGCTGTCATCTGCAATACGAAACACTCTAGTGCTAGTGCTCTACTTCTACAGTAACAAGTTTTACCAAGTACCTAACACCTACCCACTCTCACTCCATCCATCCGACCCACCACAGCCACGAAGCCCGAAGCTTGCCGCTGCCGCGTCACAATATGAATATGATATGCATAATTTCGTTGACAATAACATCGTAGTTCTGACGCAATAATGAAAACTGTTGCTCAATCACTGGCCATCATCATTCTAGCACTGTGCTGCTTTTTCCATCAGTGTATAGGATTTTCACCCCGAGCGGCGATACACCGAAGCAGCGGCAGCACAACACGGACAGAGAGCACAAGCTGCTCTTCGTCAAGAAAACGATTCCTCCTTTTTGCCAAAGCAACCGATGAAGAAGATCCAAGTAAAACAAAGGACGCAGCAATGACATTGAATCTGTACGGAGAAGCAACGATACGATCTGAATCTGTGCCGCCTCCTCATGACAAAATACACGAGTTCTTTGCACTCCCAGAATCAGCTTCGTTGCTGCTCCGCGGTTCGAATAACAATGAAATAGTTAAGATTACCAATGTAGATGACGATCTTCGTCAGGCATATCAACAGCAATGTAGAAAAGTTGACGCAAGTGACCCTACACCTGATGACCTATTCTATGATGTAACAACAAGTGGTGTTCGATTTCCAGGTCTCCAAATCATGAGCATTGCTACCATCGGAACAAAGGTAATCAAAGAAGGTCATGCAGGCTTTCCAGCATATGAATTTGTTCTTATTCGCGATGCAACGTATGCAACAGGAAGTAGAGTATTCGTTTGGTTCTTCAACAAAGTGACCGGGAAAGACAAGGACAACAAAAGAGAGGACCAAGCTACGCTATCGTTGAATAGAATCAGAGTTCTACCAATGGAAGATGGGTCAATAGAATTTGAATGCAATGCCAACTTATCAATAAGCATCAAAATCCCCGCTGTCCTAATGAAGATTATCCCGAACAAAGAAAAGGCAGAGAAGACGGGTGGCGAATCTTTGTGTGCAACGTTGAAAGGTGATATTCCATGCGCTTTAAGTGGCTTTAGACAAGAGTATATGAATTGGCGGAACAATAGTTAAGTCTAAGGCGTAGAAAGCATTTTACTTCAGTGTTAAGTTGTGCTATTGCTAGATATGCCCCTCTACTCTATTCAATGCTTCTACTTTGTGATATTTATCTGTATTGTACATCGTCCACAGGACTTGCATTCAAACGAGTTGTTCCGGACACTCATTGACTTATTTTACGCATGAAATCTTTGATAGTCAGGAACCTTTGGTTTACCAACTCCACCCATCTTCTTGTTCTTCTTTTTGGCAATTGGCCTCTGCGCCCTACCACCCCCGGCTCCACCCGAAGACGAGGATGATGTACTATTATCATCGTCATCGCCATCTTCCTCGGATGACTCAGTCGATGATTCCCCAAATGCTCTTTCTTTGTGCCATATGCAGCATCGCTTGCTTGATTTTCTCCCTAGCCCTTCATTGTTTACTACATTTTGATCCCATGTGACGTTTGATTGTGGCCGTAATGAGAGTCTGAGTATTGGTTCTTCGATATTATTTGTTTGAGACTGTCGTTGTTGCGTGATCACCATTGTTGACGTTGCCATGCCAGCAGCACCAGAAGACGCACCTCCGCTACTGTCATTTACAGTTACACTTGTGTATTGACTTGATCTTCTCTCATCGTCATTATTCAGATCAGTGGTGGCGTTCGCATCCTGAGTATGACGCGATGCTGCGGTTTGATGATTGCTGGAAGATTCCATATTTCTTTTGTGTGTATGTTATTTGCCTATGCACAATTTTAATGCTGCCTATGCAATCGTAGGTTGGTGTAGTCGGCCGGTTTATGTGTCGATGTATGTTGCAGGTTGTAGCATGGTGCGAAGTGGAAAGTGGAAACGAAATGTGTGGAACGAAATATGTGCATCTGAGGTAGACATGAGGTTTACTATTAGATTGGTTTAGTAGTATTACACTTACTTATGAACTCCTTTCTTGTCCGAGAATAGATACATACTCCCAATCACCGCTTTCTCCAAATTGGGTCTCAATCGACCCACAAGATAAGAACAAGAACAGCTTGCTTTGACACCACCTTCGCTTTTGACAATCTTGCCTCCATCAAAAAAACTTATCCATATGACAAAAATGACGAAGCTATCTGTGATGTGCATGAGCGGCAGCAGCAAGCGCCAAATAATAGGGTTGGTGGGTGGCTGCAGGTCCACAGCGAAGCTTGTAATAGGATTAGCGCTGTTCGCTGTTCTGTTTGCATTACCATTTCAAATTCACCTCCTTTCCTCCCTCCAGCTGCCTCCCAATACCGGAGAGGACGAAGAGGATGATGGCATTCCACATTACGCCAAGGAGGGAGTCGACCCAATTTACATTAATCTCTTCAAGGATGCAAAAATCAGAAGTGATTCTGATTACAAGCACAGTCACAGAGACGGAAAAAGGGGAATTGTTATTGGGCCGACGGAAGGAAACTTTCAAAGGAACACCTATAAGGCCCTTCAAAACGCAAAGCGAATTCGTAGAGTGCTAGCTCCAACATCAAAAAATGATAGAAAATGGAAGCTTGCATTGATGGCTTCATCTGAGCACATCAGTTTATTGAATTCCTGTGGCAGCAGTCAGCAAATCACCAGAACAGAGAAAGATGGCGAGATTGCTGGAGTAATTTTGAAGGTGGCGTGCATGTTATGGGCAAATGGTACTCTGTTTGATAATGTTATCACAATGCATGACACACCATCTTTGTATGATGATCATACTGAGCTTCGTCAAGGAACGTCCGGGTATTGGTTAAGGGCTCTAAATGGGTACCGACTTGCTCCGTACACCCACTCTCTGTTTTTAGACTCCGACGCCTACCCCTGCCCTCGTGTGGAGGCTCTTTTTCATTTATCCGACCACACTTTAAAGAAGTATAAAAAGTATTGGCAGGTTCCATCAACTCATGCTGCCGATTTTGCCATCGGCATAGAACAATTTCCACAAGCCAGGGTCAAACATGCAAATCATTGGATTCCAGGTGATAAAAAAATCCTTACCGATTTCAACACATTTCCAGAAAGGAATACTGGGGCAGTACTGTGGAGTTTTGAACGGCGTGTTGCACATACGTTTGCGCATTTTATTCCTCTAGTGTCGGAGCACATTTACAAAGTCGTTGCAACTCAAAAGGTGAAAGTCATAAATGATCAAACCCCCTTCCGTGTCGCAACTTATCTTTTCCGTCGTCTTGAACCAGATTTTGTTGAGCATCAGATTCCTATGCATGCAAGCTGTCGCACTTATGCTGGCAAGGCAGACGCTGGAACTGATGGATTCCTAAACGGAATGTATCCGTTGCAGCAAGACGGAAAACATTGCTCTGAGTGTTCTTGTACACCCTGTCTCATAAATCACTGTTCTTCCGCACACTTTGTTACCGTGAAAGGGTACAAAGGCTGGGAACTTGATATTCCAGCCAATGTCAGTTTGAGCAAGTAATAAATATAACATGTTTGTCGAATTGAGATTTCAACTCCTCGATTTTCTACATCTACAGCATAATCTATCAATGATTTGTATGCTGGACTGACCACGTATATCAGGTCCTCACGTACCTATCACCGCCCTTTGTGGCATGGCGAGTTCCTTTCTAACAGTGGCTTCAAACTCCCAGTCCCCGCTTTCTTATTTTGGCGAAGCAATGCCAAATTCAGTCGTCAATAGAACCCACAAGAACAAGTGCAGCTTTGCTGTGCTTGTCGGAATTAGTATGGTTCTACGTACTGCACTTTCACACAGGACTGATCATCTTGTCTTGCTTGGACTCTCCTTCCTTTTATCGCTCATTCAAAATTCTCACACAATTTTTATCGACGCTATTGAATCGATTTTGTCGACCAACAATAAAGCAACGATGGTGTCTGACATTGTGAAGCAACAACAGCAAAATAACATAGCCATGCCCAACATAATTGATGAGCGGATCTCTTCGTGCGACAGCTGCAGCACAAGAAGAAGTTACAACTTTCACTCTATCGGAGATAATCCACAAGACACTGATGATTATTCAGCCGTCAGCTATGATCTCTCCGAGAACGCATTCATCCCTTACTCAACAGTCCAATCGTCCGGACCGCCATCACTTCCTTTGAAGTTTCCGGAACCTACTGCCAATAAGGCTGTGACTGTCTCTACAGATGTCATTGATCACACTACGCGGAGTATATTTCGTGCATCCAGTGTAATGATGCGTCGGCCTAATCATTGCAAGGCTTGTGACTCGCTGACACCTCTATCTTCTTCATCTGATAGCCCCACATCTACTAGAGCCTACACTAGCGATGCCTCCCAGTTCAGTGCATTTAATACACCGCGAGCTCCAGTTGCAGGTGCCACATCCAAAAAACCGCAGCATAATCACAGAAGAACCAATTCAAATACGCCACTTAGAAGTGTGCCGTGTAGGATGGAATGTGATCTACCCGATGTGGCTTATTGTGTGCGGAGAAAAATCTGTGAAACAGCCTATGGCTCCATTAAACTTTGCGTGGTGCTGAAGAGAGTCAATCGGATCATGGGGAACGCCAAAATTATTGATCAAAGTGGTGGATTTGACACTCTGCCCAGTCGTGGTGGGCGGAATAGCCTTCAAAGAGATTTTAGAGTTGATCAGTTGGACCAAGCAATTATATCTGAAGACCCTACCTGGGAGACGACAGATGAAATGGTGGCCGTCAAAGTCATCAATCTTGCAAAGTATCGTTCACTGCACGGAAGATCACTGGAAAATCCCGTGAATGAATTGGCAGCATTGCAACTTCTTGGCAACTATCACCCTAACATCATATGTTTGGTTGATGCTCTACAAAATGACACTCACTTGTTCATTGTCACGCCATACATTCCTGGCGGAGATCTTTCCTCGCGCGTCGTTGCAGACATGGAAAATTCTCCCTATGGACGAGTTCACGAGTCTCAAGCTAAGATTTGGTTCCAGCAGTTACTTTCAGCTATCAGTCATCTTCAGAAGAAGGGAGTGTGCCACCGAGATTTGTGTATGAATAATATTGTGGTGGATGACTTTGGTGATCTTCGTATTCTGGACTTTGGACTTTGTTTAAGAGTACCATTTGCTGATCCCAATAATAGGCATTTGGTAACTGATGTGAGTGCGGATACTTCACGTAGGTTGATGAAAGCCCAGGGGCAGGCGGGAAGTTGTGCATACATGTCTCCGGAGGTAGCACTGAATATGGGCGTGTTTGATGGATTTGCCGTTGATTTGTGGTCTGCAGGGATTTTGCTCTTTGAGATTCTTGTGGGCAAAAGTAAGTATGATTGTTTCATTCTCTCATTTGTGGAATCCTCATCAATGATTAACTCTCCACCTCATTTCATTTGATCTTTCTCATTTAATCAGAGCCCTTTGCAATGCCCGACCCCAATGATACAAATTTCCGAAGAATTTCCATTGACAAAGATCTTGATGGCTTCCTTCAGGCAAAGAATATACATTTGGATGGAAGTATTGTAAATCTGTTGCAGAAAATGTTGTTGGCCGACCCTCAGCAACGCTTGACTTTGTCAGAGATTGTAGATCATCCCTGGATGCGAGGCAGTCACGGTGCAGCAAGTCCAGAACCTTCTGCAGCAGATAGGATGAGCTCGTGGTTTGTTGCAAACGATGCTATTGATGATGCTGATGATATGAACATATCACAGTTCAACAGGCTTCGAGCAGACACTACATCAACCATCTTTACCTTAGAGAAGGAAATGATGGAGATGGATGAAGGTACTGTTGAGAGTTGTTCTGAAGACCGCATATCACCTTTCTCAGATATCCTGATTGAAGGTGAAGAGACGGATCGCTCGTTCAAGCCAAAGGGTTTTCCTTCCAATATCAAATCAAAAAGTTGGTGGCGTGGCGTGATTAAAACCATTTACGCGTCAATCTCATCACTGGTGGTAAAGAAATCGAACAAGAATGAGATTACTACATTTTCTGGCGCAAACAATCAAGTCAATGCTACAGGAAGCTTGTGTTGAGAGAATAGAGCTATTGTTAGATGCGGTGTACATAAAGTAATAACTTCTTTTAGAGCAAAAACTTTGCGTCAACTATCTAATAGGAAAACGTCATCATTACTGCCAAGCGTAGCATAAGTATGTTGTTGAAGCAGGCATATGACATCTATTTCTTGCCTGCTGCCGCCGCTGCTGCTTTAGTCGAGCACAGTGTTGAGACCACGTATTGGATCACCGTCGCCAATCCTACTGGCCAATCCTGGCAAATCTACTGCAACCAAGACGTCAAGCAACTCTGCGTCACTCATGCTTGACCACTCGACACGCCGTTGTTCTATCGGTCTTGACCATCCATCTTGTGTGCCATCGTAGTTGTCTGATAGCTCCGTGCTTGGATATAACAATTGATCACGTAAAGATCCAAAAGAGACGCAGTGCACATAATGTAACAATATACGTGGACGCTACGAAATGCTTTTTCGCCACTAACCGTCTACACAACTCAAGCTCTGACCATAATATTAACGCCCATTGGCTGGTCATCTTGCTCTTTTTGCAGCGCCCGGAGATCGGACCGCGGGAATTGGAGTGGGATGGGATGGGAACTACATGACAAACCGCTGAAGTACATTGAGTTGTAGTTGGCGCAAGTCGAATTCAGTGCCACTCCACCGCCCAGAATAATTGGGGGTTTGGGGTTGCCCTCTTTTAGCTCCTCTATTTCCTTCCTCCAAAAAACACAATTTTGTGAGTTGAAGCAGTCGAGATATTAATGAAATTGCCACATTAGTAGTCAGTGATGCAATCAAAATTGGAGAGCCTACTTTTTGGATCTCTCCATCGAGCATAAGCAGACTGTGTTTCTAAAACTAATGTTGTATGACTATCCATAGCAACGTCATGTCTGCATTCACACCTATTAGAAAATAACACCTTTGTAAAAAGAGAAAAGAGAAGATTTGTATTACGTGTCGTCTGGCTGGTGTGACAATTTGGATTTTCAAATTTTTGGTTTGTGTCGCATTTGACACAAACTTGTCACATTTGACGCAAACTATCTTTTCTCTCATCCATTTCGAGCATCTCTTCGCCTCTCGCCACCGCCAACTCTCACCAACGCACATTGATGATAAACCAACTCCCAGCTGATTGCTTGTCAGCAATTTGCTCCTTCCTTCCTCTATTCGACAAATGGAGCGATGACGTCCCATTCAGATTTATCTCCAATATTGGAATTGAGGATGAAGATGTTGGTTTGTTCATATTACAGAGCTATTACTGTAACAACATGCACATCCTCCAGGGATTACTCAATAGCAATCTTTCCGCCGAACTCATAGATATTTATCTTCATTTTTGGAATAGTTATCAACCGCATTCAGATACAACATTCTGTCGCTTGATCAATTCAATCTATAATGATCATTCGAAACTCCCATCACATCAACGTTATGATGGACTGGAAAAGATAGTATTCACTTTCGAAACTCAGGATGGAGAACGACTTGATCGTGATGTCATACAGGATCAGCTACTAGCTTCAATTGTTGAGAAGTCGACTTCTTATGGGATTCCAGCGCTTCTATTATCAATGGACGGTACCATTGTGAGGTCAATTGACAATAGAAGCCTTTTTGGTTTATCCAAGAATGATGTGGTCGAACTCTGCTTGGAAAAGTTCGATTATGGTCATACAGCCATCGACATGTTTGTAACAACAGCATCATCCCGTAGTCGGTGTCTTGATGTCGTGTTTACTAATCCAGTTGTTGGAATTTTGAATAACTTGGAATCGATAACTCAGGCGTGGATAGAAAGTGCAAGCAACAGGACATCATGTGTCTCAAAGGAATGGAGAGCACAACTTCTCTCGTTGCGTACCAATGACCCACGCATAATGGATATAGCTTTGAAGTCTGGTGATCTGAATGAAAATGACATGTATTTGTCATCAAATTCAGTGGATATAATATTTGGTGAGAATGGACGAAACGATATTCCAATGTTTGAGCCGATTGTTCAAATTGTCCACATGAAACGAATCCCAAATGATGACGATTTAAGGTGGAAGATTGTAATCTCTGACGGAACTCACTTTTATCATGGAATTGTGCCAAGACATCTCGCTCATCATGTGGACAATGGAGAAATCAAACTATTCGCCATCATTAGAGTGTTGGATTTTATCTCTACAACAACTCCAAATGGATTCTATATCTTTATCCCTCTCAGGATTCAACTTCTCTGCCACCATCGTCATAGTATTGGACATCCTGTTGACGTTAGTAATCCTTATATAAGACGCTTATGATATAATCGAATGTAATCTAAAGATACATCCTTGACGCAGCATCATTGGAAGCCTTTTTGACAAGAAAAGATCTCACTTGGTTGCGGTGTGGGTATCTACCAGTGCAGCACCTCCCCCTTTCGAGGTTCTAAATGATTCTGTTCGCACATGTATTCGTTAAAAGAGACGCAGACAAAGGAAGAAAGAAAGACTAATAGACATCCTCTAGTTATCATTATTCCTCCTAATTTGCTAAGTCAATAATATTGAACTGTTGCAGCCGACAGCAATGAACTCAGAAGTCGGAAAAGTGTCTTTCCACGTGTGTAGGAGTTCCATACTAAAATCCATCCAGGGTGCGCGCTCATCCATCAACACACCACCAACTTCCACAGCCCATCAACCCATCTACGACAACTTGTATAAGTAGATCAATGGACATAATGGAGATAACATGGTGAAGAACGAACGGCACAACCATGACTATTTACTCATCATCACGAGGACTGAAGATCCCAGTCCTGTTATTGCGGCTGTGGACACCACCGGTGCCACCATTGCGACGATTATTGCGGATGTCACCACGGCGGCGGATGTCACCTCGGCGGCGGCTGGGGATAGTCGTCCAATTTGAAGATGAAGAATAATCATCACGGGCAAAAATGCCTAGACGAAGATCTCTTGCAAGGATTCCTCCACCGAGGTTGCATTGAGCAATCGGACGGTTGGCGCCGGGGGCAGGAGGGTTGGCGCCGGGGGCAGGAGGTTGAAAAATGCCAGCATTATCATCTCGAGCAGCAACTCCATTGTTGGCCTGTCCAGAGGGTTCTTGTCCATTGACAGCAGAGCCATGATCAATGACTCCATTGTTGAAAGCATTATTGGCCTGTCCAGGGAGTTCTTGTCCAGCGACAGTAGAGCCGTTAACAATGACATTGCCTGAGCCTGAGCGGTCGGTCGGACGTGCAGCCGATGCTGCGTTTGCTGCCATTGCTGCCATTGCTCCATTGGAAGTGTTGCCACCATTGTTGTTGGCGTTGGTGTTGTTGGCATTGGTGTTATTGGAGGTGGTCATCTTGCAGCGGTAGAGAATGTTGTAAGTGGAAGGTGAAAGTAGAAAATGAAGCCAAAAGCCGAAGAAAAATAATTGCGCCATGTTCTGCTAAAAAAAGACAAACTCAAAACAGAAGAATGCACTTTTCATCCAGCACTCATCCAAGATCAATCAAATCATTGCTTCGCGTGAGGGACAACAACCACCGCTCTTCACACCACCGCCACCGCTCTCTCTAGACGGCACCGCTGACAAATTGCTGTGCCGCTCTCTTTCAATTTGGCGGCTCACTTCGACACAATTCCATTTCAATCAAATCATTCCAAGATCAATCAAATCATTCCAAGATCAATCAAATCCACCGCCACCGCTCTCTCCACAATTCCATTTCAAACAATGGCTAGACAAAATAAATTGAAATCTCGAGGCAAAAGAGGGAGGAATGCATTGAAGAAGCTGCGTGTGACTGGTACAGCTGGTTTAGAATCTGAACAGCTTGAGAATCTCATCAAAGAGCATTGCGGCGATATCATCGTTGCTATGGAGCTATGTCCCAAAATGATGTTCCTCACTATTCTCGCCTCTGACTTGAATCAAGCATTGAAACTGAATTCGTCAACGTTTCAATCTCGATTGCTACGAGCTCAACTAGCTGAGGACAAACATCAGCCTACTGGTATATCTCCCAATCATCAAGAGCGAGTGACAGCATTGCTTGAATCAAGATCTTCTACCACTCAAGGCCGCCGATCTCCAATTCCAAGTGTTCAACCAGAACCCAATGCTATGGGTGAGAATGAAGCGGCAACAAAGATTCAGGCACTTTTTCGGGGCTGGCAGTACCACGACTTGCCCGGCTTGAATGATGATGATGATGAAGACGAAGAACTCGTTGCAAGGGAAGTTCGTTACGACGTCAACGACTTACCTCCCGCATTCGAAGAAGAAAAGTCTTATCCCAAGGATCATCCAATGTACCACCCAAAGTATGGAGTTCAATCGCGAGCGCACCTCATGGAAATCGGTGTTGTTCGCCCTGAGCCGAGCTCACAGACTCAAGTAGAGTTTGATACAGCAAAGATTGATGATGCGATGGATGAGAATGACGGCCTCGGGCCAGTCGATTTTGAGACTGCTGCTGACAATGCCTCCAACAACGACACCATGGAAGAGGAGGAGGAGGTAGAGGAGGAGGAAGAGGACGTACCTCAGTGGTCTACCAACAAATTGGAACTCATCGAGCAGCTTCACGCGAATGGTCAGGCTGTCATACATGAAAAAGGTGATGGTAGCTGTCTTTTCAATGGAAGTGCGAGACAAGTAAGTATGATTACGGGTCGCGAAGTAACTCCTTTGCAATTGCGTCAAGAAGCATGCGACTTTATGCAAGCAAATCCAGTTTACTTCGAAAGTTTCGTTACATGCCGCGATGGCGAATTCCCTGAGCAAGCACTCGCGCGAAACATTGAGGCAATGAGAAGGCCTGGCAACTACGGAGATCAATTGGAAATACTAGCTATTGCGGCAGTACATAATGTTGTTGTGCGTATCTTTAGCATTGAGAATGGTAGTCTTTCTTGGAGAGACTTTGCCCCAGAAGCATACGTCACTCATCCCATTGGGATGATACAGCTAGCTCACTCCGATCCTTCATCGCATTGGAATTGTCATTTCGATACTGTTATTGCTTCCAATGACATTCAGGAACCTTTGAAGAGCCAGCCAAAGGCTGATGCGCCGACTTCGAAGAAGAGTTCGACGAAAGATGAGAAATGGAAAACGCGAAAGAATCTTGTCGGCGCAGCCCCAGCGAACTGGTGGAAGAAAGGAAAGAAAGCCGTGGCGGAAGCCAAAGAGATTGTCCAAGGTAAGTTGAACATTCTTCAATGTAGACTTTTGTCAAATCTCATGCTCACATTCGAGACATTTCTCTTTTGTTTACACAGATCCGAGTTTGGACTTCGTTTTTGATGCATGTCTAGCATCCGGGGCAGGGGTTGAAGTTATCAAAGCCGTGGCTCATATGGCGAAAAGTGAAAGCAATACTCCTGTTGAGCAAGGTGGTCGTGACATCATCAAAGATATTGTAGAAACTGGCCTGCGTTTTGAGACATCTGGAGATGTCAATTCCCCTATCGTCCTCCCAGACGATCCAATCGCAAAAGCTGATGCTCTCCTTCAACGAGAGAAGACGACGAGAACTAAGACGGGCGAAGCGATTGAACGAATTCCTGGATACGAACATAGAGCTCATTTCGGATCTCATCACACCAGTGATACAACTCATACGCTCGTTCAACGTTACCCAACCATCCACCATCAAGATCAAGGTGGTTTCAACCACATCGATTTCAAAAATGATCCTGGATGTAACCTTGCGGCAATGGAAACTACTCCAAACTGGTTAAACAGTGATAATAATGCGCAGACAGGCTCATCCAACGTTGTACCTACGAATCTGAAAGATGTGATACACATGGCCGACCAAAACATCATCACACTTGATAATCCTGATAAGAATCCAGATGCTCCCAAAGTGGATGAGCAGAGGGAAGCGTTTGCAAAGGCAGCAGAGTCATCAGTAGTCAACACAGCTGCATTAGCTCTATTGCACCAAATTGTTGGGTATTGCAACTCTTTGCTTAGGGGAACGAAGCACACCGTGTTGATTTGCTCGGCTGAAGTGTACGAGGAATCGTGTGATTGCGTGCCTCCCAATTCCAATTCTCTCGTCAACATTCTTGGATCTTTATGTCATATGCAGAATTTGACCCAAGCCACAAGAAATCTTGCTACACGAGCAGATGGCGAACTTGAACTTTACACAAAACGACTCGCCAATTTCTTCCGACGTCCTCTTGGCCTTGCTGACAACTTTCAGAGCGATTATCTGATGAAACGAAGTGGACGATACAAACTGACTGATGAACAGAAACGTTGGATTGACAAGGAAGCATTCAAAGCTCGCTCTAAAGGTGGATCCACCTGCCTTGATGAGAAGAAGGGCATTTTTGATCCACGTAAACTTCCCGATGGCTATGACAATTGGGGTGAAGTTGCTCGTGATGAGGAGAAGGGCATCTTTGGTTTATCTGACAAGGAAGCATTCAAAGCTCGCTCTAAAGGTGGATCCACCTGCCTTGATGAGAAGAAGGGCATTTTTGATCCACGTAAACTTCCCGATGGCTATGACAATTGGGGTGAAGTTGCTCGTGATGTGGAGAAGGGCATCTTTGGTTTATCTGACGAGGAAGCATTCAAAGCTTGCTCTAAAGGTGGATCCACCTGCCTTGATGAGAAGAAGGGCATTTTTGATCCACGTAAACTTCCCGATGGTTATGACAATTGGAATGATGTTCAACGTGACAACAAGACAGGCATCCATGCCGAAGGGACACGACGTAAAGCCAACGTGGAATGTATTAGGAAGAGAATGATCAAGCGTTCCGGAGAAGGAAAAGGGGTCTTCGTGTTGCAGTGCACCTATCGGCCTAGTACTAAAAAGACAAAAGCGGATTGGAGTGGAGGATGCGGAGAGGAGACATGGACAGTTGGAGTGAAAAGTGGAGAGACTTTTCAATGCAATTGCAAAAAGTGTGCTACTAGCCCACATAAGAAATGGGCTAAGAGGTCGGAGTCACTCAATTTGAAACAGATCAATATTGCATGTGATTCATTGCTTGCCAATGAAAGTCTTCAAGATGTTTTGGCAAAGCTAGAAGTCTTGCTCAAGCCCAAGTCGGTGAAGAAGAGGAGTCGCAGTGCTGCTTCGGCCTCGCTCAAATCAAGTGCTGATGTGGAGAGTGAGATCAAGCCCAAGTCGGTGAAGAAGAGGAGTCGCAGTGCTGCTTCGGCCTCGCTCAAATCAAGTGCTGATGTGGAGAGTGAGATCAAGCCCAAGTCGGTGAAGAAGAGGAGTCGCAGTGCTGCTTCGGCCTCGCTCAAATCAAGTGCTGATGTGGAGAGTGAGATCAAGCCCAAGTCGGTGAAGAAGAGGAGTCGCAGTGCTGCTTCGGCCTCGCTCAAATCAAGTGCTGATGTGGAGAGTGAGATCAAGCCCAAGTCGGTGAAGAAGAGGAGTCGCAGTGCTGCTTCGGCCTCGCTCAAATCAAGTGCTGATGTGGAGAGTGAGATCAAGCCCAAGTCGGTGAAGAAGAGGAGTCGCAGTGCTGCTTCGGCCTCGCTCAAATCAAGTGCTGATGTGGAGAGTGAGATCAAGCCCAAGTCGGTGAAGAAGAGGAGTCGCAGTGCTGCTTCGGCCTCGCTCAAATCAAGTGCTGATGTGGAGAGTGAGATCAAGCCCAAGTCGGTGAAGAAGAGGAGTCGCAGTGCTGCTTCGGCCTCGCTCAAATCAAGTGCTGATGTGGAGAGTGAGATCAAGCCCAAGTCGGTGAAGAAGAGGAGTCGCAGTGCTGCTTCGGCCTCGCTCAAATCAAGTGCTGATGTGGAGAGTGAGATCAAGCCCAAGTCGGTGAAGAAGAGGAGTCGCAGTGCTGCTTCGGCCTCGCTCAAATCAAGTGCTGATGTGGAGAGTGAGATCAAGCCCAAGTCGGTGAAGAAGAGGAGTCGCAGTGCTGCTTCGGCCTCGCTCAAATCAAGTGCTGATGTGGAGAGTGAGATCAAGCCCAAGTCGGTGAAGAAGAGGAGTCGCAGTGCTCCAATTATTCAAAGCTGTGCTTGTGAAGGAGGCTGCAAGAACAACAACTGTCCTTGTCGTCGTATTCACGGAAAGCCGTGTGGAGAACATTGCAGCTGCAAAGGCTGTGAGAATTGCCCAAGGAAGAGTGGTACCATCACAGGCTATTTCCAGTCAAAGTCAAAGTAAACTTTGAAGAGACAAACCATAAGACTTGTGTTTGACCTTGGCGGCCTAATACAAGTCTCGTGGTTTGTAAAGAAAGTCTCTCACTGCAGTTTGTTGAGATTGATTTATAGTAGATAATATAGAGATGATGAGTTCAAAACACACCGCTAGCCCATCTTTGTCCATTGCACACATCATATTATCAGTGAGCAAACCATTATACGAGACGAAATCAGGTTCTTCTCAGTGGTAGACTCTAGAAGGTCAGCAATCCAAGCTTGTAGAAGTTCAAGCTTGGGCCGCCTTCTTCCTCTTTTTCTCTGCAGTACGTCTCAGGATTTCTTCTTCCTGACTAATTCGTTCTTGATAATTCTTCTTCGCCTTTCTCCTATCACGAACAAATCCACCCATCCCCAATAAATTGTTCCAAAAACCCATAAAGAAACTCTTGACACTAAAGAACTTTCCAGACGAGACAACCTTGGCCTTTGTGCCCTTGACTTGGATGACTAAATTTGCGTATTCACCAGTTTCAGGATCAGGAGTGAGATCGGTAGGAACAACATCGACACAGGGGCGTAGATACTTTCCATTGCACAATGAATCACATGTACCGCACTCTCCTTTCCCGCATCCATACTTGATGTATTGACCTGCTTGGGATGCTACAAGCTTCAGTGGCTGACCAGGCATAGCGGAGGTTTTGATAAGTGTGGCATCTTCTCCTGTTCCTTGCTGGAAGGTAATGGGGACTGCGCCAACAAGCCCTTTCTCTTCAGGAGATAATTCAGCTGTGCCTGTAATTTCGGCAAGAGTAGCCTTCTTCTTCCATTTTGGCACATAGCCTTCTTTCTTGCCAGTTTTTTGTTTCTCCTCAGTGGACATGTAAAGCCGTGATGAGGAAGATGATGTTGTAGCAGTGGATTGTATTGGGGATGGAGCAAATGCGTTGCATGAGCATGTGAGTCCTATCACGATGAGTTGACGAAGGAGGGCCATCTTGTCGTCGATTTATTGATATTGTAAGATAAGTATCTTATGGCCTCGTTGGAACTTTTAGAGTTGTCTTCCGCTGAAAATGAGAGGGTTTCAACCCGAACTCCGACATCGTTGTTAGATGAGGAATGTTGAGGAAGATATTTTTGATCTTCCCTCCGTGAAACGTGGAAGTGCACTACGGACAGGCAATTACAAGCTTCTAAACAGTTTAACTATTATTGACTCATTTCTACATCAATTCAATGAACTTGGGAAAGGAAAAGCTTTTGATCAGTATCCGGCACTCCACAAGTTCAACACCTCAGCGAAATAGGGTTCCATTGGATCTTCCTCAAGATCGCTCCATTCAGCCATCATTCTCCCATTTTTTCAGCAAAGAACACAAAGCAACAACATCATCATACGCAACTATAGCAACTACTTACCCATAATCATAGCCGATATACTGCCTACAATACACACCTAAACTTCACCATGATCCGCAAAAGTATCGCTCTCCTAGCCCTTGTGGTGGCAAGCGCCGACGCATTTAAATTCATGTCTAATTGGCAACCACCGAAAATCTTGACGGATGAGCAAAAAGTCAAGATGGCTGATATGGAAGAACGCTTTGGAGATAAAAGTAAGTTCTATGCGAGAGATTTTGATGAGTATTGCTATATGTAGCTCCCTTCTGACACATCATGCCGCATTTTTTCTCCTCCTCAACTTCGTCTATGTATACAGAGCTTGTAGTCATCACAGGCTGCTCTTCTGGGCTTGGACGACAAACCGTCAAAAATCTTCTTGCTACGAACAAATACCATGTCGTCGGCGCAGTCCGCGATGTAGAAAAAATGGAAGCTGTTGCTGAAATCGAAGAATTCGATATGGACAATTTCCACATCATGGAATGTGAGCTCAACTCATTCGAAAGTGTCGAAAAGTTCTGCGACGAACTCGAGGAATATCAATTGGGTAAACCCATCGATCGCTTGCTGTGCAATGCAGGTGTGTACCAACCCTCTTTGCCCTACGCAAAGTGGAGCGTTGATGGTCACGAGCAAACTATGCAGATTAACTTCCTATCCCACTTCCTAATGGTTTCGAAACTTATTGATCGAATGAGGGACGCCCCTGATCCTCGCGTCGTCATGGTAGGATCTGTCACTGGAAACGACAACACTGTTGGTGGTGGAGGTGTCTACCCCATTGCAGACTTGAAAAATCTTGACGGGTTCAAGGCTGGGTTCAACAATCCTGTTGCTATGGCGGATGGGTATGGGTTTATTGGGGCCAAGGCCTACAAGGACTCCAAACTTAGTTTGATGATGATGTCCAACTTCCTTCACGCCAAATATAACAAGAATACGGGCATTGCTTTCTCTAGCATTTACCCTGGGTGCATCGCAGAAACTCCCTTGTTCCGAGAGAAGCGAGCTTGGTTCCGCAAATACTTTCCTATCTTTATGAAATACATTACTGGAGGGTGAGTAGTCTTTTTTGGTTGGCTCTTCTTCTCATTCATTTTACCCGTACTCAACCCTTCTCGTTTTATCTGTCTCAGATATGTCGGTGTGGAAGAAGCAGGACAAAGATTGTTCCAAGTTGCACATGATCCAAGATGTAGCAAGAGTGGAGTCTACTGGAGCTGGAACGGTGGACCTCGTGAGGGAAGAGGTGCAGCTGCGCTTGAGAAGTCAGGACAAATCAGTGGTGGAGGAGGAGCAGGAGGTGGCTGGGATTCAATCTACGAGAATGACCAATCAGACAAGGTGAACAACCTGGAACTCTGTGTCGATCTGTTCAAAACTGCTACTGACATCACTGGTGCACAATGGCCTGATGCGAAGACATTCACAAGCCCCTGTCCTACACTCAAAGTTATTAGTACGATCAGCGAAAACATGATTGCCAGAGAAGAGTTGAAGCGCATGGCAGGTGAGTAGATAGGTTATTGTTCAATGCAAATGTCGAAATTCATTATTCATCGTCGTCTCATCACGTCACTCTTTTCTATAACCGAATTAACAGAGCGTCCAGGATTCAACGCAGATGGAACCCCGATTAAATTAGGCAAGAGGAGAAAGGCAGCACTCATTGCAGACAAAGTTATTGTGAAAGGTGTTCTAGGTAACACTGTGGGAAGGGTAGGAAAAGTTGCAGGAAGGCTATTACTCGGAAAGGTACCAGAAACAGCTACAACTGGTTCGTTCCAAGAAGAGAAACCATTAGAGGAGGAGCAAAACGCTACACCGCCATCAAAAGAGACGAGTTCTCCTGTCGCGGAGATTGAAATTACACAACCACCTACTAAAACCATTGACATTGTGAACCAAGATGACAAATCAGCGCTCGAGGAAGAAATCTTTGACCAGGTCTTCGCGAACGGAAAGAAGAGCGACCACTCCAGCAAAGAGAAGGAATGGAAAGTTGATGTTGAGGAAAAAGAACTCGCCACTGCATCCTAATCATGCATGTAAGACGGGGTACTATCAGGGGACACAAGAAGGGGATACTATCAGGGAACAATTGAGGGGATAATGCCAGTGGGGGCAATTGTAAATATGTTTTTTTTATCTAAAGAATTAGTTTATCATCTATCATTTGATACCTCTAGCTCTTGCTCGATCATGGCACCGAAGTCTTTTAATGCTCTTCTTTCGTCCTCCGATAGGTCTCTAGGCTTCGAATCAATAACACATAAAGTCCCTATCGGCATTTTATTGCCCCCATCTTCACACGACGGCGCTTTAATTGGACAACCAGCGTAAAATCGAATGTTGGGCGATCCCTCGACTAGGGGATTGTCTGCAAATCTCTCATCTTGCAGTGCATCAGGAACCACCATGATGTCGTCCGTCAAGATTGCGTGGGAACAAAATGCATAGTCACGGGGAGTTTCAGTTGCGCCAGCCAAACCCTGATTTGATTTGAACCACTGTCTGTCTTCATCGACTAACGACACCAAACTTATCGGAACTTTGAACATAGCTTTTGCAAGGCGAGTAATACGATCAAACCGTTCTTCTGGTAAACTATCGAGAAGGCCTGTGCTCTGCAGAGTAGCAAGGCGTTCCGATTCATTCTCAGCCAATGGAGCACGACGCCACCGAAGAGGCATCCGCAGAAGCGATACTTGAATACGAGTGAAGAGATATGATGGCGAGTAGGGTCCTTGGATGAAATCGTCGAGATTTAATCTCTCAGCGGTCAACCGCGCCCTTTGCCCTTCTCCAGGACATGCAATCACTAGCATTGGTACATTCTTTCCCCATTCCCCCATTTCAGTGCGGATTACCTTACAAAATTCAAAACCTGTACATCCAAAGAGAACATTATCCAGTACTATCACTGATGGATGATTCTGTTCCGCGAAGTGTAGAAGCTCATCTCTACTCTGCAATACTTCTACTTTGGGAGAATTGTCTGTGGATTCCAGCATGTCGCGTATTGGACCAGAAGCAGACTCATAGAACCCGAGAAGCACGCATTGTTGGCCTGTATTGACAGAACGAGGCGGCGATACATCATCGTTTGCATGATGTATACTCTCTCCGTTACTTTCTGAGACATCTCCATCAATAGAAACATCATTTTCATCTAAAACGACATATGGGTCCAAATCATAGGTGTCGCCTTCTTTTGCCGCATCTACTTTCAATCTGACATTTTCCTTGTCACCACCACATTTCTCTTCAAGCTTGACCGCTAATTCTCTTGCATATATAAGCAAATCATCCATTTGATCGTCAGATCGTTGGGGATCGTGGTGAAATAGAAGCAATTGTTTGACATTAGCGTAAAAAGCAACTTCAACAACATATTCCACAGTAGAATGCCCCCAATATTCTTTTGATGTAGGTGAGCCAGGAGCGTACTCGGAGAATAAATATTGACAATCATGCACCAAAATGTCCACATCTTCAAAGAACTGCACGTGGTATTGATCAGCAGTGCAATTCGGCTTCCGGGGGTCACGGGGTGTGAAGCCACCATTGGCAAGAGCATGATCAAAGGGTTCGTGATCGGTAATATAGGCCATTGACACGCCCCGCTTCTTCCTCCGAAACAGCTGATTCGATGACGATGGTAGAGGAATCTGTGCAAACTCCTCAAGTTTATAACCCAAAGTAAGCACCGAGTGGTTAAGATACTTCGATGTGACCTTGATAGACGATGTTGGATGATCACAGTCAGTGCTAATGTCACAATCAAGCCAGAAGCCCTTCTCCATATCCTCGCAAAGCCCCTGGTATTTTGTTTTACTAGCCATATCACCTAACCTAACTGGGAAGTAATCATGCTGCATCTGCCCGCTTAATATTTCTTGCAAGGACTTAGCTATCCCTCTCGGGCCATAAATAGTCCACTCAAATTGAGGAAGGTAGAGTGGTACAAAGAAAGGCAGCCCCTGGATGTGGTCCCAGTGTGTGTGCGTAAGCAAGATTGTCCCTCCAAACTTCTGTGAGGCGCGCTTAACATTATTCCTTTTGGGTTCCTCTTTCTCCCCAACCTTTACTTCATCAGGGCCATTGGACGTAGTAATTGATGACCTTCCCCCCTCCTCCCCCCTGCCCTCATTGGGAATCTCTTGTTCTGCTTGTTGTCGTTTCTTCGCTTGAAACATTTCACCCATCACCTTCTGCCCCAAATCAACGGCGCCACTGCCCAAGTCTAAAATTATTCTGTGACCTACACGACCGCAGTCACCACCATCGACACTATCACACTGCCGCGACGATGAGACCACTTCGATGCAGGGCGTGTTCCCTCCATAGCGAGCCATCTCTGGATTTGGCCGCGGAATTGACCCTCGGCAGCCATAGATCTGAATCTTCATGTTGTTAGAAGGTTAATAAACAAATTTTATATCAATCCAAGCGTTAACACATGAACATAAAGTGTATCATCTTCGCTCTTTCTCTCTACCTACTGATATTTATCTCTAAGGTAGCTCTAAGGCTCTCTAAGGTCATGGTGGAGCTATTTAGAGGGCCGTCGAAGGGGGCGAAGGGGGCGCCCGGGTGGGAGAAGAGGGAGACCATGGCAAGGAGAAATGCATCGAGTTGGAGTTGTTCTTCCTTGTTCGAACAGTTCTAAACTTGCTGTCATGTGTGTCGCACCACACATACCGCGGTTTATTGATTTTATCGGCCATCTCTTGCGAAATCACTCCCCAAAATTTCATCAACCCGTAGCGGCTGGTATGGAGGAACTCATTAAAACAACCAGTGATGGCCAAAAATACAGCCATCAATCCAGCCTGTTCAGAAAGTACCTGTTTGCATGCCAACTCTAGCTGAAGAAGGCGCCAGTTGAAGAAGGCACCAGTCGTCTTCGTGTTGGGCATCATCACCTCATGACACAGCTCGCATAAATCAAATCCAAACGCTTCGGCATCATCTCCTTCCTCGACAACTCGTTAGACTCATCCTAGTATATCATCAACTCCCATTTCCATAATGAAGTGCTCTCTTATCCTACTCGCTGCTTTCGCTTCCGCCTCTGCTCAAGAAGCCTACACTCAGGAATTGCAAGGTAGCCGAAACCTCTCTGTTTCTGCCAAGGCCACAAAGGAGAGCTCCGCTAAAGCCTCTAAGTCAAAGGCTGCCAAGTCGTAAGTGGCAATACAATGATATAGTATGCCTGAGTTGTAATAAGCAAGCTGACACTAACTTCGACGTTTTTGCCTTACATATTTCTTTTCTCAATACTTAGCGTCGCCGATGCCAAGGCCGAAAAGGTCTCATCTTCCAAGGCCGAAAAATCTTCTGAGGCAACGGTTGAAGCAAAGGCCGTCAAGGAACCATCTACCAAGGCCGAAAAATCTGATTCTGCCTCCTCCAAAGCCGAAAAATCTGAGTCTGCCTCCACCAAAGCAGCCAAGGTAATGAGTATCGCTAAAACCGCAAAGGCGGAGAGTGCGGAGAGTTCAAAGGCGGAGAAGGCTGCAAAGGCAGAGAAGGCTACTGACGCTAAAGCAGAGAAGGCTTCCAAAGCCGCAAAGAGTGCATCCGTATCGACAAAGACTTCCAAGGCTTCAACAAAAGCAGAAAAGAGCACTTCTGAGTAATCATCAAAGCAGTCAAAGCGGACTACCGTAGGAGGCTAGCTCTCTGGAGTTGTATCAAGACAATTTAGGAGATGTATTCGTTGAGCGGAATTAAGTTCTCTTCGTTTGCTCTCTTGGATTTACATTCTTGATCCTAGAGAATGCTACTTTTTTTTTGTATAAAAGTAATGTGATAAATAAGGAAAAGATTAGAAAAGCGAAGTATTTCGTATTATTTGAGATCTCTCTCTATTATTAATAATTGTATGATACAATACTGGATCTACACCTGGAGAGGAGAGCCGCACCATTGTATACTCTGTTGTTGTGTTTCTATGCTTATGTGGATGCTTTCGGTGGTGGAACGTGGAAGTAACGTTCACCCTCATATGTCTCAAGCCTGACGTTTGCTACAAGATTTTCATCTGCAAAAGCTTTCTGCACCTGTGTCATTCCATCAAGCACAAACTCTCTAGTGCGCTCTGCTTTTCCATAGGCACGAATATCAATATAACAGTCTTCGTCAAACGAATCTGACGTCCAATCCTCAACACGTGAAAGAATTAGTTTCGTTGTCTCTGGCTTGGTAGACCAAATTGCACACAGCTTGGATTGTAATGATGCAAGAGGGATAGGTTTGGTCATACCGACCCGGGCGAATACCTTTACAAGCGGCATGGTTGGATGGACTTGCTTCTAGCTATCAAGAGGGTGGCGGTGAAGGCAAGCAAGGCAAAAGAGCAAGAGTGCTGAGTGCATCAATCAGCATCAAGCAAGTGCAAAGTTTGGTTTTTGTGTATCTAAATGAAAGAGAGTACACCTACGTAAAATTATTGGTATTGTAAACCCGTAGATACGGCTTGATGGTGCATCAGCATCTTTTTTACGCTTTGAGCTTTGTTGACGTTGCTTGACTGCCTTGAACTTGCTTGCATCATAATGCTATTGCTGTGAGACTGGAGTAATCAATAGGCCAACGCACCGCCGGGAAGTAAAGGGAGGATTGTTTATATCCGTCGGTCAATTGTCAGAGCGGTTTCAGTATCAATGGCCAAGACAAACTAGTTTCGTGCGGGAATGTCATTGCGCTAATATTTATTATTGATTGGCATCAAAACATTCTGCACCGTTATCATGACGACTATTGAGTCTACTACCACGGACGACGGCAGTTTTGGTCCGGATGATTTGTCGTCAGAAGATGAAAGTGCCACTATTGCCAGCGAAAGTCAGTACTCTGAGGAGGGATCCTTGTCATCACACGATACCATTCACTTGGGCCATCAGGCTACTAACAACAGCGACCGCATCAACAACAACAATGACAGATACCATCACCGCACTGACGGGGAAGATGTACAAAATCAACAGGACATTTGGATCAGAGGAACCCAGCTCCAAAGTAGTGCCCCGACGAAAGAAAATGGAACCGATGCGTATCTGTCCCTCACTGTAACAAATTCCTCGGCAGCTTCTTCAGCCAAATCATCTCTATCTTTTGAAGAAAAGTCAATACTAAGAGGAGCAAACCATGCACAAGAAAAACACAAGCAGGAGGAGGAGGAGGAAGAAGAAGATGATGATGATAGTCAGTGTACTACAGAACGTTTCTTCATTGTCAAAAGCACCTACCCCAAATATTCCAAGTGGGACAGCACGGATCCCGAAATAGCTGAGAGTGAACGGAGAGCTAAAACCATTCACGATATTGTGCCTCCGATTGCTGGATTTGATAGTGAATATCACGCTGATTATGAAGCACGAAAAGTGCGAAATAACTGCGAGGCATTTCGTGGCGCATGTGCCCCTCTTGACGATGATGGCGACTTCTCTGAGTATGATGATTATCACTTCAACTCATACGATGAACCCCCTTGGGACTCTGACGTGTTGGGGGAACATGATAGAGAGGAAGAAGTTATCATTGATGTCATGACGTTGAAGCAATACAAACAAAAGCTTGCAGAAAAGGCGTCCGACGCAGAGTACATCGAAGGCTTGGACAAAGAGTTCCAGTGCGAGGAAACTTTGCAGGCTTATGAATGCAAGCTACGAGTTCGTGACAGTGGTTGTAGTGCGTATTACTCATATCCAAGCGCACAACCGTGGGACATCAAAGCGGAAATGGAAGTGAAAGAGGGTGTCAATTGGCGAAAAGATGCTGTGCGAAAAATGAGGCCAGAGATTGATCGCGTGAAGAGCTTCATGTTCAAAGGACGCCAACATGGTGTGTTTGGGTGGCTTCTTGAAATGTGTCACCATGATGATTTCGATAGTGATAGCGTTGAGGAACATGAAGTACAAAATTGTGCGTTGTTGAGGCATCTGCAGGCTTGCAAAGGCTTGCATGAGTTGTTCATACAGTTGAATACTGACATTACTGACAATATTTTACAGCGCCAAAAATTGATGCAGTATGCAAATGTTATCAGCAAAACATTCATACAAAAGGTCATACACGTTGCACCGCACCTTGATCAACTTCGAGTGCTATCTTTCGGGCCATCAATCACATTGCACCCCAGGGCTTTGGAGGCTCTATCGAGGTCACTGCCTTCGTTGGAGAGGTTGGATATTTCGTTTGCTTTGTCAATGCAATTTGCTCCACATGGCAGTGACGAGGTGAGGAAGTATTACCCATACGAAGATCCGTTGCTTGCGTGTGTCAATGAGATGGATAAGCTCAATCGACTTGATTTAGGATTCGAATTGGTTGATTTCCATTACACTGACTCAAACGGCCAAAAGAGATCAGTCAAAAAGAGTCGTATATCGTGTCTTATTTCTGAAGTTGCATTGCAAGAGATAAGGCAAAGTATTATGGATGTAGGTGGCATCGTTACTGAAACAAATACAACCAGGCCTCCTCCCTGGCAAGAAGAGGAATCCGATAAGAGAATGCGAGCTCTTCAAGAAATGATCATGGACCCGCAGCTTGACATGGTTACCCAGGAGGCAGCAATGGAGAAATACCGCGATTATATGGAATACTCGGCAGAATTCTCAACTGAACCAGATGATAGACATCAATCAAATTTCGAGTTGCTACTAGAAGCCAGTGGTCGCTGTAACGCGATTGAAGAAGCACGCTTGCACGAGCATCAGCAGCAACGTGCAATCCAGCAACCGCCTGCCAAAGATATTCTTGTAGAAAGAAAGTCTTTAGGCACGATAGCCATCAGCGAAACGTCAGATAATGTCGGAACTGATCCTCATGTAAACAAACCTGCCAACGATAAGGACATCCACACAATTGATGACGTTGAGGAGCAACCAAGCACGCCTAATTCCAAGAAGCGAATCTCGAATGTGACAGTAGATGATGCAGTGAATTCCAAGAGATACTGCGTATAAATATTTTGCGAGTTGGCTTGCTTTACTCTGCTTTTCGATGCTATTACTTGTATCAATCAGTAAAAATAGATACCATATAAAATACTCTCTCAAGTGAAAGGATAAGAGAGTCTTCAAACCTCTTTCACGGTGCTATTGTAATAGCTCTATCGATTTGATGGATGTATAGTGAGTAGCTACTGTTAGCGTTATCTTCAGCTAGCTAGGTACGTCCCCCATTCCAGAGAATAGCGATGAGATGGCGATAGTTCAAAATGTGCCAAACAAAACCAAAAGCCTATCTAATATTGTACCATACGACGCAAAAGCAACACTACCCAACGCATTGCGGCCAACGCCATACTACTCACTCAATGAAGTCGACGCCCTGACAGTATCAACCCAGATGTCGACGGTATGGTTGAAGTAAATTTGCCACAAAGAAGTGCAAGATCAGTTGTTGGGCGGTGTTACAAGAACACGGTTCTTTGCCTACTCATATCAGCAGTGCTTTTGTCAATATCCACAATCATCCTCTCTTTGCGCATAACAGATGGCAGGAATATCTATGGTGATAGTGAGTTTCAGATAGTGAAGCCACCTAGCAATTTAGGCAGAGAAGATTTCAAGCGAAGTAGCACGGTTGCTGACCGACCAAAGATCAAAAGTGTAGTGAATGATGAAAGCACCATTAGATCAAATTCAAATTTGCCGCCACAGAAGACATCTATCGAACACTTTCTATCAATACAAGGTGCATCGCTAGAAACCAAAAATAGTGAAATATACCAACCTATCAAAACAGGGAAACGCCTATTAACTTACAAACGGTTCGGTGGGCGTCTCAACAATCAATTATTTCAGTTTATCACAGCATTACAACATGCAAAGGTATTGAAGCGAACTTTAGTTGTCCCAGATGAAGTGAGAGAAGTTGATTGGACTGGTATGTTTGACACGGCATACGGAATTTGGGATATTGATCGCTTAAATGCCGCCTATGATATTGACTGGAAGTCGGGGCTTTCACAGGGCTTTCAGATGTCAATTCCTGAGGAATGTGTTCTCACCCCCGTCGAGGGAAGACAATTATTGAATGGCGGACCACAATTATGGGAAGAATGGGATTCTCGGTGTCCAGATGTTATCGATTTGGCTGGCAACACTGGTCTTTTATTCTGCAAACAGCAGCATCAGTTTTGTGGCGACAGCGAAGCTCAACTCGAAGCATACCAGATTTACAGTCACTTCTCTCTATCGCCTTTTTTACTTCAACACATACCTTCCAAGAAAGAAGAGTTCAAAGGCAAGGGCTACGATGAATTGGCAATTCACTCAAGGCGTGCAGGGGAGGGAATGTATGACTGGGAAATGTGTGTGAAGGGCAACACTAGAACTTGTAAAGGCCATGTCAATGCCAACGGGTATTGTGACACACGAACCATGAAGGGCAATTGTGCAATCTGGCTGGATATCGACTACCAAATCAAATCAAGAAAGTACTTGAAGAAGAATGAGGCTGACTATAGATTTGTCCTTGCTTCGGATGGAACACATGACTGGAGTATTGATTTTGATGGACAGTTCATAGTTGCTAACAATACAGACTGGCTTCTTGACCTTGAAAAGACAATCAACGGCGAAATTGCAAACGGGAAGTCGATAGAGGGCCTGTCAGTGAGTTCATTTGCGAAGACAAAAATGGCAAGAGGCAAAGATATTTCGCCATTGAAATCCACGCTGGATGCTTTGACAGCAACATTACTGGACCTTTTCTCTCTGGTTGATTCGAAATATCTCTTGGGAGGTTACTACTCAACGCTTTCTCTCAACGCCTGCTTTTTGCGTGGTTTGGAAAGGATGTATGATTCAAATATGTGCTGGATGTTGATGCACCCCACCAGTAAATTTGCAGCTTTACCTCCGAAAGATGATACGGTTCATTTCAACGACAAGGATGCCATGCCTCCAGCACTCATGAGCGATGTAGAACATGCATTTGTCAAAAGCAATGATGGGAACTTCATTGCAATCGACCGATACCTCATACAATACAAAACGAACGGTCAGAGAGGCAAACCCAAGGAGGTCATAGGAGTACTCGGAGACGGCTTAGTTCCACTCACGATTGAGAAAAATGATAAAGGAGAGGAAAGCATTCGGGCCGACTTTAGTTGTTCTTACGGGAACCAACACTCCCCAGCCACTATCATTCTGATGAAAGGAGATAAATCGTATCATGAGCACTACTACGAGCGAGGAGAGAAATACAAGTCACCATTTTCTACAAACGGGGACCGCTTTCGAACATTACTTATATTGTGCGAAGAACTTCGTTACGACAGAAGTTTATCTAGACATCCACCGCTCATATTATCATCTGACGATGGAACGTTTCATCTTCGGATTGGATCATCCTTCGCACGCCCTGTCGCACAAACCAGAAAGTTTCGACAGTTGATTGGATCATCCGTATCCGTTCCCGTCCCTGTCGAAAAACCAGGTAATGACAACAAGAAAAAGGTCGTGCATTGCCTAAACCCAGTTTACGGCCTCAAGGATCCCAAATGGTTGATTGAATATCTTGAATACCATATCGCTATTGGTGTGGACCATTTTCATATATACAATGTCGACATGCATTCTCCAGATGTGCAAAGCGTGCTGGAAATGTACCGCAAATGGAATTTGATAACCAGGCACGATTGGTCCGCAAAAGCCTCAGGCCAGTACACCACACGCATTACCTATGAGCATGCGAAATGGGCAGCCCAGACGGACTGTGCATTGCGTTCTAGAGGTCTATACGACTATGCCCTCTTTAGCGATATTGATGAGGTTGCAATGGGTGGCAATGAGGGTCTCGCGCCAGCTCTGGAAATGTGTGAACAAGCACACATCGATCGAGGTGTCATCGGATGCTCTTTCAATAGTAACACTGTATCATCTGTTTTTACGAAGCTTACAGATTATGAGGAAATGAAAATGAAAGATAAGCTTCTTCTTGAAAGATACAGTAATGTGGAAGCAAAACCTTTCTGTCCGAGTAACTGTAAGTGCCTGGGGAGAAATTGCAAAGAAATGACTCGAAAATATCACAATGGTCGGCAAAAGTATATGTTGAATATGAATGACCTCAAGATTAATCCAAGACCATTGTGGACGCATGCAATTGCCAGAGACTACAATGAGATGGACAGAATAATGGAGCAGCTACCTGATGATGTATTTCACATCAGGCATTACCAAGGCCACTGGCTCAAAAACAATAACCTCCTTGATACGATGGAGGAAAAGAATGCGCCTCTACCAAAAGAATTCATCGACTTACTTCGTGAGACAATTTTCGAGAATTCTACTCCACTGCGAGGAAGGTATGCAAAGGCACAAGAAGATTCCAGATTTTCTAGTGGCGTAGAGTGGGTGACTCCTGTTGAAAGACCTGCTAAATATCACGATATGTTGCTAGCATAAGAGTAAAAAAGACGATGTTCTGAGGCCTGTGGCTTTTAATAATACAATTTGACTTTACGGATTAAAATCATCGAGGAGGAGAGATGGAGTTAAAGATTCTTGTGCTGTGGGTATTGGCTCTTTAGCGCACTCAATGCCGCACTCTCCTTGTGTGTTTCAGGAAGTAATCCCATTCTTTTGTGGTCTAACGCTTTTTCATCAAAAACTGTTTTATCCCCCGTCAAATCCAACGCAACCATGAAAATTCCCGTGGCAATAGCGGTAGCTGCTACAACCTGTGGACGTCCGTTTGTCAATCCTACTACTGCACCCCCCACCATTCCAGCTGCAAGAGTGTTCCACACATCCTTCGTTTCATTCCTGGCAGCTTCCATAGCGCACTCTGTAGCGGTGAAGGCCCCGGCAGCGAAAGAAAACCACATAGCGGGTCGAAGTACGGTTTGTCCGAGGGCACGGAAGCTTGTGCGGCCAGATGCACCGCCAAACTTGCTAACGCTCTCAACTGGATCAGGAAACCATGCTGCTGCACATCCTCCATAGAAAATTCCAGCGGCAGCACCGATACTCTGATATTATTATTGAGCAAGTATTTATTTTTGACATGGTTTCAAGAAATGGGCGATCAGATGTTTGCACGTGAAATAATGATCCAATTTGAACATGAAAAATTTACGATTACTTACCGATGAATAAATGGTCCTCTCTAAGCCAGATCCGCTCACCACATGCTTAGGATCGTTGAAAGCGCCGGAGCTGAAAGAGTCGCCGCCCATGGTTGATGTTGCTAATAATTATTTTGCGTGTTGTCTTATTGAGTTGTTTCATTCTGTGGCGTGGAGTGTGGCGTGTCAATTTTCATGGCGTGAGTGACACACCATCTGATCCATAAATAACCATGGGAATTGTTCGCTAGAGCTCTAGACAAGCCATAACACTCTGTACAATACCGCAAACTCACAGACCATGTCATCGTCACAAACGCCCACACTGCAATCACGGCGAGCACTCTATGTCGGTGGCCTAGATCCGGCCGTCACACAGAGCATGCAAACCGTTGAAACAACAATCCGCGCTGCATTCTTGCCATTCGGGCCAATCCAAAGTATAGAAATCCCAATGGACTACGCTGCAGGGACGCACAAAGGCTTTGCATTTATCGAATACGTCGATGGGGATGATGCAGCTGAAGCAATTTACAATATGGATGGGGCAGAGCTGTTTGGAAAGACACTGACAGTAAATATCGCACAAGCAGAAAGAACGAATTTAGGCAGTAATAAAGCAGTATGGAGTACAGAAGAGTGGTTCAAAGAGCAATCAGGGATGAAGGAAGACGAGGAAAGAAAAGAGCAAGAGAAGGGCAAAGAATTAGATGCGAGTTTGTTGAAAGAAAAGCCTCTTACAGCGGGAATATAGCGATGTAACTTGGCTGGCAATCATAATGAGTAATATTGTGTTGGAGTAAAATATTATAAATTTATTCATTCGATGAATTGATGCCTACTCATATCAGCAAATGATCCCATCATAATTGTCGACAGTTTGCGACATTCCTCATCAGAATCGCGCATGCTACTCTCTTTCAAAAATGGCAACCACATCCTGCAGTTACTAGCTAGAACATCCATAGGCATCATTTGCATACACGTTGCCATGGCAAGAAGCACTGAACGCCTTACTTCCACTGAGTTGGCGTCGTGAAAAGACCAGGCCAGTTCAAACAAATCTGTCGCCAGTGCGGACACAGCATGGCTAGGATATGCACTTGCGCAATCCACCATGATGGATAGTGTCTTTATGAACTCAGATAGAAAGCGTTCACCAGTGGATCCTCCCCAGATTGATGCGTTCTCCTTTGTGCTTGCCATCAACGCAAACAATGCATATATCATGTGCGCAGCAATTGGTCCGAAGTTGTTTGTTGTTGCCTTGGGTTCTACCCTAGGTTGTCTCCAACGTCTTGTTTTGGAAACTGGTGCTTGTGATGTTGTGACGACATCGCCGCCAACTTCTTTGTCGTTGTCTTCACGAAGACCCAATGCAATCTTCAATCTCGTGCTCGTTGTGCCAACGGATGCAGCAGTTATATTTTTGGTTTGCGAACTTTGAGCCAAACTAGGAGATACCGACAACCTCTCAGCCGTAGCTGCAATTATCGACAATGCTTCCACTCTAGTGCCTAAAGAAACGCCCCCCTTCATCTCTTCGACCAGTTGGACACATGTATCCAAAGGCGCATGAATACCAAACGCCAACAAGCATTCCCACTTCTTATCAGCAAACATGCTCAATCCGAATTTATCTTCCAAATGCAAAAGTACGCGGACTAGGGTTGTCGTCATATCAATCAAGTCAAATGGTTTCGTCTCTACCAACCTTGCTAATTCCATCAGTGCTGCTTGCTGTTTGTCACATGCCAAATTATCACTATCGGGCGCAACCAGGTAAGCGAAGCAGTCTTGAAGCGTTCGCGGGAGAGCAACCCTACGGAGATCTTCTTCGTCGTCATCCAACAAATATGCTTCGAGAGAGTCGTCCTCTCCCCAAGATGAATTCATTGAACTTCCAGCTTCAGATTGTGAACTTGATGAATCACTTTCATCCGTGAAATACTCTGCATCAGGATCTATCATAACTTGCCTGGTAGGTATCGCTCGATTTCTTCCTTTTCTGCTCTTTGGCTTCTGATCTACTTTGGTCTCCTCTTCTTTCCCATCCATTGTTTCTTCATTAGCTGGGTGCAATTCTTCAAAGCGCAGATGTTGACCCAGTAGAGACGCCATCGCTTCTGCTATACGCATCCCATCCATCCTGATAGGTTGCGACAAACTGATATCTAAACGGAGAGTGACTCCTTGCACTAGAGTGGATGCTAACGACGTACCATCACTTGTTATCCCCTTCTGAAAATCTTCCTCCGATATCAAATTTTGTCGCAAAGGACAGAGTAAAAACTCTGTTACGAATTGCTGTTGCAGTACACCAGACCTCGAAACAAACACATCTTCCGACCAAACGGAAGCGACGGAGCTGAGATGAGAAAGATAAGCGTCGACTGAAGTTGCATTGGGATCATCAGACTCTGATTCAGCATCACTACCACTTTCATGGCAGCTGATACAAGCTAAATGTAACAAAAGTGCCACGCAGTGTGGTACTGCACGGTCGAGAAACGATAGGGAAGGGCATCCCGTCGGCGATAAGTAGTGTTGGAATGATGAGGGTGGAGACAATATTATGAAATTGACAATGGCGTCTCTCACTTCCTCGTTGGCAATCAAAGGTTGATATATAGTGTCCTGAAGAAACGGCAGAATGTTTTGTTTGCATGTCATGCTCAACTCCTCATCATGTGAATATTTTTGTGCGCAGTATCTCGCACTGCAACGTAGCATTTCTCTGTAGAAAGTTGCTACTACTCTATTCGAAGATATAGAATCAATGATTGCCAGACACTGCGCGGAAAGTATTGATCGAGGTGTACTCGAGCTTGGCGATGAACCGCAGTTATTCTTGTCACAAGACTTCCAACAATGATACAAATATTTCGAGATAACTGCTGATTGGCCGTTCTGTATCATTTGTCGCGCAAGCAGTTGAAAGTAACTGGCAGTAGACTGACGGAAAGCAGATGCCTCTTCGTCTTGATTTCCCACCAACTCACCAGTGAGTAGCATTTTCCAAGCTGCCTGAATTAGCATAATGTGCATCGTTTTTGGTGCAGCCCACCAAGGTAATGTGAGATCCATTGCATGACATACCGATGAAACAAGTGTTGGCAGAACCGAAGTAAGATCTGCCAATGAATCGCCCAATTCTTCGTGCACACGCTTACAGTGATACTCCAATGGAAGAATGCAGCAGTTCCAAATAGATTCTGTTTGTGACAGAATTGATGTATCTTCGTCACTCAGAAATTTTCGCTGGAAAGTTATTGGGCAGCAATCTACATGACCTTCTTGATACAAAGATGGAACATGAAGCAAGTAACGACGTATTGTTCGCAGCGACGTAATAGATGACGCTATTCCAAAAGTCCCTCCTTTTTCCTGCAACGGAATATCATTGTTGCTGTCGTCATTGTTGCTGCTGCTAGAAGAATAATGCACAGTTCTGCGGAGACAATCTACCGCCGCTTCCAGAGACACGCCATAGCCGCAAAGATCTAAGCATTTATCAATCCAACGCTCCGCATCATGACATGGCGCATTGTACTCGTCGCATACTTCTACCCTCTCATTGTTTCCATCGCATTCTATACAAATTTGAGCAACAGAATCCGATGCTTCATCATACCACCCAAAATCATCGTACAATGTTTCCTTTACAACACCTTCTATCTCATCATCAATGGACATTACCACGCGATTCATATATATCAAATCTCTGGCAACATCTCTTAAAAGCATCTCTACTCTGCTGCGACTAAGGTCTGATTGTATTGCCATCGGCTTCATCTCGATGAGTAAATTGTAGAGAGTTTGCAGCGAATCGATCATCGATGGTGAATTTTCGAGAGCATCTGACTGACATTGCTTTAGTGCCAAGTCAATTCGCTCACATTGCAGCTTCAACTCTTGCGCTTCTTCAGCACACGTTATCGCTGCGCTCATGCTGTTATATTCTTCGCCTCTGCCCGACAGTTTATTAGCAACGATGCCGCAACGTTACTTATCTATCGCTTTTCGCTTTTGGTTTTTGGCACTACAACTACAGTGCAATGTGCAGTTACTGTACAAAAATAATACCATACTCCTCCTGCACGGAATGGTACGGTGGGTCTGATTATCGGACAGGATAAAGGACGCTAGATGGACAGAGTGGGACAGAATGGGACACACATCACTTCAAACTTCAATCAAATCCTTTTCATCTCAAACCGACAACCACGACAACGCACTCCTCGTGTACAATCAAGTGCTTAAGTGGAGCTGGACGGGGATGCATATTGCGCTGCTAAGCTGAGAATCGACGCGACGCTAGGATCTATAATGTTGCCTTTCTTTTTGATGCGACAAGTTCTTCTTGTGGGGACCTTAATAATTTTATTGTTATCTCCATCACAAGTATGGGGATTCCTTCTGCCTACTCTTCCTTCTATCAACACTGATGGAAAAATAATAAGATCATTATCAGATGATCGCATAGTCTTTGGAAGGTCTCATAAAGAACATCATCGAAGGACGGTTGCATGCAACATGAATAACAATGCACCAAAGAATAACAATGGAGCAAATTACCTTGCACCTGATTTTTATGCAAAGAAAAAAGAGAAAGAGAGCGAAATCGACACCAGCGATGGCGAAGAAGAGCCTAAGAGAGGATTCTTTAAGCGGATAAAAGATAGAGTGTCGTCAACATTCGGAAGCAAGGGCGACGATGAGATGGAAGCAAATCAAAAGGAGGGTAGCGGTTACAAGCCCAATCCTTTAGATGGCTTGCGTTTGCGCTTGGCGATGGCCATGTCAGGCCTTTCCAATATCGACATATTGAGTCGTCGTAAAGAATGGGTGGTGGCGTGCTCGAAGACACGAGTAGGACCAGGGCAGATCATCCCTTGCGTAGTGAATGGACTTGACATAATCATCTTTGCGTCGAGGGATGGTAAGCGGTTGGATGCATTTGCCAACTCATGTCCTCACCTAGGCAGTCCATTTGATCTGGCGACGGTTGAAAGAAAGCCTGCAACTCAACAAGGCGAGCGGATAGACGACGGCGTAGGTGATGGATGTGTTGATTGTATTGTCTGTCCTGTTCACAGAACTGCATTTGAAATACAAAGTGGAGACGTCAGAGGAGAATGGTGTCCATACCCACCAGTGCTTGGAAAAGTTATGGGATTGACAAAGCCAAAGAACAAGCTAGTGAAATTTGCAGTGAGGTTAAAAGGGAAGAATGTCGAGGTAAGAATTGCAACAAGTGTGAAGAATGTACGCAACAAGGAAGAGCAAGCAGAAGGGATGTCAAACATACAATAGGGATCCGCTCTACCTTTTTTCCACTGCGTGCTCGCTACTAATTATGGACTGCATCAAAGAGTGCAGACAGTTACCAAAAGGAGATGGATGGAGAGTTACTAGGTACCTAATCTAAAATTGTACTACATGTACTTGTGTAGAGAGGAGAGGCCAACAAAACAAAGAGGTGCTTGGTGTCTTTAGCTTTATTTGCTCTTGCGACGTTAGTTGGTTGCAAATAGAAGAGATTAAGGTCAGCCTAGTCCTGTGGTTTGAATCAAAGGTTGAGTATCCGAACAAGAGCACTGAAGAGTTGATTGTCTTGCAGGTTGCTTGAGTAGGTAGGTACGCGAAAGTACCATACACCATAACGTAACATTTAACTGTACCGTACCTTGACCGTACCTACCATCACTTTCACCAAAACACAAAACACCCGCAGAAAACACCATGAACCTGCCATAAGTATGCCGATGAATGATGGTAATATAAGAGCATAAGTGGCCGATGATTTGAAAGAAGAAGTCTCCATAGAGTAGGATGCGATACTAATGATTGGATGAACTGAGAGTACCGGAACAAGAGAAGTAGTTCTTCATTTTATAATAATTTTACAAAAACGTGCTCGATGATGAACGCCATCACTTTGACAGCAATCGCTCGCCCTCCAGAGACCGACCAAGGCAATCTCTTTGTCAGATTAACGCCACGGACGGCGTGGCGGCTTGCTAGAATGATTCATTCGGAAGTCGAAGAACCAATATTATCCGAAGAGTGCCTTGTGGAGTTTTTGCCATTGGAAATCACGTTCCAGCTGCGCCGCAAAGGAGAGGAAGTTCTGTCGAATGATGATGGCATTGTGACAGTGTATGCATCATACAATGGCGGAGCACCGGCACCTTTTGTTTGCCCTTCTACAGTGCATCACTATGGTGGTAAGTTTGGGCGACAAGGTCTGTGTGCATATCATCTGTAGCGTTTGTAGTGATTCTAATCAATTTCTACTCCGACATTTGGGTCTTGGCATATTGAATATCATAGGGCACGATGAAGACGTGATTGAATTGCCACTTGATTTACACCCATCCCTTGCTTCCGAATTCAATATCACAATTCAACCAATAAGAGTATCTGTGCGCCCATTATCATACGTACCAGTGGCAGAACAGGTAACGTTTGAACCATTATCTACTCCGGATTGGGAACTTATAGAGATGGAAGCTTCAGTATTGGAAGATGGTGGTTTGCTGAATCAAATTACAATTGTATATCCTGGTCAAATATTCCCCTTGCGACTTGTTTCTCCTGGTGAAAGTTACTCTGGGGGTTTGGAGTCTGCAGCATGGATCAAAGTTGTTGCCGAGGACGGTTTTGCTTCTTCCTTGGTTCAAAATGATTCTGACGAAAATGATTCAATGTATACAAGTGATACTGATTCATCACAGTCTGAGTTTTGTGGTGTACGTTACAATTGTCTTCGACTCATGGCAGAGACTGAAGTGTCTGTTATTCCTAAACCTCGATTGAAGAATGAGGATGAGAATGAATCAAGTGCAGAAGTAGACTCAACAAAATCAGATGACCCGGTATATGCACATAGTTGCCCGCTTCGTGTTCAGTATACATCTCCCAGTGGCCGCATGGACATGCCTTTGTTTGGGTGTGTGCATGTTCATTCCTCAACACTCGAACAATTACCTGGCTATCAGCAGATGCTCGAGACTAAGCTGTCATGCTCGGAGAATGACTCAGATTTGCCGTCAGCTGTCGTTTCGTTAAGTAAATGGGATCCCAAAAAGTGCATCAAAACAAATGAATTTGCAATAGCCAGGATCAGTGCGTCAGATGCAGTTCTTCGGGGTCATATTGCGATGCATGAATGCCTTCAGAGACAGATTGGCGCAACGCCTTTATCCGATTGGTTGTGCGTGCAGGTTTGGCCCCATTCTCATGTTATCGATAGTATAGCTCGAACAAGGAATGAAATTTCAAATGGAAGTCAAACTATCGAACTGGCGAGCGCTTCACTAAAAGAGCCAGACTTTGAGGACACAAAAGATGGAGAGACAGCTTCTATTATCCAACCAAATACCCTGATCAGCTCAGGGTGCATTATACCATCTGATACTTTGCGAACTCTTGTGCCACAAGGAAAGAAGGATTGGTTGGACCAATGCTGCCTTTTCACTCTAAACTTGCAATCCACAACTGGAGCCAAATCTGACAGGGATGACTCTCATCTGGGATCAGTCATTACAGCTGATGACTTGAAGTATTTTCTTGAAAGGGAGGGACAACTCACAGACACAAAGTCTGGCGAACATGGCAAAAATGAGGTTTTGCCACCAGCTGATGTGTATGTTGAGGGATTTTCGTCTACAATCGAGAGATTGGCACATGATGTCAGCAAAATCATTTCCTGGCCTCACAGTTGCTGGTCATCTACGCACAGGAACGCAATGCTCCTAACTGGTGAGGTAGGTTCCGGCAAGACTCACCTCGCGCTTACTCTAGCATCTCGTCTTTTGCGTTCGAATTCGATTGGAATGGAATACCTTGACTGTAAAATGCTTCAGGCAGCACCAGGGAGCACACTCTCTTCTATTTTGAATGAAATCCAAACATCTTGTCATAAAGCACTGCAGAAGCAACCTTCACTGTTGATACTTGACGATCTTGATGCAGTTATTCCTAACAGCGAAATCTCAGATGGTGGGGATGGAAGCATTCATCATCAACAAACTAACCCAGCACTCGTCAGTCAAGTTAAGGCTATCGTCGACCATTTACTTCGATATTCTCGCCAATGTGGGGATTCAAACGTCGTCTTACTGTGTACCTGTCGGGATAATGACTCACTTGCTGCACGCTACAAAAACTCAGGCATTTTCTATTCGGCAGTTGAAGTGCCCTCACTCAATTCTCATCAACGCACGAGGTTATTACACAATTGTGTGCTCGGGAATCGACCAGAAGAAGAAGCATCTATTCACGACATACCAAATTGCATATCGAAGCTCGGAAAGATGACTGATGGCTTTAGACCACACGATTTGATGCTTCTTTCGACACGAATTAGAAATGCACAATATTTACGTCAAATTGAACATTCATCGCAAGAGAGAGCTCCCGTGTACGATGATTTCACATTGGCTTCTGGAAATGTTTCACTCGAAATGCTTGAAAATGATGTAGCATCTGCTATAGAAGACTTTACTCCACTTTCCCAACAATCAGTCGATGTCACTCAAAATAAATGCACCGTTGATTGGTCATCCGTGGGCGGACTCAAGCATGCAAAACAATCTCTTTACGATGTCATTATCCATCCCATGAATTTCAAAGCAATTTACGACAATTCGCCAACGTCGTTACCGACAGGTGTGCTACTCTACGGTTTCCCTGGGTCTGGAAAATCTTTCATTGTTCCTGCTCTTGCAAAGGCAAGCAATTTGTCTCTTATCACGTGCAAGGGGCCCGAGCTGCTGGATCGTTACATTGGTGCGTCGGAGGCGAAAGTTCGACAGCTCTTTGCCCAGGCTATCACAGCTGCGCCCTCAATGATATTTTTTGACGAATTTGATAGTTTAGCACCGCAACGAGGCTCTGATCATACTGGTGTTACCGATCGAGTAGTTAATCAGCTACTCACATTATTGGATGGCGCCGAACGGAATAAGAAGACGAGTCAAATTTACATAGTGGCCGCGACGTCACGCCCTGATAAGATCGACAAGGCTCTTTTGAGGCCTGGAAGACTCGAGACTCATGTTTATGTAGGATACCCAGAATCACTAACAGAATGGGAAGAGCTCTTTTCTTCGATTTTGAGTTCATGGAACATTGACGACGAGGTTCGTTTACTTCGACAGAAAGGAGAATTGCATTCCGCGCTCTGCGTGAATCTTGCATATGCGGAAGACTTGTCAGCTGCTGATATGAAAGCGGTTATGTCTACGGCTCATTTAATACGTGTGCACGAAATGCTGGACGAAGAAGTTGACGGAGAAAGTCCTGAGAATATAATACATCCAAAGGTCATTGTTGGCAAAAGGCACATAATCGAGGCATTCAAGCGAACGAGACCTTCACTGCTTCCCGATGATAGACAGAAGCTGCAAAGATATTATCAGCCATTCCGCGCCGACGTGATGTCAAATTCAGGTTCAGGTCAAGATAGAGATGCTCCTGCATCGAACCGTAACAACCTAAAGACATCATTCAGGTAGATATATTTGTAATTAACTCAAAGATACTATCCATGGGTGGGAGAAGGAGGATGTGCACAGTCTGAGTAACTATGGTATTGTAGGTCAGGCAGGGTCAGGCCCCAGGAGTTGGTTGTATCGCAGCATGCATTTTGGTCGACCGGTTTTGTCCGCCAAAAATGTCATCAATGACCGAACCCCTGACGAACCCGGAGCCAAATCCATCCATTCGCAACATCACTCGCTTGTCCAATCCAATGACTTCTTGATGTCGGGTTCCCGTTTCCTTCCATCACATCGTTACCAGGAGACCGTTTACTTACAAGCATCCAGCTGCCTTCATATAGTGGGAAGAAGTTTGCTGGATCTCTGGCGCAGACGTGCTACCATACCATTGACCACTGCAAAACTGCATCTACTCATCTCTTAGATATTGATTGTGGTAGACACGTTCAACACACCACATTCATACCATCATGTCGAATGGGCTGATAGCAGGAGATGGCGACAACATGTCATCTGAGACGACAAAGCAGAATCGCCCGTCAGTGTATTGGTCGGTGGTCCACCATAAAGATATAGAAGACACAGGACGGGCTCATTCTCATATTCCACACACCGAGGGCGAGCCTCTCCTTCAAGATGTTGCCAGATCAGATACGTCTTATGGCTTGTCTTTTCCTGATGTGTCGCATGCAAACGACTCCAAAACAATCAGTCCTGGTTGGGAGCGTATAAAAGAATTGGTAAAAACAAAAGAAATTTTGATTCATCACATACCTGATCTAGACAATTCACCCAATGATTCAAAAGCTCAATCACAATCAAAATGGACAGATCTTAATGAATACCAGTACGAATATACTCTTCGGGAATGCTTCTTCCTAGTTTTAATCTTACTTGCTATTGGTGTTGTTGGGTTTTCTCTGCTAGTAGAGGAATGGTCAATTCTTGATAGTCTTTATTTCACAATTATCATGTTGACAACAATCGGATATGGAGACATGTCGCCATCGACTCCAGTTGGGAAGATATTTACATCAATATTTGCCTTGGGTGGCATCGTTGTATTAGGGCTGGCCCTGGGAGTAGTCGGATCTCAGTTAGTTGAGGCTGAGATCCGTGCTGCCGAAAAGGCAAGGGAGAAAACAGCAAAATCAATTGAACGTGCTTTTACCCGTAGAAATGGAGTTGGGAGAATGTTATCGTCTGGTTCGACAACGTCGTTGTCATCCAAAGATTCAGTCACTTCTCATAACGGCGAGCACAATGATTTTCTTGAAGCCATTCGGTTGGTGCAACAGAGTGAAGGATCTTACGCAAGCAAAATTGTTATCTGCGCAAAGAACTTTGGAAATAAATGCTGGTCAACAATGTGCAAGATTAACAAATACCTGCCTGGCGTCGTCCCTATATTTTCTGGTGCTCTCATTATAGCCTACTTGGAAGGTTGGCCTTGGTATGACGCTTTTTACTACACCGTTATAACCGCAACAACTATTGGGCTGGGTGATCTCACTCCGACAGGTGAATTGACCAAGGCGTGTGCTGTCGTGTTTATCCCATTCGCTGTAGCTGCGATGGGATACATTCTAGGTCAATGTGCATCCTTTCTTGTAGAGCTGCGAAGAGAGGAACACGATGAAAAGCTATGGACATGCAATATGAAGCTTGAAGATATTCAGGCGTTGGACGAAAATCACGAGGGAGGAGTGAATGAAGTAGAATACATCAAATTTATGCTTGTGGCAATGAAGAAGGTTGATGCTCATTTGATTGATGAATTGCATGATCAATTCAAACAGCTTGACTTAACCAATGATGGACTTGTTACAAAGAAAGACTTGCAGCTAATAGCAGCAAGAAAACTTAGGAAGGTATCTTACAAATTGCAGCTGAGCGATTACAAGCAAAAGTTGCGGAAACAACAATCTCGAAGGAGTGTGATGCATTCGGCACTCCATCTCATGGCATCTAGCAGACGCTTGAGTGTGCCAAAGTGCTCAAGCGCAGACACCCAATCAAATGATACATCTATGACATGAAATCTAATTGTACTTATAAGGTTAGGATCTTATCTTATTCTACAGAAGGCTATCATTAGTTTGCTTGGCTCTGACTTTTAACCCAGATGTTGGAGCCAAACTAACACGAAAACTCTCTACAGTACTCCTGACAGATTTCTCACTGCCTTTCTTCCACCGACTTGCATTTGAACTTCCCACCTGAAAAACAAGAATTTGAATGTCAGTGAATGCGTTAATTTGGAAAATGAATAAATACATAAAATAACAAACAGACTTACCAACATAACCACATCACCTGTGCCTTCGGGAATGGTTGCTACAACAAGTGCAGTACGAGGAATCTCCGCGTTGGTCGATTGTGAAAGGTTTGAAAAGCTGATTTCCAAATATCTTCTGTTGTCTACAACTTCACTCTTCTTAACTTTGATATCGGTAGGTTGGCCATAGAAACTAAACCTGCCCGTAGGTGAGAATATATTGTCCGTGAAGAACGTCTTGGGCAAATCACTAATAGATGAAGTGGCACCCTTGGCGATTGTAAGAAATGCTCCATCCCCGCTACTAGCTTCCCTACATTCAACATCAAACAAGCCGCCCTTTGCTAGTGGCCAAGGGGAAGTGAATGATGCCAGCACGGGTATGGGATCTGAGGATTTTCCGAGAAGAATCTCCGCGGTTACATCTCCCTTTTTACTCTGAAGCACGTCTGTTCCCTCTCTTAACACCACATTCGTTCTTGGTTTTGCTTTGCCAGCCTGTCCACTGACTCCCATTGGCATACTAACCATGCCGGTCTTCAAAAAGTCTTCCGTGTCAAGTTCGGCGACGGCACATTGAGGCAGAATGCTCGATCCAATGAGAGCGGCAGCAGATGAAAGGAATTCTCGCCTGTGATGTGCTTCGAGACTTGTTGATGCTGTTGCTGGCGCAGGTTGAGGATGAACAAATGCCGCAGCAGCATCTATTGAGAGTAGAGCAACGGTCAAGACAGAGGCCCTGTTCATGGTGATGATCATTGCAGGTAGAATAGTGATAGGGTGTCAGCAAATGCCAGCACTGCGGAACAAAGGCATAAATTACGCTAGCTGCATACGCTTTTCTGAAAGATCGCGATCTTTGGCGCGCTGACTCACTCGTCATCAAAGTGCCACAGCGGCTGCTGGCATTGACACCTGCGATACAGTGAAGAACATAAATGGTTAGTACCTACCGACGACCGTCAAAACAATATCATGAAGTTCCTTGCCATCTTAACGTTATACTCCTCTCCTGCTGCGTTGGCGTTCAGTTCAGTTAAATGTAACAGTCCGTCTACTTCCCAATCTGCATTACATGCGTCGAGGAGAGATGCTTTAGCCACAGCTGCGTCTATGCTTGCATTACCTTCAGTTGTCAACGCAGCAGCAGCTGTTCAAGACTCTCTTGGGATTGATGAGTTCCTGCGAACTGGTGTTGATGGAGGGGGTAATATGGGCGTGAGCAGCCAAGCTGGAAAGTCGCGTCCCCAAACTGGCGTCGTGTTCCGTGATGGGACAGATGTATTACAAAGCAAGAAGGGAGATGTTTCAGCTGAAATCTTGGTAGGGACGAAAGCTGATCCTAAGTCAGTATTGATCTCCTTCACTGCACCATACAAACTAGAGACGGGTAGTGTTTACGACGTTGAATGCAGAGACCAAAAGACAGGAGATGGTGCGTTCCTGGCTGTTACTGAAAAGACCGATGGCAAATCACTGGAAGACTTGGATTCGTCCTTTTTCATGAAGAGGTTGTTCGATCCTACTGGCAGATTTTCGTTCTACGGGCCTCCCACTGATGTGAAGGTTAAGAAAAGTACCATGGTAGATGGCAACAGACTGCTTGAGGTGTCCTTCTCCAACCTCAGCCAATCCACTAACGCCGAGATTCCTCGAACTGCGCTTGTTGTGGCAACCATCCCAAAGGGGACTGATAATGCTGTAATGTTAGTTGCAAGCGCAAATGCAAACCGCTGGAAGAAGGGTGCAAATGAGGCTTCGAAAACAATTGTGGATTCTTTTTCGGCCATTCCTTCACCGAAGTCGAGCATGAAGCTTAGAGCAAAGGATAGAACAAATGGTGCTTCTATAGACTTTTAAATGTGTAACATCCACATAAACATTGAATTATTTAAGTTACAACCAAGACACGAAACAAGTGCTCTACGAAAACTAGAAGATGAAAGGGATGAACATGTATGGCACTTGACGACAGTATTCATCAAAATCAGCTCCATATTTCGATTGGCAATGAATTTCATCCCTTCCGACTCGATGGACCAGCACCGTAGTGAAAAACACTACATAAAAATATGGAATGAGTGAGTCAAATCCAGTAATGAGACCCCAAGAAAGTGCCATGATCAGGTCTGCTGTATAATGTGGCTTCCGCACAAATTTCCAATGGCCTCCGGTCAACAGTTTATTGCCGTGCTTCGTCTGCACATATGTAGGCTTCTTAAGTGTGCCCCATGGCAACTGCGGGAAGGTTTTACGTTCCAAAAATGTACCACGTTGCTGCATGCGAAAGCGATTCTTTTGAGAATTTGCTGTGTCCCAAACATAATACGCAAGAAGGAGCGTCACAAACAAAAAGGTAGTGTAGAACTTGGAATGTTGAATGGGTTCATTCGCAAGAGATCTATTCAGCAGATAAAGGGTTGAATAGCAGTAGGAGAATGGCACCCCAGCAAAATTCCAAAAGATGAGCATGAATCCCCACTTTTCATAAAATATGTCCCATGTAGTAGGAATACACTCTTCTCCTTTCATGCAGGCATTAACATAGAGAAGGTGGGCCAGCAGCATGAACATAAGAGGCGCAGATGTCTTGATAGCATTCATTTCAATCATTCCTCCGAATAGAGACCACACCTGAGGTGTGAGTCCTGCTTGTAATTCACGCGCCATGTTGATCTCATGGTCCTTTACTGCAGCGCTCAATGAAACGAAGAAGAGCAATTTCCAAGGGATACGAATTTCGTTCCACATCTTTAGATCAACATTTCCAATTCTAGGATTGAGGATGGCACCCATGAACAAATCGTAGGGAATAGATCCCGACATGCGATGGTCGCGTCCCGTGACACGGCCCACCACATAACAGCCAATGGTTACGATGATTCCCCAGATCATGGCTACCGACATGATAGGCCCAACCTCATCTATGACGATTGTGATTGGAAATACTCTGGTGAAGTGAAGTGCAGCAACCAGGACCAGATCTACATACCAAGTTGCAACACCGTTGCACAGATACTCAAGCTGCTTCCCTCCCAAGCTTGGTACAGGAAGGCCCAACACTTTGACTCCTGGCAATGTTGCCGCCGTGAACAACTGGAAGACATTGAAGAGCATGTATATCATCGCAGCCCGATAAGTCGGCACAATTGCTGGTAGCCCATTAGCCCAAAATTCATGAGACAAGGGATTCTGAAGATGTCCACGGTGGAATGCCAAACACAAGTAGAAGTATAACATGAGAATTGGGAATCCTACCATGAGTGCCGACACACCCAATGGGCCGCCAAACTCATACATAACTTTAGAGTCGCGTGCAGCATCTTTCTTGGCACCTTCAACTGTGCCGCCAGTCTTGATTGCAATGTCGGCTTCGCTTCCGGATTCACTGGAAGTAGAAGATAAAGAGCGAGAAGATGAGACGTCTTCTGCTGACAGCTTGCGTTTAGTTGCCCGGTGGCGCAGGCTGCTGCCCATGCCTCGTTCCGTTTGCAGAAGCATTATTCTATCGTGTTGCTTAATAAATGCAGTGTATGAGAGCGCAGGAGATGTCACGCTTAAGTAGTGTGAAGTGTGAGCAATGATAATATTTGTTGTCACAAAATACTGAAGGGGTTCTGCTTGCGGCGTGTTTCATAGAGAAGGCTACATCACGCAAAATGATGTCCAACTTTTTTGCGCCAAAGATACCTCTTGAGCTTCTATTCATACAACGCAACGACGATAAATAGATGATATTAATTCTAGCATAAGTAGTTTCAAATCTGTCAAAGTAGAAGCTTGTAACTCTTGCTCTTTTGGCTGCTCTGGCTGCGGCGATAATTAGCGAGAGGAAGAAGGTATGTACGCCCACTAAAGTAGTGGAAGTGGGCGTTTAAAAAGACGATGGCGGGTGGCGCCAACCTTGGATAATGGATAAAATAACCCCATATCAGGCCATTTTCGTATAAAATAGGTTAAAAATTGACCAAAGTCACCTCTCCTAACAAACACGAAGGTGGGTGGCGCCCGCCGCCCCCTATACCCACAGCCCTAACGCCCACGCAACCACAAGCAACATCTTGCAACAAACCTCCAGGCCTCGATCGAGCCTCGAGCAACGCTCCGCCCCCTCACCCACTCTTCCATCTGCTATTTTCATAATACATCACCGAAGATTCATGCCCTAGCAGCGACCCAGCCACTGCATTCCTCCCTCTCCTCTTTTCATATACTGCCTCCGATATCAGAAGTTGAATCCTCCTCCTCTCTATCGCCCGCAATTTTCGCCTTGAAATTTAACTTCCTGGCCAAGCAGCAATCCCCAAATCCACAATTCCACAATCTACAATAATCTCTAGACCACCTCCTTCTTAGCTTACCATTGCGCAATGTCTTCGGAAGAACAACCACCTACTCCAGCTGACGTCGATCCGACTCTGACCGTGCCTCCTTCCGATTCGCAACCAGCTGCCGCAGCCGCTGCTGCTGCTGATGTCCCTGTTCCCCCCACAGATCCGAGAATCCACGCAAATCCGCCACAATCCGACACTCCAACTGCTCCATCATCACAACCACCCCCCGCTGCAGAAGCTAGCTCCATCATCCTCTCGCCCATTCCAAAGAAGTCCAATGTTTCTTCTGACCAGATTGCCCAATCTCCCTCGAGTCAAACCAGATCAAATTCTTTTGATGGTACCTCCTCCCTCAATTTGCCGGAAGGAGTAGTTTTGCCCCCGACTGTAACTCCTGAACTGATCAACAAAGTTACTGGATCACTTAAAATTGCATTTTTTCAGGTACGTTGCTACTTCTTCCTCATTTTCGCTATGGTGGCTCTTGTTGACCGCAGTCATATTCACGTTGTTTTATCATCATGATTTTTTGCATTTCTAGCTTTCTCCTTCCCAGATGAATGAACTTTTGTCCGAGTATGATGAAGCGATACGAACGAAAGGATCCGAAATTAGGAGTCATGAAGGTAAGACTTTCAGTTGACAGGATGCGCTGAATATCCAGCTGAATTGGGTTGAAATGGATTGTCGCCCGCCCATACCCATATTGTATGCTCTCTTCTAATACTAATTGCAAATTTTCTTCTTCCGTGCAACAGCTTACTTCTTCGGAGTACTAAAACGTTATCGAACCCTACACCAGCGTTCCATGGTAGACAGAACTGCTATTCCTCAAGGTGATAAGCTCACTGATCGAGTCTTGGCAAGACTAGACCTACTTGTACAGAGTGGATACTGTACAGCTCAAGAACTTGACATGAAGGTGAAAACAAAACTAAAAATGCTCCCAGAGTCGGATGCGCTCAATGCTATTGATGAAATCAACGCTGTGCCACGGGCTGAAATTCGTAACTTTGGTAGCTACTTCATGGGCATCTTGAACCGTTATATGCGTGGTAAGTATTCCAACCATGGTGCTAAGGACTTGCCTTCTCATTTTCAAGATGAAATTTACTCGGAACTAACTATATAATTGTTGAACACAGGAGAGAGACAGAATCAGCAAAGAGGGGGCGGAAATAAGATGCACCAAAATCAGCGATTTGGTCACATGCCACCAATGATGCACGGTCAACAGCATGCTGGACCAGTCGATCCGCGTTTCTCTCATTACGGAAGAACCGGCGGTAATTCTCACCACGGAAGAGATGATAGGGATAGCAGAAGTCGGCGCCATGATGATGATGATAGAAGGAGCAGCAGGTATGGGAGAAGTGATGATAGAGATAGGCGCCATAGACGCCGCAGGTCGAGGAGCCGGAGTTACAGCAGTAGCCGTAGCAGAAGTACGAGCTCTGAATATCGGCGACGCCGTAGTCGAAGCCGTTCCAGAGATCGATCTCGACGTCATCGTGATTCCAGGCGTAGTTCTTCGCATCGTGACTCGAACAGGCATCCAAGCGCTCCTTACGGAATGGGTGCTCCAGGAATGCTTCCGCCACCTCCTCCGCCGCCACCTCGTCGTCCAAACATGCCAATGCAGATGGGACAACAAATGCCAGGACTTCTCCCGGGACAAACGCAAATGATGCCTGCTGGTGGTATGCAGCAGCCAGTGCAGCCACAGCAAATGGGAATGGGTCAGCAAGGACAGTACTATCAACAGCCGCAGCTTGCTCAGCAGCAGCCGATGTATTCCAACAATAATGTTTCGCAACAAGTTCAAAGCGTGAACAATGCGGCTTTAGGGCAAGCATTGATGCCGCAGGGTATGATGGGAATGCAAGCACGAGGAAGTCAAGTCAATCGTCCACCGATGTCGCAGAACCAAGGCCAGCTTCCCCTTGATATTTTAGCCCTCGCAGACAAGGCATCGCAGGCTCTCTCTAGTGTTCAGCCACCAGCAAATCCGAACTTCCCACCTCCTCCGATGCAGCAATCTTTTCAGCAGAAAAATTTTGCTAGTGAACAGGACCTTTCCACTTTAGTTCAGTATGCTTTGCAAAATCTTCGAACAACTGGTCACGTCGAGCAGCAGCTTGATGGGAAAATCTGTTCAATGCTCAAGCGACTTCCTGAGCATGCGGCATTGCAGGCCCTTGAGACGTTTTCGTCATGTGACGTATCGAAGATGAGAAGTAAAGGGGGCTATCTGGCAGGAATTCTCAAAAAAGAGCTCGTCAAGTTGGGTTTGTAGTGTCTCCTTCTTCGTCTTTATCTGTTGCGTTGTTGATGTTTGCTTACTTTGTAGTTGTTTGAAATAAGGTAACAAATGTCACCAACAGCATAGCATTTATATGTATTCGCTTTTTGTATTCATTAGACTTACACTTACATACAGTGGTGCTACTTATTCATATGGAAGTTGCGGTGGCTTTGCAATCCTTGGATTCTTACTAAACCGTTTCAGAAAACCGCTGGGCCTTTTTACATTGGATCGTGCTTCTACCCAGCAATCGGCGTTGTTTGTTTTTGGATCAATGGTAACTTCTTCGCCATCATGTTTCCCTTCGGACATGACGTGGCTACTTTGCAAATCATCCAGCGATCCTGCCAGTACTGCCTGCTCTGCTTCATCAAAAGAGCTCGACAGAATCCAGTCTTCGCTTATCCTCACATCCAAGCCTGCGATGGACGGGTGGCTGACTATCAAACTCCCGCGATCTTTATCTCCCCGCCACCCAATCTTTGCAGTCTTGCCACCCAAATCATTTTCGACTAGCTCCTTTGCATCATGTAACGATGGACACTGAAAGATCAAAGACGGTGGAGGCAGCCTCAAGTCTTCATCTGCAGCAGGCAATGGACGTATAACTAGTCCTTCACAATCATATTGATACAATCCAGGTAGTGGCCTTGATAACTTTGATTTTGATAGATCACTTTGAACAGTGGAATACTCTGGAAAGAATGGCAATACCAGCTCTCTCATACCGATAGCATTTGCGCTTTCACCAGTGCTACTTGTCGTGTCAGACGATGCAGATTGTCCAGAACTTAGCCTGCTCAAATTGAGTGCTGGCGTCTTTGGCAGTAACCATGATGATTGTATTTCTCTGCCCATCTTTTGTGTCATTGAAAATGCAACTCCTCGTAGACGCGCTTCTAATGATCTGGTTTGTCTTCCAAAGAAATAGTTGTCTTCCATAGAGAGTGATAATTGTTCCCGGCAATTTGAAAGCGCATCATCTGATATGCTGCATTCATTGATGGATAATAATGAAAGACTCGAGTTTTGTGTGCAGCTGGCTTCCGTTTTACCATCCGCCAGAGATAAAAAATGAAGAATGGTACCACTGCTGTTGCATGTGCATCCTGTAGAATGCCATGACATGGATGAAGACGACCCGAAATGCTTTTCATCCAACAGATCCCTTTTGGTTGATTGTGGCGACGTCGACAACGTCGAATTACCGATTGGAGCCAACTGAAACAACTGTTGGAAAAATTGAACAGCAGATCTAGAATGATTCGGGTGTGGAGACAAGAATGTCAATACTAGGTTATTTGCTCGCTGCATTTCGGGCTCCTTTGTATATTGTGCTTAGAAGTCTTGGTCAGGCGATAGACTGGACAGGTTATTAGGTGCCGCAGAGCAGTTGCACAAGGAAGCAGTGAATCATCTATTTATCACCCACGCCCCTCTCCTCTCCTCATCGCGACAAACTCTGCCTGCCTCATTTTCATGTTCGCGGTGGTCTTTGTGAGTCAGGTTTAGTTTACGGGCTCTCACGCACTGACTCATTTTATCGCGCCGTGCTCTTTCGAAGCGAATGCAATGTTTTGTTGTGCTTTGCCCTCGTTGCTCATAACAAACAAACATAACCGTGCGTAGGCTTCGTTCTTGCCACTACCTACAATACCATACTACAACAACCATGAAAATATTTGCACCGCTTGCAGCTGCAAGCCTCTGTGTAGCCTCAAGAGTGGTGGCATTTTCGCCGCCTATGCATCAGCATCGAAGGGCTGCAGTTTTGTCATCGGCTGTTGCAAAAGACACTGATACTCATATTGTTGAGACACCCGCCTCATCAACTGCAACGAAAGATGCAGCAGAAAGATTAGATGATATCATTGATGCCCGTGTAGAGACTGACCAAGAGAGAACTGTTTCGTCGACATCGCAGCAGACTGAAGAAAGTACGATGGAACAATTTGTAACAGATATGAGAAGCGTTTACAGCGATCTAGAAAATGGTGGAGGATCAATCAAAGTAAGAATGGCCAATGTAGGTGCAAGCTTCACGTATGTCGCTCCATCCCTCTCTTCTTCGTCTGAGGAGACCAACAAGCAAATCTTTGGAGGATGGAGAAATCAAGTGCCTACAGTCTATGATTCAACAACTATAGAATGGAACGAAATTCATTCAGATATTGTCGAAACGCAACCTCATTCTGGTGCCGAAGATCCTCCTATGCTAATATATTTACCTGGACTCGATGGGTTAGGCATTTCAGCCACTGCTCAATTCGATGATTTGGCATCATCGTTTGAATTGTGGCGCATGACAGTGGACAAGAGCACTGCGCAGCCTTCATTTTCACAGTTAGTGAGCACAGTTGTCAAGTTCGTAAAAGACTCAACTAACAATGCTGATGCGGAAACTCCACGTGAGGTCATCTTGGTTGGCGAGAGCTTCGGCGGCTTGCTAACTTGTGCTGTTGCCATGGCATTGAAGAACGTCAAATCGAACAAGTTCACGCTGAAGGGCATGACTCTAATTAACCCAGCAACATCATTCGATGAAACTAATTGGGAACAATTCGTTCCTCTCCTCACTTCACTTCGCTATCTGGAATCACAAGAAGACATTGTTGATAGTAGTGGCAACTTTAACTTTGTAAACGAGCTCCCAACGCCATACTCCGTGCTTGGCGGGATGGCACTTGCTGCAACAATTCCAGACGGCAATCAATTTTCCAGTATAGTCGAGTTTATCCTTGGAACAGCAAGACTGAGCAGCAATGAACAAATGCTTGCTGCATCAGCTGACGGCTTTCGGCTTTTGGCAGAGTACTTACCCGCCTCTGTGCTTGAAACAAGAGTACTCCAGTGGTTGCCGGTGGGCACCTCAGTTGTGAACAACGTTGAGAGGTTGACCAAACTAGATGTACCTACACTGGTAATTGCTGGCAATGATGATAACATGCTGCCAACGAAAGAAGAAGCGAACCGGCTTGGAAAGCTTCTCCCTGACTGCGTCAAAATGGAGGTTTCTGGAGCAGGCCACTTTGTTTTAGATGCACGCGTGAACCTGACTGAGGTTCTCATCGACTCTCACATTGACCCTCTTGACATTCAGAAGAACAGCCCGCCGTACGATCCAGTGAGAGATTGGAAACTGCCGCCAGATGATGTCGTGAGAGCTGTAGTTGAGAAGCGTGTGAATCCAACCAAGGAAAGAGCAAGCCCTGTATTCTTCAGCACTGACGCAACTACTGGGCAAAGACGTCTTGGACTATCACTTGTTCCGACAAACGATCGACCACTGTTAATTGTCGGAAACCATCAGCTGTTTGGTCAAGATCTAGGAATGATTATCTCTCAACTACTAGAAGACCGAAATATTGTTGCCCGAGGACTGGCTCATCCAACTGTAGCCGAGGGCTTACTTCGGGGAGAACAAGAAGTACGAACCCAGAGAAGAAGATATGAGTTCGGCGAGGACGTACGTTTTGAAGGTGACCTCTTCCAGATGTTTGGTGCTGTGAAAGTGAGCCCAAGAAACTTTTTCCGGCTTCTTCAAACCAACCAAACTGCGCTTCTGTTCCCCGGTGGTGTTAAGGAAGCGTTACACGGCAAAGGCGATGATTATAAACTATTCTGGCCAGAGAAGACAGACTTTGTGCGAATTGCAGCCAAGTTCAATGCAACTATTGTGCCTCTGAGTGCCATCGGAGCAGCAGACTCGGCCGATATTGTCGCTGATGCCAACGACCTATTGAATTTACCCTTTGGAATTGGAGAGAATCTCTCAAATTTCAGTAAATCTACTGTATCTGCGAGGTTTGACGCAAAAGACGATGACGAGACGTTCATTCCTCCATTAGCAGTGCCCAAACCTTTCCCAGCAAGGCACTACTTTTTATTTGGCAGATCGTTTGATACAACACTGCTTGATCCGAACAACAAGGACGAATGCCAGAGGATTTATCGAGGAGTAAAAGATGAAGTTGAAGAGGGGATCGATGCCCTCCTTAGTGCAAGAAAAGACGATCCCTATGCACTGGACGGCGTGAAGAGGTCATCATACCAGAGGTTGTTTGGTAAAGATCCACCCACTTTCCCTCTGAGTTCATTGCCGAAGTCGAGGAGTAGTCTTTAATTTTTATTTTAAGAGATGAAATTGTCGTGTCCTGCTTGTGATTGAAACTAACTTTTTGCGTAGCCTCACGTAAGAACGAATATGAAAAATAAAAACCGCACGTTGGATGCGGGTATGAAGGTCGCAACAACTGTACACTGTACACAGCATTAATTCCCCCCTCCGTTTCCTCCAGGATTATACCCAAGCAATCGAAGAGCCTGATACGCCGCCCTCAACACGTTGTCATTCTCAGGATGGGTTTCCACCGCTTTCATAACAGCCAAAATCCCCCCACATTCTGCAACAGCGATTTTATACTCCATTCCACCCTGGGCTACGCTTGCAAGCATATTGCAACCACTACGTTGTATCTCTGCATTATCCGCTAGTTTTTGCATAGTCTCCACGACAAAGGGCAGCCCCCCTGCTTGCAACAGTGATTGACGATTTAGTTCATTCACACAAAGATTTCGCAATACTTCCAGTGCGGTATGCTGTAGCTTGGCAATTGTGGGGTGTTTTCGCATCGCCTGGAGTATGGTAACAACGCCCCCCATCGAGACAAGCATGTGACACACATCTGCATTGAAAGTTTGGTTCCACAACAACGCGCAGCCTCTCTCTTGAATCAATGCATGTGCGGGAAAGTTTTGCATTGCTCGGATGACGTGCTCAAAACTTAGTGATTCGTCTTGCAAACTTCGCAAAGTCAACTCTAATGTTGTATTATATTCTGAACTGCCGCTTTGGAGAGGAGCTGACGAGGAGAAGCTACGACTCTGTTGAGGAGACAGGTATTGCTGGTTGTAGGAATGATACGATGCCTGAGAATGATACGATGCCTGAGAATGATACGAAGTCTGCGAATGATGCGAGGCAACACTGCCTTCATCCCCATATTGCTGCTGCTGTTGCTGTTGCTGTTGCTGTTGCTGTTGCTGCTGCTGCTGCTGCTGCTGCTGCTGCTGCTGTTGCTGCTGCTGCTGTTGCTGCTGCTGAAACTGATTTGAATGATGAGAAACATTAGAGTGGTACGAGCTTCCATCTGCTGTGTGTTGACTCTGACTCAAAGCGTCCTGATAATGGTGAGATGCGTTGGAAGACACATGAGATGCATTAGAGTACGCACTTGGATTAGAGTACACACTGCCATCATCAGGATGTCGATTATGCTGCTGCAATAAGAGTTGGTTCCTCTGAAATTGCATCTGCTGAACATAATCGGGAGCAAGATCATTCGCCGAACGTCGTTGCTGGAAGGGCGAAGAATGACCCCATTGAGCCGTTGAGGAGTGTTGAGAGTAGGTGCTCTGAGCATTACTCTGCTGACTAGCATCTGTGCATACTGAACCGACAGAACTGTTGTTGTGGGTATCTCGCCTATTGGAATTGGGGAGCGGGTGGCAAAATAGGCATCGCCCCCGATGGACCTCCCCGGGCACCGACAGGGGAATCTTTACCGCTTGCCCAGATGCATCGATTTGGACTTCATGAGTTTGTGCCCCGCAGTCAGCACACCGCCCACATCGTTCACGGTCCACGCGAACTTGGACGACAGAACTTTCGTCGATATTATTTCTGCGCCCATCCCCGACACCAAATGTGTTTAGGATGCTGTCGGTGCTCTGGTTGAATTCCTGCCCTGTCGCCTCACCGTCCGCGCCCGGCAAATTGCCCCAGTCATTATATTCTGCAATATTGTCCAGGTCGCCCAAGTCGAGGTCAAAGTTATCGAGATCCATCGTCTAAAGGTGAAGGGCCACTGGTACTTGATAAGTATATGCCACACCTACTTCTTATTTATGTGTTTCATTGAGGATGTTTTCAAAAAATTATGGCTGTTTCATTTCAGACGTCGTCTTTTGAGCCTTCTTACCTGGCCCAGTAAGTAAGTGACTACTTATGGTACTGAGCAGCTTTCGTCTTTTCAGTCACTACCACCACTAATTTTCCTGTATTTTTGCAACTTTTACCCACAACCGCAAATGTCACTTATGAATACCACATGGACACTCGACCTTCATTCCTTTATCGTCCCCAAATAAGTACGGTTATTGTCCGAAAATTGCTGTCAGCGTCCAGCGTCTATCTGCTTGATAAAAGTATGTAGAAACTTTGCAGAACGGTTTTTGTCCGAATAAATTACCATCGGCCGCCACCGTCCATATTTCCCCTCAACACTCAACACATCACACATCATCATCTCAACCATGTAATCAAAAGAAAGCAGCTCTAATCTTCTACCGAAGCTTGGAGTGTTATCAAAGAGGAAAGAGGCCGGCCAAGAAGGCTCAACCACGAAGAGCTGATAGTTAGCTGTCCAAGCCCTCTCCGAGTTGAACACAAGAGGTGCTTACTAAGATGATCCTAAATCAATGTAAAAGTAAAATTGGCATACTTGCTTCAAAGAATGGAGTCTGGATGATGCATGGTTTTTTCAATCATTGTCAAAGAAGAACCATCAGTAGCAACGCAAATGCAGACCTCATCGTGTCAATTCTTGGCCCACCAAACGCAGGTAAATCCACTTTATTTAACAGACTCATGTGCAAAGAATCAAATCGTGCATACAGACTAGGCAGCGATAAAAAGAAAACACGCTCCAATGCACGGATTGGATATCGAAGTCCCTCCAAACGATCGGGTGGTGCAATTGTCACTCCAGTGGCAGGAACGACACGAGATAGACGAGAGTGCATAGGTCGTGTCGGTGGCACGACGTTCCGTTTGGTTGACACGGCTGGTGTTGATGGGGGGAAGATTGATCATGCATTTGGGAAGCAGGGGAAACATTCAATGGATGGCGCGATGATTCGACAAACCATGGAGGCTGCCAAACAATCAGATTTGGTGCTTTTAATGTTTGATGCAAGGTTGGGCGTAACGTCTGATCTGGCTGAAACTGTTAGATGGTTACGTAAATTGAGCAATGCGGGAGATCAACAACAACACCGTGAGATTGTCATTCTTGCAAATAAACTGGAAGGGGATCGCTGGGCATCCATGGATAGTAATGTGTTGGATAACCTCGCCGAGGTATCACGCGCGGGGTTTGGAGAAGCAATCCCGATATCGGCAGAGCACGGTGAGGGTATGGTTGACGTTGCTGAAATAATTGATAAATACACAATGGAGAAACGACAAAGGTTTGGACTTCCATTGACAAATGAAGAGACGTATAAAAAGAATACTGATGACGACAATGAAAAACCACTGCAACTTGCAATCTTGGGGAGACAAAATGTTGGTAAATCCACGTTGGTTAACTCTCTGCTTGGCGAAGAGCGTGTCATCGCAGGAGATAAACCTGGACTTACCAGAGATTCCATTCAGGTGCCTTGGCTATGGAATGACAGGCCCGTACAGATTGTAGATACCGCAGGAATAAGAAGAGGCGTCAAACGAGAGAGATCAGACGAGATTGAAGATTTGGCAGTTCTAGATGCAATGAGAGCAATGAAATTGGCAGATGTTGCAGTCCTCGTTCTTGATGCACAAGCGCAATACATTCAACGGCAAGAGTTGGCAATTGCAGACTCAGTAGTTCGAGAAGGACGTGCACTGGTCGTTGCGGCAAATAAGATGGATCTAGTTGTGGATGATGAATATACAAAACATGATTTTGCTAGAGCTGTACAGGAGCAGATCGAGGTGCGATTCCCGATGCTTCGAAAGACACCTGTTGTGGCCATGAGCTCGTTACTTGGACACAATGTGAAAAAGTTAATGCCTACTGTGTTTGAAGCGAGAGATCGTTGGGCCCGAGTAATGCCGACCGGAGTGCTCAACCGATGGCTGCAAGATGTCATGGAAGAGCATTCACCACCGTCACAGGCAGGAAGAGCGACAAAGATCAAGTATATCATACAAACAAAAGGTCGCCCACCTACCTTCTTATTATTCTGTAACGTGAGTGAGCTCCCTGTGAATTATCTGCGGTATCTCACGAGACACTTTCAAGATTCCTTCAACTTTTTTGGCATGGAGGTTAGGTTGGTTGTAAAGAAGAGCGACAAAAACCCTTTCGGCAACAAATCAAATAAAAAGTCGTTCGTGGGCATAGGTGGATGGAAAGGAAGGCAAAAAAGAATGATTGCACAATTGAAGAAAACAGGGATGCCAACAAAAAAGGGCAAGAGAGGAAAGAGAAGCAAATCTTAGCGTGTAATTTTGGTTAAATCTTTTATCTCAACCGTGTCATTGTCTATTGTTTGCGCAGCCCCTTTGCAGCAAAGTTTCTCTAAAATATCCCCAGCTCTATTCTTGTGCCAAAGTAATCTATTTACACAGCGGCAAAGTTGTAAGTTGCAAATGGAGCAGCACCATGACCATTGGCAGGACACTCTTCTTCAAAAGACTCATCGATTTGTTTCTGAGGAATGCCAAAAGCGTAAGTGTCACCATCGAGAGCAGGTGCAAGATTCTCATCTTCTGCTTCGTCCTCGCATCCAAAGAAAGTCTCAATGATTTCAACTGCCTTTTTGTACACATCATCGCTCTGGTGCTCTTGAAGTAGCTCAAGCTTTTCCAAACCATCACATTCGTCTACAAAGCTACAGTAATCCTTACCCAACTCTTGACCAACACGAAGGATACTCTCCAACGCATCGAGGGCTACCATGAGCATCTTTGTGTCGTTGATATCCATGACGCTGCATAACGAATCAATTGCACCACACTCAACTACAGATTGAACATGAAACTTGTTTCCACCGGTCGCAACATTTGAGACAACCCAAATGGCTTCCTTACGCACCTCCCACGTAGCGTGTTCGGCCATCTCTGCAACATGCGCCATGCAACCATATCTTCCAAGGACGCTGCCGATTTGCTTCTCTGTTCCAGCAGCGATATTGCTGAGGACCCAGCATGCCTCCTTTTTGATGAGTCTCCTCTCATGATTGAGCAGGAACTGCATTTTGTGCAACACGTCTGCATCAAGCATTGCTTGAGTTTGCTTGTCATTACCAGTGACAATGTTACCAACGGTTCGAAGTGCTGGGGTCAGCATCCTTGACTCTTCGCCAAGTATTTCGACGAGCAATGGTGCAACGTTGCATTGGAGTACGGCATCAATGTGTTCTTCGCCACCATCACTGATGTAGGAGAGAGCCCACAAAGCGTCAACCTTGGCGTCTTCGTTATCACTTCTCAAGATATCGACAATGGCTGGAATAGCAGACTCAACTTGACTAATCGCCGGCTGAGGCTTTCCACGGCAGAAGTTTGAGAGCGCCCATACGCAATTGCTGAACAAAGAAGTACTCTCTGGTTTGATAATGTTGAGGATGAGTGGTTGCATAGCATTTGCGGCAAGAACCACATCTCTAAGTGCAGTGGAGTCTCCTGCTATGTTGCCAAGACACCAGGCAGACTGCTCTCGGACATCTGCACTTGCAGACATGAGAAGCTGTACGAGAGCTGGAATAGCGCCACCGTCGACGATGGCGGCCGTCTGGTCAGTACTCGCAATGTTAGTGAGAGCCCATGCAGCTTCAAACTGAACAAGAGGCTTATCAGTAAGAGATAGCATGTTGATGAGGTAGGGTAAAACTCCGCTGTTGAGAACTTCATGGACAGGAGGGTTGTTCTCAACCGACATGATTTTGCGGAAAGCCTGTGCGATACTCCTCAGCTTATCACCATCCATGACGCCAGATTGTTGGATTTCATGCAGTTGCTCCATCAATGATGGGATATCTTGTGTAGTGAATACTTTGTCTCTCTTTGAGTGGTCGTAAACAACTGGAGCAGAAGATGATGAAATATCATCTGCCGTCATCGTTGTCGGAGCCATAACTCTAGCTCTGCGCTTGGCAATACCCTCATCTTTCTTACTCTTACGGAGAGAGATGGTTGTTTCGGTACGGCGCCGACGGCTCTCATCAGCGTCGATTCCTTTCTTGAACTGTGATCTACGGTCGTCTGATGAAACATGAGCGAGGAGGAGGTGCGATTGAATGTGAGCGACGAGCAACAAAGAACAAATAGACCGAAGCAGACAGTTGAGAGTCAAAGTGCGGTTCGGCAACTTAAGAACGCTTACCTCTATTATTATTGATCATTGTTGATTTGGTGTGATGGACTGTTGGTGAAGAGGTCTTTCAAGTTTGTTGTTGGATGCAGAAGTTTGTTGGAGCAAGTTATGAGCGAGAAGTGTGTGGGAGAAAACATTAGCACATGACATGACCAACAAATCGGCGAGGCAGGGGGTGACAGGAGAATACCAAACGTTTACTGGTAAAATGTGTGGTAGATATGGTAGGTAAGATGTACGACATATTGGTATTTTAGATACGTATGGGACTGGATTCTGAATTCTGACGGGCGGATCTGGATCTTCTTTTTCAGCAGCATTGCAATAGATGCAATGATGGATCTTATTGGACCAAGCACATCAACGACTCGAGTGATAAGAGTACTGCATGATGGTACTATTCACCTCTCTCTTAGTAGTGTTTTTTTGGGCCGCTGCATCGGATGCATTTCTTCTGATAGCAGAAACAAGAATCCAAGCAGCTATTCATCAGCTCACTTTATCAGGAAGCGGTGATAACGAACCGATACTCCATGACTTTGGTGATGGAGATTTCGGTGGCCCCAACGAAGCAAAAGACGGTACCATTAGAATATCACAATCTAGACGTAAACTGATATTTGCATCATTATTAATGCCTATCTCGCAACTCAACAAAGCTGATGCAGCATGTCTTCCAGGTGATATCAGAGAAGATTGTATTGGAATTTACAAGTTGCCAATGGATGATGCAGCGGCAAAATATGTCGAAACGCCAGAAAAGCTACAAATGTATGCACCAGACTTGAAATGGGTAGAACCAATTCAGTACCCAGCAACGTATCAAGATGCTATCAATCAGCTCAAAGAGCAGCGTCAAAATTTTGATGTAGCACAAGAGAATATAGCCAAAGGAGATATCAGGCAAGCTGGCTTGATATTACTTGATGTAGTACCAAAAGTTACTGCGGCTGGTAGATACATAGTAAGTTCTTATAGTATTGCAGCAAACAATGAAAGGAACAAATCTAGTGACAGTGATGAAGCAAAGACACTAGACATGAAATCCTACAGGATCGAATACGCTCTGAATGAATGTTTAGGATATCTTGGAGAAACTGATGTGCTAATTGGGCAAGGCTTGAGAGGAGAACTTGGCGTGTCGGCCCCGGCGCAACTAGCAATTTTGGATCAGCTCCGTGATACTAGAAAAGAATTTGACGATTTTTTGCGTGTGGTTCCAGAGAAGTTCTGATGACGGTTACTAGCATCTACTTATAGCTTTACATGTAAACACATTATTGTTGGCATTTTATCTTCTAAGTTGTTTTGTCCATCGTTAGGCTTGAACGTCTTCTGACTTTTTCTCACTCTGGAAATAATCACAATCCACAATATATCTAAGTACCTGCAATGTCAAACGGCGTTCTCTCTCTTTATCCCGCTGAAGAAGCTTATGCAAAAGGCTCGTATTGGTAATGGTCTTTCCTCCACTGCTGTTGTATCGACTTCCATGACTAGGATTGGCAAGCCCTAATACTTGCAGTTCTTGCTCGTGATCATTTCTTGCTTTGTCTCTGTCACTTTGAGCTTGTCGTTTCCTTTTTCGTTGATCATTCCCGGTTGCTGAAGGAGCCTGATCTGAATGTAAAAACTTGCACGAGTCTCCGTGATGACATTTCCCACGTTGATAATATTTGCAGATCCTCTTTGGTCGTGATTGTATAGATGTAGATGTACCAGCATCCTCTGATGGCTTTTCAGAACTCGCTTTTGCAGCTGTAGTTGTTTCTACACTCGCAAGCTCAACCCTTGTATCTTTCTTGGTGGTTGTTTCGTCATCACTCATCGATGAGGATGATCCATATCCAGCCAATAGATTGGATAAAGAAGCTGCATTTTCTCCTGCTTCCTTGTGCTGCTTGTCGCTTTCGTTTTCAACTTTGCCTTCTATATTTCTCTTTGACGCACTGTCATGCTGTCTACCATTACTGTTGCTACCCTTTTGACGAGAGTTTGTGCGAGGAAAGTTTTTCTTACGCTCCTCTATCCACTTTTGGATGTCATCAGGATGGTTGCCAACACAAATCTTAAACTTTTGTGGGCGAAGTCCTGGACCGCTGATTGTGATTGTTTTCAGACCTTGACCGGAGTACTTCTGAGCCATCTTTGGGTTCACTTTTTTGGGCTTGTCGCTTTGTGTTGCTTTATTTGGAGACGGATTATCGGATTTAGCGTTAGCAGGCATCACAGCATTATCTATGTTTGTATTGGTGCTGGTCGTAGGATTTCTTGGTGGAGGAGGTGGTGGTGGCGGAGCAGATGCATAATTTGGATATGCATAGTACTGTTGGTTCTGCTGAGTGTACTGGTAGCCACTATGCACTGGCTGCTGCTGGACATGCTGGTATTGCGCATTATTGTAAGAATATCCAGAATATTGTTGATACATGTGATATGATGCAGGGTTGTGAGGATGATGCATCGGTTGCTGTTGACTGCCGGCATGAAAATATTGCGATGATTGCTGAGGTGGTGGACAAAGAGATCCTACATCATTCTTCTGACCAAATGATGATCCTGGCCTTGGAGGAGGTGGTGGTGGTGGTGGGATGCGGTGACCAGACATCTTCAATTGTGCTGCTGTGTTATGCTCAAGAGTATCTTCTGTTGCGTAGCAGTGATTGCTGGTCATGGTGGTTTTTGGTTTTGTGTTGATGTTTGGCTGCTTTTCAATGATTGCGTAAATCATGTAGCGTATTTACGCCCTCATATTGATACGCATAAGTGGCCGAGTGGTCTAAGGCGTTGGACTTAAGATCCATTGAACACTAGTTCGCGCAGGTTCGAACCCTGTCTTATGCAACGTTATTATTTTTGTTGCATTTTTCGTCTGCGTCATCCGTCTCTTCATCCGTCACCCTCGCTCGCTCCGAGACAGAACAACTCCACTGAATGATACAACTTCATCGTGGGCAATACATAATACATAAGTAATTCATAGGCTTAGAGCTCGCATATTCTTTTGGTAGACAGTCGAATTCGTGGAACCATGCTCGCTGCTATCATACAAGCACTGACGTTTTATCTCTTGTCCTCTTTGGCTCAATTCCATCGCGTAGATAGTTTCCTTCATCCTGCAACGAGAATAACGTTATCACCAACGCGTAGACGGCAGAATGCATCAGCGTTACCTAAACTCAACTTTATACAGTACAAACAACAAAGCCGAACATCAATTGTGGTCAACGCAGATTTGAGAGAAGTGGTTCCAGATGTAGTAGATGCAACAAATAATGGAAAAGAATGTAGTGACGAATGCAATGATGTAATGAATAGCAACATCGATTTGATGCAAAGTGAAAATGACACAAGCAACATTGAGGATGATGATAGTATTTTGAAAAGGTTATTTCTCGGAATTGAGCCAACGCCAGATATTATTGCAATTGCTACTATATACTTTGTTGAGGGAGCATTAGGCCTTGCTCGACTCGCGCAGACATTTCTACTCAAGGATGAATTTCATCTTGGTCCAGCTGAATTGTCTGCAACTCTGGGGCTGCTATCTTTACCTTGGACAATAAAACCTTTGTATGGGTTCTTGAGCGATGGATTTCCAATCTTTGGATATAGGAGAAGATCTTATTTAGTTTTGGCTGGATTCGTAGGCTTTTTGAGTTACTTGGTCTTGGCATTTGGTTTGGACACGGTTGCTGTTGTAGATGGTGTCGATACCAGCATGGCTTTGACAATCACAATCATATCCTTGTTACTCTCGTCTGCATCAATAGCACTCTCTGATGTTGTAGCTGACGGCATAGTTGTCCAAAAGACTCGAGAGGCATCTGAACGAGGTGATGATGCAATTGCAGGTGGGCTACAATCTTTGTGCTGGGGATCAGCAGCGATGGGCGCATTGATAAGCGCTTATTTCTCTGGTAGCCTATTAGAAAGCATGAGTCCCAGAGAGGTGTTTGGCATAGCAAGCGTCTTGCCTCTTTTGGTATCTGGCATTTCTTTCTTGATGCAAGAGGAGCCTATTGGGAAGAAAATAAGCAACGGTGACATACAAAATGGTGAAGTGAACGATTTCGAAATTGAACAAGCTGAAGCAACTGTTGGTGAGCAAATGTCATCCCTGTGGGCAGCACTTCGCCAACCAAATATTTACAAACCAGTCCTCTTCCTTTTCTTGTGGAAAGCTACGCCAACATCTGATGGAGCAATGCTGTACTTCATGACCAATGATATTGGATTTGGACCAGAGTTCTTGGGAAGAGCCCGATTGGTGACAGCGGCATCAAGCCTTGTTGGCGTATTCCTATATAACCAATATCTCCGGCGTGTGCCGATCAAGGATGTCTTGTTTTGGACCTCTATCGCAAGTGTACCCCTTGGATTGACTCAGCTCTTACTAATTTCACATTACAACCGTGAGCTTGGCATACCAGACGGAGCATTTGTCTTTGGAGATGATGTAGTTTTTTCAATTTTGGGGGAATTTGCATTTCTGCCGACGTTAGTCTTGGCAGCGAGATTATGTCCCCCAGGTATAGAGGCTGTTTTATTCGCGACATTGATGAGTATCTATAATGGTGCTAGCACAGTTGGTACTGAAGTTGGTGCAGCCCTGACTAAATCGCTGAGTGTGACAGAAACTGATTTCAGTAACTTGGCATTGCTGACAATCATTTGCAATGTATCGTCTTTGCTTCCACTGGTGTTTATCGGTTGGCTAGATGGAGTTGGAGATGAAAGTCAAGAAGAAATGGAAGCCAAAGGAATTGATGGATTTGATAAAGAGTAGACGACTCTGCCAACTTTACTTAATGCTACTCAGTCACAAGTTGCGCCTCCAGTTTTATTTGTCTTTCTGGTGTCTGATGTGACACTAACTTACACTCACCTGGTACCCATCTCTGATCTGAGCGGTCTCTGATATGATCTCTAGATACTTAAGTAAGTATTTGATTTCAGTGTTCGGATTGATGGGATGGACAAAAAGAAAGATACTCCCGACATCATTGATATTACCGTATCTACAACAGCCGGATAAGAATTATGGTTTGGCATACAGTCATCTCTCTATTTTGTGCAGCTGCCTCGTCGTCAGCATTTGTGACGCCTATCGGCCGTGTCGTGCAATCGAAACAACCCAAAGCATTATCCATTAATTATGCGTCGGCAGCCACACATGAAACGGTGACGAATACTGCAAGAACTTTGGCTGTGGCTGGACGCATTCCTTGGGGGAACTTCATTCTAAATTACAAGCAGCGCATTCAGCTTGTGTCAATCGTTAGAAAGGAGACGCACATACTTGATATCTCTTTGGTAAGTCGTCGAAAGTGTATGCGCAGTGCTTCTTCTTGATTCTTGATACTAATGCTGCTTTGAATGCACAACAGATGTTAGCCCTTGCTTTGTTCAATGTTCCAATTGGGCGCTTCCTCTACCAAAAGTTCTTGTACCGATTCAGAGAGAAGGGGGTGGCATTTGAACAGAGCATCACATACCAAGTGCAGGCAATTCTTTCGGAGGCAGCTCGTATTGGCCTGGTTTCCTACTTGTTTGACATCATTGAAATATGGTTGGAGGTAGGTGGATTCAAAAGCGTCCCAGATATCAGTAAAATCGTTGCGCAACTAATGTACTCTACTTGGATTGCGGTTAGAATCAGGCGGTACAGAATCGGCTCCAGATTTGTTGATCGAGCTATCAAGATAAAGCGGAACAAAAAGAATATGGTGAGTATAATTGACAAGATATCGGATTTCTTTATATTTGGAATTCTAGCGATGATCTGGATAGATATCTTGAAGATCAAACGAGGTGCAGGATTATCTTCTGTGTTTGCGTTGAGTGGTGCGGGGACTCTTACTTTAACTTTAGCTACTCAAGATCTTGCAAAGAAAGCGCTAGGAGGCTTGGCACTTGCTTCATCTGATAAGTTTGCTATTGGTGATAATATTGCACTCGGCGATGGAACAGTAGGAGTCGTAAAGAACATCGGTTGGTTGAACACATCTATCAAAGGAGGAGATGAATTGGTTACTTCCATACCAAATAGTCAGCTATCAAACATTCGCGTCACAAACAGAAGTAACCAGAGGCACAGTCAGGTGAAACAAACCCTAAGGTTCGACTATTCAGACGTGGATCGGATTCCTGCATTAGTGGCTACTATCAAGGAGGAAATAAGGTCGTCTTGCCCAGAAGTAGTCACGGACGGTTCACACCCATTCCGCGTTGTCTGGTCCAACTTTGAAGCTGACCATCTCGAAGTATCGGTAGATTGTCGCTTGAGATGCCCTCCGATCGGGGATAAGTATGCTGAGGCAAGGCAAAACATATTAATAGCGATTGCGAGAGCTGTGAAGATGATGAGGTTCAACTTTGCGATGCCTACGGGTACATATAAGAATTGGGTCGATTACAGTGGTGACGAGGAGAAGAAACCTGAAACGACAATGCAGGAAGAAGCGAGCAACACTGTCAATGAAGGAAGTTAATTGTCAAAGAGCAAAGGGTTTTGTTAGATGCTTTAATATGCTGCAAACGTTTAATAACCAAACACACTTAGAATTACAACTCCAGCGATAGCCAAACAAGCACCTAAGCATCCCCAAATTGTAGGTCTCTTTCCCTTGAATGGAACCTCCAACATTAACCCATAAAGAGGTCCGATGGAGGACAAAGAAATAGCAAGAGCTAATGTTATTTGGAAGAGAGCAAATTTCTCAAATGCTGGGCATGCAAATGTGACAAGGGCAACGCCACCGGTGATTTGAAGCCACCCTTTCAGTTTTAGCGAAGGTAATTGATACCACAAAGGGCGCAGATGTTGTTGCTGTGCTGGTGTCGCTAATGTATTGCAGCTCTGATCAATATGTATTGTAGTTTCGGTATCTTCTTTGTTCTCATTCTTTGTGTGTTGGGAGTGTCCGTCTATTCTTGAGGAACGATAGCATCCATGCAATCTCATGGCTATTGACACAAGAAGCAAAATTATGCCTGCAAAACCGAATCGAAGTAGGTTGATTGTCCATGTCGTCATCCCAACACCGTGTTGCTTTGTTAATAGTGAGCCAAATGAGTCTGCCAACACATTGATTATTGCACAAGTGTACCCTCGCCAGTAACGCTTACTTTTATCATCTGGTATCGATACATTGTCGTTTGTGTTTTGACTGCTTATTTGCGTAGTTCCTATGTCGTCTGCATCGTTGTTTAGTCCACCAGACTCAATCTGTACAGCGTTTGTATCGTCACATTCATCATCTGCATCTTCTTTTGATTGAGATGATTTTGATTGTTCTTCCCAGGAAACTACTCCAACACCAAGCACGGTGAGGAACATTCCTCCCCAAGCAGGAGGCCTTAGTTTTTCCTGTAAAAATATACGTCCGAGTATTGCCGCAGCGAATGGTTTAATAGAGTCTATAACGATAACATGCTTTGCTCCAATCAGCCGAAGCGCCTCCAACCATAGCAAATCTCCGACTATTATCCCAAGAGTCGAGCTGAGCAACAGGTAACCTATGTTGTTTGTCGTAAAAACATCCGCACCAGCTATGTCCATGTTGGAAAAGCCACGAATTAAACACATTATTATAAATCCAATCGATGCGGTGAGGCACTTGTACATGTTCAGCGAAAAGGCAGATCCGCCTGACGCTGTCCATCTCACATCCCATATGAAAAAGCCTATTGTCATAAATAATGGAGCGAGGAGGGCGGCGATGACGCCATCTGCTGTGGGAGAAAACACTACTACCACCATGCTGGACGCGATGCCTCAACTGGAAAGGAATGATGTCTCTAGCTAGAGGTGCGGTAATGCAACAACTTCATTTAGAGGGTCTGCTTCCTTCTGCACTCTACACTGCAGAATGCAGATTAAGTACTCCCACCGTGCAGTTTACCAGCACTGTAGTGCCGACTCATTGCACTGGTATTTTGATGTTTGTCAGCGGTACTCGAAAAGGCCTCTGGTGAACGTGCGCGCAAACTGCACGTGAGTGAGTACAATCACACATGCACATTGCCTCAACCAATTTTCCTGCACTCGAGGCATCAAGTTTTGCTATCGCAAAACTTTCGCCTCTTGTGCAGGAAAATTGGTGTTCGGCACAGTGCATGTATTTATAGAAATGATGAGTTCTAGAAAGTTCCATGAAGAAGTTTCACAAAGTAGCCGCTCGCCACCATTTTGCCTCGAAAATGATGGATGATGGAGTAAAATAAATGAGCATATGCTAGCGCGACTGCAGTAAGATTGCAGACAGCTACTATTGCATGATTTTAACGTCATCAACGATGAATCTTGCTATCAACAATGCAATGCTTGCAAGCTTTCTTCTTCTGTTGTTTCTTCCCTCTCCAATCTCTGGCTTTGCGGCTTGGCTCAAGTGCAGCCGACAATTGGAAGCAGATGAAATCATCATGAACAACAAAGTGCGGCATGCAGACGAGGAGAACGACGCTTCGGTTGTCAAACTCGCAGTCTATGACGAAACTGGCAGCACAAGAGTTGATGTTGCCTCAGATAATGGAGGTGGAGGTGCTATTGTGTGGGTTGATAATGATTTTACTTCACTCTCCTTCAAAATCGGATTGGATCAATCTACGTTATCCGATTTGTCAGATATCCAATATGTTGTAGAGTCGACTCCATTTTATGCCTCGCCAGCACCGAGACCAGCACCTTCGCCCAACGTCCCTACGATCAACAGCAGTAAAAAGCAACACAAAGCAAAAAGAACTTCATTTACTGGTGCATCAGGTGGTGGAGGTCTATTATGTAATGGCAAGAGAGCACATGCAAGAGGTAAGAATGGCAACGTAACATATACTCTTGTACCGAACAAAGTTAGTGACACTAACAAAGATGGAATAATAGCAGAAGTATGGGGCGGTTGGTCAGAGTACCATGGTGCGGTTACATTGACTCCTCGGATTATATTCAAAAGGAAACACTCCGCATCATCAGAGATTGGGCAAGATCAACATGGACAGGGAGAGTTGTAATGATTGAAGGAATTTGTAGTAGCTTAGGTGTAAAGATGAAAGATGTCAGTATTTTAGTGGCGGTCGACCTTGCCGAGCATCTGTCGCAAAGTTTGGATATTGCGCTTGCATTCGCTATTACCAGGGAATCTTTGCTGCAACCTCTCGTACTCGCGAAGAGCACTTTCATATTCCTCAACACGCCGAAGGGCGCTTGCTGTCATAAGTCCCCACTTCACTTCGTTTGGCTGGATTAGCGCAGCCTGTTGAAAGAAGTATATGCTCTTTCCGTAAAGCTCGTCTTTCACAAACTCGCTACCTATCCAACCTATCACATCTAAATCAAGCGGGAAGTTCCTAAAGCTCTCTAGTTTGTAGTGCATCGCCTCTTGTGGATCCTCGTTGGCATTCAAATATAGTTGACCAAGTCTAGAAAGCGTATTTGAATCGTTTGGAATGCGTGCTGTAAGAACACTGAACCACTTTATAGCGTCCATGTATCTCCCTTGGAGATCGTAAATGTCTGCTATTTGAAATTGTGAATGATTATCTAACGATGTGAATGGAGCAATCAACAGCTTCTAGAGCCATTACGAATGGTTAGAAAAGTAAAAAAGGATATATGGCACTACTCAAGATCTTTACATGTGTATCAGCGTCGCTACAACGTCGTAGGCGTCCTGATGAGTTTCAATTTGGGATGGCCGCCTGCAACTCTCTCACACCATATCGTATCTAACGCTGCGAAGATGACAATCAACTGCTACTAGTGGACCAATATCATTGGTTACGATAGCAAAGAAAAACACATGCCACTACTCAAGCTCTATATGTGTATCAGCGTTGCTAGAGCGTCGTAGGTGACCTGATGAGGCGCCTGAGACGGCCGCCAGCATTACTCTAGCGCTATATCGTATATCACGCTGTGAATATGGCAATCAACTGCTTCCAGTGACCCATTATAGTTGGCCATGATGATATAGAAGCATCTGTTGCACGGCTCAAGCATTGATTGCTCGTATCGGCGTCGCTACAACGTCGTAGGTGACCTGATGAGGCATCTGAGACGGCCGCCAGCTCTAATCTCTAAACCCATATCGTATCTCACGCAGTGAATATGACAATCGACTGTTTCTAGTGACCCATTATAGTTGGCCATGATAGTATAGAAGCATCTGTTGCACGGCTCAAGCATTGATTGCTCGTATCGACGTCACTACAGCGTCGCAGGTGACCTGATGAGGCGAGACGGCCGCCTGAATCTCTGTTGACAGCCATATCGTATCTCACGCAGTGAATATGACAATTAACATCTATTGTTGACACATTTTAGTTGGCCATGATAGTATAGAAGCATCTGTTGCACGGCTCAAGCATTGATTGCTCGTATCGGCGTCGCTACAACGTCGTAGGTGACCTGATGAGGCATCTGAGACGACAGCCAGCTCTACTCTCTAAACCCATATCTTATCTCACGCAGTGAATATGACAATCCACTGCTTCCAGTGACCCATTATAGTTGGCCATGATAGTATAGAAGCATCTGTTGCACGGCTCAAGCATTGATTGCTCGTATCGGCGTCGCTACAACGTCGCAGGTGACCTGATGAGGCGCCTGAGACGACCGCCAGCATTACTCTCTATGGTAGCACCATATCTTATCTCACGCAGTGAATATGACAATCCACTGCTTCCAGTGACCCATTATAGTTGGCCATGATAGTATAGAAGCATCTGTTGCACGGCTCAAGCATTGATTGGTTGTATCGGCGTCGCTACAACGTCGCAGGTGACCTGATGAGGCGAGACGGCCGCCTGAATCTCTGTTGACAGCCATATCGTATCTCACGCAGTGAATATGACAATCAACATCTATTGTTGACACATTTTAGTTGGCCATGATAGTATAGAAGCATCTGTTGCACGGCTCAAGCATTGATTGCTCGTATCGGCGTCGCTACAACGTCGTAGGTGACCTGATGAGGCATCTGAGACGACAGCCAGCTCTACTCTCTAAACCCATATCTTATCTCACGCAGTGAATATGACAATCCACTGCTTCCAGTGACCCATTATAGTTGGCCATGATAGTATAGAAGCATCTGTTGCACGGCTCTAGCATTGATTGCTCGTATCGGCGTCGCTACAACGTCGCAGGTGACCTGATGAGGCGCCTGAGACGACCGCCAGCATTACTCTCTATGGTAGAACCATATCGTATCTCACGCAGTGAATATGACAATCCACTGCTTCCAGTGACCCATTATAGTTGGCCATGATAGTATAGAAGCATCTGTTGCACGGCTCAAGCATTGATTGCTCGTATCGGCGTCGCTACAACGTCGTAGGTGACCTGATGAGGCATCTGAGACGACAGCCAGCATTACTCTCTAAACCCATATCTTATCTCACGCAGTGAATATGACAATCCACTGCTTCCGGTGACCCATTATAGTTGGCCATGATAGTATAGAAGCATCTGTTGCACGGCTCAAGCATTGATTGCTCGTATCGGCGTCGCTACAACGTCGCAGGTGACCTGATGAGGCATCTGAGACGACAGCCAGCTCTACTCTCTAAACCCATATCTTATCTCACGCAGTGAATATGACAATCCACTGCTTCCAGTGACCCATTATAGTTGGCCATGATAGTATAGAAGCATCTGTTGCACGGCTCAAGCATTGATTGCTCGTATCGGCGTCGCTACAACGTCGCAGGTGACCTGATGAGGCGCCTGAGACGACCGCCAGCATTACTCTCTATGGTAGCACCATATCGTATCTCACGCAGTGAATATGACAATCCACTGCTTCCAGTGACCCATTATAGTTGGCCATGATGATATAGAAGCATCTGTTGCACGGCTCAAGCATTGATTGCTCGTATCGGCGTCGCTACAACGTCGCAGGTGACCTGATGAGGCGAGACGGCCGCCTGAATCTCTGTTGACAGCCATATCCTATCTCACGCAGTGAATATGACAATCAACATCTATTGTTGACACATTTTAGTTGGCCATGATAGTATAGAAGCATCTGTTGCACGGCTCAAGCATTGATTGCTCGTATCGGCGTCGCTACAACGTCGTAGGTGACCTGATGAGGCATCTGAGACGGCGCCTGAATCTCTGTTGACAGCCATATCGTATCTCACGCAGTGAATATGACAATCAACAGCTATTATTGACACATTATAGTTGGCCATGATAGTATAGAAGCATCTGTTGCACGGCTCAAGCATTGATTGCTCGTATCGGCGTCGCTACAACGTCGTAGGTGACCTGATGAGGCGCCTGAGACGTCCGCCAGCATTACTCTCTATGGTAGCACCATATCGTATCTCACGCAGTGAATATGACAATCAACTGCTTCTGGTGACCCATTATAGTTGGCCATGATAGTATAGAAGCATCTGTTTCACGGCTCAAGCATTGATTGGTTGTATCGGCGTCGCTACAACGTCGTAGGCGTCCTGAGCTGATGAGGTTTAATTTGGGATGGCCGCCAGCAACAGTCTAGCACCATATCACATCTAACGCTGCGAGTGGAGTGAACAACTGCTTCTAGGGGCCCATTATGATTGGTTACGTTAGTATGGAAGGATACATGACCTTACTCAAGCGCTTTATATTGTTTATCGGCCATGCTACAGCCTCGTACCATATGTTACCTGAAGAGGCCCAATTTGGAATTGGGATGGCCGCAAACAACACTCTGGCACCATATCGCGTGTTTCGCTGCGAACGGAGTAATCATTGACGCCTCGGATTATATTCAAAAGGAAACACTCCGCATCATCAGAGATTGGGCAAGATCAACATGGACAGGGAGAGTTGTAATGATTGAAGGAATTTGTAGTAGCTTAGGTGTAAAGATGAAAGATGTCAGTATTTTAGTGGCGGTCGACCTTGCCGAGCATCTGTCGCAAAGTTTGGATATTGCGCTTGCATTCGCTATTACCAGGGAATCTTTGCTGCAACCTCTCGTACTCGCGAAGAGCACTTTCATATTCCTCAACACGCCGAAGGGCGCTTGCTGTCATAAGTCCCCACTTCACTTCGTTTGGCTGGATTAGCGCAGCCTGTTGAAAGAAGTATATGCTCTTTCCGTAAAGCTCGTCTTTCACAAACTCGCTACCTATCCAACCTATCACATCTAAATCAAGCGGGAAGTTCCTAAAGCTCTCTAGTTTGTAGTGCATCGCCTCTTGTGGATCCTCGTTGGCATTCAAATATAGTTGACCAAGTCTAGAAAGCGTATTTGAATCGTTTGGAATGCGTGCTGTAAGAACACTGAACCACTTTATAGCGTCCTTGTATCTCCCTTGGAGATCGTAAATGTCTGCTATTTGATATATCACTTCAGGATTGTTTGGTGTCAGCTTGTGCAGCTTCTCAAATGCCTGCAATGCATGTTCGGCATCACCTTGTGATAGTAACGATAACCCAAGACAATAGATTGCTTCAAAGCAATCAGCCTCTATTTCAATAGCTTCAAGATACATATCTTTCGCCGTCGCGAAATCTCCATCAAGAAAGAAGCAATTTGCCTTGTTTACAAGCGCCGTTGCGTTGTATCTGTCTGCTTCGATTGCATTATCTGCATAGTCTGATGCTTTTTGGCCGTCGCCTCCAAGGAAACTCAGACATGATAGGTTGGTCAAAGCGAGAGCTTTGCTCTTTTTCTGTAGCTCCTTGAGCATTTCAGTAGCAATGCCAAATTCTCTGCCCTTCAGCTTGTTGATGGCTTGCTCAAGTTCCAAATGAGTTACAACATGCTCGTGATTGTCTTCGAGGACACTGCATACCCAATCATGACTGGCTGTCACATCAGTTTCATCTAGAGACGATGCTAGCAATCTCGCTGCCGTCAACAACAGTTCACCGGGAGTAGAGAGATGGATGAATGCTTGATGATCTGCTCCTTCTTCAATCTGTGTAGAGAGAACTTGGTCCACTGAGTCATCCTCAGCACTGTCATCTGCGCGGATAGCTGCCAAGTTCTTCAAGATTTGCTTCATTGCATCCTCATCTCCCAAGGCATAGTGGCATAGGAATAGATTGAATCCTGTTTGGTAATCTGGATTGGAGTCCATGACATCTTGATAATTTTTGACTGCTTCGCGAAGTCTCCCGCTTCGAAAGAATGCGTTGCCAATATTCCATCTAAGCTTACTGCGTACTGCCTGGTCATCTTTGGATAGCTGATCAAGCGCCATCTCGTAGCACTTGATGGCTGATGGATAATCATGTTGGGCGTAATAGATGTTGCCCATTGAGATACGAAGTCGGCCAGCAAAAGGATGCCCTCGTTGCTTCGTTAAGCATATCGAGTAGGTCTTCAGAGCCTTGTCGTGCATAGAATTCGCATCATAGGCTGAAGCTAGGTTGAAAAGCGTCGAGAACATTAGCTCGCCGCGTGATTTATCACGTTTTCGCATCAGCTGTTCCTTCTTCACGGCTTCTTTTGCCTTTTCGAGGGCCTCTTCATATTTCTTCTCCTGTTTTAACAAGATCGACTCTTCGAGCAGCGTATTGATTTGCTTTTCCAATATCCCGACCACATCGACAGGTGTTGATTCATCTTTGCCAACAGCATTGGCTTGCACGTGAGGATTGACGAATGTTCGACGGGAGGAGACAGACATGACATCGCTTGTCCAATTTTTGGTGGTAGTAGGAAACAAAGAAGAGGTACCTAGCCTGCTGATGAACGACATACCATCGGAGCCCGACGAGGAACCTTCTCTGCTCACAGGCAATGCCGAAACGTGAGAGAAATCGTACGTTGAATCCGTCATTGTTTGGAGCTTGCGAAAGTTATTCCCTTGATGCGAATGAGCAGTTCCAAGTTGGGTCTTGATGCGAATGAGAGAGGATTTAACTACGCATTGGATCGAATGGTCATGCCACTTCGTGCTTCTATCCCAGCAATTACCCTGAAATAAATATCTACTCTCGCCTCGGATCGGCTGGATTTTAAAAATGTGCCAATAAGCGTACTCCACGGAGTAGAGGTGTCACATCTTGGATGTCTCTTTTTTGTACGAGTCATCTAAGACCGGCGCAAATGAAATGTAACAGGACAGAATTCGTCTTCAAGGCCTTTAGAAATTTCAAATGAAGTTTTATTGAATTCGAATGTAGCGCAATCTTGAGGCCTCGAACTCGAATTCTGTCCTGTTACATTTCATTTGCGCCGGTCTTATCTGTCATCTGTCATCTGTCACTTATCGTCATTAATTTTCACACATCGGCAAGATGGCGGGATGATAGTACCACACCTACACTTTCACTTATAATACTCTCGCTTCAATCATAAACTCATAGAGACAGCCAATATAATTGCGTTACTGAATGGATAGACCTCTCCTACTGGAAGAACAATCATCTGAAGACAGTCCTCTCCTACTCGAAGAATCGGTTGCCAGGAGAGAAATGACTGCTTCTAGCTTTTACCAAAAGCACTGCATTTATCTGCCCGCAATGATGGGCTGGTTTATATGCAGCGCAGCTCTCTCCTCGTATAATAAGGTTATATTTGGCGAAAATCATGGACACTTTCCGTGCCCCTTACTGTTAACAAGTGTTCATTTCCTTGTCCAATGGGTCTTCAGTTTCTCTACATCTGCGGCATTTCCCGAATTCTTTGGTGGATCGGTGGTGAAGTCGATGTCATGGAAAACATTTCTAGGTGAGTCTAATACTGACAAGTAGCAATTTGATTTCATTTCTTATTTACCTGTAATCTGATTGTTTCCTCTCTTGCAGGCGTATCAATACCGTGCGGATTCATAACAGCTTTAGACGTTGGTTTATCGAATCTCTCTCTAGTTAGAATAACGATTACATTCTTTACTATGATCAAATCATCTAGTCCTATATGGGTATTAATCAGCGCCTTCTTGTTTGGGCTTGAGAAAATGACATGCAGCCTTCTCACTGTTGGGGGTTTAATAGTCGCAGGGGAATTATTAACAGCATTTGGGGAAGTTGAATTCGATACAGTAGGGTTTTTCCTATGCTTAACAGCAGCAGTTTGCAGTGGTATAAGATGGACTCTCGTTCAATTGAAACTGAATAAGCTTGATCCACCGTTAAAGGGGTCAGTTGTGGTAATGAGAGTACTGTCACCGTCAATGTTTATCTTCATGCTCCTTCTTTCGCTCATAATCGAAAGACCGATGGAAAAGTTGGGTCCAGAACATGGAGATTACTTCTCCAACTTTGAGAATGGGATGAAAACAATAAGCTTGGGACTTACGGGGGCATTCATAGCAATTGCAATGGTTTTATGTGAGTTCTGGCTCATTCTCAAATCGAATGCCATTGTTCTCATGATTGGGGGTGTAATAAAAGAGCTCATTACAATTCTCGTCGGAGTGACAATTTTTGGGGATGATTTGAATGTTATCAACATATCAGGTATCGTCGTTGTATTCATGGGTGTATTTTTGTATAAAGCCACGCTGCTATTGAGTAATGCGGAGAAGGACATCAGCAATGAGAGCGAGAGCAATCCTGATTTTAGTCGGATCAATTCTGATGATATTTACGAGGATGAACCGCCTACAACAAATTCACTCTTCAATAGCAAAAACAGAAAGAAGAATTCGGATCCGGATTTGGCTCTCAAGTTTACAATCGACGATATTGACGAAGATGATAATATACACGACATGAATTCTGATTTAATGCGACGGAATAACGGTGCAAGTGCTTTCGAATTAGATGGAAGAGATGAAGAGAGGTTGCAAATAATATAGTAGTAATTGTACATTAGACATTAGTTCCGACTACACTACTGTTTCTACAGCATACACATGGAGCAACAATATCGAAGTCTACCCATTTTGAGGCTCGTAATATCTTCAACATTTTATCAAGTTGAGCAATTTCCTGTTTCAGCTTTTCTGCCTCTTCGCCTTGAGCTCTAGACTTCTTACAGCAACTGTGGTCTGCATTCAAGCGACTCCGGAGACACTCAATCAAGCCGACAATTGCCCACGGATTCTTGGGATGAAATTTCAAGTCTACGCGGAAGACACTTTCTCCCTCATCGAAATGCCCCTGTTCACAGAGTAAACCACCTAACGCATGTCTCACAGGCATCATTTTCCCCCACGGCTCGTCGTAATTTAATCCATCCTGAAGCTCAACAGCTTTTCGAAGAAAGGAAAATGCTTCGTCATGATTGCCTCTATGATATGCAATTTCTCCCCGCAGCATTGGGGCATCTACTGCCAGAAGATCAGCAACGTTGTTGTTGTGTAAAATTCTCAATTCTGCGCAAGAATTCAACCGATATTTGTCAAGAAGATTCGCTTCTTCAGTAGCCTTTTCCGTGTTGCCAGTATTTGCAAGAGCCAGTCCTCTTGCATAGTGCAGGGACGCAGTTCTAAAAAGCATGAGCAAGGGGTACTTGGGAAAAGGAAGTTCAAGTATCTCTTTCCACCGTCCAAAGCGAACCAAAACATGAACATCGAGGGCGGCATATGCTTCGAGATAAGTGCTCTGCAGCGAACAGTATTGTCAGTATTAGAGCGAAGCGATAAAGGAAAACGAGCAAAAGCGAGTCACTTACCAAGTCTGGATTTTCAATGAATAAAGATTCGTTCAGCAATTCATTCAACTTGTTGGCAACCTCAATAGCAATTTTCTCCATGCCTCCGAGGATGCACCCGTATACTGCCATGTGATAATTGTGAACAGCATACCCGAAGTAAAACGATTCACTCCCAGCAGTGTCAGGCGAAATTCGCATTATTTTCTCATCGGCAATAATACCGGCGAGATTATAATCGACGCAAGATGCGTAATCGCCAACAAGTACATCGATGTGGGTAGCCATGTGAATTAAGTGACCGGCATCAGGAAACTTGTTTCTCAAAGCGTCACAAACTGTCAATGCCTTGTCAGGATTGTTACTCATCTCACACAAGTGTACATACAAATGACACAGACCCGCATGGTCAGGATGTAATTCCAATGCACTTTCCAGAACGCTCTCTATAGTGTGAACATCTTCGCTCAATGGCCTACCTGTTGGGTACTCGTATAATTTCCACGCGTGAAGCACCATCAATGATTCAGCATAGAAGTAACAAACCTCAGCGTCTGCACTGAACCTCTCATAAACTTTAGCAAGTGCATCTGCGTACGGACGACCCACAGTTCTTTCGGCTTGATCTGGTCGGATTCCTGGGTGGGCGTTGAGAGTTTGTATTGCAGATAAAATATGTGTTTCAATATCAGATATAGGTTGCTCATATTGTGTGCCGCCCTCGTCTGTAATACTGCTTGATGAGCTCCATCGTCGTTTTCTACATCTGACTTTCAACTCCTCAATCTTCTCCATTGCTAACATTGAATGATTTGCCGCAACTTGTTGAGAAGGATAAAGCCGGCGCAAACAAGTTAGATCTTCTGTGCCAGCCAAGGCAGTTTGCTCCTCTTCTGGTTGATCAGTTGACTCATAGTAAGCATCACCTTTGAAGTTGTAATTGGGGCAGTGACAGAGAGCCACCATTCCATGGGCAAATGCACAGTCAGGGGCGAGTGTCAATGTAGCGAGGAAGCATTTATACGCTTCCTCATGTTGATACGCATAAAAATGCCGCAGCCCAAGGTCAAAATATGTCCTTGGATTGGATGGTTCATTATTATCCGAGCTCGCTGGTATGTTGGTGACAAATTCGCAGCTGTAGCTGCCCAAGTTCATAGACAACGGACCAATCACTTCGAGTTCATCATCTGAAATGACATCTGCTGGACCGTCGTCTCCGCCCGTCGCCTCTGATGTTGCATCTCCTACAGAAGATGCCATGTCAAACTGTTATCAGCTGCTTCCTTCTTGATCTACAACAACAGCCACCACCTATTAAAAGAGACAGCGGTGACAGTCTTGAGCGTCTAGTTATTGTCCAAGCTTCGGAGAAGTGAGGGCTGTAGTGTTCTTTGAGTTGAGGGTAAGTAAGTAGATAAGAGGTGGCGGCGCTGGAATTTTGCATCTTGTTGTGTTGTTGTTCAGACTAGTACATAACATGTAAGGGTACTGTAAGGGTACTCAAAGCTTACGTATGTTGCAGGAGGGAGTGAGCCGTCCCACGGCCCACGCACAAAAAAGAGGGGCAGTGAGCAGAGAGAGTGTGTCACATGTTGTGTGTGAAATTCAACCAAAATGTGTGTACAAGAAGAATAGCTTACGGAAGGGTAGCTTACGGAAGGGTAGCTTACGGAGGGTAGCTTACGGAAGGGGTCTGACCTCTCGACAGAACTCAAAGCTCTACTAATCGATCATCTCATAATTTTTCAGAGAGCAATCTTCATAAACATACTCCCGATGACTCGCCTACAAACTCTTGATCAAAAACAACACGACGTCGCCCGACATACGTCGCACGAGTCTTGATCTCGATATAACTCAAAACTCTACTCAATCAATTATCTCATAATCTTTCAAAGAACCATCTTTGTAAACATACTCCCTACGACTTAACTCGGAGATGGAGTCAAGAAAAGAAATCAACAAACAAAATTACCAACGAAAAAGGGATTCTATCAAAGCTAAGTACTCCCCAGCTCAGAGGAAACTCCAACACGACGCAACATATTCCCCAGCTCAAAGGAAACGCTACTACAACCCAGCTGAAAGGAATCTTCAACACAAAGCTACATACTCTCCTGCTCAGAGGAAACTTGAGTACATCCAACAGAAATCAGCAAGTGCCCAACAGGTCCGCAATGAGCAGTTTTGTAATCGTAGTACTAGATCTAGATCTAGATCTAGATCTACATCTAACCAAGCAGACATCAAGCTTCCAATTGAGATCAAAGAATCGTTGAAACATGCCATCAAATGCGATCAGAAATCCATGCAGGTGGAAGGGAGAGTGGATGCGTTTTGTCTTCCTGTCTGCCTCATCTGCGATAGAGTCATATTTGGATGTGAGACAGTGCACAAAGTTGACAAGGAGGCAGTAATGGCCACAAAATCAAAGTTCAGCATTGAGGAATATAACTCTTTTTACGACATGGAACTACATGCGGAGCTAATCAAGCAGTACGAAGTCGAGGGATTAGAGGGGTTGTTATTGTTACTATCTCCGCGAGCGACAAAGACAACCGATGCTAGTACAGGTGATATACACTATAGCACATGCTTCAACTGCTACACTCGATCAAGGTCAAGGAGAGTGACAACCCCCCAAAACATGCGATTGCCAACGGGTTTGCCATCGGGCAGGTGCCAACACGCATACTAAAGAATGAGGACATCACAGAAGAAATGTAAGCATTGCTTCCGCTAATACGTCCTTATGCATACCTCTTCGCATACTCTGCCGGGGCTCACAAATCCATCAAAGGGCATTACAGTTTCTTTGAGATGGACTTGACAAATACAGGTTCCGTGATGAATCACTTTCTCAAGATAGGATCAAATCCAATGGTATACGTTGTAATGAACGGCCGAATGACCCCAAAAAAGAAGGAGAACGTGAGAGAACGCGCGGAACTTGATACGTCATCATTGATTGTCAAATTTGCATCGTGTGATACGATATGGTGCTAGAGAGTAGAGCTGGCGGCCATCCTAAATTGAGACTCATCAGGTCACCTACGACGTTGTAGCGACGCCGATACGACCAACAAATGCTTGAGCCGTGTCAGAGATGCTTCTATTCTATCATGGCCAATTATAATGGGTCACTAGAAGCAGGTGATTGTCGTATTTGCATCGTGTGATACGATGTGGTGCTAGAGAGTATAGCTTGCGGTTGGCGGGCGTCCTAAATTGGGACTCATCAAGTCACCTACGACGTTGTAGCGACGCCGATACGACCAACAAATGCTTGAGCCGTGTCAGAGATGCTTCTATTCTATCATGGCCAACCATAATGCGTCACTAGATGCAGATGATTGTCATATTTACATCTTGAGATACGATATGGTGCTAGAGAGTAGAGCTGGCGGCCGTCCTAAATTGAGACTCATCAGGTCACCTACGACGTTGTAGCGACGCCGATACGACCAACAAATGCTTGAGCCGTGTCAGAGATGCTTCTATTCTATCATGGCCAATTATAATGGGTCACTAGAAGCAGGTGATTGTCGTATTTGCATCGTGTGATACGATATGGTGCTAGAGAGTATAGCTTGCGGTTGGCGGGCGTCCTAAATTGGGACTCATCAAGTCACCTACGACGTTGTAGCGACGCCGATACGACCAACAAATGCTTGAGCCGTGTCAGAGATGCTTCTATTCTTGCATGGCCAACCATAATGCGTCACTAGATGCAGATGATTGTCATATTTACATCTTGAGATACGATATGGTGCTAGAGAGTAGAGCTGGCGGCCATCCTAAATTGAGACTCATCAGGTCACCTACGACGTTGTAGCGACGCCGATACGACCAACAAATGCTTGAGCCGTGTCAGAGATGCTTCTATTCTATCATGGCCAACCATAATGCGTCACTAGATGCAGATGATTGTCATATTTACATCTTGAGATACGATATGGTGCTAGAGAGTAGAGCTGGCGGCCATCCTAAATTGAGACTCATCAGGTCACCTACGACGTTGTAGCGACGCCGATACGACCAACAAATGCTTGAGCCGTGTCAGAGATGCTTCTATTCTATCATGGCCAATTATAATGGGTCACTAGAAGCAGGTGATTGTCGTATTTGCATCGTGTGATACGATATGGTGCTAGAGAGTAGAGCTTGCGGTTGGCGGCCGTCCTAAATTGGGACTCATCAAGTCACCTACGACGTTGTAGCGACGCCGATACGACCAACAAATGCTTGAGCCGTGTCAGAGATGCTTCTATTCTATCATGGCCAACCATAATGCGTCACTAGATGCAGATGATTGTCATATTTACATCTTGAGATACGATATGGTGCTAGAGAGTAGAGCTGGCGGCCGTCCTAAATTGAGACTCATCAGGTCACCTACGACGTTGTAGCGACGCCGATACGACCAACAAATGCTTGAGCCGTGTCAGAGATGCTTCTATTCTATCATGGCCAATTATAATGGGTCACTAGAAGCAGGTGATTGTCGTATTTGCATCGTGTGATACGATATGGTGCTAGAGAGTAGAGCTTGCGGTTGGCGGGCGTCCTAAATTGGGACTCATCAAGTCACCTACGACGTTGTAGCGACGCCGATACGACCAACAAATGCTTGAGCCGTGTCAGAGATGCTTCTATTCTTGCATGGCCAACCATAATGCGTCACTAGATGCAGATGATTGTCATATTTACATCTTGAGATACGATATGGTGCTAGAGAGTAGAGCTGGCGGCCATCCTAAATTGAGACTCATCAGGTCACCTACGACGTTGTAGCGACGCCGATACGACCAACAAATGCTTGAGCCGTGTCAGAGATGCTTCTATTCTATCATGGCCAACCATAATGCGTCACTAGATGCAGATGATTGTCATATTTACATCTTGAGATACGATATGGTGCTAGAGAGTAGAGCTGGCGGCCATCCTAAATTGAGACTCATCAGGTCACCTACGACGTTGTAGCGACGCCGATACGACCAACAAATGCTTGAGCCGTGTCAGAGATGCTTCTATTCTATCATGGCCAATTATAATGGGTCACTAGAAGCAGGTGATTGTCGTATTTGCATCGTGTGATACGATATGGTGCTAGAGAGTAGAGCTTGCGGTTGGCGGCCGTCCTAAATTGGGACTCATCAAGTCACCTACGACGTTGTAGCGACGCCGATACGACCAACAAATGCTTGAGCCGTGTCAGAGATGCTTCTATTCTATCATGGCCAACCATAATGCGTCACTAGATGCAGATGATTGTCATATTTACATCTTGAGATACGATATGGTGCTAGAGAGTAGAGCTTGCGGTTGGCGGCCGTCCTAAATTGAGACTCATCAGGTCACCTACGACGTTGTAGCGACGCCGATACGACCAACAAATGCTTGAGCCGTGTCAGAGATGCTTCTTTACTATCATGGCCAACTATAATGGGTCACTACAAGCAGGTGATTGTCATATTTGCATCGTGTGATACGATATGGTGCTAGAGAGTAGAGCTTGCGGTTGGCGGCCGTCCTAAATTGGGACTCATCAAGTCACCTACGACGTTGTAGCGACGCCGATACGACCAACAAATGCTTGAGCCGTGTCAGAGATGCTTCTATTCTTGCATGGCCAACCATAATGCGTCACTAGATGCAGATGATTGTCATATTTACATCTTGAGATACGATATGGTGCTAGAGAGTAGAGCTGGCGGCCGTCCTAAATTGGGACTCATCAGGTCACCTACGACGTTGTAGCGACGCCGATACGACCAACAAATGCTTGAGCTGTGCAAAAGATGCTTCTATTCTATCATGGCCAACTATAATGGGTCACTAGAAGCAGGTGATTGTCGTATTTACATCGTGAGATACGATATGGTGCTAGAGAGTTGAGCTGGCGACAATCTCAGATGCCTCATCAGGTCACCTACGACGTTGTAGCGACGCCGATACGACCAACAAATGCTTGAGCCGTGTCAGAGATGCTTCTTTGCTCTGCGTAATAATGTTATAAGGAGGAAGCGAAGTTTATTTGTCGGTTGATTGGCTCAAAGCGAGCATGCGTCGCTTATTATCTCGCGGACAGAGCCCAATTCAGGTAAACCCTGACATTAGGTGCTCTGCTGGAATGAGAGTGGTGAGCTTCACTAGTAAAGTCACACTTTCTTTCCAATATTTTATTTCTTGTTATGTTAGTAGAAAGGACTGTAAACGAAAATGGGAAGAGGCGTCACGTTGGCGGATAAGTTAAATGAATGTGAAGTTCAAGTTACCGTGATTGAACAGACAGTTCAGTCGAAGAGGGAAAAGAGAAGATAAGTAGAACATTATTTTGCTCTGGCAGAGAGAGAAGTAGCTGTACGTAATAAGAAGTAGAGAACAACTATAAATCGAGAGACGCATTGGTATTGTAGTAATCGACTTCGTGGCAATAAACATTGTATTAATTAGGATGATTGCTTTAGTTGCATGGTCATGCAATGTTTTCTTCTCCAAGTGATCTCAATTTGCCGTACAATGCATGCATTCTAATGTCAACTCTGCCAGGCTCAACATGTGGTGGACGCGATTGCAAAGGAAGCGAAAATGGCTGCAGTGGCTTGTAGTAGTGGTTAGCAGCTTCATCATTCTCATTAGCATTTTGGCTTTCATTCTGGTCATGTGTAGATGCATGTTTTTCTGTAGCAAAATCTCCTCCATCAACATGAAGATTCCGAGATCTCCACTCTCTTGTGACATTGCATAGATCTGCTATTGTGCCAGCGGAAACGCCTTCGAGTTCTATCTTTCGTATTGAAGTCTTTTGAACCTGTTCTTTCTCGATTATGGCACGTACGGAAGGCACAAGCAAGCCAGGAGTTGTTGCAGTCGAAGCATCCAATTGATATGTCACTGAAGAACGCAAAGCGCTATTTGTTGTGTTTTGTTGTGCAGGAAGCGGCTGAGTGTGCTGTTGTTGCTGCTGCTGTAACGGAGCCGCAGGTGGGATGGCATCATGTGCTGCTGCTTGTCTCACAAATGTTTGTTGAGTCGCTTGATGCGGAGGAGGAGGGAAGTGCACTGCAGGTGGCGTCCAACTTGTTTCACCCGTCGACTGATTGAAGTAGTACAGTCGGCCGCTTACAGGATCGATGGCTTGAGCCCATTGATTCATCATCGTCTACACAACAACATCAGTGTACGTTTTGTGCTAAGTGCAAAAATCCGGACAGGACAAAATTTTGTGTCCGGTCGTCGTCCCAGCCATACGTGCTTCTTTTTATTTTTTCATCGCATAATAATCGCCACTGCCACATCAGACGCATAAAATTGTTAAATACGATGATGCTACGAACAGCCGCTAGCCGCGGCTTGATCCGCAAACTTGGCAACGCTGCCACCATATGCCAAACGCGGGTTCCAATTGTGGCGACGTGTGCTCGCTCAAACTCGGGAGGATCGTCGTCAGCACCACCGCCACCACCTCCACCATCCAATGCTGGAGCAGCAGCATCCTCTGTCAAATACGCTAAAACAACTGCAGGAACTGGTGATCCGGAAGGATCGGGATCAACTGGATTTTCGACCAGAGGGCCAGTTACTTGGCCTGCTTTGGGGCTTGTTGCTATTGCAGCTGCAAGTGCAGTGTCGTATTATAAAATTGAGAGAGAAAGAAGGCTTGAGAATGCCATGGGGAAAATTGTAAGTGATCTCGGCTCATCATACTTGTCGTTGTTTTCTTTTGTGCATCTTTCTCATCCATTTACTATCTGTATATTTAAAGGTTTCAAGTGAGTCTGGTTGGAGTCCTAACCCTGAACTACTTGCTCGTAGGCAATATGTGAGGACTAAATGGGGATGGTTTCCAAAGGAAGATGCCTTCGGGGGAGGTGAGTTTTTACTCTCTCTTACCACACCATGTCCGATACTTCGCATCATGCAGATTTTTAACATTCTTATCTGATGTATGTCTAACAACTAACTCTTTTGTCTCCTTACAGCTGGAAAGCCTGCGATCGGCGGACCATGGTCTCTTGTAGATCTCGATGGAAATTTGGTGACCAATGAATCGTTTAAAGGAAAGTGGACCTTACTGTACTTTGGATTTGCTCGATGTCCTGACATTTGCCCATCTGAAATGGTAAAAATAGGGAAAGTGATGGACACATTAGAAAAGGAACACCCCAAACTTCGCGGTCAGATACAACCCATTTTTGTTTCTATTGATCCGGCTCGTGATTCATTGAAGGCTTTGCGTGACTATGCCAAGGATTTTCATCCAAGTTACGTCTTCTTGACCGGAGCACCGCAACAAGTTCAAGCTATGGCAAAGAAATACCGTGTATACATGAGTAAAGCAGATGAAACGGAAGACGGAGACTACCTAGTTGATCATTCTATTGTCGTTTACTTTCACGATGAAACTGGAGATATAGCAGATTGTTTTACTCAGAGCATGAGACCAAGTGACATTGTCGAGAAAGTTGTAGAACGCATGACGTTTGTTCCATCTTACTGAACAAAATGACTTGGGCAAAGAAAGTTTAACATTTTTTACATTTAAACGAAACGATCCTGTCTGGTGTTCTCAATAATCAGATCAATAATTTAGAGTGCATCCTTCCCGGTAACAGCACGAGTTAGCTTGTCAGCAAGAGTGAGTGAAATGATTGTATAGGGAGCTAATTTCACAAATGCTGGGGTAAAGCCTCTCCACAGCACCAGAATGCCCTCTGATTTCACGCTCTTGACAAAGCAATCTCCCATTGAACTGTACATGGCTTTTCCACTGGCATCGACAGGCATACTTTGCAAACGAGATTTCATGACGTCAAAAGGGTTTGCCACAATATTCGCCACGAAGCTACTGCACAACGTCGAGCAAAACATCATTGGCAAGCCATAAAAGTATGCGCCGTTTGGCCCAAACCATCCGCTCTTTGCCAAGTGTCCCTTGATTTCTGACGTAACACCAAGTTGAGCACTACTAAGGAGTGTCGCACGCAATACGGTTGGTGTAGCTCCACGCCAGAGTTTTGTGATACCTTCCTCCTTGCCAATACGAGCAATGCAGTCAATGACATTCGAGTAGTTTCTTCTCTCGGCAGGGGGCAACTTATTGTCACCAGACATCCTGACTAACGCAAGCTCTGAAGGGGTTCCAATAAAACTGCCAATTCCTCCAGAACAGCAGCCCATAGCAAGCTTTTGTCCAAATGAAATGTCATTCTTGTTTTTGCCATTGGCAACGTTTTGCAACTGTGTCTGCTCTAAGAGATACGCATAGATGCCAATTCTGAAGGAACCATACATCCATTGTCGAAGGTATGCCGCAGAAACTCCCGCCTATGATAAGATAAATGCAGATGTGATGAATATGGGTAAGAAACATGCATTTAGTATGGAATCAAGTACATCAATGCATCTGCACTGAAAGTGTAAGTGTAAGTGTGTAAGCAGCGTGGATCTCCGGCAACGATGCACAGGAGTTAGATTTACTCACATACAAACCTTCAACAATACCAGCTCGTTGGTAGATCTTTGTAGCAGCGTCAAATGTATTCTTGTATGCAACTCCATCTGTTTGCATCTGGACGCGAATTACATCAAGCGGATGGCAGAACGTAGCAGCTGAATCGACAAAGATGTGAGCAAATTAGACAGCTGTTCAATGCAATGAAGTTAATAAGATAGATGAGAGAGCCACTCACCTCCCATTCCGGATAAAGCACCGAAGACAAGACGATGCGTCAAGGGTGTAGAAGTGGATGCCAGTTTTGCCTTATCATTTGCTGGCGTAGCTATGAGAGGAAGCTGTTTAGTCGGCATAGTCATGCTGGTTTATTATTCGACGGTGATGACTGTTACTTTTCAGTGCTTATCATTCAAAGTAAGTGGTATCATTCTGAAAACCAAAATCAGCGAAGATACTACCGACTACCGGCAGCAAGAGAATGAAAGTGCGGCAGCAATGATGAAGTGCAGTTTGAAATGAATTGAGTTGCAACTGCACTGCAGGAGGATTCTTGGTTCTTGGTGTCTCGAATCTTTTGATGGCAAGGTTCTCATTTCTCTCTTCTCCAATGAGCGGTTCTCCTCCAGAGCGGGACTCGATCATGGTGATCTGATCGATGAATCACGATGAGGTGAGCGCTCGATCGCTGCTATAAGTATTACAGCAGATTACAGCGGCCAGCGGCAGTATTGTATCATCACAAGTAGCAGGGCGAGGGTGGTGTACATAGTTTGCTCTGATAGCTGGTTGTTATCGTACCTCAGTCGAAGCAAACAAAAATCGCAGTGGCAGCCACGGTGTCGATAGGGGGCTTCTTATCATGTCTTCCTTTTCTGTACTCAACGATGTCGATGAACAAACTTCAAAGTCAATATTGGGATCAGATGGAGCTGCTAGATGGCAAGACTTTCGGAGTGGCAGCAAAATTAAAGCCAAGACGAGTGTGGCGCCTGCCATTCCATTGAAGAAATTAGATCGGGCTCTGGGTACAAAAAGTATATCGGACGAACGAGCAACCGAAGCCAAAATACGGAAAGATGCTGGAGATCGGGAGCTTCACGCTGGCTATACAGAATTCCAGAGGAAAAATGATCATGAAGAAATTGCAGCACAAAAGAAGAGGAAATTAATTGTGGATAGAGTTCGTCCAGATGACGCACCATATTTCTTTCCAGCGGAAACATTTGAAGGCTTTAAATTTGATTATGTGTTTACTACAAAATCTCGGGGAACGGGATACTATTGGGATGGTTGGGATTCAATGAAGAGAGAATTAGGGGAGGATAAACCTGCTGCTAACAATGATACTACACTGGTTACTGCAGAGGATGATCAGGTCAACCCTAAAGTCAAGAAGAAGAAGAAGAAAAAGAGAAAACTGCAAGAAACAATCATTGAAAGTGACGAACGGAACCCAATGGAGCAGGTCAACATTGCCTTGCGACGGAAACAAGCAGCGCTCAATGCCTCTGCTCCCACCCAAAGGCGTGAAGTGTCAGTCAGCGATGCAGTTGCACTAGGAGCTAGCTCTAATGAACTAAATTCGACAGCGAAGGAAGCATTAACTGAGTCGGAGGCTTTACCTTCTGGGTGGGAGTGCGCAAAAGATCCAAGCAGTGGCAAGACGTATTACTTTTGCAGAACAACCGCAGAGAGAAGCTGGACCAAACCAGTGTTAATTGATGAATTACCAGCAGGCTGGAAATCTGCAAAAGATCCAAACAGCTCGAAGCTATACTACTACCATTCTGATGGAAGAACGTCTTGGACAAAACCAACTGAATAGAAGGAACCAATTGTTTTAGCCTAAACGTCACACTTATTTTTTAGACATCAATCTAAACATACATATTTTTTCAAAGCATCTAATGAAATCTGTTTTGAGGTACTTGATAGATATCACTTGGATGCATTTCTCTGTGATGTATATCTCGTTGGTCTGCTATAAAACGTTGCTCATTTTGCAACATCTCCATCTGTCGATGTCTCATCTCTCTTTGCCTCATCTCCCTCTGCTCCTTCTGCAGTATCTTTGCCTTGGCTCTTTCGGAAAGTTCTGCCAACATTCTATCGTAATCTTTGGAACAGATCCGAAGTTTACTGTCGTCTAGTTTCTCTGCCAACTTGCAAGATACGCCCATTGATTCTCCGTTTTCTTCATGCAACTTTGAGTCAGAGCCACAGCGGCCACAAGTTGAGAAGCAGCACTTGTTCCCGAAACCAAACTCGCCGTGTTCTGCCCTCTGCCTTCCGCACTTGGAGCAAATCTTTCGGAAGGTGAGGTTCACAGGCAGTCCTCCGGTTTCGGAGTAGAGAGCCTTCATTGGTGGATTTTGTTGTTGAGATACAGGTCGGGAGCTTCCATCGGATGATGCAACTCGGTTGTTAGCAGCGTGAGCTATCGATGGATCCCAGTGATGACTGAGAGGCGCTGGCTGAGATTGGTGAGGAAGCAAATGGCTTGTCAGGGGCATGTTATCTTCGACTCCTTTGGACTGCATTTCGTCTGCTTTACGTTTCCTATCCGCATCTGCGCCCATTGTATCTAGCGCAGACGTCGCAATATTCGCCAAGAAACTCAAGTTACGTTCTTTCGACTTGACTGTTTCTTCGTCATTTGACATACTAGTCGACACCGCTTGGGCCAAGGAGGATGGGGGCCTCTCCTCGACAGAAATAACAGGCTTCAAGCTGCTGGAAGACGACCATTGACTGTCTTTGGCTCCTGTAGAGGTCGGCTGGTTTGCACAATTTTCACATTTGCAAGACTCCCCACATTTGGATCCATTAGCAAAGCACTCGCAATATTTCTTGAGACATTGAGACTTTCTGCATTTGCACCCTACACGATTAACACCTTGAGGTCTCCTCATTCCACCATACTGCGCCTGCGGCATTGATGACATAATTACTGTTTGAGGGTGACCGTATGCACGAGATTGATAGCTCGATCGGTGGTAAGCATCTTGGTAATAAGGTTCTCCAGGTTGATAGAAGCGTCCTCCTTCAAGACTCTCGACACGGGGCCGAGTTTCCCATGAGCTTGCTTCTGTCAAAGAATTGGGAGATGTGCGATAGTAGCCGCTAATTTCGCGAGGCATTGGTGGCACAAATGCACTGACTAGAGACCCCTCTGGCGCTTGATGGTCAGTTATTATAGGTCGACTATCACGCGGCATTGGTCTGAGATCGACAGGACCTGAGGCAGAACTTTCCACCACACCATCTAATGCTTCCTGCTCAGAAACCTTCTCGTTGCCCTTTGACTTGTGGGATGATGAGTCACACATTGCTGGATTCTCTGCGGATTCAACTTGATCATCTCGCTCCACAGGTGCTGATGACACGTCCTCCTGGCCAACCTTCTCTTCACTCGATGTGTGCCTCGATAAGTTGTCATCGATATTTACGGGTGGATTGACTGTAGTTTCAGTATTGGCAGCGTCCGCTAGCTTGTCCTCTTTTGGCTTGGATTCCTCAGTGCTCAAATTCTTCGGCGCAACGCCTCCGCCATCTCTAGACTCATTCACGCTTGTGACTTCAACTTCCGACTTAAGTGAGCCCCTGGCAGCTTCTGTGCTGGTTGCACCTGCTACACTATCTTGGGAAGGAGAGGTGCTCTCACTTTTAGCAAGATGAGAGGGAGGAGATGCTGAAAATCTCGGTGGACGATCCAATGACTTGAACTCATATTCCGGTCTCCTTTGAGGTGGTGGTGGATGCATAAGGACAGATTGCATCCTAGTATCTGCTCCTGGGGGGTAGGCAGCTGGATTCCCGGCAACAAACACCCGTTGTGGTGGTGCCTGAAATGTTGTTACTGGAGGTGCCCCTCTTACAGGATGGCTCTCCCTCAAAATTCCTGGAGAAAATTTGCTCTGGAATGCATTCCTATTCCGTTGCAATACCACCCTCCTAGCTTTGGCGATAGCTCCTAGATCACCTAGCGCTGCTTCCGCCGAGGTATTTTTGCAGTCATCACAAATACACAGACGAGGGTTGCAGACCAAACTAGCTGAGAAGCAAAAGCAGTAGAGCTTCAGACATTTCGTCTTGCGGCAGGTGCACCCTTTTCCATTGTTCATGCTCGTGACATTAGCTCGTCCAGGCATCATCGGTCTTTCACCATGATACATGGCCGCAGCTGGTCGAGAAGCATGTTCTCTTGAAAGCTGCTCATGTTGAGGCGGAAGAGGCGCTGATCCCATCGATGGAGTTTGAGATGTCGGCCGATGAACCTCGATGGGAGCGGTATTGGGTGATTGGCGAGGCGGCATGTGAGCTGCAGTCTCTTGATAATAAGACCCATGAGATGATGCCAAAGACTCAGGACGTGAAGGTATCGAAGGATGACGGCTTGCTGCACCGCCATGAAAATCATGTGAAGGATAATTAGTATGAGGCGATGCTTCGGAACGGTAACTATCATGCGATGGTGCTCGATAGTATTGAGCATGAGCTGGTATTGGAGCAAACTGATGCTGAGCAGGATAACCCATATGATGCTGTTGCCCCCCTCTCGATTGATGTTGATGAGACGGATGCCATGAATGAGTAACTGACACAGGGCGGCCTTCAATGTCTACAGAATGCCATGTTGCAACCAAATCTCCTGGCCTATCATGTGAACTAGTATTGCTGACGTTGCTGCCGCTGCGTGCATAAAATGCGGGGGCGCTGGGAAGAGCATCATCACGACCATACACTGATCCACCATCACCACCGCTGGGATGTCGCTCTTGAGTATCTAATGTTTCATTTTGAGCCGGCGGCTCTTCTTTCTCAGCAGCATCTTGTGCCGGTGCTGCTTGCATCTGTGGAACCTCCGCCGGTACCATGGTTAGGTAAAACGAATCTCCGCTTCTGTACTACTATTTACTCCATGATCCCCATCAATAATTCATGATAGTGCTGAACGTTGAATGATTGATTTGAACTGTGTCTTCTTACTTCTTACTGCTTTTTGTTGCTTCGCTGCTAAAATCGATGAAAAAGCAACAGCATTTGAATTGAGTTTCTCATGTTTGAATTCAAATGGTTAGGGGAGATCTAAGATGGGTGTCTTTTATCGGTTTTACATTTTGTGTGGGTGTACGTGGGTTTTATGCCCTCATTGACCCACGAGAACAAAGGCCCAATCCGAATCTGTGTTTCAGGGCTGTTCAAATACACGAATGCCCCCAGCCCACCCCAACGTAACGGGACAAAACCAACACCAACTGCGAACTGCATGAAACTGTTAATGACATCTTCCGAATTAAGTACTGCTTACAATAGCAGTGAAGTGTTGTGTTAAATAGGGTCGAGTAATAGGCAATAATAAACCACCATGGTGGCCGCCAAGAGACGAGCTCTATGCTGCGTTGCAGTCGCGGCTTCTTCGGCTTCTCCTGCGGCTGCAGCATCGTCTCAATTTCATGTGACACGTCGCGACGCTCGCCAAGCAGAGCAAGAGTATTACCGGCGTATCAGTGCTGCTGGAGGTGATAATGAAGAGCCCATTGGCAGAGATAACTCCAGGCCAAGGCGAAGGGCTCAAATATCACATAAGAAGGAGAATAAATATGAAAACTCTGCGGCCTACATTTTACACCACAAGGGCAACGATGAAGAGGAAGATGATAAGGGCTCTATGACATTCGTCTCGACTGGAGGGAATACTGCATCCGCCACAACAGAAGCATCATCCTCAGCAACATCCACAATTAAAAATCTCAAGAACCTCAGGGCCACAGACCTACGATCGTTCCAAGATCTCAGGCTCGGCGGGGCAAGCTTCATCCCTGAAGAGGAAGATCGTTATCGCTACATGGCATCCCTTCAAATGGAAGGGATTAATCCTGCAGGAACGCACTATGATTATCACATCTGTGGCGGTATCCTTGTTGCGCCAGACTTCATCCTCACTTCCGCACATTGCGCCTATTATTCTCCTCCAAACTCTAATGAAAAATACCCTGCCTTCAATGGAATCGAGGTAGGAAAAACAGATCTCAGTTATGAAGGGCTGGATTATGATGCTTATTCTTTAGAGACGTACAAATTGTACTACGAGAACCTCATTCCTGAAAAGAGGTATCTTCATTCCGACTACAATGAAGAGACCTACGAACATGATATTATGCTTGTCAAAACATACGGCAAGAGTCGTTATCCCGCCATCAGGATAAATTCACACGACGATGCTCCTAAAAGAAATGAAGATATCACTGTGTTAGGTTGGGGTGCGGAGCATGATGACTCTGTCCCCAGGTACTCCAATCTGCTCAAAGAGGCGGATTTGAAGGCCATGACGAACTATCAGTGCAAGGCGTCAGCTGTCGATGTCACCAATCCAGAGACTGGAAGGACGGAATTGATGTCGCTGAGAGGTCACATCTCTGACGATATGATGTGTGCCGAGGCTACCAATAGATATATTTGTCACGGCGACGCTGGTGGACCCGTCATCCGACGAGCCGATGACCGGAAGGATGATGTAGCTCTAGGCATCATATCTTGGGGATATGGCTGCGTCAATGAGCAGTATCCTGCTGTCATGTCGCGCACCTCTACACATTTTAATTGGATCAGGGATACAATTTGTGCTGACAGTACTGCTCCGCCTGAGCAATATGATTGTCCCAATATGGTATCAATGAGCAGTTCAGCCAGCACTCAAACCGTCACTCTGAAGATGAAACTAGACATGATGTCTGTGGAGACTGGATTTGTCATTCGGTTCCGTGATACCGCAGAAGTGGTTGCACAGCGTATACCAGGGTATTACAAGGAAGATCACAATTTGGTCATGGAGGAAGAGATGGAAATTCCCATTAATCAGTGTTATACTCTCACAATGTTAGATTCGTTCGGAGACGGGAATTGTTGTGACATGGGTGGAGGTAATAGTTATCTTTACAAGGGCACTGACACTAGCATATACACCGGCGAATTGTTGGCGGAGATCAATGGAAACTTCGAGTTCAATAGCTCGGCGGATTTTTGTACCGACGGTCAAGTATCTTCAAATCCGCCAACTTCGACACCTCCTCCTCCGCCAACGCCTTCTCCCATCACACCAATTCCCACCGATGCACCAACTGGATCCCAAGATACTGCCGCTGGTAACATAGGTTGGAGCGGCCCCGTGTCAAGCCCCGAGTTCGCTTACTGCACAGATTTTTGCATCTCCAACGCAAATGCTCTTCGATGCGGGCAACACACTTGCATTCCTGCTTCAGGTGCCGAAACAGACGAGGTTACGGTACCACCAACATCTCAGCCAGTAGAACCGATACAAATAGGTGAAGTAAGCGATGAGCATTACTTGACTGTTCAATTTGAGTTTGATGATCATCCTGAAGAGGTCAGTTGGGTTCTTTACGACTTGACGCAGCATGAAGTTAAGGTTTTTGTCGATTTTGATGTCTATCATCAAGAAGGATTTGCCAATCAAAAGCTGAACATCTTGGTTGACGTTAATGGTCCTGATGCAGGCGAAGCAGAATACGCATTCACTGTCTACGACAAGGAAAGCAATGGCTTGTGCTGCACTGCTGGCGAAGGCTTTTACAAAGTATGGTTTGGCGATGAAGTTGACGGCCAACTCCTCTTTGGTGACGATGCTTATGAATTCTCAAGTAGCTACGTTTTCACTCTCTTTGAGGGTGTCGAAGCTGCAATCACAGCGAATGCTGCTGACACGGAAACGCCAGAGCCGTCACTTGCTCCAACGCCACTTCCAACTACTTCATCACCGACCCCTGAACCAAGCCCGGGGCCGACCACAAGCAAACCCACTCTCTCTCCAATAAGAGGTCCAACAAATATACCAACAACAAGTCCTACCGAATCTCCTACTCATATATGGGAAATCCAACGCACCGAAACCTCCGATGCGATCGGTATGCGATGGAGTGCTTTAGCTAATACGCCTCCGGGAGAATTCAATGATGTTGGAGGTAATCAGCAGCAGTATGCATTCAATGTCGATGGAGCAGCAAATAGCAATGGCGCGACTCGCGTGAACCAGATGGTTATTGTTTTAATGTCCGCATTGCTGCTCTCTGTCGCTCTGTTTCTGTGATAATTATCGTAGGAGGTATCGTAGCAGTGTAACAATAAATATAATTAATAAGTAATTGAAGCATTATTGAAGATTGTTGAACAACCAATGGCAGAAACAGAAAGTACCTTCTGAAAGTTCCACTCCATCAACATCAACTGCATCAGTCAGAGGAAAGGCAGACAGAAAAGAGGGAAAACTCTTCTCAAATCAAAATCAAAACAGCCCCATGGCATTTTGTTCATGTGTCGTGTCGCCCGTAACCAAGCCGCCCTATCATATCCGCTGTTTATTATTATGGGCATCAGCCTTTCTATGTTTACTAACGCACTATCTTCAAAAGCGTGTAGCAGCTTCAGTACTATTGTCCAGTGAAACTTTTAGTAGGATCGGCTGCAATTTTTAGTGCCCATTCTAAAGCAATCATACCGAATCTATCGGGTGGAGAACCAACACTGTACTCTGGGAGACCTACCTGATATTTGGGAAACTACTACGGCAGCCATGGACCAAAAGGAATCTAGTAGACGCTCTTCAAAACAGAAGAAAGGATCTTCCTCGTCAAGAGAGAATGCGAGTGATAATGAACGTGATGGTGCAGATATAACAGACAAATATGCCTCTGAAATTCTAGAATCACAAGGTCGGCTGGACAAATACACTGCCGAGAACGATCACCTCTTGGATGAGGTGAGTAATCTTCGCCTGCAGATCAGGGAAATGAAAAATGATCGTTCCGAGTTGGTCCGGGCACATCATGAGAGCATGTCCCTCCTTGCTCAAGTGTCAGAGGAGAAGTTAGTAGAATTCAAATCAAAGTCAGAGCTAGAAGCATTAGAGTCGAAGTCTGCACAAGAGGAGGCACTAAGAACAGTGCTGGAAATGATGGAAAAAGACTGTGAAGACCGGGTTGCTGAATTAGATGCAGAATTGGCCCGCGTTGAAACCGACAGAGAGCGTGCTATTCGGCTGCAATTAGAGGCAGCAGCCAAGGCAGCAGAGGAAAGTGCGAGGAAACAAGAAGTAGAAGAGGCGGCTCGACTTGCGCTCCAAAAGCTAGTGCAAGAGCGTCAAGAAAAAAGTCAAGAAATTGGACATTTAACGGAGAGAGAGGAGCAGTTGAAAAACGAGTTGGAAAGGACAAAGAAACTTGCTGAAATGGAAAAAATCGCTGCTATTCAGGCAGCAGAAGCCATTGCAGAGATAGATGAATCGGCAGAATCTTCTACAACTCCTTTAGTTGAATCGAAAAGACCACCCGTTGTGAGTCGTCGAGGTATTAAAACATATCAAGAGTCGCCTTTTCTCGACGATCCATTTAATGACATGACGTATGGGAGAAGGATTGCCCTGAAGCTACAAAACTATTCCTGGTATCAACCCAGAGGAACACATTGGGATTTTAATGGATTGGGACTGCAAAGCGCTTGGGCACACTTTGAGCATTCAGTTCTGCCAAGGTATATTTCTAAGGCTTTGGTGAGTCGTAAAAATGCGAGTGTAGGTTTAAATGATGATGATGATGACTGGTTGTATAGCCCGGGCCAAAACAAAGGTTCGCAGGAAAGGAAGGGTGATTTACAACGGGCCGAACCTGGAGAATCGGAGTCACCCACTAAATTGTACTCAACTCTTTCGACACCATTGTCTCAAATGGGCGACTTTGGACTGGGGGTTGGTTTGTATTTCTCTTCCTTGAGGGCAATCACACTGATATCACTCGTTGCTGGTCTGATCAATCTGCCCAATATACTTTATTTCGCAAGTGATGTGTACTCTGCCAACCAGCCTGATGTTAATTTCCTCTTAAAAGGCAGCGCACTTTGTACGGAACAAGTATGGGTGCCGTGCCCAACATGCCCCATTGACAAATATGAAAACTCGCGTGATCGCATTGCAGGAACTACTACGGTGACACCAGATGGGGAACTCCAAACGTTGATGTTCGCAATGAAGAACACATGCGATGGAGCCACTATGAATGTTGGGATTGTGAATCTTGCCAGTTTGGGCTTCATTATGTTAGCAACCGTTGCTCTTTCAGCGTATCAAAAGCGGAAAGTTGTGGAATTCGATGAGCAGGAGCAGACGGCCCAGGATTACTCCATTGAAATATCCAACCCACCTAAGGATGCAACTGAACCAGAAGAATGGAAGAAATTCTTTGAAAGCCGTTTTGGAGTTCACACAACATGCTGCACGGTTACAATCGATAACGATTTGCTTGTGAACGCATTGGCGGAGCGAAGGGAGGTGCTCCATCAAATAGAAGAGAAAATAAAAGAGGGGGCTGCTGCTAATACTTTGTCCTTGTCGGAATACGCAGCAAAAGTGGAGCATCGTCGAGGGCTGATTGGCTACATCAAGTCTCGAATCTCGCCCGGTATCCCAGAACTTGTTGATCGGCTCACTGTACTCAATCAAAAAATTCAAGGTCTGGCACAGCAAAATTACCGAGCTACAAAAGTATTTTGCACCTTTGAGACGGAGAGCATGCAGAGAGACATCATTTCAGAGATGAAGGTTGGTCCTATGACTGCGCATATGAATAATGTCCATGCCATCAACCCAAATTTGCTGTTCCGCGGCGAAATCGTTCTTGACGTTCGCGAGGCCGAAGAACCAAGCACTATTCGGTGGATGGACTTAGACGTGAGTTGGAGCAACAAGATGAAGCAGCTCTCCGTGACCACATTGATAAGCCTAGCGTTTGTCGTTGCTGTGGCTGTAATCGTCGCGCTGGTTCGTTTGCATGGCGCCGCATATGCTGCTCTTGCGATCTCATTTGCCAACTCACTATTTCCAATAGTGGCCAAAATTCTCACCAACGTGGAATGGCATGCCTCAGAGACAGGGAAGCAATGCTCGCTGTTTGTAAAGATTGCAATCTTCCGTTGGGTCGTCACAGCAATTGTCATCACGATCATCACACCGTTCACCTCCACTTTAACAAGAGGGCCAGATCACCTCCTTCAATCTATTTGGCTCATTTTCTTTACAGATCTTGTGACGTCGAATGTACTCCAAATATTTGATCCTGTTAGCAACTTCAAACGTCACTTCCTTGCCCCAAGGGCAAAGAGTCAAGAGCGGATGAACCTCCTGATGAGCGGTACAGAGTACACCATTGCTGAAAGGTTTACAAACATGACCAAACAGCTATTTCTTACGTTCTATTACTGCGCGATTTATCCAAGCATATTCTTCATCTGTGCAGTCACCCTCTTCATAAACTTCTATGTGGATAAATTCAGTATCATGCGAACGTGGAAGCCAGCGCCCATGGTAGGTGCTTCTATTGCAAAGTTCAGTCGGGTATATTTCATGACTACATCTGTTGCTGCACTGGCTATTGTGTCATCCTACTGGTTCTCAGGGTTTCCGTATGACAACCTGTGTGCAGACAACACATCTCATTCTGCTTACTACGGAAACTGGCAAGTTACAGATGGAAATGGCCAAACATCGAGTGCTGTAGTTGAGCCAAACCAGCGCTCGTATCACTTCTGCAACCAATACGTTGGTCCCGGACAAAACTTTAAGTTTCCTGTGTCTGCCGGTGCACAGCCTTCTGGGTCAAAATGGATGACGAGTTCCCAAGAGCAGCTAGTTGGCATTTATGGCATCGTCAGTGCTGTAGTTTTGGGTTTAGTTTGTGCAGTTTTTGCCTACCGCATCTTTAGACTGTGCCAGAAGCTGTTCAGCGCATCTTACAAGCCCGCAGGAAGTGATCAGGGCATGAATTTTAGTGAGGTGGGAACGATTTCATCTTATATCCCGCAAGTCAAAAGTGAACAATTTACATACCCGCTTCTAGCAGTTAATGTTGACTATGTGGGAGAGAGCATTTTTGACTGGAGTGATCCAGCACGATCCCATTCGTACTACGATTTGACACGAGATGTGGAGCAGCTGCTAAAAGGGGACGAAAACGAAGAAACTTGTTACAGAGCGTTTGGTCAAATTCGTCACTGGCCACCTAATGGACCGGACGCTGTCGAAGTAGGCGAAAAGCCACGACGAAGGTCGTCTCTCCGGAGAAGTAAAGAGTCTGCGTTCAAACGAAATGTTTCATGGTCATCAAAAGTCACTTGCAAAACTTACAGCAAAGACGTCCCGATGACGCACGAATCTTTCAATGCGAATGCATCAACAAACCAGGGGATGAACTTCGATGGCCATGCTGCGCCAATATTCGACCCCCATACTCAGAATGAAGCTAGAGGATTTGGGAAGCAAAACGAAGGGGAGGCTCCTCCTCAGGTTTCTCCACCACAACCTCAACATTTTGATCAATATCACAACACTGGAGTTGACCAGGCTAATCAACAAACTGATCCATTCTATGGAGAGTCACAAAACCAGTATGATGGGCACGATCAGCAGAGTGAAAACTCATTACAGACTGGTGGGAGCAGCTCTACCTCGTCGGCTTATGCTGACAACTCTTCCGAGGGAAGCGATAGTGGTGACAGCGAAGAGGACTACGGAGGTTCATTCTCAGAAGAATCGCAAACAACAGCAGGTACATCTGCATCTGAAGGTTCACGTCATATAACATGAATGTAATAAAAAATGTAGACCGAGTTAATTTAGTACTCTCTCATCGATCTTGCTACTGCTTCTGCCACCATATCTGCCTCGGTTCGAAACGTGCGGCCGGTTCGAAACGTGCGACCCTCTGCGACTTCACGCCTCAGCAGCCAATTTCGACAATGGGTGGATGTGGCCCAACACAGCACAGCAGCACAGAACACGCTGGACAAACGGAAAGTAAGACTCGCAAGACGGCATAAAAGCCACCAAACTGATTCTCCTACCCATGAATCAAAGCCTTTAAAGAAGAGCCAACTGAAAATAGGAATACATAATTCCGGTCGAGGAAACAGTCGCAACTGCTCACGGGCATGAAATTCGAGGCGATCGATGCGTTCCACCAGCGTCAAGTGATCCAACTGTTGTCCTCCTTGTGCTTGTGCTCCAGATGCATTTCCTCCATACGGTGCACCATTTGAGCAGCTGAAGGCTTTACAAGAAGTTCTCGCTCTCATGCACGCCCAACAGAACTCTGAGCGACATTTCGCGCACCTTACATGATTGCAGCCTCCATTCTTTTCAATGGCTGTGGAACAAGTGGGACATCTCCTAGTGTGCACATTTTTCCATTGTTCAGTGGCCATCTCTGATTCATCATTTTGAAATGAATTTTTGACTACATCAAGTTCTGATGAGGTAAGGTTGAACTCTATTTCACAGCATGGACAGATCACAGTTATCGGTCTCATTATTTGCTTTCTAGCAATTCTTACAACTGCAAGATTGAGCAGGTGCGGAAATATTGGTAAACCTACAGCGGGTAGTATAGCCATGAAAACTTGACGCAGCTCTGAGCCTTGACCAGCTGAGCCACAACGATAGAGATAATGGACGGTAAACACCAACAGCACAATTTTGACAGTCCCTGTTTCTGCTAGTCTCACTAAGACTTGTGCATTCGACTCCCGTTCTTCATTGATAGGTCCTAGACATTCTCCAGTAATGAAGCCTCCACCAGTATTTTGTGGTGCACTTGCCCCGGCAGGATCATTGTTGTCTTTCTGGCAATTAGGGCAAGGTCTGTAGTCATCCATCTTTCGCAGCAATTCGTTTAATGCTTTAGTTTGCCACTTCTCCAACACTTCAACTGCAATATTTATGCTCTCGTCATCTCGATTGATTTTTTTCATTTCACTTTTTGAAGTAAACATCTTCTTCTTTTTCTTTGCAGAGGCAACTTCATTTTGAGCCAATGATAATGCAACGCGGGCGTCATCCTCTCTAAGTAACCTTGGACAACACGGACACTTTAGAGGCCCGGAATGTAAAGGGTCAGACAAAAGGCTTTGTGAATACGATCGAAGGCATTCTTTGCATACCGAGTGGTTGCATGACTTGGTGCGATACCAGCCATCATCAGCACCATCATTGGTTGGAACATCCATGCAAACTGGACACACAGATGGTTGCTTTTTCTTCGCATGTTTTTGCAAAGAAATTTTCATACAACGCCATGCATCTGACATAATAAAATTATCAGGGCCAGTGCTGCGGCCGGCACATGTCTTCCATGTTTCGCTGCCTGCTGTCTTTGATGCCGCCAATAGGAGTGCTTCGTATTCTTCTTGGGAGGCATTTTTCTTTTGTTGAGCTTCCATTTTATTGCCGTTGGATAGCTCTCTACGCGCCGCTCTCTGGAGCTGTAGCCGCACAGTCTCTGCCTTCACTAATCACGCTGGCGCTTTTTATGCTGATAAGATATTATTGTTGGCTCATCTATAATCCAGCCGTGCGCAAGGATCATCATCTTTGATCGTGCCATCGCAGTAGACTTCTTTCATTGATGCTCATTGCTTGACTTGTCGTTTGTCGTGCATCGTGCATGGTCGGCACCAACCATCCTCTCTTCGCTTCTTCCTCTATCTACTCTATTCTCGCACGCTTTCGCTCAAGCTTTGCCTTCAGCGAATCGATGAAGCTGAAGGAGGAGGCGATGATTCATTGCTAAAAGAAGCATCAGATTCAGATAGGCTCGAATGAATATGGTAACGGGGTGGTAAACGTTATAATGGGCTAGATTGCTATAAGTTTACATGATGAACAATCAGCCGCCACCATCATCTCCCCGACATCATCTATCCAACAACAATCGAAATCAAAAAGCAGCGACGACACCAAACCGATCTCGTGTAAGCTCAAGAAAAGCAGCGTTAGTTGGACGATATCGTAACTATCGCAATACACAAATAGGTTTGGTCAAAGAGCAAAAAAAGCTCATCTGCTTAGTATCACAGGGCTGTCATGACAGAGCACAAGAAACAAACCAATCAGTAGCTTTGAGATGGTTTAATTCAAAACAAATACCATACACGACAGTAGATGGAATGGATCCTAATCAACGTCAAAAACGGAATGAGTTGTTTGACATCAGTGGGCTGAGGGGCAATTATCCACAATTTTTCTTTGAGTATAAAAATAGAACAATACAATACTTGGGCAATTTCAGCACACTGGAAAGGCTCAATGAATCTAGCAACTTGCCATTGGAGGTGTTATCACGGCATGTCGAAATAGAGACGTTTGATAAGATATTTGGGAGTGTAGTTGCTTCATTTAGATAGATTACATTCAGTTCATAGCGTATAGCGTGGCTCTCTTTTAATACTCGATGCCCGGGAACTTGTGCGTGATCCTTTCAATTGCCAACTCAAACTGCTTTTGCCTTGCACTTAAATACATATTAATCAATGCATCATCCTTGGTATCTGCGGCACCTGCTTTTGTTTCATACAACGCTTCATCAATTGTCGATGCAATGAATGACTGTACATCTAGTTCGTTCCTATCTGAAAGTGGTTTTGCAAGGATTCCAAGACCCGTGCCCTTTTCAATGGTTGAGAATATCTCTAGCTCTTCTGGTGTAGCCAGGTTATATCTCAATGTTGCTTTGGATCCAGCATCAACCGACCCATCTGGATACACAGTCAACGTGAAGGGCTGTTGCCCCATCATTCTGACTGCAATCGTTTCGGTATTGCAAGGATTTGTGTCTGACACAAAGCCGTAATCAACCAAAGTATCCAGATTGCTCAGGTTTCCATAACTGATGAATACTTCACTTCCTTTCGCATAATTCTTTCCGGACTGAAGTTGTAGGATATCTCCTGAACCAGCAAACCCCTTATCTTCTTCAATACGTGCCCGTGTTTTGATAGAGGCGTCATGATTAATCATATCTAGGAATGGAGTCATCGCGTACCTTCCATCACCTAGAAAGTTTGCTCTTGAATCAACACAAGCCAGAGCCCATTGATCTAAATCTTTCCTTTCATCATTCATCATCCTTCTTTCTAACTGTCCACTATCCGCTACCCTCTCTAATCGTTTTGACTCCCAGAATCGAGGCAGAGTAGCCAAGTATGGATTATCTCCGCCCTCCAAAGTCGGCAAAACATCCATGTAAGGTGCAAACTCCGACTTTGATTCAAGTTTGCGCTCATAGGCAAGTCGTTCTGCAAGACCGTCGAGGCTGTCAGAAGTGATACATGCACTGATTGGAATTTGTAAGATGTCTGATGTGGTATCTAAATCTACCTTTGCGGTAGTATAGCGGCTGCCATCCGATCGTTCGTTTAGATCGAGCGGTGTCTCTATTCCCTTTGACGCGGTCCAAGCAAGGAATTGCGTAGTACTTTTAGTGAGTGCAACCATGATGGATGTGGAATGGAAGTTGAAATTGTATTATTTGAGAAGAGGTTTTTGGAGAGTGAGCCAAGAGATGACCACCCATGCAGAGATCCTGCTGTCATCAGTCTCGTGTGCCCATCAATGATGTATCACCCTCATTGCGATGAGTAAGTGCATGAAATGAAATCACACAAACCACCCTGGTCCTTGGTGCACAAGAAATGAAAACAATTCACATGTTATGCTTAGTACTTTTTCTATTACATAATTAATTATATTATGTCACAAAGGAGAATGCTTATTTCATCTTGTCAGCATTGGAGTTGGGTCCAACTCTCTTTCCTCCCATTCCAGTGACTACATTGACATATCGCCTGTTGTATTGCATTCTCTTCTTCGCCCTTCCTCTGGGTTGCTTCTTCTTTTCTTGGGCTTCAACCTTGGGGGTTTGTCCCTTTACTTTACCGGCACGAGCGAGCGATCCGTGAACTTTTCCCATCTTGATGTATTTGCAAGTATATAATCTATAAAGGAAAGAGATGATAAAAGGAATGATGTTAGTTCATGTGAAAACGAAAGAGATGCTGATACTAGAGCTGCTACGCTTTTACGCAGAGCGGAATTAATCTCCACACCATCACACTGCATCAAATGACACGACGAGGGACGCCGTGTTGATTCAATCGCGTTAATGAGGATAGTAGGAACAGAAGCATCCGAATCCCTCAACTCCAAGCCAGAGAGAGGGACGGCAACGCCGTGGACTCATCGGCCGTATTTCCGCCATCAGAACTAACTCAGCCCACTGAGGAGAAGAATGCCCAAATGAACTACGCTACTGGCATACCAATATTATTATTGTCATCTAAAGCATCTCAGTGGATTAATCACGGCCGGTGCCGCAGTCAGTAGCCACCTTCACCATGGTACGCACCTAAAACAGACGAATTGTTGAGGAGAGGTGATGAAATCGGTGAGGCGCAAGACCTCAGTATGTTTCTACATACGTGAAATATCGCTAAAGCTGAGCCGATAAGTAACATGTAAAAATCGTCGTGGCTGGCGGTGTAGGACAAGTCCGGACAGCCCTCGGACCTACGGACCTTGTTGCCAAGATTGTTAGAGCTGTGTCACGTTCCATCACGGAGCACATTTTGTGATGTCAAACCATGCAAGCTTGAGTGGACGTGAACACGTGAGCAAATGTGAAACGAAAATCAGAGTATTTTCTACGAATAACGTAGAAATAGAAGAAGTTCACATAGAGAAGAGAGTAGAAATAGGCTGATTCTGAGGAATTTGGTCTCACGAATTTTCACGTGAGAAGAGGTCGCGTGATGGATTTCACGTTTCACGTGACTCACGTGAGACCTCACGCTCCGTGACACAGCTCTAAAGATTGTGAAGCAAGCAGAAGATTTGCCGCACGCGACACGCGGCTTTTCACATTATTTCATTGCTGCTGAAGAAGTCAAGAGCGGGCCTCTCTCTGACAAAAGCATTGGTATTCTAAGCACGAAATGGTAGATTTGGTCTCGCACAACCACTAATAGTGAATTAAGCTGAAAAGATGTTCTTGCTCCCAGCATTGGGTGCTTGGATCACAGATGGACTGGTGTTGTATATTTACTTTTCAAATACAGGAACTACCAATCCAGTCAACTCTACGCAAATTTCGCCGGGTGTAAATAACAACTTGAATGTCGACTTAATATTATGCGGTCATGGTTCGCACTGTCGGCAGGGGTTCGCCCTGGATGATGTGCTGGACGATCAGAGTCTTGAAATTACGGACGACAAAATAATCCATCGAAGCGTTCTGCAACAAACAGAAGTGTTTGCTGCTGAAGATTCCACTGCATCAAAGAATGATAGCGATGATTCACAATCAAACAACCGAAAAATGGGCATCTCGGCAGCAACAATTGAATCTGAAACAGGCTATCTAGCCGTCCTTGCAATAATACGCTTGCTGCTGCTCACGTTTCCACTATCCTATGCGGCATACTATGGTACAAAAGTTCCATGCGTAATTGCTCAATATTTATTTCATGGGATATCCGCAATGGTAGTTGTGAGCCACATGATGGCAGTGTTGATTGTCAACCCAATGAGTGTAGACAATATGCCTGGAGATGATGGGACGTTAGATCCACCAATGATACTGGGAGCAATTGATGATACAAGTTCAACGTATAGTGGCAATGCTTGGACGCTTTTGTCTCTGTCGCTTGTTTCAATATTGTTACACTTTCTGATTGTGCTTCATGTTCGGTCCACTGGGCCAACGTCTGCATATGAGGAACAAATGACCAGGAAACGAAAGAAATTAGCTTATGGTATGAATGGTGACACTAGGAGAATGGCTGGGTTTCATGGGAAGGGCTCACTCGGTAAGCCACTTATGAATGGACAAGGCAGTGATGACGATGATGAGGAAGAGGGTCTTGAAAATGGAACACTTTCGCCACTTCTTTTGCCAGAAGGCATCAACACACCAGGAAGAGAAAAATCAATCAAAGAACGGCTCATGTGTCTTCCTGACCAATATGAAGCATTCGTCAGCGAAGCCCAACTGCGCTTAGATAATGCAAGGCGGATGTGGAGCCATCGTTTAGAAATGATGACGTTAAACCACAACAATAGTCTCAATAATTCAGCACATGGTGAAAGAAATGGTGGTGGAATTACTGACTCGCCGGGGAGAAATTTGGAGAATCTTATTCACACTGCAGCAACGAATGCCTCAAAATTGGTTCCGTTAAAACCTGATCCATTTAGGGTTCTACTGCAATTATTTGCATACGAAGATGTGTGGACGAATGATCGGCTGGACCTCGCTTTTGCAACTGAGACCCCCGATGCTACAAATCAATCAAACAATACCGAAGGAAGTACAGCTCTAGCTTTCTATGCGCCCCAATTACTCTCGTTTCTTTTGCACGGAGCATATTTAGACATATCAGCAAAGTTGGAAGATTGGATTCTGAAAAAATGCAGTCAAGATTTACATTTTGCTCATCGATGTTTCTGGTTTCTAAGAGCATGGTGCTTAGGTGACTCTTCAAAGGAAAACAAACCAAGATTTTCGCGCAATGTTAGCGGATCGAGTCTTGGTGGAGATGATGTTGATTTCATATCGTTAGAACCGTTGGATTCAAAAGCGCAAGGGATGAAGAAGCTTCGTGGAGTTGAACCGAATTTATACTTGTCTTACTCTGAAAGCCAAGGGGCGCATGGGCATGACTATCTTCCCCCTACTTTGGGCGGTGAAAGATTGCATGGGATAGACCCACCGGAAGAATCATCATCATCCAAGTTTTCTCCTGATGAGAGGGTCTTAATTGAACAACTCCTTCGTAGAGTAATTGAATGTGGATCTCGGCCTGCGTATGTTTGTCAATACGGTTCCATTGATGGGACGGTAGGAGAAGAGTGCAATTATGACCACGATGAGAGTGTCTTTTCACCTTCCGCCCTGGCAACGTCAGTGGAGCAGGGCTTGGTTCCGGTCGATCCAAGAACAGGATGGCACAGTAAAGCTCATCTCGATGCCATCGCATCTCCGCGTAAGTATGGTTTCCTACCATTGCATCATTCAAGTGATTCCTATCAAAAACAGATGCAAACAAAAGATGCTAGGTCTTTGTTTTTTGCTGCGCCAGTATTTTTGGATGCCCTGCTTTCCATTGCAGATGATTTGATGGAGTCGGCACGCCCTAATCGTACCACTGATCTTAGACAAAGACTTCGGGGGTTGGAGGTTGAACTTCTACCTTCAAATGTGGTATACTTGCCAATTCGGAACATGCAACACCGTGTGTGGAGAATCGTTGCGGATGAATCAATTGCACTTTCTACTAACGAACGAGTACCTTGTATTGTGGCACTAGAGGTTATTGACTACGGTTCATCGACTGCAGATGGTCAAGGCAGTGTGTCCAGTGATCGCGCTATTACTTCAGATTGGGTCGACACACCTCGTGAACCCAAAAGGCATAGTACGCTCATTGACAAAGTAGCCAATTTCACACAAGAGCGGTTGAGGAGACTTGAGGACACGATTGACCATTTGAGCAGTCACGGGGATGGAAAGACAAATTTAGAGCGACGGCTGAGTGATTATTTGGGGCCAACAGGAGCAAGAACTAGTTCTGGTCCATTGTATACGCCAATCGATTCGAGTGACGATTCCTCTCAAGAGCTTGACGAAGAAACACCTGTTGTGACCAAGACGGCAGAAAGATCAGATTCCAACGGGTTTGAGATGTGTACTCCATCACCACCCCTTGGCAGCCCTCGGTCAAACAATGGTGACGAAGATGGGAGGTCGAGTCCAACATCTCAATTTCCCGTCTCAAGTTTGCATTATCAAGCAGTAGAAGATCCTCCACTAACACCGCAGACACCAATTCAACAGGAAGCGGATAGTATGGACTCTCCGATGGGGCAATGGTCGACGCCCAGAACTGCGCAAAAGAGACAGCTCAAATTCAGGAAAAAGAAAACAAGTTCCATGGCGAACAGCATCGTTGAAGAGGAAAGAGAAATCGATGGATCTCCTCAAGCTAAACAGCGAAAGAAGGTAGCTTTTCCACCATCCTCTGAAAACATGTCGCGCAGCATAGAGGAAGGACCTACACGAACCTTTAGTCCCACGCCCAACGAAAATGAAATCGATCGTGCCGTCTTGAAAAGTATAGCTCCGGCGGTGGTGTTTAAGGAAGACTGGAACGCAAAAACAGAGCGTATCCGGCAGAGTTCCATCCACGGGTCTCATCCTGGATGGAGATTGCTGCCGATATTAGTCAAATCAAATGATGATCTTCGACAAGAACAGGTAAGCAGACACGTAGTTGTCAGATTATTTCTTGAGGATAGCATGGTACTCACACGCACATCCCTTTCACATTATTTCGCTAGCTTATGTCACAACTGATCCAACGCATGGCATTGATTTTAGCCAAAGCAAAAGTCCCCGTGTGGCTATACCCTTACGAGATTGTTGCACTAACTGGGCGTGGCGGTATCATTGAGTGCGTCCCTGACACGATTAGTCTTGATTCACTCAAAAGGAACGACCCCGAGTTTACAAATCTAAAGAACTTCTTTGAACAGCATTTTGGTCCCCCCGGCTCTGATGAGCTTGCTGATGCGAAAGCAAATTTCGTTGAAAGTTTGGCTGCATACTCGGTAGTTTGCTACCTGATGCAGATAAAAGACAGGCATAACGGGAACATTCTACTCACAAACAAAGGCCGAATCGTTCAAATAGACTGGGGGTTTTACTTCCTGTCCTCGCCTGGGAAAAACAGCGGCTTCGAATCCGCACCTTTCAAATTGACACGTGATTTTGTGAAGCTCATGGACGGACCAGACAGTCGAACTTTCGCAAAGTTTAGAGAGCTATGCTACAAAACATTCATTGAGTTGCGTAAGCACTGCTATCAAATCATTTTGCTTGTGGAAATGCTGACTGAAGGAAATGAAGATCTGGCATGTTTTCGTGGGACGCCTGACGAAGCAGTCCGTCAACTTAAGAAAAGGTTCCGGCTTGATCTCAATGACAATGGGATAAGAAAGTATGTTGATGAGTTGGTGGACGAAAGTCTAGAAAATTGGAGAACGCGGTGGTATGATCGTTATCAGAAATACTGCGTAGGAGTTTATTAAATAATGTTTCATGTTATCAATGTACAAATCCATTTTGCGTACCATAAAAGAGTCGTATTCCTATTTTAGTTCTTCCATGATCACTTCTCGAGCCTCAGAAACACTGTGTTGGAGCATATTAAATATTGTTTACTTTAAAGCTGAGATTTCGTTCATGAATTTATCATAATCTTCTGTCACGGAGCTTTTCTTCGATGAGTCAACTGTTGCAACTCTAACGTTTGTGACCTTTGGTGCAGGTTTCTTTGGCACAGCCCGCTTTGTGCGAAGATTAGACGGCATGAAACCAATCACGGCCCTGTCGCCATCATATTTCTTCTTCTCCTCTGCAGGAGGTAGAGCATCGTTCGCTTCGCTATCCTCCGCTGCGCCGACGTTGTCATATTCGTATGTATCTTCGTTGGGGTAAGGCGCTACCGCTGGTATGTTGTCATACGAGATATCGCCGTAGGCGTCATCAGTGTTGGGGTATGCATAGGATGTGTCTGGATATTCTACTGCTTCATCGTCGACAGGGTACGGAACATCGGCAATATCATCATCTGGGGGTGGATAGTAAGCAGGCGGTTCTCCTCCATTCATCGCGGTAATGTTGTTACTTTCAAACTCGTCTTGTTCCTCGTCGTCAGAAGGTGGTGGGATACATTCTTCAATTTCATCCTGTTCATCATCCGATGGAGGAGGTAGACACATGTCGACCTCAGCGTAATTGTCAACGTCGCCATTGTCTTCTTCTTCATCGGATGGTGGGGGCTCGGCCAACTCGGTTTCCAAAATGTGAGGCTGACCATCATCCGGCTGCAATTCTAGTGTATTTTCCTCGACGATCACATCATCCATAGACGGATATGCCACTACTCCCATTTCTAGAGCACTATTTGACCCCAATGCAGGTGGAGGAGGCGGCGGCGGTGGTGGTGGTGGCGGCGGCGGCGGCGCAACTGGTACTACCGGCGCTGTAAAGTCTATCTCCGATAAAGGGATAAATTCTTCATTCATTTCTCCGTGTCCAAATCGTATAGGGGTCGTAGGAGGGAAGAAACCAGCATCCCTCCATCCCATCATTTGCTGTCCAGAAAATGGCCCTTGTACAGCACCTGAAGAATTGTCACGATAGTACCAAGCATTTTCTGATGCATTCAGCTGCTGTTGCTTTTGTTCTTGCGAAGCCATGTGCTGGTTGGCATGATCAATTTGCTCTTTTTGACGCATCGAAACTTCTTTCGATTGTCGTTCAATTTGTTCTCTATTTCGGTATTCTCCATAACCTTCCGATGAAGGGTTTACAGGATCGTTCACATCAGCCTCATCTTTCTTAGATTTCTTTTGTTTGTCCCGAAGCCATCGTGGCAAGTTTTGCTGTTGCTCAGCCTGTTGCTGTTCATCTAGGGCTCCTTCTAAATCCACTCCCAGACTTTTTTCATATTGCATTTCTTCTGTGGAAGCCCAAATATCAGCCATTGCACTTGTTTTGTTCCGTTTTGCAGCGCGAATTACAGCTTTTGATGGTGCTGGCATTAGAGGTTGGCCGTTTTCATCTTTGGTCTGCGGTGGTGGTGGAGGAGGCGGTGGCGGAGGAGGAGGTAGTGCAGTAGGCGGTTGAGGTGGTGGCCGTGATGGAGGCGGAGGTGGTCTTTGAAATGATGGTGGTGGAGGAGGAGGAGGAGGAGGTGGTGGTGGAGCACGCATCTGTCCCTGTACCATTCTTTGATTGCTGAATTGTTGTTGGCTGTGCATACCAGGACCTCGCTCGTCCCAGCGCCTTTTCTTACCTGATGTATCTTGATTATTTCCAACATCATCGTGCCCTTGTTTCTTCATCTCTACATCAAATTTTTGTTGCAACTGACTCGGCACAACTGCCATCCTTGCATTCATTGTGGTTTTCTTTTTATCAGAGTCACTCCAATACATCTTCGGCCTTCCAGGAGGAGGTGCCCCGAATGGATTCATCTGCTCATCATAATAGACACTTGCATACCTCTCCAGCACACTGTACTTGGATTCATTCAATTTTTGAACCCCCTCGACAGTCTTTTGTGCCGCAATCAATTGCAACTCCTGCTCTCGCTGCGCCTGTTCATGCAACTCTTTCCGCCTTGCACTTGCCGCAGTAACTATTTTAAGCTCCTTCCTCAGACGCTCGAGCTTTTTCGTCTCATTGGAGTCCAGTCCACCCGATTTAGTATCCTCGTCAGCGTCGTCGCCCTCATTATCCCCCTCTTTGTCTCCCCGGCTCTTTCCGAATAATTTATCTCTCTTGCGCTCCAACAGCGAGATTTCCGCCTTGACTTCATCGATTGCTCGCGTTGCGGCCACCTTTTCATCTCGGGCTTTGATCCGGGCATTCTTGTTCTTTTTTAGTTCCTTCTTCCGCTGCTGACGGCGATACACGTCGAGAGGATTCTCTGACTTCGCCATGGTCAAGAGGATTGGGGGGATTTGTGGTGTGAAAAGTGAAGGTGTGTAGTGCGCAACATTCCCCCGAGGAGATATCATTTTGTGTAGGCTGAGATGGGGGGTATATCTGAACATGTCAGATCTCTAGCGTCTTTTTCTAATTTACGAGGGGGTATCAGAGATTTAGAGGGGGATTGCGAGTTTGGGGGGGGCTTCATTTCGAGCGATCAGTAGAGGTTGGGTTGGTCTACGCTACTAGGTGGGCAAGAGCTGTAACTGGAAACTACCATACAGTGCAAGAGTTCAGTGAATGGAAACGTTGTGTGAATTATATTAAAATAAAAGTATAAGCACTATCCAACTGCCCTGGCACTTCTATTCGGCTCCCTGCTCATGTCTATGCTCAGCTAGCTCTCGGTCTTCTTCTCTTCAACAAAGCGAGGTCTCGACTTTTTACTCCAAGGAGATTGCACTCCTACGTTTTGACGACGCCAAAGTTTCTTCGCAATGGCGGTACTTTCACGCAAACTCGTAGCGACTTCGGCATCAAGGGATAGATCATCTTCAGTCTCTTCAATAAAGTCGACGACATCTTTCTCCGGTACCAGGAACATACCTGGATTCCCAACTGACGAAATCACAACGTGTCCACAATCTTTCACCCCTTCAGCGATCAAAGAGTCCAAAGGCTCGCATACACGAGCAGGCCACCATGGATAGTTTGTCACTTTTGCTTTCACAAGCCGGTCAGTCAATTTCGAGTCACACCATATGGCTACACTTGAGTCTCGTGATTTCTTGATGTTGCTTGCTTTTTTCGACCTTGATTGCCGTTTCGCATTCACTCCTAGAAGAGAATCAAGTTCACCCCTTTCGAGTTCAATACGAGCCACTACATCATATGCTTTGGATAGGAAGCATTGTGACAAAGCAGCAAGTCTTGATAAGGATTTGCACTCTTTGATGGCATCGCTCCAGTCATATGGGTCTGCGTCGTCATCTCCTCCAATACTTCCACTCATCATGATAGCTTCACTGCAAAGCATTGATGTGATTGCAGCGCCGTCTGCTTCGTTATCAGGGGATTCGGCGGGTGCGTCAACAGCTGCAAGCTCATCGAAGTCAACATCCTCTTCCTCGTCGCCAGATGCATCGTAACCTCCATACTTCTCAAGTACTGCTATTGCAGCAACCTTGGCTTCGCCTGCGGCATGTGGGCGGTGAAGCTGCAATGCAGCTTTCAACTCTGCCGCAACTTGATTCAAATGAGCCTTGCGTGCAACAGTAATAGCCGCAACAATAATGTCACGAATGAGCGTGTACTTCGGTGTAGGAACTCTGTTGAGGGCATTGATTTTCATCTTCCAATTCTGCCCGCGTTTCTTTTGATCCGCATCATCTTCGTCGTCAGACTGTGCGCCTCCATCTTCCTCGGCAGTATCGGCCTCTTCGACCGCCTTCTTTTGGCCGGAAATTTCAAACACACGGAGTTCGAGGTCTTTCAGGCTACCTTTGATTGACGCAACAATAGTAGCGTGAGACATTCTCAATGATGCTGATGTCATCTCGTCTTCGTGCTCAGCGGATGGACCAAGTTGCATTGAGCAGTCTTGAGTCCATGCAACGGATGCAGCACTCAACTGATTGCGCCACTCATCACGTGTGGTGTCATGCCTCTTCCATGGGGATAGATCGTTGCACTTGTCTTCCATCTCTAACAAAGCGTTTACAAGCACGTTTACAGTGCCATTGCCACCAACTTTGTCATCCCACCACAGCTTGTCACAAGTCATGTCCGCAATTGAAGGATTGCCAGTCTCGACAACTTCCTCATTCTTCCTGCTGCTCCTTGTTTGCTTTTTGCCTGCGCTTGCGTGAAGATCCATCACCATTTGCAGTCCAGTCAGCGAAAAGTAATCGGTCGCTTTTTCTCGCCCCGCTTTCTCTTGACGTTCTTCTTCCTGGTGAGCTTCTAATGTAAATTTGATTTCCTCCTCTATCTTCTTCAAATCATCTTCAGCATTGACGGCCAATCTGCCACTGCGTCTCCCATCTGCAGCATCACAAGCACTCTTCGCATTTTCTAACCGCCTTTGCAAATCTTCTACTTCTTTTTCTCTTGCCTGAACGCGAGTATTGTCTTTCTTCCCATCATGAAGTCGGCGTTTCAGGATTGTAAGTTCTCGCAGTTCGTAAAGAGTTTCACGCTCGCGTACACCTCGATCATCAAGGCATCCAAGAAACTGCTCAAACAACGGCTTCGTGTCAATAACATGCCAGCTACTGAATGGATTCAATTCAACACCAAGAAGCTTCAATTCGTCGGTCAGTGACATTGGCTTCAGCCTCTCGATATGCACCATCTCGGGATCGTGCCTAAACACATAGAAAGCATTGTGGTGACGATCAAAGCCTATGGGTTCAGATCTTGACACGAGTTTCGTGATACCATTCTCAAACGCTTCATGGGCCTTGACCCACGCCTTTTGTGCGGTTTCGAATTGTTTCTTGGTGGCGGTCGGCACAAAAGGCTTCTCCTCTTCTTCCTTTTCTTCCTCCTCCTCTTCTTCTTCTACTTTCGAATCGTTACCAGTTCCTTCATCTCCCGCACTACCTTTGGCTCCGTCTTCCTTTTTCGCATCGTTGTCAGCCTTTCTTGGTCTTGACGGTTTCTTCGGACCTTCGTAGGCTAGTCTGACTTTGTTGTACTTGACCAAGGCCGCTCTTTTTGCCTTTTGGAGCTCGTACAGCTTTGCACCTCTGCCCAACATATCTTCCGAGAGATCAGGGCGTTTCGCCAAGATGTCGTCAGTAAGGGTGCGAAGCATCGCCATCAGTTCTTCTGCTGAGAGAGCCCATGGTTCAACTTGCCTCTGCAACTTTGACAGCGCTTTCGCAAGCACTCCATTTGGATTTCCAATGTATGCGTTGTATTCGATCGGTTCCTCCGATTTTGGCTCGTCGTTATCAACATCCATTTTAACATGGTCCCAAAAGTAACTCATGTCTAGCTTTCCTTCACTCGGCAAGACATCAGGTCCTAGTGATAGATCTGACGTGTAGTAGCTTTCCATGAGCTCTACATAGTAGAAGAAAATCTGCGACCATGACACAGCATTCAGTCCCTCTGCCAATTTGACCAAATCTGCCTGAAGTCGCAAATCCACTGGTTCGGCATCACTGCTTGTATCCTGAGCTGCGGACAACATCTTCAAAGCTGTCACAAAGAGATGCGCGATGAGAGGAGGCAGCGCCTTCGCCGCTTTGGCGTTTCCGCTCAAAACTTCGTCTAGTGCATAAAACATAGTTTTGACAGAAAATTTGGGGACGGGGTAGTTCTCGTCTGCAAGACCTACATCGCCGCAGAAGAAGTGCCAAACCTGCAGTACGTCAGTTACAAGCCCACGATCTCTATCTGGCCCAAGCTCCGACAAGTTCCCACCCGTGTGTACAACATTTGAGCATGCATTCTTGGAGCTCCACTTCCGGTCTCCTGTGCGCAAGTGGGGAGGAATAATACAGGCAAGTGTATCGGGCAAAGCAGGGGGCCTCGTGACATCTTTCCGAGGTCTCACGCCCCACTCTTTGTTCTCCGAGTGAAGCCGAGTATCTTCGATGGGAAAGCGACGCCTCTTCACTTGCTCTGCAATCCATTTCTTCTTCTTGTCGGCTTCTTCCTTCTTCTTCTTTCGTTCTAACGCAGCAGCACGTTCTTCTGGAGTCATGTTGGCTTCCTTCTTCTTTTTATCCGCTTCCGCCTTTTTCTTGGCCATCTCTTCCTTCTTCTTTTGGCTCATCTTTTCAAGTTCCTTCTTCTTCTTTAGCTCTGCTTTCTTTATCGCGGCTTCTTTGGCTTTTTGCTTCTTGGTCCATTCAGGGTTGATTTTGAAGCTCGCCCTAACTTTCATGAATCTCTCATCTTTCACCCCTTGCTTCAAGGCCATATTCAGACGACTTTTGAACATGTTTTGATTGATAGATGCCGCGTGTTGGTGATGTGCCAAAATCCATTTGCTGATGGCAATGGCAGAAGAACCAGTGCGATCTTTTATTGCAACGATAGCTTCGTGAATCATATCAACGTAGGATGGCTTTCCTCCTTTTTTAGCAGTACCCTTTGAAGCGGGACTTTTCTTGGTTGATGCTTTTGCAGTTGGTTTCGCCACGTCTAAATCTGCCTCTTCCGATTTTAGCTCACCCGATGCTGATACAGACTTCTTTTTCGCCATCTTTTCCTCTTCCATCTGCGGTGTAGTAACGTTGTCAAACACTTTGGCTTTGCCGGGTGTTGTGCCTTCACTCTTTTCTTTCGCGGGTCTCTTAGCCTTTGGCTTCGGCTTCGAGTCAGCGTTCTTTCGTTTCTTTACGGGCTCAAAGGAAAACTTTGCACCCAAGAGTGCTTTGATGCGATCATCCGTGAGAGGACATTTCTCGTTGTTTTCACGCATCTTGTAGTACTTCCTCTGGTCTTTGGTGAAACTCATGAGTTTCTGCTTCACTTTATCATCCGTGATGCTGGAGTAATCCATGATTCCTTCATCCTTAATACAGGGTTTCAATTTACTGAGATTCTCATACCACCTGTCATCAAGAACCGACCTACCATCACCGTCGGATGAATGCTTCTTGGACACCGACGCGGATTCATCGTTGGTTGTTTTATTTGATGTCATGATGACAGAGTATGGTGAAGGTTTTGATGCGGCTGCAGCAGCGGGGGCTACATTCATTGCTGCCACTAATGGGTACCCCGTTGACATCTGAGCAGGTGGATCTCTCTCTCCATTTTGTGATGAGTTAGCGGGTGGGAGTTCCGCGTTGAAAACGGATGACCCTGCAGCTGGAAGTTTGAGATCTTCCTCCCCTGACATGTTGGCTGTATCAACTCGACGAAACTCTGCTTTTAAGTGGATGGATGAAAAATGAATATAAATGAAAGAACGTTAGATGATTGGTACATTTTACGGTTCAGATTAGCATATTAGCCGAGACCTAGCACAGCAACGCCTCCATTTGCAGTAGCGGCGTCTGTCTGATAAATAATTAATAGGTGCATGTGATGGTGATCTGGCAATATCTGGTCACAGCAATGCTTTTTACAGCGGCAAAATATGACCCCTCTCATCTTTGTTCGTGGTATCGGCATATATGGTGCATGCTTGAGTTGGATCCTTTGCACAGCCACTATGTAGGCCGAATCACCACCGATCGATATCAATTATTCAACGTAAAAAGCCGCATCCATCGCCGGGATCGTCACAAAGCGAGAAGAGCGGTTTATCCAGTGAAAAACGAGGCTTTTCCGGCCATTTCAGTTACATACCTTCTATAATGAGTTAGGGATCAGGTCTATCCAGCAAGAAAGCGATGGGCGTGAAGATGATTCTGCTGCTCCCAACAATGACAAGGTGCACCACTCTCCGACGTTGGCGTCGTCGTGGAGGAGATATGAAAAGGGAGGTTTTGAAATTGAAGGGCAAGGGGGCAAACCCTCTCCTCAACCTCATTTTCGTGCTTCTTTTCTTTTACAAAATACTAAGAAAAAGTATGCAGTAGCGGGCCTTTGGAACGCTACCCCCGAAATGCCAGGGAAAGAGCCCCCTCTTTCAAGGAGAGAGATGAAGGTAGAGGGCAGGCAGGGCGAAGCGAGATGAGATGGCAGAGTCAAAGATCTGTCAACGAGTCAAGATAGACGATAGCCGATACATCCAGTATCCAGTCTAATCAGTGTTCAAATAAAGAGCATTACTCCTACAAAATCATAAGGCACTAGCATTTACATCCTCCAAAACAACACCCCCTAGATTCATAGCTGAATGCTTGTAGTGCATTTGATATGGTTCTCTCAGAGGATCTGTACGTTTCTGAATGACTATCATGTATGAATTATGATGTGTAGTATTTCTTGCCCACATGCCTCCAACTCGTTTCAACCATTCCTTCCACGCTCGATGTCCAATTGCCGTATCAACCCAGATTGTATCATGCGCCTCGAGAATATCTCTCGTTGCTTGTTGCAGCTTCGAAGGATCGTCATGGAATAATGATACCCCATTACCATTACCTGCTATACCAATATCTTCAATGATGTAGTAGCCCCCAGGCTTCAGGCAGGGAAAGATCTTTTGTAAGAAACCCTCTTGAGAACTTACTGAGTGCGGTCCGTCATCTATTATGATATCCATAGATTCTGGCATGAAGCCTAGACCTGACATAGTGATATTGTTTTCAAGAATATTAACTATGTGAGTATGCACTCTTGGCTTTAGATGCTCGAGATTGTTCTTAACGACATCTTCTCCGTACCATTTTACATCAAATCCATGTATATCTGCATTGGGAAAGTATCGAAACCAGGCTTGAATTGATTGCCCATGGCTAATCCCGATCTCGGTAATGTTTGTCACTGAATGTCGCATGTTTGCAAAGATCATATTGTACAATTTAACATAAGAGTGATCATCTCTTGATTTGTCCGACTTGTACTTGTACATGAGTTCTTCGACATAGTTGCGAGATTCTTTTTGACGTATAATTATTGTCTCGGTGCTCTTTGCCCCCGCCCCCTCTATCGAGCTGAATTCCAAGAACGTGATTACACAGGCAGCACCAGCTAAGAAAGCGAGGACAAATTGAAAGAAATGTACCCCTCGCATTATACTATGCTCTCTCTTTTTCCCAGGCACAGTGGCCGAGGAAAACGATGTCCACTGTTGTTGGGTGGAAATTTTTGAAGAGAAAGATCGAAGATAAAATGAAGAAAACCAAGTTTAAACGCGTACAGCACTAAAAATATCCAATTAGTGGCTAAATCATGCTGAAACGGCAACCAAATAGTCGCTTCGGTTCTGCCAACAAAATCTCTGACCCAGCATCAGAGCAGATCAGAGCGCGCAGCCGCAGGAGCAAGGATCAAGGATCCAGAAGAATCCATTGCCCATACAGATCAAACTTACTAAGTCAAAGTCTATCATAGTAGCATCGCTTCGTATCGCATCCACTCCTAACGGTAATTTTATTATCCATTTCTCTCCTCCCTGATGCTGTCGCCATACCTTCTACTCGCGCTGCTGCTGAGTCTCTGCAATGATATAGCATCGGCATTCTGCCCCTCCAATGATTTGATGTCGTCCAGTCGTCCACGCTTTTCGCCTTTGTCCATGGCAGCAAGTAATGACATCTCTTCAAAGATACGGTTTCTCGGATCTGGCGATGATGCCATCATCCGTCCAGGTGTGGTATTGGTGGCACCGGCACACGAGTACGATCACTTCCTCATGAAAAGTGCTGTTTTCGTGTATGCCATTGGATTAGATGAAAATGAAGATATGGTTATTCGAGGAGTAATTATTGATCATCCAACTGCATTTACAATAAGTGAAATGTCTCCTAATGTGATGGGCAGCCTCTCTGACAACTTGATGTTCCGTGGTGGTAGGAGCGGCGCAGATTCCGCAATGCTTTTGCACTCAGCGGGTGGAGCTGATGGGCATGTCAAAGGAACAGGAGAAATGATCGGGAGCAGTGGTATTTATGAAGGTGGAGTTGTATCTGCTATGGAGGCTGCAGACGCTGGCCTAGCCAATCCGGATCAGTTCAAGTTCTTCTTCAACTACATGCAATTTAGAGAAAATGAATTGGATGACATGTTCAAGGGAGTTGTTGATGATGATGGTAAACTAGATGAGTGGGTGAGTTTGGAAGTTCCACCTGAGTATGTGCTTGACAGTGACGTGGAGAGAGGCGAGATGTGGTCTAAATTACGGAATACAATACGAGAGATTCGTCAAGGTTAAAAGCAACAACAATATGTCTAAAGTGAATTATTTCGCCTTGCTCTTCTGCCTTCTCCTGCTAGCCCGTGTCCTTTCTTTCCATTGCGATCGAGTGCTCTCTTCAACACGAGACTGACTCTGCTACTATCCACATGATCACTCAATGAAGACTGAGACGAATAAACTGCGTGATGGAACAGGTCATTGCAGTCTCTTGTCATAAATACAACATCGCCTGGAAACAAACTCAATGCTGCTGGTGCACATGACGTATCATCTTTCGGCTGATTTGCATTCTGACTTGTAGTATCCCAATCATTCCAAATTGACGCATCGGGGATCGGACGAAATGCAAATCTGCGAGATTGACCACAAGATACCACTGCAGTGACACGATGCCAATGAGATCCATGCTCTGGGTCTGTGTGGAATTTACACGCCGAATCGCCATCAGGATAATGGTTGGTGAGTGCACAATCGAAAAACCCTCCAATATTGTTCGAGTCAGCGTTAACGAATTGGCCTAGTTCGGTGTAGGGCAGGTCACTGGAAGTGCAGTCATCCCAAATAAATTCGAGATTGTTCCCGATCTTCTGTGTAGTTGGTAGTTGTGACAAAGAAGAAGTTTCACTCTGGTAACACCATTGCTCAATGTCTCGCATAGTTTCTCTGACAGATGTTGGGATGTTCATGGGACGCATCAATTTTCCTGAATATGCTAACGCCCCTATTCCTTCTTCAGCTAGCCACGCTGTGCCTCGTCGTTCTATGACCGAGTCGCCAGTACGCGTCGTGAGTGTGTCAAAGTTAAATGGGATCGATCTGATAAAGTCAAAAAGTAGCTCTTTTGTGGGATAACCGAGGTAATCAGGACCTGAATCATTATTTGCAACCGAGTTCATTTGCCACGGGAGGCAGTGGTGGAGGATATCAAATGGCAAATTAATCGTGCGTGCATTGAGATTCGGGGTCGTAAAGAGCATAGTTCCTCCTGCGATTTCCATTCCATCTGCATACAAACCATTGTTTGCCATCTGTAACCTCGCAACAAGCCCACGAATAGCCCAACGAACCTCAACTACATCTTTCAGCAAAGTATTTTGAGTAGTAAACAATTTGTCAGCTGATTGAATCAGTTCAGATATGCTACGATGTGTGACAATGTCTGGAGCCACATTGGATGGCTATTGAAGAAATTGATTCTTAGACAAATTGTGAGCCTATTTTAGACTAAAGAAAGATGAAGACGAAAGTGGAAAAGTCCGCCAACTGATTATTCTCACACTCCCTCGTACACTGAAGTCTGATATTTGATCAGCCTCTAAATCTAAACCAGAGATCGGAGATATCAGTATCCGGATAAGGAACTTGATGAAGTTGTTGTGCTAATTTGAGCGTTTCGATTTGTTGTTTGCAGTACTGAGAGATAAAGAGCTGTCGCTGTTGAGAGCTGAAATTATGTGTTCCATTGTGAGCACAATACAGTTGCGTCTTGTATTTGTTTGTGTATCTGATGAAAAAGTCATTAGAGAATCTGTATCTGTTGCTCTTGCTCTTGAAGAGTTTGCGAGTAATTTCTGCAGGTAGTGCGAAACATTTGACATGCCCCGGTAAAAATGTTCTGAAGGTAAAGATAGTAATTGCCACTGAGAGCAAAAATGATATTGTATCGGTAGCTCCCTCGGTTGGGCTATCGTCGATGATTGAAGTATTTGAAGTATGTGATGCACTTGCATTTGCTTCTTTGGAAGTCGAGTATGAGTAATGCTTGGATTTAGGTGGACTCTGGATTTGAGCTCCCTCGCTTGCAGATAAATGACTCTCGAAGTCGTAATCGTGAGCTCCCTCGTTTGCTGATAAATGGTCCATGAATTCTTGCTCTTGACCAAAAGCTCCCTCGCTTGCCGCTGATTGGGTGATGCCGAGGATTGCTTCTCTCGTTGTTAAGGTATCTTTGTAGATTGCTATCACGTTGGAGTTTAGAGCCGCATCTCTGAGATGGGCGATAGCGTTCTCCATAAGCCAGTCGGTCGAGATGTTCTTGTCTTGACAGAGGATTATGAAGCTGTCCTCGTAAACTGCTATCACGTTTGAGTTTAGAGCCGCGTTTCTGGAACGGGCGATAGCGTTCTCCGATGAACTAGCTTCCAAAGCTTGCCCGAGTGGGTTGCTGCCGGAAGGTCTATTCAAGGCTTGCCCGTGTGGGTTACCATGAGAGTATCGGCTCAAGGCTTGCCCATCAGGTGGGTTGCCGTGAGGATGTCTATTCAGGGCTTGTCCGAGTGGATTGCCGTGAGAATGTCTATTCAAAGCTTGCCCATCAGATGGGTTGCCGTGAGGGTGTCTATTCGCAGCTTGCACCTGTGAGTTGCCATGAACTTGAACATGTCTATTCAAAGCTTGCTCTTGTGAGTTGCCGTGAGTATAATGGTGTAGATTTAAGGCATGCCCGTGCAGGTTGCCGGTTTCTTCTGCTTCGAGAAATAGTGTCGAAGTGTTATCTTGAACTGCTGCTTCGAGAAATAGTGTCGAAGTGTTATCTTGAACTGCTGCTTCGAGAAATAGTGTCGAAGTGTTATCTTGAACTGCTGCTTCGAGAAATAGTGTCGAAGTGTTATCTTGAACTGCTGCTTCGAGAAATAGTGTCGAAGTGTTATCTTGAACTGCTGCTTCGAGAAATAGTGTCGAAGTGTTATCTTGAACTGCTGCTTCGAGAAATAGTGTCGAAGTGTTATCTTGAACTGCTGCTTCGAGAAATAGTGTCGAAGTGTTATCTTGAACTGCTGCTTCGAGAAATAGTGTCGAAGTGTTATCTTGATAGGGAACTGCTGCCTCGAGAAATAGTGTCAAGGCGTTATCTTGGTCATCGAGCTCGGGCTCGGGAATTAGTTTCGAAGAGATATCTTGATTGTTAATGGCTGTCGCAGGTGACTCTGAGTTGAACCTGGTTAAAGTGCCCTGTATTACATTGCTTTCTTGCGATTGTTTGCCAGTCATGAACTCGGGCAGGAGATCTTTGAGAAGATGTGTGTCTCCAATATTCTGATCTTGCATTGATGAAAGCATTGACAAGGGTAGCTGCCTGCGAGCCTCAGACTCGGGCTTCAAACTACTGATTTCACGTTGCGTGAACGATAGATGTTTGCCAAATTTGGCAAATGAATTGCTTCGTCCGAAGATGCTGATTGAGCTTATCAACGTTCCAAGAGCAACAATCGACCAAAATCGAGTTCGTCGAGTTGCAAAAGAATGTTTGTCTGGAGATATCTTCGGAAATCGTGTCCAAGAGTCATTGCTTGCGAAATTGAGTCCATTTCTCCCGAAGAGTCCAACGGGGAACCCAGGGAATGAAATCGGCCTCGCATTCGAATTCGATTTTGCCTGGACCAAATCGTCGGTCATTGTACCTTCTAAGCTAGCTCGAAGAGAGCCAGCTGAGTCTGGCGAACGCTCGAAAAAGTCGAAACGTCAAGAGTATTCGTGGTCTCAATAGAGAGCTGAAAGTCTGATAAACTGTGACAATGTCTGGAGCCACATTGGATGGCTATTGAAGAAATTGATTCTTAGACAAATTGTGAGCCTATTTTAGACTAAAGAAAGATGAAGACGAAAGTGGAAAAGTCCGCCAACTGATTATTCTCACACGATGAATTCCAATCCAAACTTCTAAAGCTGGTGCTGAATCGGGAGCAACAGGAGCTATACATCCAGAAATCACATGCAATCCTTTTAGAGCTTGCATGATATAGGTGCCTTCTTTATCTGGACGGTCGATAGAGTCGCTCATTGGCAGTGCTACAGATGAAATCATTCTTAGAAAGCGTACATCTGTCCAAATATGTTCGTCTCCCTCCAACCATAAACTTTGCAACATTTCGTGTGGATTGTTTTCCCACTCATTTAAAGCAGCCTGACCTAGACTTTCTAGCAGTTGGCTTCCCCATCTCCGTCTCTTCTCATGATGGACAAGTTGTGTTCGCAGATGAGGTGCTAAATTATCATCCGTTGGCAACCAAATGAACTTTTCGGCAATATACAGGTGATCGGAAATAGATTTTGCCAGTTGAATTGCCTCTCCCATTGAGCTTGCCTCATGAATTGGAACTGTTTTCTTTTGTACTGGAGATCGCTTTTTGGCATTTCCTTGCTGCGCAGGTTTTCTTTTGGCGTTAGAAGCACGACGCCTATTCTTAGTACCAGCGCGTTGGGAAGAAACCATCGACAAGGTTGTTAAGTGATTATTTGGAGGAAGGACGGGAGAGTGAAATACATCACGACACGGCATGTGGAAGCCAAGCCCGACATAATTGGAAGAAGAAGAAAGGAAAGCACAACACTGTGATAAAGAAAAAGTCATTGTAGGTGAATGGGAAGAATCCACCAGCCAGGATATCGCGCAAACCCTTGAAACTACTACCAGCAAAAATGATGGTATTGAACGGCCAGTGTAGTGGCAGCTTGATAGATGGCTGCTTGTTATGTTGATGGACGGAGATGGACGGATTAGATGATTTTGTTGGTGTCAACAAAGATGCCTGTCTTAAACGTCAGAAAATCGAAGAACCATCTTCAAAGCAAGGCATGTATGGTGGTATTTATAACATGCAACAAGACAAACAAACACTGACCACAGAGCCAAATATTATGGGCCACAAGGAAGTGTTTATTGCTCCATTCACAGCGTTAGATACGATATAGTGCTAGAGAGTAGAGCTGGCAGCCAACCAAAATTGGACCTCATCAGGTCACCAACTACGCTGTAGCAACGCTGATGCACTTAAAAAGAGCTTGAGTAGGGGCATATATCCTTCTATGCTGTCGAAACCAATTATATTTGGCCGCTACAAGCTGCTGATTACTCCACGCGCAGCGTAAGATACGATATGGTGCTAGACAGTAGAGCTGGCGGCCATCCCAAATTGGACCTCATCAGGTCACCTACGAGGCTGTAGCAACGCTGATACACATATAAAGAGCTTAAGTATTGGCATGTATTCTTCCAACCTATCGTTGCCAATCATAATGGGCCGCTAAAACCTGCAGATAACTCCATTCACAGCATGACATACGATATGGTGCTAGAAAGTAGCGCTGAGAGCTGGCGGTCGTCTCAGATGCCTCATCAGGTCACCTACGACGTCGTAGCGACGCCGATACAACCAATCAATGCTTGAGCAGTGCAAAAGATGCTTCTATACTATCATGGCCAACTATCATGGGTCACTAGAAGCAGTGGATTGGCATATTCACTGCGTGAGATACGATATGGTGCTAGAGAGTAGAGCTGGGAGTTGACGGTCGTCTCAGATGCCTCATCAGGTCACCTACGACGTCGTAGCGACGCCGATACAACCAATCAATGCTTGAGCAGTGCAAAAGATGCTTCTATACTATCATGGCCAACTATCATGGGTCACTAGAAGCAGTGGATTGGCATATTCACTGCGTGAGATACGATATGGTGCTAGAGAGTAGAGCTGGGAGTTGACGGTCGTCCCAGATGCCTCATCAGGTCACCTGCGACGTCGTAGCGACGCCGATACAACCAATCAATGCTTGAGCAGTGCAAAAGATGCTTCTATACTATCATGGCCAACTATCATGGGTCACTAGAAGCAGTGGATTGGCATATTCACTGCGTGAGATACGATATGGTGCTAGAGAGTAGAGCTGGCGGTCGTCTCAGATGCCTCATCAGGTCATCTGCGACGTCGTAGCGACGCCGATACAACCAATCAATGCTTGAGCAGTGCAAAAGATGCTTCTATACTATCATGGCCAACTATCATGGGTCACTAGAAGCAGTGGATTGGCATATTCACTGTGCGAGATACGATATGGTGCTAGACAGTAGAGCTGGCGGTCGTCTCAGATGCCTCATCAGGTCACCTGCGACGTTGTAGCGACGCCGATACAACCAATCAATGCTTGAGCAGTGCAAAAGATGCTTCTATACTATCATGGCCAACTATCATGGGTCACTAGAAGCAGTGGATTGGCATATTCACTGCGTGAGATACGATATGGTGCTAGACAGTAGAGCTGGCGGTCGTCTCAGATGCCTCATCAGGTCACCTGCGACGTCGTAGCGACGCCGATACAACCAATCAATGCTTGAGCAGTGCAAAAGATGCTTCTATACTATCATGGCCAACTATCATGGGTCACTAGAAGCAGTGGATTGGCATATTCACTGCGTGAGATACGATATGGTGCTAGAGAGTAGAGCTGGGAGTTGACGGTCGTCTCAGATGCCTCATCAGGTCACCTGCGACGTCGTAGCGACGCCGATACAACCAATCAATGCTTGAGCAGTGCAAAAGATGCTTCTATACTATCATGGCCAACTATCATGGGTCACTAGAAGCAGTGGATTGGCATATTCACTGCGTGAGATACGATATGGTGCTAGAGAGTAGAGCTGGGAGTTGACGGTCGTCTCAGATGCCTCATCAGGTCACCTGCGACGTCGTAGCGACGCCGATACAACCAATCAATGCTTGAGCAGTGCAAAAGATGCTTCTATACTATCATGGCCAACTATCATGGGTCACTAGAAGCAGTGGATTGGCATATTCACTGCGTGAGATACGATATGGTGCTAGAGAGTAGAGCTGGCGGTCGTCTCAGATGCCTCATCAGGTCATCTGCGACGTCGTAGCGACGCCGATACAACCAATCAATGCTTGAGCAGTGCAAAAGATGCTTCTATACTATCATGGCCAACTATCATGGGTCACTAGAAGCAGTGGATTGGCATATTCACTGCGTGAGATACGATATGGTGCTAGAGAGTAGAGCTGGCGGTCGTCTCAGATGCCTCATCAGGTCACCTGCGACGTTGTAGCGACGCCGATACAACCAATCAATGCTTGAGCAGTGCAAAAGATGCTTCTATACTATCATGGCCAACTATCATGGGTCACTAGAAGCAGTGGATTGGCATATTCACAACGTGAGATACGATATGGTGCTAGACAGTAGAGCTGGCGGTCGTCTCAGATGCCTCATCAGGTCATCTGCGACGTCGTAGCGACGCCGATACAACCAATCAATGCTTGAGCAGTGCAAAAGATGCTTCTATACTATCATGGCCAACTATCATGGGTCACTAGAAGCAGTGGATTGGCATATTCACTGCGTGAGATACGATATGGTGCTAGAGAGTAGAGCTGGCGGTCGTCTCAGATGCCTCATCAGGTCACCTGCGACGTTGTAGCGACGCCGATACAACCAATCAATGCTTGAGCAGTGCAAAAGATGCTTCTATACTATCATGGCCAACTATCATGGGTCACTAGAAGCAGTGGATTGGCATATTCACAACGTGAGATACGATATGGTGCTAGACAGTAGAGCTGGCGGTCGTCTCAGATGCCTCATCAGGTCATCTGCGACGTCGTAGCGACGCCGATACAACCAATCAATGCTTGAGCAGTGCAAAAGATGCTTCTATACTATCATGGCCAACTATCATGGGTCACTAGAAGCAGTGGATTGGCATATTCACTGCGTGAGATACGATATGGTGCTAGAGAGTAGAGCTGGCGGTCGTCTCAGATGCCTCATCAGGTCACCTGCGACGTCGTAGCGACGTCGATACAACCAATCAATGCTTGAGCAGTGCAAAAGATGCTTCTATACTATCATGGCCAACTATCATGGGTCACTAGAAGCAATGGATTGGCATATTCACTGCGTGAGATACGATATGGTGCTAGAGAGTAGAGCTGGGAGTTGACGGTCGTCTCAGATGCCTCATCAGGTCACCTGCGACGTTGTAGCGACGCCGATACAACCAATCAATGCTTGAGCAGTGCAAAAGATGCTTCTATACTATCATGGCCAACTATCATGGGTCACTAGAAGCAGTGGATTGGCATATTCACTGCGTGAGATACGATATGGTGCTAGAGAGTAGAGCTGGCGGTCGTCTCAGATGCCTCATCAGGTCACCTGCGACGTCGTAGCGACGCCGATACAACCAATCAATGCTTGAGCAGTGCAAAAGATGCTTCTATACTATCATGGCCAACTATCATGGGTCACTAGAAGCAATGGATTGGCATATTCACTGCGTGAGATACGATATGGTGCTAGAGAGTAGAGCTGGGAGTTGACGGTCGTCTCAGATGCCTCATCAGGTCATCTGCGACGTCGTAGCGACGCCGATACAACCAATCAATGCTTGAGCAGTGCAAAAGATGCTTCTATACTATCATGGCCAACTATCATGGGTCACTAGAAGCAGTGGATTGGCATATTCACTGCGTGAGATACGATATGGTGCTAGAGAGTAGAGCTGGCGGTCGTCTCAGATGCCTCATCAGGTCACCTGCGACGTCGTAGCGACGCCGATACAGCCAATCAATGCTTGAGCAGTGCAAAAGATGCTTCTATACTATCATGGCCAACTATCATGGGTCACTAGAAGCAGTGGATTGGCATATTCACTGCGTGAGATACGATATGGTGCTAGAGAGTAGAGCTGGCGGTCGTCTCAGATGCCTCATCAGGTCATCTGCGACGTCGTAGCGACGCCGATACAACCAATCAATGCTTGAGCAGTGCAAAAGATGCTTCTATACTATCATGGCCAACTATCATGGGTCACTAGAAGCAGTGGATTGGCATATTCACTGCGTGAGATACGATATGGTGCTAGAGAGTAGAGCTGGCGGTCGTCTCAGATGCCTCATCAGGTCACTTGCGACGTTGTAGCGACGCCGATACAACCAATCAATGCTTGAGCAGTGCAAAAGATGCTTCTATACTATCATGGCCAACTATCATGGGTCACTAGAAGCAGTGGATTGGCATATTCACAACGTGAGATACGATATGGTGCTAGACAGTAGAGCTGGCGGTCGTCTCAGATGCCTCATCAGGTCATCTGCGACGTCGTAGCGACGCCGATACAACCAATCAATGCTTGAGCAGTGCAAAAGATGCTTCTATACTATCATGGCCAACTATCATGGGTCACTAGAAGCAGTGGATTGGCATATTCACTGCGTGAGATACGATATGGTGCTAGACAGTAGAGCTGGCGGTCGTCTCAGATGCCTCATCAGGTCACCTGCGACGTTGTAGCGACGCCGATACAACCAATCAATGCTTGAGCAGTGCAAAAGATGCTTCTATACTATCATGGCCAACTATCATGGGTCACTAGAAGCAGTGGATTGGCATATTCACTGCGTGAGATACGATATGGTGCTAGACAGTAGAGCTGGCGGTCGTCTCAGATGCCTCATCAGGTCATCTGCGACGTCGTAGCGACGCCGATACAACCAATCAATGCTTGAGCAGTGCAAAAGATGCTTCTATACTATCATGGCCAACTATCATGGGTCACTAGAAGCAGTGGATTGGCATATTCACTGCGTGAGATACGATATGGTGCTAGAGAGTAGAGCTGGCGGTCGTCTCAGATGCCTCATCAGGTCACCTGCGACGTCGTAGCGACGCCGATACAGCCAATCAATGCTTGAGCAGTGCAAAAGATGCTTCTATACTATCATGGCCAACTATCATGGGTCACTAGAAGCAGTGGATTGGCATATTCACTGCGTGAGATACGATATGGTGCTAGAGAGTAGAGCTGGCGGTCGTCTCAGATGCCTCATCAGGTCACCTGCGACGTTGTAGCGACGCCGATACAACCAATCAATGCTTGAGCAGTGCAAAAGATGCTTCTATACTATCATGGCCAACTATCATGGGTCACTAGAAGCAGTGGATTGGCATATTCACTGCGTGAGATACGATATGGTGCTAGACAGTAGAGCTGGCGGTCGTCTCAGATGCCTCATCAGGTCATCTGCGACGTCGTAGCGACGCCGATACAACCAATCAATGCTTGAGCAGTGCAAAAGATGCTTCTATACTATCATGGCCAACTATCATGGGTCACTAGAAGCAGTGGATTGGCATATTCACTGCGTGAGATACGATATGGTGCTAGAGAGTAGAGCTGGCGGTCGTCTCAGATGCCTCATCAGGTCACCTGCGACGTCGTAGCGACGCCGATACAGCCAATCAATGCTTGAGCAGTGCAAAAGATGCTTCTATACTATCATGGCCAACTATCATGGGTCACTAGAAGCAGTGGATTGGCATATTCACTGCGTGAGATACGATATGGTGCTAGAGAGTAGAGCTGGCGGTCGTCTCAGATGCCTCATCAGGTCATCTGCGACGTCGTAGCGACGCCGATACAACCAATCAATGCTTGAGCAGTGCAAAAGATGCTTCTATACTATCATGGCCAACTATCATGGGTCACTAGAAGCAGTGGATTGGCATATTCACTGCGTGAGATACGATATGGTGCTAGAGAGTAGAGCTGGCGGTCGTCTCAGATGCCTCATCAGGTCACCTGCGACGTCGTAGCGACGCCGATACAGCCAATCAATGCTTGAGCAGTGCAAAAGATGCTTCTATACTATCATGGCCAACTATCATGGGTCACTAGAAGCAGTGGATTGGCATATTCACTGCGTGAGATACGATATGGTGCTAGAGAGTAGAGCTGGCGGTCGTCTCAGATGCCTCATCAGGTCATCTGCGACGTCGTAGCGACGCCGATACAACCAATCAATGCTTGAGCAGTGCAAAAGATGCTTCTATACTATCATGGCCAACTATCATGGGTCACTAGAAGCAGTGGATTGGCATATTCACTGCGTGAGATACGATATGGTGCTAGAGAGTAGAGCTGGCGGTCGTCTCAGATGCCTCATCAGGTCACTTGCGACGTTGTAGCGACGCCGATACAACCAATCAATGCTTGAGCAGTGCAAAAGATGCTTCTATACTATCATGGCCAACTATCATGGGTCACTAGAAGCAGTGGATTGGCATATTCACAACGTGAGATACGATATGGTGCTAGACAGTAGAGCTGGCGGTCGTCTCAGATGCCTCATCAGGTCATCTGCGACGTCGTAGCGACGCCGATACAACCAATCAATGCTTGAGCAGTGCAAAAGATGCTTCTATACTATCATGGCCAACTATCATGGGTCACTAGAAGCAGTGGATTGGCATATTCACTGCGTGAGATACGATATGGTGCTAGAGAGTAGAGCTGGCGGTCGTCTCAGATGCCTCATCAGGTCACCTGCGACGTTGTAGCGACGCCGATACAACCAATCAATGCTTGAGCAGTGCAAAAGATGCTTCTATACTATCATGGCCAACTATCATGGGTCACTAGAAGCAGTGGATTGGCATATTCACAACGTGAGATACGATATGGTGCTAGACAGTAGAGCTGGCGGTCGTCTCAGATGCCTCATCAGGTCATCTGCGACGTCGTAGCGACGCCGATACAACCAATCAATGCTTGAGCAGTGCAAAAGATGCTTCTATACTATCATGGCCAACTATCATGGGTCACTAGAAGCAGTGGATTGGCATATTCACTGCGTGAGATACGATATGGTGCTAGAGAGTAGAGCTGGTGGTCGTCTCAGATGCCTTATCAGGTCACCTGCGACGTCGTAGCGACGTCGATACAACCAATCAATGCTTGAGCAGTGCAAAAGATGCTTCTATACTATCATGGCCAACTATCATGGGTCACTAGAAGCAGTGGATTGGCATATTCACTGCGTGAGATACGATATGGTGCTAGAGAGTAGAGCTGGCGGTCGTCTCAGATGCCTCATCAGGTCACCTGCGACGTTGTAGCGACGCCGATACAACCAATCAATGCTTGAGCAGTGCAAAAGATGCTTCTATACTATCATGGCCAACTATCATGGGTCACTAGAAGCAGTGGATTGGCATATTCACTGCGTGAGATACGATATGGTGCTAGACAGTAGAGCTGGCGGTCGTCTCAGATGCCTCATCAGGTCATCTGCGACGTCGTAGCGACGCCGATACAACCAATCAATGCTTGAGCAGTGCAAAAGATGCTTCTATACTATCATGGCCAACTATCATGGGTCACTAGAAGCAGTGGATTGGCATATTCACTGCGTGAGATACGATATGGTGCTAGAGAGTAGAGCTGGCGGTCGTCTCAGATGCCTCATCAGGTCACCTGCGACGTTGTAGCGACGCTGATACAACCAATCAATGCTTGAGCAGTGCAAAAGATGCTTCTATACTATCATGGCCAACTATCATGGGTCACTAGAAGCAGTGGATTGGCATATTCACAACGTGAGATACGATATGGTGCTAGAGAGTAGAGCTGGTGGTCGTCTCAGATGCCTTATCAGGTCACCTGCGACGTCGTAGCGACGTCGATACAACCAATCAATGCTTGAGCAGTGCAAAAGATGCTTCTATACTATCATGGCCAACTATCATGGGTCACTAGAAGCAATGGATTGGCATATTCACTGCGTGAGATACGATATGGTGCTAGAGAGTAGAGCTGGGAGTTGACGGTCGTCTCAGATGCCTCATCAGGTCACCTGCGACGTCGTAGCGACGCCGAGACAACCAATCAATGCTTGAGCAGTGCAAAAGATGCTTCTATACTATCATGGCCAACTATCATGGGTCACTAGAAGCAGTGGATTGGCATATTCACTGCGTGAGATACGATATGGTGCTAGACAGTAGAGCTGGCGGTCGTCTCAGATGCCTCATCAGGTCACCTACGAGTTTGTTCCACGTGTATATTGACACTGGATATGAACAGTTTGAACAGTACTTCACTTTATCACTCATACATGTGCAAAGAATGCAGACATTGCGAGGATGATGATTGTTTTTGATGTCTATATTATTTTAACATTCTAATCTTTCTTGTTTCGTTCAGATTAGTGTACATAACTGCTGATTCTACACTTCACATTCTTTTGCTGGACAGTTAGGATCAGGATTCTCTGCCGTTGCAGCCAAAAACATTGCTACCAGGAATAAAGCTCCTCCAGAAAAGCCTTCTATTCCACAAGCTTCTCCAAGTAGGAAGAAACTCATAATTGCTGCCCAAAGTGGTTGACTTGCGTACAGAATTTGTGCTCGTGCTGGTCCTACAGCTTGTTGACCTGAAACCTGGAGATATGGAGCAACGCAATTCACTGCCAAGCCACTCCATAACGCTACTATTCCTACAAGCTTCAAATCATCAGCCGACGAGTTGGAGAGAAAGTCCAATGTTTCCTGACGTCCAAACAAGCTCAACATACTCAGCGCTAACAATGATTGAGTTACCATTTTTGTTGTAATCAACTCGTTCGTTGGGACCAGCTTTCCCCAACGAAACAAGCGTAAATCGTAAGTAGCGTAAAAGACTGCAGCAAGCGCACAAAGAATGTCACCTTCCAGAGATGCACAGCTAGATTGATTAGGGTCTTGGGTGAAGATAACAACGCCTCCCAATGCCAGCCCTATTGCTGCCCATATTTGCTTTGGTATCGGTACTCCCATTATTCCTTGAACTACTGGCACTATCAGTGTTGTGAGTTGAATTAGAAATGCACCGTGATCAGATGAAGTTTGACTCAGTCCATAAATATTTGTCGTTGTTCCAAGGAACTTCCAAAGACCTAGCTCTACTCCAGCTATTGCTGATGATCCTATTATACGCGCAGCCAAATCATTGCCATTGTTATTTGCATCCTTCGATGTGTTCCCTTGTGCTGACGGATCATTTACAATCTGATTCAAGAAAGGAGATGACGCTATCACTCCAACCAACCCTACAACAGACACAGCTGCATTGATCAGTAACACAGGAGGAGCGCTAGAAGTAGATTCCCATGCCGATCGTAATATTGGACTATTGCTTGCAAAAAGTAACGTGATGAAGCCAATTGTAATTAGTCCAGCTCTGTAGGTATTTGTTGCATCCTGTGCTTCACTATCTATCAGAATAGGCGTCGGCATGCCGTCAACGACAACAACATCTTGTGAAGATGCCGAACTCAGTGTCTGTTGCTCTGGAACGCCATCTCTAATTTGAACAGCGAGTTCTTCAGATGTTGATGTTGTTACTCGTAACTTGATACAATCATGCTGATATGAAAGAGTCCTCAAAGAAAAAGGTGTTGTGAAGGCACATGTGAAAACATGTTGGCTCAATATCACCGACGCGGCAAGCAGGTTGGTAAGCTTCATACTACCCATCATCATCTCTCTGTCGCCTATTGATTCACTGCCCTCTTTCACTTTGAACCCACCGACATGTTGTGGGCATTGCTGGCGGCTGCTGGCTGCTGGTGGTCTGGTGCACACCGGTAACGCCTCATGTATTTTTGAATTTTCTCTCTCGTCTCCCCTGACGCCTTCATCCAATGATATGTACGGAAGAGCAAGTCCGTTTTCGTACTTCTTCCATGAAGAATGTTAATGTCTGTGTGAACCGTCGTGGGAGAGATGACACGCTTCCACCTTCGGCCGGCTGGCGGCGGCTGGCTGGATGCGTTGATTTTTTGCCCACAAAACGCCTGTGACGTGTTTCCCGCCATCTTCACAAAAAAAATGACTTCCACTTTTTCCAAGAACACAGCAGCGTCATAAAATCTTTCATATGATGGTGCAGGGAGTAACCGCTGGAATCCTCGTCGTCGGCATCGGCGGCAACAATGGCGTCACTCTCCTCGCCGGCCAAATTGCTAACCGAGACAAGCTCTCTTGGGAGACTGGCCCTGGCCGTGTGTCTGCAAATTGGTTTGGTTGTCTGACACAAATCCCTCCTCGCGGAGTTCATGGTGGAGTTGGATTCCAAGGAAGATACGAAGGTCTCGCTTCGGCGGATAAGGCTGCCATTGGAGGATGGGACATCCGATCGACCAAGTTGGGACAGGCTTTGTATGATTGCCGAGTGTTGGAGCCAGATCTAGTTAGACAAGTGAGAGAGGAAATGGACGGTATGGACATCATGTCGGGAGTTTGGGATCCATCATTCATCGGCGAGTCACAGCACGAGACTGCACTGAATGTTGTATCAGGCGAGGATAATTCATCTACTAGATGTAGACTTGAGAGAATTCGTAGAGACATTAGAATGTGGAAGGAGAAGAACAACGTTGATGGACATATCACTGTGATCTGGTCAGCTAGTGTGGAACGGCCTTCTGAGGCAGAATACAAGTCTGCAGATGAGTTGCTGGAGGCTATTTATGATGATTCAAACACTGATGATATTTCTCCCAGTATTCTCTATGCAGCTGCTTCAGCGCTGGAAGGATGCTCCTTTGTTAATGGAGGATCACAAAATACACTCTCAGCTGCAATGACATCTCTATTCGAACAATCTTATCGTCATCCAGATGCGACATCAACCTCGGCGTTATCTAAGTTTGCACCCTATTCGTCATGTCCAGCGTATTGCCTGGGAACTGACTTCAAGGCAGGTCAAACAAAGTTTAAGACTGCTGCTGTAGAGTACTTGCGGGCACTCGGTCTATCGCCTCGTGTTATTGCAAGTTCGAATCATCTGGGTAACAACGACATGCTCAATCTAACGCAAAAGAAAACATTAGATGCTAAAATGCGTGTCAAATCAGATATTTTCGGACCCTGGCAAGAAGATGACTTGGATCACAAAGTCTCAGTTATGTACACGCCGTACATTGGAGATGAAAAGAGGGATTATGTGGAGTACACCTCTTTTGGGTTTCTATCCAGCCCACACACAATGGTAACTTATACCCGTTGCATGGACTCTATTCTTTGTGTGCCTCTCATGGTGGATGCAGCAATTTGGTGCGACTATTTTGTCAATCACAAAGTATCACCAACAGATGCTGCACGTGCCACGGCATACTTGTTCAAAGTACCGGAAGGTGGTGCAAAAGGGGTGGATCCTGGCTTCTTCTATCAAATGCAGGAGTTGGAAAAGGTAATGCAGAAGGCTTCAGGTAAAGAAGACGACGTCATCGCAATGGGTCTTAGTAAAGGCATTATCTCCGAGGAGCAAGCAAACGCATTGAGGGCATTGTCGACTATGTAAATAATGTAATTCGTCACTTCTTGCTCTTCTTGGCTTTAGCTTTGCTGCCTTTACCTTTAGCGCCTTTACCCTTGCCCTTCTTCTTCTTCTTCAGCTTGTCAAAATGCTCGCGGGCAACCTTTCCTCTCCAAAGCTTCTGCAATCCACGCGCACCTCGATGAAGCAGCTGTGTTGCTTCCTCTTCCTTCATGGCAATACGTCTGAGCTTCTCCTCCTCAAGCTTCATGGCGGTATTATTCCTGTCTACTCTTTCGAAATGCGCCTCCAATTCAAGACGACGAATCGAGTCTTGTTCCAATTCATCTTTTAAAGCTTCAATTTTGGACGCGTGTGAGTGTAGCGTCGTGACATGATCAGAGCACAACTTGTCAATCTCGCTGGACAATTGTAGTGACGTATCCCGCAGAGCCGATTCTATCTTTTCATGTCTTTGCTTTTGTTCCAGGCACTCTTGATGCAGTCGGCTCTTTTCAACTGATAATTCTGACATCTCAGCATCGAAGCACAGCCGAGCTTGCGTTAACGCATGTTCGGCAGCTTGTTGCTCCTCGGCAAGTGTGCGAGCTAGAGACTCCTCTAACGAAATTTTCTCCGCTAGAACTAACGTTTTGTTTGTACGTAGTTCTTCTACTCGTGCATACCAATCCTCGCGTAGATTGTTGAGTTTTGCCTCCAGCTTACTCAACTCAAGCTTCTTCAGTTCCAGCCTCACTTGCCCCTCAAGCAAGCGTGCTTCTTGTAGCTCATCTAGCTGCATTTTCGATTTGATCTTTTACTTGTATGAAGCTCTCTGCGAATGATTTCCTTGAATTTAAACTTTAAATTTCTACAAGAAAGCCGGTAGGGCCAAGAGCTCATTTTCATTTACGATACTCTTGGTAGGGCGTTCTCCCCAACGCTTGAAATTGCCTCGGAGGCACGGCCTAACAATTGTTCCAACTTCTTCGTCTACGCAGCTATTTTCATTTATCACATTACTCTTCCTAAACTACATAATCATGTCCACTACTTCACTCATCTCCACAATATCATCGCTTCGCAAAACGCTGGAGGAAAAATCCAAATCCATCATTGTATTAAAGAATCTCATTGAGAAGCAGCAGACAAGGCACGAGAGCGAGATTAAACAGTTCGAGCAAGAGCAGCAGACTTCGTTAGATCGACTCACACAAGAAAACAATGCTTCACTTGCTGAACTTTGCTGTACAGCTGAATCTTGGATCGAGAAGAACAATGCCGCTCAAGCTCGAATCAATGACTTGAAAGCTGATATTGCATCAGCTGAACGAGATGCACGGGAACGAGCTGCGGCCATCCAACAGAGCATTGCCGAAACGAAACAAAGAGCGCATGTACTACATAGACAGCAGCAGCAGGAGAGGGAGAGAGTATGGTACGAGCAAAAGAAGGCCGAGATAGAAAAGCTGACTTGGAAAGGCATGTCATCATCTATCGCACGGCTGCTTCAGAAACACGACGAAGCATGCAGCACCATTAGGTACAACATGGAGCTCTCAAAGGAGAAGCTAGAAGCTCACTTCGAAAATGAGACAGTGGAGCGTATCGAGTCCTTCCGGCACAGTGAGGAACAATCCAATTCTTGCGTCATTCAGAAGAAGAAGGAGCTCGCAGACATACTTTCACAAGAGTATGATAAAAACAATGACCGATTGCAACAGCTCAAAACGGCCCTTGCGCAAGATGAAGAAGCACTGAAGAAATCCCAAGCACGAGACACAACTAATTCGACTAACGAGCACGAATCTAAACTGGCCAAGGTGAAATTAGCGCTGGATAGCAAACTGCAACTATCCAAAGAATCAATGCAAACACAGAAGGATCAGATTCAACAACAACACAAAACTTCTCTTGGATGCATCGATAAAGAGCTGTCGGAGAATAAAGACACATGGGAAAAAGAATACACTATGATATCCAACAAAAGGATTGCGGAGAGAAATGAACAGAATCGAAAGATCTGGATGCAGCGGAGAGAAGTTGAAATAAAAGCAATGCTTAGAGCTAGCCTCGAGAAAGAACGAGCAGGCAGCAACAATAACAAATAATGCAGTTGTAGTAAGCTTTGGAACATTTTCAAGCCTATCCGGATCCGACGTCTTCTTGGGCTGTACTGTGGCTTGGGCTCGGGAAGATACATAGGTATGCGGTACTTCAAAAACCAGTTACTTCTTATCTACGGGTAAAACATGCGTCAGCCATGCATCATTCACCTCGGCTCGGATGAAATCTTAACATTCACTCTAAGATTTGCACCATGAAGACCTCCGTTGCTAGCCTTCTTTTCGCCACTGTTGCTACCCGCACCTCCGCCTTTGCTCCTGCCTCTCGTAACGCTTTCACTCGGTGAGTGTTGATGTGCTTTAGAGGGATGAAGATGTGATAAATGATCTTCTCTTTCTAAGTATTCTAACCTTTGTTTCTCTCTACTATCCATACAATAGCAACATGTCCGCAAACTCCGTACCTCTCGCCAATGGCGCCATGTCCTTCGACAGAGTGTGCCGTGAATGGAGGTGCAAATACGAGGGTGATAAGGCGACTTCCGAGTCTCTCGAGGCCATCAGCAAGCTTGTCGATGAGTACTTGCCTGAAGTCAAGAAGGCATCCAGTGATGTTACTGTGAACCGCTTGATCTGTGGCGGATGTCTTGACTTCAAGCTCATGACTACTGTGAGTGATATTATGTGTTCATGATAATATTGTGCTGTGCTGCATCGTGTGTGTGTATGGAATTGTTATGACCAGCACGAATGAAGACGTATCTTATTTCCACAATATCTCGAGTTGATGTCAGTAAATCCTAACTGCTGTAATATCCTTAAACTTCATTCATCATAGGTTCCTTTGGATGACTTTGGTCCTTGGGAGGAAAGTGGATTTGCCCCTGAGGCAGAGTTCTTGGAAAAGTTGAAGGCCATTGAGGGTGTTTCTCAGGTCGAGACACAAACTATTACCAACATGATCATCTAAAATGTTCATTGATCAGTACTTGCGTCTGCAACGAATTCGGGGTAAAACTTTTGTAAGAAAATACCACAAAACATGGCATGTAGAGCAAATGATAAATGATAGACTGAGCAAGGAGAGGAGAGCTAGCTTAAAAGATGAAAAAGATATGATTTACTGCGAATTGCAGCTACTCGACTATTGTTACTTAACAGTAAAGTTATTAGAACACTGCACTTGCATTCCTACCATTATTGTTGTTATTGTAGTCGTCCAGTCAATACAATTGAAATGAAAGATGATCGGAAGAGCCCTCCGAAAAAGTGGCAGTTGCCCTCTCAAATCATATTAATTCCTACGTAGAATTGCCTCGTACCCGGGTGAACAAAACTGGCGCAATGCAATAAAAGCAATCAACAGAAGAACCACCAAACAAGGAGAGAAAGAAGACCAACATCATCATCACCATTATCGTCGACGGCCGCTGTTGGAGATGCATATTAAAGAGATCGTCGTCGACGGCTTCAAGTCGTACGCTCACCGCACGGTGATTGCCGGGTAAGTAGCCACCGTCGGCGGCCGCTAAATCATCATAAATTGCCCTGATTTTGCTCAATTATCCTGTTCTATTGTTGTCATTAATCCACAGGTTTGATCCCCATTTCAATGCAATCACCGGGCTCAATGGATCTGGAAAGTCTAATATCCTGGACTCCATCTGCTTCGTTCTCGGCATCACCAACTTGAGCCAAGTTCGTGCTGGGAATTTGTCCGAGCTCGTTTACAAGCAGGGACAAGCTGGCGTAAACAAGGCCAGCGTCACCATCGTGTTTGACAATGAAGACGAGGCTTCCAGCCCCGTTGGCTACGAACAGTGCAAGGAGGTCAACGTGACACGGCAGGTACTAATAGGGGGGAAGAGTAAATACCTCATCAATGGACGAAATTCCCCCGCTGGTCAGGTAGCGAATCTCTTCCATTCCGTGCAACTCAATGTGAACAATCCTCACTTCCTTATCATGCAAGGTCGCATCACCAAAGTCCTCAACATGAAGCCAGGAGAAATCCTTGGCATGGTGGAGGAGGCAGCTGGAACACGCATGTACGAGAATAAGAAAGCAACGGCAATCAAAACTATTGATAAAAAACAGATGAAGGTAGATGAAATCAACTCCATTCTTTCAGAGGAAATTACCCCCACACTTGAGCGGCTTCGTGGGGAGAAGCAGCAATATCTCAAATGGAGCAAGAATAATGCCGACATTGAGCGGATTGAACGTTTTGTTGTGGCGAGTGAATATGTGCAGGCTAAGGAAGTACTCAGCAAGAATTCGGAGGATGTGGCCAAGATGGAAGAAGAGGTGGCGATGTATGAAGAAACGATGCGCACCGCCAGAGAGGAGGTGGCTGCAAAAGAGGAGGAGATTGCAAAATTATCTGAAAAGATGAACAGTGAGCTTGAGGGAACTCATAATGAGGCAAAGACTGTCGAGGAAGACAAGTCCAAAGATCTGGTGAAGGCAACGTCCGCATGGGAGAATAAGAAATTGGCAGTTGCAAGTGCGTCGAAAGAGCTGGAAGAGGCAAAAGCTGCAGTGGAGGAATCAAGAAACGCCGTTAGTGACATGGAGAAGAACATCTCTAACAAATTGGCTGCCATTCAGAAGGCCAAGGACGAAGCTGTGAATGCAGAGGAGAACTTGAAAAAACTTCAAAAGGAGTATCAAAACTTGTGTGCTGGTATTAGTTCTGAGGAGGGTGATGAGGGGCGCACTCTGCCTGATCAGATCAGTAAGGCTTATAGTGATGCCAACAGTGCCGATGCGAAGGCAAAGCAAGCTCAGATGAAAATTGACCACCTCACAAAGTCATTGCAGGTAAATCATTCTTTCCGCTGCTGTGTGTTCTTTTATGTTTGATTGCTTTACTCAACCCTTTGCCCATTCCGCAACGTCTTCGCTCTATTTAGTCTGTAGAGAAAGATATGAAAAAGGAGGAGTCATCGGCTGCAAAATTGTCCAAGAAGAGGGACAAGACTGTTGAGAAAGTTGAGGGCATCAGGCAGAAACTCTCCAACGTCGCTTTTTCTTCGGATGATTTCAATGCGCTCGAAAATGAGAAGATCGATTTGGAGAATAACGTGTCTACTCTCCAGGAAAAGGTTGACACACTTTCAGCTCAGCTTGAGGGGAGACTTTCATTCAACTATAGCGACCCAGTTCGTGGATTCGATAGGTCAAAGGTCAAGGGGCTAGTCGCTCGTCTTGTTGACGTGAAACTCCCCAAGCACTCCACTGCTCTAGAGGTTGTCGCTGGCGGCAAGCTCTACCAGGTTGTTGTCGACGAAGCAGCAACCGGAAAGGCCCTTCTAAATAACGGCAAACTTCAGAGACGAGTCACTATCATTCCACTTGATAAAGTGATGCCGAAGAAGGTTTCCTCAGCCGCCTGCGATAAGGCATCGAGTATGGCGAAAGATCTCAACACTACTGCACAGCCTGCGATTGAGCTTGTCGGTTTTGATGAAGAAGTGCGTAGTGCTATTGAATATGTATTCGGATCGACACTTGTTGTTGACGGAATGAAAGCTGCGAACTCAATCTGTGACACAACCAAGACGAGGACGGTTACTCTCGATGGAGATGTATACGAACCATCGGGGCTCATCTCTGGTGGTTCAAACAACAACCTCGGCTCCACTCTTACCAGAATTACTCAATTGACGGCGGCATCGAAAGAACTCAAAGAGAAGAAAGCACGCTTGAAGACTGTCGTTAAGAAATTGGAGAGTATGTCTGCACAATCTAGGCAGTACGAAAAGTTTAGCGCGGAGCTAGAGCTTGCCCAATCAGAGCTGTCTGCCGTTGAAAAGCACATTTCCCAAACATCATATGGTATGATGAAAGATAAGTTTGATTCTATGACTAAGGAAGTCGACGATGCAACTGCCGAAGTGGAGCTGATGAACAAGACGAAAGATGAGAAATGGGCTCTTCACCATGAACTCAAAGAGAAGGAGGCCCAGCTCACCCAAGATAGGGAGAATAGGCTGAAGGACACCGAATCACGAGTGAAAGAGGCGAAGGAGCTGGTTGCTGAAAAGGAAACTGCTGCCAGAGAGGTAAGTACAGTGGGTTTAATTGCTGTCTTCATGCAATCCTATTTCGCTTACATTTTTAACTATGTCCATCACAGGCCGAGAACGAATCTCAAGAACTTGATCTTGAGATGAAAAGCTCTCAAGATGATGTCAATGTGGCATGTGATGCGGTTGTAGTTGCCCAGAAAGCCCTCGACGCGGCAAAGGAAGAAGAGACTGACACCGAAATGAAAGTGGGCGAGCTGAAGGCAGTATGGGAAGAGGCGAAAGCTGTTCTTGACGAGTTGGAGAAGAAACTCAAGTTGTGTTCAAACGAGATCAGTTCGATGTCGAAGGAGAAGTCTAAGCTTATTAAGAAGGCGGAGTCAGCAGAAATCGAAGGGAAGAAAATGTCGATCAAAATTACCAAGTTCCATTCTGAAAAGGGGAAGGCAGAAAAGTTTTTGAAGAGCATGCTCAGTAAGCATTCGTGGATTGAAACGGAAAAGGATGCTTTTGGTGTTGCAGGGGGAGATTATGACTTTGAGGAAACAAATCCTCAAGAGATGAGCACACACCTGCAAGGTCTCAAGGCAGAACAGGCATCTCTCGTGAGTATTTCGCGTTTTGTTTGAAATCAGTTTTTACTTTCTGCACTCTTGCTAACATTTTTGTATTGAATTCCAGGCAAAGAAAATCAACAAGAAGGTCATGGGTATGATAGAGAAGGCTGAAGGAGAATACACGGAACTTCTCCGTAAGCGAAAGGTTGTTGAGAACGACAAGAAGAAAATTGAGCAAGTGATTGAGAACTTGGATATGAAGAAGAAAGTTGAGCTTGAACGTACATGGAAGAAAGTGAATAAAGACTTTGGTTCCATCTTCTCTACCCTACTGCCAGGGTCGAACGCCAAGCTTGAACCTCCTGAGGGCTTTGAGGCCTGGGAAGGTTTGGAGGTGAAGGTTTGTTTTGGAAGTGTATGGAAGGAAAGTCTCAGTGAACTCAGCGGAGGACAAAGATCTTTAATTGCGTTGTCGTTGATTCTTGCTCTGCTACTGTACAAGCCTGCACCGATGTACATTCTTGACGAAGTCGATGCAGCGCTTGACTTGAGTCACACGCAGAATATTGGAAATATGCTCAAGACACACTTTTCGCAGAGCCAATTCATTGTTGTATCTCTGAAGGAGGGAATGTTCAACAATGCGAACGTGATCTTCCGTACTAAGTTCGTTGATGGGGTTTCCACAGTTTCGCGAACAATTGGGTCTGGGGCATCAAGATCCAGGGGAGCTCTTACCAATGGAGACAACGCATCTAGTAAGAAGCGAAGGGGCAAAGCTGGGCAGCAGGGGAAGGAAAACGCTGCTGAGATCTGTTGAGTTTTCTGAAGTGGATTCAGAATACTATATAGGTCACAGCGAGAATGGGTAGCACATTGTTTTTGTTATATACATATTGACATACGAATTAAGAATAGAAAGCAGCTTTCTTTTATTGGGACTTGAACACCAGCTAGAGATTAATATCAATCCAAGCAATGCTCAAAATGAAAGCACTTTCGCTCGCACTCAAACCATGCACGGCGGGTTAGTACTTCTCTCTCCCCTTCATCCCCTCTTCTTCCTTCTTTCATTTATTTGCCGACATCGACATCGATCTATCGATGGGAGTGGATGATGTTGATGTGAACGTGCGCTCATATTGCATCATAAATCAACTAGATAGCTGGTAATAATAACAGTGTTGCGCACCGTTGACGAGATCATATGTGTTAGCGTGCTTGGGTTGGTAGCTAGTATTTTTTCAGATCGACAACTACTAATTGCATTATCATCCGTGGAAAACAAAATATACTGAAGTTCAGCTATGCTATTCTCTCGAGGAGCTGCTGTGCTCTCCACAGTTCTCTTCGTCTTCCTTTGCTGCTCTAATTATATCTGCCATACCGTCAACGTGTTGTACTTTGCGGAGTCATTTGCTCTCCCTATTTTATATTCGCGGTATCAAGTTAAATCAAAGATTCACAAATTGAAGTTATCCGATGCAGAAGTCGGCGAGCAAAACTTGACCACAACACAATTATCTTCTAACTTGGGTTACATTTCCAACATGGATGAGGCAGAAGTGCTTCTCGCTTGTAGGGCATACCTGCGAAGGAAGCACAAAATAGAATGGACAGCAAAAAAGCAAAGAGCAGAGGCAGCCGCATCTCCCCTGAACAATGAAGGGTACTTCTGGTATGATCCAAATGAGCTCATGTATTTAAGAGAGGACCCCGACCCATATAATCTCAATTATAATGAGACAGATGTCGTCTTTGGATCAAATGGTCGCCGGGAAAGAAAAGCTGGGCCGGAATTTGTGAGGCAAATCTTTGAAGACGAGGACTATCTCAATCCAGAACCTTTCATTCCAGAGGATCTGCCTGTTGCGTTCTCAACGAATCCATTTTCTACTGCACCACTTCATCCACCAGAGGAGCATGTGAAGCGTTCTGCCGCAAAAGTGAGTTTATGGAACAATCAAACATGGAGAGAAATGTGGTACAAACGGAGATGGGGAGGAAAAGTTCTAACAGAAGAAAAGAAGAGGCGTAAAAGAAGAGACAAGTTACTGGATAGCATACCATCTGAAGTTCTTGACTCGGAGGCATTCGATCAAATGTCCCAGAATGAAGTGATGGAAGCAATAATCACGTACATGAACGCAAATGAACGCCGATTGGAATCGAGAAAGAGAAAGAAAGTGGAGAAGCGTAAGCATAGAGAAGTGACGAGGGAATGGAAACGTAGCGTGAAGGAGCAAGCTCTTACAAGCATCGATGCCAAAGATGCACGAGCACAAGTATTCCGAACAGAAACTCAATCAAGCTCAAGCCCATTGTCTTTCACACCTTCCGTAGAGATCATGCAGAAGCTTAGAGCAAAACGATCAGAACAATCTAAGAAAGCATTCCAAACACGTTTGATGAATTCCAACTCGAGCCAAACTTCCTCTTCAAATGAAATGACCAAACTGCGGCGACGTTACAAGAAAGATTTTGACGACGACAGTGACGACATCTCACCAGTGCAAGCAATTTTGCGAATAGATATGGCACTAGATCACAAGAAATTACCATCTTCAAGTGATGTTGAAATAATGCTCAAACCAGGAAGGCTTGGACGGCGGCGTGCTGTGCTTAAACGAATATTGAACGACTGCTTTGATCTGAGAGGAAAGTGCGTGCCACCATCCGATGGCATTGACAATGAAGGTAGCTTGTTATTTGTAACGAAATGCACTATTGGCGAGCTAGGCTCGTTTGTTCTAGCAAAGATGAGCGAGAGAATGTCAAATGAGTGAGTGATAATGAGTATGCAAAGCAAGATGTTAAGGTTAAGGATCGGTAAGACACTGTTTCTCGAATTCTTTCAATACAGAACCATGAAACCTCCACATAACATATTCATGCAATAACCGTTGTGTAGAAGAATATAACATATTTCTCCAATAAGGCACTGGTATTCTGCTTCCAGCTAAAGCGGGTTGATAATTTCCAGCAATCTCTGTAACAAGTGTAATGTTATTCTTTTCTTGATGCCATGTAAAGCTCAAACAGCCATGGTCAGCTGAATGTGGGTTCACTTTCGCTAACAAGCCTCCAACAATTGGGATCTGTACACAGCATATTGAATTGCCCTTTTGCTTGATGATAGGTTTTCCAAAACTCAATACATTTATTGGTAAGATAGATGTGCATAGATTGCAATAGTGTTCAGTTGAGGGCAGAACTCTACATAGTCCCAGTGTGAGCGATGCTTTCTGTAGAAACTGAGGATAATTGCAAAACTCATGCCGGGCGAACGTGGTCGTTTCACTTTTTGATGGTAGCATCAGCTCCGCTTCTTCAGGAGAGAAAACCGACTGCTCCAGTGAAGAAGCTATCCCAGTGCAGCTATCAAGAGATGCTCTCCATGTAAATGACTGCCTCCGATACAATAGCGAAGCAGATGGCTGACATATAATATGCAGAAGCATCAGCAGCAGCAGTGTCAGATGGAGCAGTTGCACGGTAATAAGCGGCATCATCTGAAAGGAGTGGGTACCTATGATAGCACAGGCATCAGCATGTTATTGCGTTGCATGTTGCATGTTCGTTGCATCGAAATCAATCAAGATCTATTTCCCTTCTCTTATTTGCCCTCTTCTCTCATTGCTCCCCGCCGCATCCACGAAATTTTTTGAAACCTACCGAATCATACTTTATCACTGCCATCACGTAAGCAGTTATATTAATGCAAGGATGTCGCCGCCAAACATGTCAGACGAGGAGGACGATGAAGAAGAATTGTTGATGGCCGCTGCTGGACAATGGGCAGCATCCGCAGCAGACGATTCGGGCGAAGACGACTCATCTGCAAAGAAGAAGTCGAAAAAGAGCAAGAAGAGCAAAAAAGAAAAGAAGGAGAAGAAACCTAAAAGAGACAAACCAAAAGAGGGGTCGGATGCATCGACTGCAAAGATAGAACAAGCACCAGTAAATACAGAGCAGAATACGACACGTCAAGTGTTTTCGTTGCACCTGACCAAGGTTCCCTATGAAGCAACACAAACTGATATTAGATGTGCGTTTAGTGAAAAGGGCTGTTATGTGACATCAGTAAGACTTGTATACGACCGTAAGGCCAATGGCGAAAGGAACTTTAGAGGAGTCGCTTTTGTTGATCTTGGAGATGAAGCATCGTTCCAGAAAGGACTTGCATTACATGGCACTAAGTTTCTAGGGAATAAATACAACGTTAACGTTCGGCCGACGAAAAGTAAGGGTGAGCTGACAGAAATCGTTCGAAAGACTCAAGAGAAGGTTGCAATGCTCATAGCAAGATCTAAGGAAAAAGAAAGGGAAGAGCGAGCGAGTAACCCTGAGGCTTATGAAGCGAAGAAGGAAGCAAAGAAGGACAAGAAAGACAAGAAGAAGCGGAAGCGTGGAGGCAACTCTGAGCCAAATGATGGTGACACTCCTCACACTAAGAAGAGCAAAATCGAGCGCAAAGGTCATTCGCCCAAACAGAAATCAAACAATACTGTTGTTAGCAACAAGGAAAGCAACAAAAGTACACCGAAAAAGGAAGGAGAACCAAAGAAGAAACACAGCAAGTCCAAGAGCAAGAGGGCTGATGTTAAATTGACGAAGAAGCAGAGAGCCAAGAAAGCAGCTGTAATTAACTTGCTCAAAAGAAAGAAAATGAAATAAGAATATTATTAGATAATATCTTCATCGACTCTTTTTGACAATGTCAATATATCATTATCACCAGTGATTTGAGAACTCGTTGTTTTGTACATTAGCTTCGCTGCTCTCTCTAGTTGATGCCCAACACAGCCTTAACATCATCCTCAGTCTTGACTCTATTCTTGATAGGGTAGAATGGTCCATCATCACCCTTCTTTCTTACTTCTACATTCGGACCTAAGCCGCATTCCGCGCATTCACTCACACAGCTGAAAGTCTCCACATTCACCCCAATATCTGCTGCTAGCTCTTTCATGATAGGCAGCGCCTTCTTCCCTCCTGTTCTTGAGCATGTAGGACCAATGCACACTACCACAGTGCTGCCACTTTCTAATGGCTCTGCCGCCAAGGAAGAGTGAGCTACTGCACGAGAATGCCCATGCACAAAAGCATCTATAGATGCAAAAGTTAATGATGCGACTAAGATTGTTGTTGCGGCTTTCATTTTTAGACAAGGCGGCGCGGAGCAACAACCAATAGCGTGTTCGATCGTTATTATGTATATAGCTTGGTTACTTTTGGTAGCTTGGTCTCTGATAGCCCGGCGCAACGTGGCGGTACCTACTGTAGATAAGACTGCTTACGTACGTAGGAATTAGAACACCACAAGGACCCGGCACTAACATGAACAAAAGAGCCCCCAAAAAGAGTTTTGCCACACCGAAAAGTTTCACAACCTCGCACAAGCCACACGCCATGACACAATTTCCGCCGTAAAAGTGCCATAACTTAGAAAATCGTATCTCCTCTTCTACACATGGAATCTGTCCGGCACGGGACCCTATAAGGAGCTGTACTCAAGAGGGACCTTATTGGTCCCGTGGCGGACTAATCGCATGTATGAAAGAGGAGAACCATCTATCTACATTACACCATGAAAAACTACCTCTGCCGCCTTCCGATTCCACTCGATTAGACGGAGATAATGGACTACTCTGCACCAATCCTCCACACCGATTCAATGTATATACATATAATAATGGAATGGTTCATCGGCGGCGACTTTCTACGACTATAGTACTCCATCGGGCACCATGTGTCGGCAGCCACACTATCGATCATACAACAAATTTGACCCTTTTTGTTGTTATATTACAAATGAAATGATTGATACACATCTAAATGCCCTTCATTCGATTTAAGGTGTCTATGCTTATCGGTTGGTGTGGCAGAGATCCATTGGAGAGCTATATCCTCGCCTGCTCCACTCATCGGCAACCCTAAACATCACCCGAATCATAGCACTACACGTGACCCTAACCAGGATAATTGCGTTGAATGGGGTATTTAATTCAATCACATCATGGTCCGTCACTCTAATACCAATCGCTGATGCGCTTCTACGGTCGGGAACGATGTTACGCGACATTTAATTGGCGAGGACCGAGTTATGTGAAATTTTGTGTTGAGCAGTGGATGTGTTAGCGGCAGTATATTGCTTCTGAAGAGAATACATCAAAGCTATCAACAACAAACTAAGTTTTCCGTGGATCAATGAAGTATAGGGCGTCGGAAATGGTTGTTTATAAGCATTATATCTTCCACTAGAAAGCACAACGTGTATTCTCTCCTGTGGGTTGAGATTTCGAAAGCTTACAGTGACAGGGAATCAGGGGATATTTGCGCCTCATTAACGACTATCATGAGACAAAAACGTAAACATGGCTCTATATGACACTATAGTCGGTATTGGAATAGTATTTATCTGCATCAAGACCTTCAAATTCGCCATGTACACAATTTTCATGGGTTTATTGTAAATTGAGGATCCGTGTTCTGTGCAATAATCATCTTCTATTGAGCGAATAATGCGTAAACTTTAGTATATTAAGATAGAACATTGTCGTATATGCATTGGAGTAGCATTCCAAGTTGTTATTATGTTGATATAACTATTCGTTACATGCCGCATGATGGTAGTAGGTCGAAATCTCATGGTGCACATGTTCTTGATGATCGTTGGCGCCACTTTAGTGCCAGTTGTGTATTAATTCCTACGTACAATTTTTTTCTACGGTGGGTTTTCTGAGGTTGCGCCGGGATAGCATTGCTGGCTTGGTGACGACGATGACGCGTGTGGTCGGTAGTTGTGAGTTGTGGCTTTCTTCAGTCGTATCGCCCTTTTTCTGAATTTGCCCTTCTAACATACATTCAAATCTCAAATCACATTGTGATGAAAATGAGCAATGACAATGATGAGAATTGGAAGGACAAAGAGCCGGTAGCGGGTCTCTCGGCTGCGTCGTCCTGCATAAGACTATCGATATGCCTCGATGGTGATGGAAAACTTCCACCGTCTCGTCAGTTTTCCCCCGTCTATACACATCAATGTTTCCCAGACGAGTTTATTTCGGGTTGGCGGCCCATGTCAAGTGCTGAGCAACTGTCTCAGCAAGTTTATCAACGCTGGAGATATGGGAGCGTAGGTGAGGCGTCTGCATCCATCGAAGAGAAACATTCATCTTATAGAAAGATCGATGGTGAAGAAAACCAAATAGATGTGAATGTGTTATTATCACCGGCATGTGACACATGTAAAATCGAGGTAACTACGTCAACTTATTCTCCTAGGAGTAATATTAATACAGATGAACCTGCTACGAAAAAGGCAAAAAGAGTGACTTTTCAAGAGGCAGATGATGGATCCACACAACAACTAAGCATTGACGACGTCATTAAGAAAATACAATCATCTCTCCCACCGATTGCCTCGGTTACAATCAATGAAAGCTCAACTGCCACGGAAGGAGCCAAAAGCGATGGCAAGTTTAAATACCTATCACATCCAGTTGGTGTCGTTGTCAAAAGCTACAAACGAAAAATTAAAAACGACAATCATACGGTAGAGGAAGGAGACTTTGTAATTACTTTAGCCAGAGGCTCTGACCCATCAGTTGTTTCATACCACAATGCAATCCAACCTCTAGCTCGCTGGTTCATCGAAACAGCCGACGATGTCAATATATCTGATGAGGATGGTGGATTTTGGACCGCATTGTATCTTTTCCGCAAACACGAAGACAAATCATCAGATGATGGGACGTCAACATTTCGCTACTCGTTAGCAGGATATATTACATTGTTTCATTTCCATGCGCCATTTAGAAAACCCAAGTCTGGAATTATCGTGAGAGTTTGTCAAGCTTTGATTCTACCAACGTATCAGCGAGCTAGCCATGGATCAGATTTATTGCTGAGTGTTCATGAGTATGCAGATAGATATCTCAATGATTATGCGAGTTCATCAACTGGTATGGACATCGTCGAAGTCAATGTTGAAGATCCAGCGCCCGGATTCGTTGCTTTGAGAGATAGTGTAGATTACAAACGGTTTGTATCGCTGTTAGAATCGAAGCGCGATACCATTGACAAACTCCCAGACTTGAAATATTTGCAAAAGTACCCAGTGACCAGCAAAGAATACTTTCAGCCAGCTCCTGATGGTGGATTGTCACTTGCATCGTTGTTAAAGATAACGAAACGCCAGACGGAGGTAATGCACGAAATATACAAACTTGCAGCAGTTGAAAAATGGAAACAAGGTTCAAAGGACAACGCACAAATTCAACAGGTAGAAACCAATTACAGACTCACGATCAAGAAATCACTGAAATCTCATCGAACCGAAGAGTTAGGAGCTTGTGAAGGCGGCAAAGAAGAACAGAAGGCTTTGTTGGCAAAATGGTTTGACCAAACTCACAATCACTACCGAAAATTGTTAGGTCTGGTTTGAAGTGCATACATGCATGTACTCGTTGAAGACTGAAGATAGATAGTAACTAACTGAAGTATTAGATCGCTGAAGATACAGATAGATGCCAGTTTAGCATCTTCTTTCAAGCTCCAATGTGCCGATGTGCCAACGCACTTGCGAGTTCTTCCACTGACAACACACGCAGCAACTTCGTCCTCGCACGCCCAATCCACACTTCAACAACTCAATCCACAAGTATCTGCAGCACAAGCAAGGAACAGTGTCAGTGTGTGATACTAAAACCTACCAGCTGCCTTGATTTTTTGTATCTGGTTCCGACCTTGGTTCCGACATCGGTGCAGCTGCATCTCAGACACTTCACGAATTTTGACAGCTGGAACCAAATTTCTGATCCCTGGCCGTCAACCACTGACGTTTTGGGCTCTGGAAGTGCGTGCTTGCCGCCAACGCGCAACCGCAAGCCGCAAGTACGTGGCTGACGGCTGACGCCCCCCCAAAGAACAAAAGATCTTTTTGTTTTTTTCAGATATCAGCTTTTCCTCGCAAGCATCATGCTCTCATAATTTTATTATCAGCATCCATTCACACATCCACAATGAAGTTCACCGCCGCCTTTGCCCTTTTCGCCGCTGGCTCTGCCAACGCCTACTCCTTCTCTGGAACCAGCCTTAAGGCCACCTCCAACGGATCCTCCATGTCCATGACCACCGGTATGGGTGTTAACGGATTCGGACGTATCGGACGTCTTGTGACCCGTATCATGATGGAAGACGATGACATCAAGCTCAACGCCATCAACGCCGGATCTGCCACCACCGATTACATGGCCTACCAGTACAAGTACGATACCATCCACGGAATCGCCAAGGGAACTGTCGAGATCGATGGAGACTTCCTTGTTCTTAACGGAGAGAAGATCCAAACTTCCCGCTGCCGTGACCCCAAGGAGGTCGGCTGGGGTGCCCTCGGAGCCGACTACGTCTGCGAGTCCACCGGAGTCTTCCTCACCAAGGAGTCTGCCCAGTCCATCCTTGATGGAGGTGCCAAGAAGGTTATCTACTCTGCTCCTGCCAAGGATGACTCCCAGACCATTGTTATGGGTGTTAACGCCGACGAGTACGATGGTTCCGAGAACTTCATCTCCTGTGCTTCCTGTACCACCAACGGACTTGCCCCTATGGTCAAGGCCATCCATGATGAGTTCGAGATCACTGAGGCTCTTATGACCACCGTTCACGCCATGACCGCCACCCAGGCTGTTGTTGACTCCTCCTCCCGTAAGGACTGGCGTGGAGGACGTGCCGCCTCTGGCAACATCATCCCCTCCTCCACCGGAGCCGCCAAGGCCGTCACCAAGGTCATCCCCTCCCTTCAGGGAAAGCTCACCGGTATGGCATTCCGTGTCCCTACCATCGATGTCTCCGTTGTTGACTTGACATGCAAGCTTGGAAAGGAAACCACCTACGAAGAGATCTGCGCCGTTATCAAGGCCAAGTCTGAGGGAGAGATGAAGGGAGTTCTCGGATACTGTGACGAGCCCCTTGTCTCCACTGATTTCGAGTCTGACTCTCGTTCCTCCATCTTCGATGCCGGTGCCGGTATCATGCTCAACCCTTCTTTCGTCAAGCTTGTAGCCTGGTACGATAACGAGTGGGGTTACTCGGGCCGTGTTGTTGACCTCATGAAGCACGTTGCTGCTGTTGATGCCAAGATCGCCGCTTAAATTTCTTCCTATTGTACAAAAGCAGATGAATCTGGATTGGATGCAATAAATGTTTTGTCGAATTAGTAGTGCTAGCTAAAAATTCACACTCACAATTATCACTATAAAAATAGAACTACAAAAAAAAAACTACTGTGGATCTTTTGTCAGTGTATCAATCATTTATATATTTAACTCTGTTCATTCGTGTGCTTTATTTTGAGTTATTATCTCTTTTCTATGCTTCCGCACCAGCAACGTAACATTCTTCAGCCAAGAAGAAGCGTATCTACACTTAGGTGTGGCTTGTGGCTACATATACCCATCTAATCTATCTTTCCAATCCATCTCTCTTCCCATGCATAACATAGAGCCAGCATAATTTATTGTACACAAGTATCTCTCATTACTTATCCTCTTGTAATAAAGCTGCAACCCAATATCTTATGAAAGATATTAGTGTGAGGTGTTTTGAAAGGAGAAAAAAGATGTCAGCAGTATGTACAAACCTACCTGTAAGTTTAAATACCGAGTCTGTCCTACAGTCGGTCAGGGCCAAGAATTGAGAAAAAAGCATTTTTTCTACGACGTTGCTCGGTTGCATCAAAACATCATTGATGCTTTGAGAGATGCCACACCAATCATCTCACAATTTGAACCACCTCCTATCAATCAACGTATATTGTTTAGCCAATATTGCACCAAGCTCTATCTGCTCAGGCACAACATGACCTACTCTGTTAACAAAGTACAAAAGAAAAAGATGGAAGAACCTCCTGCCAAGCGTGCTTGCACCGACCACCAAACTGCCCAGCTAAAAGCATACAAGGGTACACCTCTCGAACTAAAATGCGTCAATACCATCCGCGCTCTTGCCGCTGATATGGTCCAGAAGGCCAACTCTGGTCATCCCGGCGCTCCTATGGGATGTGCACCCATGGCTCATCTCTTGTGGTCAAGTGCTGCCAGTGGTGGCACTGGACGCAATCACAGCGCCAAAAATCCCAACTGGTGGAATAGGGATCGCTTCGTTCTTAGTAATGGACACGCCTGTGCATTGCAGTATGTCATGCTTCACTTGAGCGGATATGAAGATTGCAGCATGGATCAATTGAAAGCGTTCAGGCAGGTAGGAAGCAGTACTCCTGGTCACCCGGAAAACTTCTGCACTGATGGTGAGTTCTAACATGTGTTTGAATGTGTTACAAAGGAAATAATCTTTTTCTGATACTTGTCCTTCAAAATTATGATTGAAATGCAGGTGTGGAAGTTTGCACTGGACCATTGGGACAAGGAATCTCCAACGCAGTTGGTATGGCAATTGCTGCGAAGCATCTCGGTGCCACATACAACACAACCGACTTCCCCAATATTATCAACAGCAAAACCTACGTTATCTGTGGTGATGGGTGCCTTCAAGAGGGAATTTCTGGAGAGGCATGCAGTCTCGCTGGGCACTTGGGACTTGGAGATTTAATTGTTCTGTATGATGACAATCACATCACCATTGATGGAGACACTGATCTTGCTTTTACTGAGGATGTCAAGATGCGCTATGAGTCATACGGTTGGCAGGTTCTTGTTGTCGATGATGTTGCTAATGGGCTTGATGATCTTCGCGCCGCGATTGAAGAAGGGAAAAAGTGCACTGACAAACCTACTCTTATCAAGATTAGAACAGAAATCGGATTTGGTTCTCCCAGCAAACAGGGCTCTGCGTCATCTCATGGAGCGCCTCTTGGTGTACCAGAAATCGAAGCAACGAAGGGAAGGTTGTATGGATGCGATCCATCACAAGATTTCCTTGTGGACGAGGATGTAGCTGCTTACTTCAAAGAGCAGGCAGATGCAGGTGACCAAGCACTCGCAGCATGGGACGCTGATTTCGCTAAGTACAAAGAGGCTCATCCCGACAAAGCGAATGAGCTGGAACGTCGTTTCAATGGCGAAATTCCTGAGGGCGCCTTTGACGATCTTCCTACATTTGTTTTTGGTAAAGACAAGGCCAACGCCACCCGTAAATTTTCAGAAGCTTGCATTAATGCCGTAGCAAAGAAAATGCCTGAATTGATGGGAGGCAGTGCAGACTTGACAGGAAGCAACTGCTGCCAAATTAAGGGAGCTGGCGACTTCCAGAAGGATACACCTGAGGGATCGACTCTTCGTTTCGGTGTGAGAGAACACGCTATGGCTGCCATCTGTAATGGTATGTTCGCTTACGGTGGACTTCGCCCCTTCTGTGCTACGTTTTTGCAGTTTGCTGGATACGCGCTTGGAGCTATGAGGTGCTCAGCACTTTCGAAGTTTGGAGTCATATATATTATGACTCATGACTCTATCGGTCTTGGAGAAGATGGCCCCACCCATCAACCTGTGGAAATGTTGGAGAGTTTGCGTTCTATGCCGAACATGTGCGTTGTCCGTGCTGCTGATGCAAATGAAATGGCTGCAGCATATCAAATCGCGATAAATAATGTCCACACGCCCACAGTAATCTGTTGCACTCGTGGAACTGTAGCACCCCTTGAACATTCATCGAGAGACAAGGCAATGAAGGGAGCCTACGCTGTTATCGAGGAGGAAGGAGAGGGCGCTCCTGATCTTGTTATGATTGCAACTGGATCTGAAGTCTGGCGCTGCGTTGATGCTGCCAAAGCGCTTCAATCAAACCACTCAATTCGTACTAGAGTTGTATCCATGCCCTGCCAAGAACTATTCCTTGAACAGAGCGAGGAATACCGTCGCAGCGTCCTTCCCGGAAACGTCCCAACGATGTCAGTAGAGGCTAGTGCAGAACACGGATGGCATCGCTTCTCTCATGCTCAAATCGGCGTTGCAAGGTTTGGAATGTCAGGACCTCTCGAACAACTTTTTCAGAAGTATGGCTTTGGTGCAGAAAATATCGCCAGCAAAGGAAAGGAACTCGTCGACTTTTACAAGAACCTGGGTGGAAATGTGCCGGACTTGAACTGTAGACCAACCTTCGTCAATTTCCAAGCATAAGAAAAAGGAAGGCAATCAGGGAAATGCTAGAAATAAAATACATACATGTTCAACTAATTGGCTGATGTATAACTCTTTAGTTTGTTTCAATGCATCCATCTTGATCGATTCTTTATCATCTTCACAGGCCGCAGCGGATTCTGCGCTAATTCTTCAAGGCATGTTCTGAGCAAAAGAATGCAACTCTCATCTACCCTGGAATCTCTTCCACCGGCCGGCAAGGGGATGTCATCGCCATCGCCATCACCATCACCATCATTACCATCTTGTGTATTGGCTTGTGCCATAAAGAGCTTGAAATCCCGCAATAAGGTGTAAGAAGCGGCAATCTTGCAAGCAAGGAATGGTGCTGTGAGTACTCCAGCATTCTTGTCTCCCTCAACATCGATGTCCGTACTCGCAACACTTTCCTTGGTGGTGAATTTCAATGCATAAGAACCATTCTGAGCTGAGGATGACAGATCCAGTTGTTGTGCAACTGCTAGTACATTGATGGCACTTTCCGGTGAAATCAAAGAAGACGAATTGAAGCGCGATGCTTTGTAAAAGTAAACACCTGATGGAAGGCATTCACCCATGTTTTGCCCAGCACGCTCAAGAAGCTCAATTGCAATGGGACAGGTTGAGTCATCTTTTGGAGACATAGCTGCACCGCTGCAGTAGGCACAAAAACAATCGTTGCTCTTCGTTTCTAACATCCTCATCTCAACTTCCGTAAGAAGAGAAGGGCAAAGATACTCTTCTGCGACTAATGCCAACTCAAGAAGCTGCTCACTACGCTTCAACGGGGATGCACTCAAGCCAAATGATATAGATCCATGGTAAATATGGCATACCAGCATCTTTGCTAATAGAATAGGTAGGTCGATGCTTACACATAATTTGCCATCTTCAGCATTATATCGCCCCTGTGCTTCCATGAAGTGAATTGCAGCCGCAAGTTTACCGCTTCTTGCAGAAATGATTGATTTGTGTAGGAGAAGACTTTTATCTTCTACAACCAAATAGAATTCATCATCCAGTAAATGGCTAGTGTTGAACTCATCATAATCGAAATCGGAAGTTGTGCCATTTCGAATCCATTTGCAGTTGAACGAAAACTTGTTCGTCCATGGGAGCTCTAGTAATACATGACTCCAGCACATGAAGGTACCGACATTAGCATAAGGGTTGATAGCTTCAACTGTATCAAGAGAAGCTTTGGGTAAGGAGTATTGCACCAATGGAGCCTCAAAGTAGTACCCTGAGCTTGAATCATCCAAAGAAGAAGATAGAGCTACGAATCTTTTCATCGATATGCATTTCTCAAGCCATTGCAGGCCCATTGTAGATAGTATTACACCTCTTTTGTAAAGAACAAGGCAGCACCTGCCAATATTGAAATCCCCAGTCTGCCAAGTCAAGAAGAGCGCCTTTGCAAGTGCAGACTGTAAAGAGCATTGAATAGTATCAGATTCTCTCTCTTCCACAGCTCTAAAGTAAGACTCAGGTTGTGCAATTAGTAGTGGATCTTTTCTCCTGAGCGACTGCGTTACGGCCAAAGCATGCGTGTATGAGTGCAGCATGCATTCGATAGACTGAAAGTCACTTGCCCTCACCGCCAAAGACAGAGGTGTATCTTCTTCTCCTGTCAAAGTAGCAATGGCATCATCTCCTCGTGTTTTAGGCTTTTGCTGACTCCGAATCAAAACAGATTTGTTGGGATTGGCACCATTTGCAACTAATAAACGGATGAGTTCATAATTTTCAGTATCGGCCTCTTCTCCGCCGTCCATACCCAATCTAATCAGCATTAGCTCCAACAGTGACCGACTGATATCGTAACGTATTATCTGTGAAATTGCTGAACCAGTGGTTGTCCGTGTATCGTACCCCATCTCGAAGAAAAGGTTTACCATAGCTGTGTCATAATTTGACGTAGCAATAGTCAACGGACACGCGGAAAACAGAACCGAGTAATCAGCAGCCGGGAAACGAGTGATCAAGAAAAGTTCAACGATTTCGCATTTGCCTGCAGACACCGCAGAAATAAATGGAGTATGACCGAGTCGATCAGTCGCAGTCAAAGCTTTCCAAGGCATTTGAGACGAGACATTTGATAAGTGTTTTATCACACACTTCAGAAGTAATAAATCACCACGAGCACATGCTATGTGAGCAATATTCTTGCCCTCTCGATTGGTAAGTAGAAGCACACGTTTTCGTAACGAGTTCGGTGTGTGGCTCATCAGAGTATCAAGAGCGGACACATTGTTGTTATTGGTCACATCTTCTTCATTAGCTAAAGCCATTCTACCCATGCAGCAAAAATGATACGCCGAATTTCCACTCCTCTTTTCTCGATGGTCCAACTTAATGTTTGTTGAACAAAGCAAAGCCTTAATGCAAGCTGCATGGCCGAGCTCACACGCAAGCAGAAGAGAAGTACAACCTTGTTCACTCTCATTCTTGTTACTCGAAAAAAATGTCGAATTGCTAGAACATAGAACGCGTACCAAATCTGGGCAGTTCAGAACGATTGCCAGCTGCAAAAGAGTCATCTCTTTACCTACCGATGTAATATCTTCAATCGAACCGAAAAGGTTCTTGATCCAAGTTGAAGGGGTGCTAAATTGATACAACTCTTCATGGCCAACTTCCTCCATCCTCCATCGCTCTACATCATCTTGATCTTGCAACGTCAAAAGACGATGCAGCACAATTTCTGAATCTGGTTTGGAAGATGATGGCGACAATGAATCTCCAATTCTGTCGGAGACAAAAGGATTTCGTAGTGCGTGTAAATAAATGATTGCGTGGAGAGGATATGGTGTCTCGCAGCACAGTGTTTCCAAGTCAAGCACTGATGATGGAACCAGTGCTTGTCGATCTGGTAGGGTAGCAGTTGTTTGTTTCGTTGGCATCTCATCAAAAGGCGTACTCAACGATGGAGGCTGCAATGGATCATCATCATCCATTGAAAAAAGCGAAGACGAATCTGACGATGTCGAGTCATCATCTTCTAATTCACCTCCACCACGGGAAGACGTCATAGATTTTTGTGTCTTTGCCATCTCTGCATCCTGTGTTTGCTTATCTCTCACAGCATTCCACCAGCGTTGCCTCATTTTTGATAACTGAGTATCATTCCATTTCCATCTTGCATTCGGAAAAAGTGTGCAGTTGTTCTCGTCCTCGATAGATTGCACATTATCAATATTCTCGTTCGTGTCTGCAGCATTATTTTTTGCTTCGACAACATCATCTTTGATTACCTGATAGGATGGTTTTGAGAGTTTTGTTAATTGTACATCTGAGTTGAAATGCAAACCAAATTCATCTTGATCGTTATGTATCTCATCCTCTTTCTGCTGCTGTTGTTGTTCCATCTCAGAGATGGCAAGTTTGGTTGCAAGGCATTCACCCCACGAGCTATCAACACGTGTGTTAGAAGTTGTGCGGCTATCATTATAATCAGTAGCCAATACTGGGAAGCAATCTTCAAGTAATGCATTTTGCTCTTCAGAAGTAACCTCCGAGTTTTGCCCAGCATCTTTACTACTATTCAGTGATTGCAATTGAGCATCCTCTGACTTATGACTGCTTGGCTTCCTTCTCCTTGATCGCCTCTTTCTATGCTGCTGCAATTTTTGCTTCTGAGTTGTTTGAGAGGAGTTGTGCGGTTCATTATTTTGTTTCGGTGGTTGCTGAGGATTAGATGATGGTTTGTCTTTGCCTGAAGATCCCTGTTTTCCTCGCCTCCGCCTACGGCGTTGACGCTGCTGCTGCTGCTCTTTCTTCTGCTCGGTGCATCCATCATAAGTTGAAGAACTATTTAGTAGGACGGAGGGAACGAATGGGGCCGCATCGGCTCTCATCATCTCAATGAAGGAATGATGTTCATGTTGGTTAGTTGTCAGCGTGTTGGTGGTACAAACCAAGTGCAATAAGTCAGGAGCAAGAGCGAGAGCAAAGCGCTGTAACACGCGTAACAGTTTCGTTACAGCTCGCACAAACCAATTCACAAAACACCAATTCCATGCCAATGATGAAGCGGAGACAATAGGAACCTACTGCCTCTACAATCTTTCCTGAAGCCACCGACGTGTCTACTGCTGTATTATTATTATTTTGCTGAAAAGCCAAGACGAGGGGGGCTCGTCAACCACAGTAAACACATCCTGAGAAGAACAGACCCACCGCCACTTTAAACAATTATCATCCAGTACAATGTGCAATCCCAAAACTTTCGCCGCCGCCACCCCAACACGGAGGCCATCAATGCGTGCACAACAACAGAAACTTCAATCTGTCGTCCTAGACTCGGCCACCGCACTATTCGTGGTTCATTACCTCTACAACAATCCATCGTGGCTCAATCCGTGGAATATCCCCAATGCGCAACTTTGGATAGGCGGATTCATTCTCATTCGATGCGCTATTGTCTTTTACGATCATCTAGTCGTTGCAATGATTGAAAAACTCTTCAAATGCAAGGTCCTACCAACAAGAGAGCCAGGTGCTCCACCCGTTCGATATGTTAGTTTAGATTTACGGTCAGTTACCTACCTGTCTATCAATTCACTAAATGAATATGCCTTTGTTATGAGGCTTACTCATTATCTTTGGCATGGGGGACACCTTCAAATGGTGCCGTGGAGGATGGAAGAAATTTCAGTAGCGAATACCATCCTTGCGTTGGGAATCATGCTCGTATCAATGGATCTGTTGTATGCACCACTACATCACTTCTTGCATCTTCCGAGTATGTACCCCTTGATCCACAAGCATCATCATAGACAGCATTATCCCGTGAGAGGATATTTAGATGCAGGGAATGAGCATCCTATTGAACACATGATTGGAGTCGTATGCACTTGGTTTGCTGTATTGACAGCTGAAATGCTGCTACCCTCCTGTCAACTTTGGTTAACTGGGAATGCACACTCACCAGATTTGGTAACGAAAGGTGGAGGAGTACACGCCGTTACAGTTCTAATCTTCTTCAACCTACACGCCGCATTGGCAATGCTGAATCATAGTCCATACAATGTCAATTTTTCAATGCCTTTCATTGGCTCTTCGAACCTATTTGGCAAAGACAACAGATTGATCAAACTCATTGAGAGTGTTCCACTCGTTGGGAAACGCATGGCTAGGATTGCAACAGGACAATGGTTCATGTATTCAGTGGCACATCATGAAATGCATCACCGCAAGTTTAATTTCAACTACGGCCAGTATTGTATGTTGTACGACTTGATCATGGGAACGTTTATAGAGTATGAAGGACCAAAGTCAGCTTCGCAAATAGCTGCTGAGAGGAACAAGTTGAAAGATGGATAAGAAGTGATGAACAGTAAATGATGTATATAACAGAAGAGTTAAGTGTTAATTGAGTTTGGTTGGAAGTAAGTCTAGCTATCTAAGGGACTCAAGCACTCAAATCATTGGCATTGTCGAGTAGAGCTCTATCATGTTACATTTCGTATGGTATCGCCAATCAAGCGCTAAAGAAGGTCTGAGTCACTTTCGACATCGATTTTGCCTTGCCGAATCAAACCATGCTGGCTTTCCATCCGATCCGTTCTCCGCCCTGCTGTCGTGCGGTGGCGGCTGCTCTTCGTCTGCATCAACCTATCATTCATACCATATATACTGCATTGATAATAATATAACACAACAACAAAATGAAGCTCTACGCGGCAGCAGCATTAGTACTTCTATCACATGTGGCCGAGTCGTTTGTGCATCCGACCACCACAGTCTCAGTGACAAGCACCCTTTCATCTACAGCCGAGCCGCTTGTAGAGATAAACAATGATGCTGATGAACAAAAGAAACAGAAACGACAGCAATTAAAACAAGCATTGTTGGGTAAAATCGGCAGTCCATCGAGCAATAACTTTATATCTGACCCACTGCTGGTTGATCCCATGACGAAGGAGCCGCTAAGCTTGTCTTTGAAAGGACCAATTCTTGGCTCCAACGCTGGAGTTCGACTTACACTTAAATCTGCGTCAGATTCAGAACGAGTATTTGAAGGTCGATCAGATGCCTACATCAATCTATTGGAACCAATCAGTGATGACAAAGATGAGAAAACTTCGGTTTCTACCTCTCCAATTCTAGCTTCTCTTCTTACGCTGACTCCTCCTCCAGTACGATCATTGGTTGCCAACATTTCTTCAAACTCCGATTTAGAATATATCCCAATGAGAGATCTATTCACTGATCCATCTGTATCATTTGCCTACGAAAGGGGATGGAGACAGGGATTTGCTGCCGCCGGATTTCCTGGAGCAGACAAGGAATTTGATCTGGCTAAAGAGTATTTCGCTCCTGTAATTGACAAGAAAAGGAGTTCTGGTGAAGATAATGTGGTCGTGGATATGAGTTGTGCTACGGGACTGTTCACTAGACGTTTCACAACGAGTGGTGAATATGACAGAGTGATTGCATGCGACTATTCTGACTCAATGTTGACAGAAGCTCGTAGAAGGATTCGCGCTGACAGTGATATTGCTTCATCAAACACTCAGCTTGATCTTGTGAGGTGCGATGTAGCCAAAATTCCTTTCAAGAGCGACTCGATTGATGCATTTCACGCTGGCGCTGCGATGCATTGCTGGCCTGAGATTGAAGAATCATTGAAAGAGATTCATCGTGTGCTGGTTCCTGGGGGCCGTTACTTTGCAAGCACATTTCTTGGGACATACTTTCAGAACGTTGCCAACCTGGAAAAGACATCAAACGGAGGAAGCGACGTTGAGCCAAGTATGCAAGCTTTTCAATATTTCCCTACTGTGGAAGGACTCAGAGATTTGTTGCTGAATGCTGGATTTGATGACGATAAAGTCGATGTAGAAGTTATTGGGGCTGCATGCGTGATCATCCGTTGTGAAAAGTAATAGTAGAGATTGTTATTTAGACAATGTGTACAATTGTTTTAGCTTGCCATCACTCCACACACCCCATTGAAATTTATTTCGTCTTAAATGCCGCCCTTCCTGAAGTCTTCAGGTGTGGAATGCACATCACACAACCAATCCTGAATCTTCTCATTGGTTCTTTGTCCCGCTACGACCTCTCTCAACATTTCCAATAACTTAAATGTGACTGGGCCAGGCTCCGATTCACCGTGTGGGAACTTTACGCTAAACGACTCTTCGTCGTCTGCACTAGTCCCAATGCTTTGTACGGGCACAACTTCGGCAGCTGTTCCAGTGACGAATACTTCAACGGCACTATTCAAATCTTCAACGGAAACATCTCTCTCAGACACGGTTACTTCGATATCTTCTTTACCAACGCTTTTTGCCATGACTGGCTGCAACTCATCCTTGAACATTCTTGCCATCTCCAACACAGAATCACGGGTCACGCCAGGAAGGATTGTTCCTCTGCTCAAGCAGGGAGTTACAATTTCGCCGCTTTCAAGCACAAGGAAAATATTTGCAGCACTGAGCTCCTGCAGAATAGCCTGACGAAGGGGCGACAAAGGCGACGATGGCTTTGGATTGTGATATGTATCAAGTTCCAAGTAAAGATTATCGTGAAATCCATGTTCCTTTGCATCCCTGCGAGTCGAAATTGATTTAAATACAAAAAATCAGAGTAAGAACATCTGCACAGGCATCTTCTACTACACATCCACATCACTGAAGATATGATACTTACATCAATGGGCGCATGGTAACAGCATAGTTTCCGGAACACTTTATATTTCCCGTTCCACCTCTAGCCGCGCGACTTTTCCTAGTTTCAAGATGCAACTTGAGTCCTCCCATTGCCTTCCCTTGGAAATAACTCCCAGTTGGGCTCACAAAGAACACCAACGAAATCTGCGGAGAGGCATGAAGACCCAACTGCTGACCAGAACCAAGAAGCATAGGACGAACGTACAATTTGGCTCCACCTAGAGGAACGCCAGTGTCAGGATCAAGTTCTGGAGCGGGTGGACACATGTGCATATTATTTTGTAGTACCATTTGCAGACCACGCATGAACAGCTCGTACGAAGGAGGTGGCAAGCACATCGCATGTGCGCCCCTAGCAAAACGTGCGTAATTCATCTGAGGACGAAAGAGCAATGCCTTGCCGGTAGTAGGAGAGCGACGGCACGCCAAACCTTCCCATATTGTTGTTCCGTAGCTTTGTAAGAAAGAATATGACAAGTTAGTGTGCACAAAAGGTTCATAATCTCTTAGCTGATTGTTCCAAACTGACTCACTTTAGAGATGTGGTAGACGGAAAAAGTGGGAGAGGCGACTGTCCATAATGCTTCAATGATTTGTATTCGCCATCAGTGACATCGGTGAGGATACCGCCATCCGTTTTAGGATCATAGTGTTCAAGAGTCCAACCACTTTGTGGATCTGTTGTGAGGTGCACGTAATAATGCTGATCTGGCAGATTCAGATTCCATGGGAGTTTGGCGAATTCGACTCCTTCTTGCGGAGGAGGCACACCTTCGTCGGAATTGACGGCCGCTTTGAACTTGCTGACAACCATGATTTTTCTAGAGTGGAGTTTTGTTCTATGTTGTGCGATGCTGAAACTGACTGATCTACTACAGAGTGTCAAGGATATGATTATTATGAGCGTCACTATCATGCCTACGCACAGCCTACCGCGTACATACCGTCAGCTCAGGATAGAAAGATCGTGAGAAGCAGGGTCAGCTCGAATCTTCGGAAGCAATCTATCTACGCAAAAAAGTACGTGGGGTGATTTCATCAACGTCATAGCGAAAACAGCTTTTGGATTTGCAATTTGATGGCGAGAATGACACTCGGAAAGAAATGGCAGATGTCACTTTGACACAACACAAAGGCTCAACGATGGAATTGGTACAGAATCTTCGTCTTGATATTGATGGATCCAATCACCAAAATGAAAATCCGCCGGCAACCGGCAAAAGATCTTCATGCCAATTGTGCCGATGGCTTCCAAAGAATAATCATAAAGAAGAAGTAACCACCATCCACCATAGTATCGCGAAGTGTATTCATACTAATCAGGCGTTCAAAGAAAACTCAACCAAAGTAATAGCCGGAACACGATCATGTACCTCCACAAGTTTCACTACGCCACAGCGGCGGTGGCTGCGGTGCTGCTAAACACCGCCTCTCCAGCATTCTCATTCAGCTTCAGCCCGAGCCCATCTCTTAATCATCAGCTGGCACGGCCTCGAGCGGTGGCAAAGCAAACTCCGACGTATTCGCAGCGCAATGGTTCCTTTAAGAAGTCCTCTTCTTTGTTCATGTCTGACACTGCTGCCATCGAAGCTGATGACAAGGACCCACCACTCTTCGAGGGACTTCTGAAGGGCATCACTCGGGATTACAAGATGCGTTTGCCTCTCTACAAATCTGATATTACAGATGGCCTCAACACGCAATGCCTTGCGGCAATATGCTTTCTTTTCTTCGCATGTCTTTCTCCTGCGATTGGCTTTGGATCATTATTTGGAGCAGTTACCAACGGAGCGATTGGGACAATGGAGATGGTCTCGTCTACAGCCATGTGTGGCTTCATCTACGCCTTGACTTCTGCACAGCCACTGACAATCATTGGTTCAACAGGTCCTGTTTTGGCATTTGTGGCAACTTTGGTGCAATTAGCCGATAAGATGGGTCTTCCTTTTCTGCCACTCTACGCATGGACGGGAATTTGGACGAGTGCTATTTTGTTTTTAAGCTCCATTACATCTGCATCCAATCTTGTGAAATATTTAACACGGTTCACCGATGAGATCTTTAGCACTCTCATTTCGTTCATCTTCGTTGTCGAGGCGGTGCAGAACATTGGCAGAAGCTTCACAAATCCAGCCTCAACATTTACAAAAGGTCTAATGACTCTCATCGTTGCTGTGTCTACCTACGTCACTGCCAACACCCTTCGCGGTTTGCGTAATACTGTCTACTTTACACAAGGTGTGAGAAAGAACATATCCAATTTTGGTCCAACAATTGGTGTTCTTGCTGGAGTGCTTATAGCGAATTGGGCCAAGGTTTCGCAGGGGGCTGCTGCGACGCTCCCCTCTCTAGCCATTCCTCCAACCTTTGCTACCACATCTGGACGCCCTTGGCTTATCCCCATCATGGATCTACCAGTCTGGGCCAGATGGGGAGCTTTCCTTCCTGCACTCATGGCAACAGTTTTACTCTTTTTGGATCAAAACATTACGGTACGATTGGTGAACAACCCCCAATATAAGATGGAGAAGGGTCGCCGCAAGAATAACATGCTTGATGGCATGCACGCGGATTTGCTGGTGATCTCGATCTTGACCTTCATCACATCTATCATTGGACTGCCATGGCTTGTAGCTGCAACTGTGCGTAGCATTTCTCATGTGCGCGCCCTGTCTATTTTCGACTCTGCTGGAAAATTGAAGAGTACCATCGAGCAACGTATCACTGGAACTTCAATCCATGCTCTGATTGGCGCGTGTGTTCTATTTGACAAACCTCGTGCCATTTTGACTCAGATTCCAAAGTCAGTTCTTATGGGACTCTTCCTCTTCCTTGGAACATCGGCTCTACCTGGAAATGAAATGTGGGAGAGAATGAAGGAGCTATTCAAAGACTCAAAGATTGCTCCAAAGGAACGCTGGTCAAAAGTGCCAACAAAGGTCACAATGTTGTTCACAGCAATTCAAATGGGATGTCTTGGAGCAATGGTGTATGTGAAAGAGTCACCGATCGGAGTGTTATTCCCTGTCGTCATTGCAATGCTGGCACCGCTACGGTTCTGGTTGGAGAAGAGCGGTGTAGTAAAGAAGGAGTACATGGACATCCTTGATGAGGAGTAACTCTGATTTTTGCCATCGTTGGGGCGCTGCCTACCAGATTCACATTAATACGTCTATGATTAAATTCTTCCTATTTTCCTATTATATATAATATGTTACTATCATGATCGAAGATACAAACAATAATCCATGAGAGAGCACAGCGCGACTTCATTGTCTCTAAAAGTGTCTACGTCAAAGTCCTGAAAGCTTGGGTGTAGAGCCTACGTATAAAATCTCAAGTTCAACGTTTCTCGAAGGTGAAGAAATAAATATCTCCTTACGTATTAAGCGAAGCATCCAGAAAGCAGAGATAAACTGCAGATGAACCACGATAAGCCAAGAGCCCGATCTCTTGGTAACAACATATAAATACCCAGTTTTTGCAGAACGTCATTCCAACCATGACAGCTCTACGAGTCTTGATGGGGGAATACCCAGCCAGAATTTCTATCTTGAAGAGTGCTTGCGACAAGAAAGCATTCCTGCAAATACCAGAATGAACCTGCGACTCTTATATGGTAGTAAGACGTCAACAAGAGTTCATCTGACACACCGATCAAATCAGTTCCACTGTACAGACAGAGTGCCATACCCAGCTTTGCACCCGTGAGAGGAGACCAACGGGCTGAGCCTACAATTTGATCTTACCTCTCACGTTGAATGGTGCAAAGCCTTGTCTGCAGAGGAGAGCCACGAGATGAGTAATCATTCTGCGGCTATCCGATCTGGCGGTTTAAACAGTACCACTTTTCGAAACAAAGAGCACGAATAAGAAACCCCGTGAAAAACTAATGAAACCAACCTTAATCCAAAAGAATCCAAAGGGTCAAAGAAAAGCAACCCAACTCCAATTCAATATCCAAAGTAATCAAACCAGGGTGGGCGGGCGGGAAAAATTGAAGATTCCTACAGTTCGAAGAGGTGGAACTAGTGACCAGTGATAAGTCACCACCTCGATGTACGAAGGAAACTGCCAAGAAAAATTTGTGAGCACTGAATAGCAAACGTCGACATGTATTGCTCTTGCTTGATGAGGTGCGAGCTTTGCATCAAAACCCCACGAGCCAATGCACGAGTGAGGCCGGTCTACATGGACCGGCCTGAATGATTTTGTGCAAAGTTTGCAGAGACAGAGAGCGTGATGCCTTGTGGTCAGTTTGTGTGTCGCAACTCATCTGGCTCGGCGTCTTCGACGGTCATCATTTCTCGTCAGTGTGAACTCGATCTTTCAACCTCGGTATACACCATCTTAACTTGGATGTACGTGGCGGTGTAGAGCCTACGTATAAAATCTCAAGTTCAACGTTTCTCGAAGGTGAAGAAATAAATATCTCCTTACGTATTAAGCGAAGCATCCAGAAAGCAGAGATAAACTGCAGATGAACCACGATAAGCCAAGAGCCCGATCTCTTGGTAACAACATATAAATACCCAGTTTTTGCAGAACGTCATTCCAACCATGACAGCTCTACGAGTCTTGATGGGGGAATACCCAGCCAGAATTTCTATCTTGAAGAGTGCTTGCGACAAGAAAGCATTCCTGCAAATACCAGAATGAACCTGCGACTCTTATATGGTAGTAAGACGTCAACAAGAGTTCATCTGACACACCGATCAAATCAGTTCCACTGTACAGACAGAGTGCCATACCCAGCTTTGCACCCGTGAGAGGAGACCAACGGGCTGAGCCTACAATTTGATCTTACCTCTCACGTTGAATGGTGCAAAGCCTTGTCTGCAGAGGAGAGCCACGAGATGAGTAATCATTCTGCGGCTATCCGATCTGGCGGTTTAAACAGTACCACTTTTCGAAACAAAGAGCACGAATAAGAAACCCCCATCCTCCTAATTTCCGGCGACGGTGATTTGTCCCGGTGTGTGACTTGCTCCTGCGATGAATAGGCCCTGTTCTCTCCACGTACAGCGCTTGGCAACGCTGCCTCAACTAAGGGCGCAAGAGCTCGGCACAGAAAGGTAGTCCACCTTTACCTTGATGCTGGTGCTACAATGACAGAACGGGAGCCCATGGTGTGTGTTACGCTAGACTGAATAACAACACATTTGGACGCGTAACTGTCATTAGCAATGAGCTATGGAAACCATTCGTATGCTTGCGGCTGCAGCAAGTATTGGGAAAGTCTTGTGTTCATGTCGTCGGGTGAAGCGATGGTAGAAGTAGAAGTGATTAAGGTCCTTCTACCGTCCAGACTCCTCAGCATGATTCCAAACACGCTGAAGAGGTGTCGACATGCGCTCAGTATATCGGACCAAGTCCCAGACGATGGACTGGTCACAAATTTGTATAGGTATAGGTACATCGTGTGTTCGTGCATGCGTTGCTGAAGGGCTCTCAGTCTCAGTGCAGAGTGCAAAGAGAAAAAGAGACTCAACAGCATGCGGCATAACTTACATCTCTCTAACACCACAAGCTCGAAATGTTGTGCTGCAGAGGAACGGAGGTCGCTTTGTACACCACATCGAAAGATGTTAGTGTATTGAGCCTCGTTGAATGATCACAACGAGAACCCCTTTGTTGGAGATTGTGCCGACATCCCTGGCGTCAATCTACCACAATAAGACCCCCCCACAAAACTCCAAAGCGATGCCCACGCGAAGTACCAAATTATAAACATATGAAGCGTATTAATTGTATGTATAAAAGATGCAACCAGACGATGGTCGATTGGCATGGTGCTATCATGACCGCTCTCCCGTCCTCGTCAATCTAACAAAATAGGAGAAGCCAACTGTTCATAATGGCGACAGCGGTACCAAGGCCCCTCCTTCTTGTCCAGATGGGAGGATTTTCACAATTCCTGGCTGTTGTTCCAAAGTATGGATGGAGTTGCTGATAGTGCATCGTAGATGGGTTGGAACTCTAATCAAACAACTCCTGCACAAATCTCCGCGATAACTAATGGCTGAAGAATAGGAAGAATATCGACGTAGCCATTTGAAAGATGATGTAATCTGATTTCATTGGAGCGCCTCGAAGGGTCGGAACGAGTGGCCAGGTGAACGTCACACGACCCGATGTGGACTCCAAAGATCAGATGAATCGAAAAACCAAAATTCAACGCCACCGCGGTGTGGGGAAGACAAGAACCACTTGATTGCATTCCATAGAGAAGATAATGCGTCTTCTTTTAATCCACTAACATTGACACGATTGCCTGCGGTCTAATAATTCAAACCAGCCCCAACCCCCACCGACTAGTTGCCGAAGAACGGCACAGCCGTGAGATCGGAGGCCCAGGCTAAGAGCGATATGAGCAAGTGGAGACGAATAAAAATTGAAGATTCCTACAGTTCGAAGAGGTGGAACTAGTGACCAGTGATAAGTCACCACCTCGATGTACGAAGGAAACTGCCAAGAAAAATTTGTGAGCACTGAATAGCAAACGTCGACATGTATTGCTCTTGCTTGATGAGGTGCGAGCTTTGCATCAAAACCCCACGAGCCAATGCACGAGTGAGGCCGGTCTACATGGACCGGCCTGAATGATTTTGTGCAAAGTTTGCAGAGACAGAGAGCGTGATGCCTTGTGGTCAGTTTGTGTGTCGCAACTCATCTGGCTCGGCGTCTTCGACGGTCATCATTTCTCGTCAGTGTGAACTCGATCTTTCAACCTCGGTATACACCATCTTAACTTGGATGTACGTGGCGATATTCTTCTGCTAAACTGTCAATGTCAATCAATTCCTGCTCATAAAACTTGTTCGCAATGATAACGCAGTCCAACAGCGTTTGTGTCTCGCTGATGTTCTCTAATTCATCATCAAGCTGCTCCATCTTCTTCGCGTACATTAGTGCAGCTGCTTCAGTTTTTGGATTCTTTGAATCTATCTCACCACAAAGTTTTTTGACCAATCTCTCTCTTGGAGATAACTTCTTGTGCTTGGATGATTTTGCCTTGCTGGCGTTGTTTGATTTGTTTTCATTTTCACCTTCGTCGTAGTCATCTTCATCAGGCAGAGCAGTGTCTATATCAACAATGCGAACAGGCGGAGGCTGTAAATTGAACTTTTCAAAGACTGGCAAAGCAAGTGCCTCTCTTGCAGATAATCTCTTGTCAACATCCGGCTCCAATAAACAGCGAATGAGATTGACATACGGAGATTCTGGCAGCGAAGCCTTCTGTTCTTCTATGATACGAGCTGCATCCTTGTCTTTTTCTGCAGCCAACTCACCGATTAAGCTTTCCAATAATACAACACCAACACTCCACATATCAGATTTGAGACCATAGCTCTCTTTCTTGCATTCAGGAGCGACATACGTCGGTGTACCAACTTCTCCAGTGTGTGTTGAGCCTGGCGGGAGCACTGCATTCTGTCCATCCACGAATTTGGCAAGGCTAAAGTCAATCAATACAGGCTTGATATTATCCTCATCTCCCCTCTCTTCATCAGCCAAAGTTATCATGACATTGTCCGATTTTATATCTCTGTGTATAATATGATTATCATGCAAAAATGCGACCGCAGAGAGCAGCCCATGCGCAATATGCACACGTTGTTTACGCCCAGCAGCTCCAGGTGACACAATCCCCGTATTGATTGCTCGTTTCAAGTCTCCCATCCTAAACAGAGGCATCGCCATGCACAAATTACCATTGGTGCAATCTCCTTCTTCACCCGGCTCCATGACGTCGACCATCTCGACAATATTTGGATGGCTGTTTGATCCGCGCAGCAGGCGAAGGATGGATAACTCTCTTAGTGTGCCTAATTCTAACGTTTCATTGCTTTCATCACATTCAAATATTTTGAGAGCCATCTCTTCTCCAGCGTCATTATAGACACACACTACTGCTCCACTGTAAAAGAAAAGTGGATCACCGACAAGAAAAAGTGTTAGACACAAATTGTTTCATGAAACGCAACAGATCATATTTGAGAACGCACTAAGTCCCTTCCCCCAGCGCCTGGGCTCTATGGTATGTACTGAATGGCAACGTTCCAGACGCCATGATTTGATCGCACTATTATTGATTACAAGTCATGTTCCATCTCATTCAGAGAGAAACTGATCGTTATCTACTTATCGTTATGGTACAAAGGGCCATGGGCCGGAGGCGTTCCCCTTTTCGGAAGAAACACTCAAACTGACGCATAGTGCGGGCAAAGCCCCCGAGGATTGTGGAGTGCTAGTTTCCATACTAACTTGCGAAGTCAGTTTCGGGCCCCCCAACAATGACACATTTATCGTAACGGCATCTTTCCTGCACTCTCGTATCTTCTGTCATTCGCATTGTCACATCATCAATTCATCATTTTTTGCAAAATTTTGAAATCAACCCCGCTGCATAATAATAGAGCATTTTACTGGGAGGCAGGCGACACCGTGTTAACCAACAGCATAATTGAATATCAACATGAGCTCACTGGCTCCCCCATTGCCACCCCAAGCCCCGTCTTCGACGCGCAATCGTAGCTTTGATGAGGGCGAAAATAACGATAACCACCGCACTTCATCATCCCGCACCTCCAAGAGACATGGCCACAAGAGCAACCGCACTCGCAGCTCCAGTGACGGTGTGCGCATGATGGAGCAACGTCAGCAGCAGCAGCAGTGGGCATATGGTGGGTATCCTCCTGCGGGATATCAGCAGCAGGGACCGCCCCCACCAAGCCAGTTCACTTTCCCACCAACTGACGAATCTAACAACCGCAAGAAATCTTCCAGAAGGACCAATTCATATGACATGAATTCAAATCCAGCTCATCCACTCACCGGTAGTAATGGCTCTCCCACCGGCGGCTACGGATCCACCTCACCTCGGGGCAGATTCATGCCCAATGGATTGAGTCAAAGCATGCGCAGTATCAACAACGGTGGCGTCCCCCGTCCTCCCAACCCGGCACCACAACCAAGAGAATTCTCCGCCATGAATGAAATCACTTCCGTTATGGGACGTAGTCCTCGCCTCGGAAATGGCTTCCCACCAACCATGGGCGCACCTCCCGCCGGTCCCAATGGTCGAACTCACTTCCACAGGAGAACCATGAGTGATTCTATGGCGGGAAGGGGAGGGGGCAATGCTGTGCCTATGCCATTGCCTCCGTTGCCTCAAGGAATTCATCCATCCCATCCTTATGCTATCCAACATGCCCAGGCACGTGCTCGTGCGGATTCCTATGGATCTCAGCACTCGGGGCCTCGGAATAATGGACCATCACCCAGGGGGGTGTACATGGGAGAGGAACCTTTCGGGAGTGAATCTGATCCATTCTTGCAAAGTACCATGGGGGGTAAGAAGGGGTCACGTCCTAAAACTCACATGAGGCAGAATTCTGTGAACTTGTACATGAAACCGATCAAGGGGGAGAGACAACCACGTTCTTGTAAGGATGTCTTGTATGCTATTCTCTTTGTTCTTCAAATGGCAGCTGTTCTTGTGGTGGGTCTCAAGTTTGGACCAGAAGCACTTGTTGAAACGGAAGCGGAGCTAGGTCCATCGGAGGGAATGGCGGATGATGATGTTGCGTTGGAATCTGTGATCGACGGGTCGGTGGGAGCTCCCCAAGATGCCAAGGTTGTGCTTGCCTATTGGAATATTATGAAGATGGCCTGCACTTGTGGAGCATTTGCAATGATTATATCTGCCATGGCACTTGCTTTCATGATGGCAATGTCAAGACGTTTGGTGTATGTTGCCTTGGTACTTTCCATTGGAGTGTCATTTGCCTGGGGGACTATTGGAATCGGAATTAGCCCGAACAGCTTTGTGCCCGTGTCGGGAATCATTGCACTTATGCTCACCGTTGGTTACATGTTTGTGGTTTGGGATCGTATCCCCTTTGCTTCTGCCAATCTTACCACCGCGCTTACTGGTGTGAGGGATAACTTGGGATTAGTTGGAGTTGCCTTCTTCTTCCAATTTTTGGCATTGGTGGCCAGCATTTACTACAGTTTTACATTTGTGGGACTTCACGATGCGATGTACAATGGGCACTTGATGATCAGTGATAACATGAAGGTTGCAGTGGATGTACTTCTGTTTGTATCCTACTATTGGACGTACCAAGTGCTAAGGCACATCGTCATGGTCACAGTTGCGGGTACCATCGGAAGCTGGTGGTTCAAACAAGACTCTGCCCTCAATGAAACTTTTTTCCGCGCAACTGTTTGCAACTTTGGCTCCATCTGCTACGGAAGTTTGTATGTCGGCGTTGTTCAATTCCTTCGCCAAATCACCGAGGGGATGCGTCCCCATCATGACGAGTCTTCATTGATGTGCCTGTACGAATTCACTCTTTACTTCCAAGAACGTCTTGTGACGCTTGTGGACAATCTTGCGGATTCATTTACTCCCTGGGCGTTTACTTACATTGGACTCTATCATTACAGTTTGGGAGATTCTGGCCACAAGGTCAATGAATTGTTTGATAGGCGTGGTTGGTCTAGAATTGTAACCGATGATCTCATTCCCAGCGTCCTCACCATGGTCAGTCTTGTCATTGGAGGCCTCAGTGGATCTTTTGCAGTCATCTTGCAAGCTTTGGATGGTCAGGGGTTGACTAGTTTTGGTCACCCTGTCGCTACTTCATTCACAATTGGGTTTCTTGTTGGAATCGTTCTTTCGACAGTGTTGTTCAGCATCATTGAGAGCTCCGTGCAGGGAGTCATTGTTTGTTTCGCTGGAAGCCCCGTTGAATTCCAAAGAAACCATCCTGAGCTTAGCCACGAAATGCGTCATGCATGGAAGGAGGTGTGGCCAGGGTCACTTGATATCGGTACACCAACTATTGGTGTTGGGGTTGGTGTGCCAATGGGAATGTAATGATGACCTGTAGAAAATTAGGGGAGCTGCTATTGTACAATGCGCCTTGCAGCCATGTAGCGTACCCAAAGCGAGTGATTATGATAACTGTCACAGTAATATTATCTAATAGATCATGTTAAGAGGGGAACATAATTTACTATTTACCATGCTGCCTTTAGGTTGGATTTTATCGAGTTCGTGTTTCCTTTTACTGCTTGCACCTCATCTATCCAGTGCTGCATCTCTCGAGAGCACTTCTGGGCTGAACTTTACCAAGAACACAGCCTTATCCTTTCTTGGTGGCATGCCTGTTGTATTCGGCTTTGAGTACTCCCCATCTTCTAAATCTACACTGTGGGCTGTCACGCGAGCTGAAAATCCTGCACCGTCTAAAACTCCAGCAATGATCCCACTAACATACGCATCTGCACTAAGCTGGCCAAGGTCCTGAGGAACAGAAACAAAGGTTGAAGTTATGGGTTCATAATCGACAATCATGAACTCATCAGCGTGATCAATACTACGTTCTAAAGAGTCTGCTGCTTTCCCAAACAGTGATTTCCAAACAGAAGAGGAGACAAATTGTAGCATGGACATGAGACGTGTTTCTCTTTTTGTCTGTGAGTTGTTGTTGAGTGATCGCCGGACACAAACAAGAAGCAAAGCTCATTAATTACAACTGTTACATACACAAATTGAACAACATATTCCATTCAATGACGACGCACCTCCTTTGAGCGATATGCCACCAGTTCGAGAACCTTCAATCCAACACCATATCCTGCGCTTTCAAGCCGTCTCTCTAATTCTGATACGCTGGCAGCCCGTCCTTGGTGATATTGCACAAGTTCTGAATAAACATATGCAAAAGCACTCAGTGATACAGAAGTTGCGTCGGAAGAACCACCAACACTTTAATACGAATAGGCATTTGCAAAAAGACAAAAATGAGAGATAAGTTCAAATGAAACAATAATCTAAGACACTAATGAGTGTATTAAATAACACTTACCGCCCACCAGACCGACCGAGCGGCCGGTCCAATATATTCGTATTTGACTGCGCAGATCTACTCATGCTTGAAATGTTTTCTTCTTTTGTTAGTGGAAACAGCCTGTACTAGATATCGGCAGATACTTACTTAGGGCTGTTTGCTCATTTTTTGCCATTTTCATTTTGCCGCTACCTACGGAAGTACCTACGAAAGAATAACTACCTGTACGGAAACATAACTGGCGCGCACATCACACATCTTCACCCATCTTTGACCATGATCATGATTCATGATGTATTATCCATCCGATCATTCTACTCCCTACCATAGCAGAAGAGTGTGCGGACCAATACATGGCAAAATCACGCTGTTACCCCCACAATGAAGAGACAACGACCATCTAACTCTTCGCGACATGCATTGAGCAATCAACAAAGCTCCTCCAAGAAGATGAAGAAGGCCGCTTCCCCTAACCCATCACCTACAACTCCCAACGAGAAGAACAATCGGAACTGGAAACAATGGAAGCAGCAGCAAATCCATGATTACAACACCCATCAATTTCTTGATTCTTCGGCCACAGTCCACGCTGGTCTGTTTGGTGCGAGGAGGCTACCAGAAATCAAGTCATTGTGGCGACATGTAGTGCAAAATGAAGTTGTTAAACTAGAACACAACAAGCAACCAGATCAAACAACAACCAGAAAAGTGGGCGAGAGTGGAGGAGGAAAGATATCATCTCGTCATTTGCGGAGAAGAACGGGTAGTCACAAACGAAGACGGAGACATAGGTTTCCTAGAGGTGTTGAGGATGATGGCATGGATGTTGAATCGGATATTCCACTAGCATCAGATCAGCAGCTGCAACAGCAAAAAGTGAAAGACATATCACAAATGAAGCAAAAGTGTCGTCGGGCACGACGCAAACCGGCAATATTAAAGCAAGTGCACTCATACTGGTGGAACCAGCAGCAAAAACAACAAACAACTGGAAAGGACGAAGATCAAAACTCAGCCAAAACTAATCACAATTGGATACCAACCCATCTCTGGCACGCGAAGCGATTCCACATGTCTTCCCCTCCCATCTTCTCTTGGTCAGTACCTCTCCTTCATGCCAACAGAGGTTCCCGAGCATCATTGCGTTTGGCAACATCTCAAACAACACCAAAGTGCACAATACAAGATGCCACTTGGGAGATTGATGGATGTGCAATCGTACTACGTGCGAGCCAGATCAATAGTTCATCATCATCAGGAGAGCAGGCTATAAAGGTGCTGCAATCTATGCTGGGAAGGGTTACAGACATCAAACTGAGCGACGATTCTATAACTTCAGGACATCTTTCAGTTGAAGGGTTGATACACGAGATTGATTCCTTTCCCGCTGGTCTTGTGGGCCCAGGAATCTTCATGTGCAAACGCATAAACGATGATGCACCAAGCAGTGAAGTCTGCCTCCTGTCCATCTTTGTTCATCCAGCAATACGATTGAAGGTCATGACTATCCTAACTACTCTTGTTGAAAACCACCACAGTGACAGTGATATCAATCTTACAATCTCGACTGAACCTTATTCTCTTTTACGAGTAAGAGGAACTTCATCAACTGCAACTGTAGCAGATGTGCTTTCTTTCAATTGGATGGACATTTTACCACACGATGTGAATGTAAATGAGGTAGATCATGGGACTTTGCTCAACAGAAATGTGCAGGTTGCATCTTCTACCGATTGCACCCAAAGCTCAAATCAAGTCATTCTCAAAAGTCATCAACCGAATCGCCACCATAGTCATCTACCACAGAATGTAGCTTGTTCAGGGTGGGATATACTATGTCATCCTTCGGTTGGTAACGACCTATTTCAAATGCTTGTGCGCAAGGGTGGTTCATGTGCCATTGGAGTGGCAGAGGATGCCCGGGCACAACTGGAAGCTTCACCGCCACTGCCAATATTTCCTAGAGATTACCCTGACTCTGCAGAAGGCCAGTCATATTGGGAAGGAAGCTCAAACGATTGGACGTTGATTCGCAGCTGCATTGAAGGATCATGGGGAAGAAACAACAAGTTGCTCCGTCGCAGTCAAAGAGAAGGTTGCGACGAAAAGGTATCCACTGAAGAGCCAGAAACTTTGGAATTAGTCACAACTGCTGATGTATCTTCAAGAAAGACTCTTCGTATTCATTGGAGTTGCCTTGTTTCGCCTAAGAGTGTTCAATCTGTAATTGTCGTCAGAGGATCTTTTGGCGTTCCATTTCTTCAACTTCTACATGGTTGTGGCCGACTTTCTAGTAAGGTTGGTTCTGATAATATCGCCGGACAAACACGCAGACCACGTCGTCCAGTGCGTTCCTCAAATGTGGCCGTGCATGCCCCTCCTCTATCAAAAGGCGAAAAAGAGGGACATTCGAAGTTGTGCCAACAATTGAAAGCTTCATTATCATTGCCAGCTTTACTGCGCTGTGAAATATTTTTCGAGGGCAAAGGGTCACCTTCTGTAGGAGATTTCATCTACAGTTTCACTTCTAGAGATGATAGCAGTAACGATGACTCTTCGAAGAGTTCAGATAAGGAATCGCCCCTCGGTCTTGTGGTTGCTGGCGGCTTCTCTCCTACAAGAGGGAGAAGCTATGGGGTTGCCTTTGTCAGTGCTGCTATGTTCATAGACGCTTTAGATGGGACAGAACATGGGATGGTCAAGGACGAACAAATGTTCTTAGAAGTAGCTATAGCGAAGGGTTTATCTTCTCCTAGACATTTGAGGAGATGCGCATTACTATCACTGCTCTTGTAATGCTAATGCACCATAATACATTTAATTTTAAGTCAATTTGCATTGGCACTTTGGATTACTGAGAGCTGTCGCATCCTCTCAAACATTATAATTGATCCACATACTGCAGCATTAAGGCTCTCTGTTCCTTGTGCCATTGGTATATGTACAGTTGATATTAAACCTTGTCCCATTGCATTGCGAACTTCTTCTCTCAATCCTTCTCCTTCTTTACCCAGAATTATTGCCGCTCCTTTATCAAAATCAACATCATAGTGAGCTATCGATGATCGCCCATCTCCAGTGTCTTCCATTGTAGCAGCAAATACACGATTGCTTTCTATACCACAGTCGTCTAGCATGTCTAATGCCTTGGCTAGTGCACCAACTCGTCCATTCAGCTCTATCACAGGCACACGAAATGAAGCGCCCATCGCGGATCTTACAGCTTTGGGATTCCATACATCACAGCTATCTGGTAATAAAACCAATGCCGAGACATGCGATGCAGCACAACTTCTTAAAATTGTGCCTACATTTCCTGGGTCCTGTAGTCCATCGAGGATGACATAGAATGGTGGCTTGCTGCTTCCATTTGCAGTTTTGGCAACAATTGACTCGTCAAGAGATTTAGGAATTTCCATCAGAGCTACAATTCCTTGAGTACTTACTGTGCCTGAACATGCAGCGAGTACTTGATCTGTCCCAATGTTGATGGTCACTGGATCTATTGTATCTTCTGTATTGCTTCCACTGGCAAATGCTTCTTTACTTTGTCTCGACTCCATCTCGACGACATTGAGCCAGTGCTCCAATTGTTGCTGATATTCGTTGTTACTTTGGCCATTTAATATTGACTCAGAAACAATAATTCTTTTGACCAATCTGCGAGACTGTTCATCTGATAAGATATCAGTTACTAATCGCACTCCTTCGGCTATTGTGAAACCACTCTCATTTCTTTTCGACTTATTCTTGTGAATAGATTTGAACAGCTTCACGGTCTTCGAACTTTGATGATTTGTAATCATTTCCCATGACATATGCGATGACGTAGACAGTGATGCAGTAGATATTGAATGCATGCGTCTATGATGAAGTAGTAATGGTGATGTCACAAAGCCGATGGTAGTACTGGTGGCCTGCACTCGGAAATTGCGTAGGAGCAGCAGCATCATAATGGTGATAAATGTCATTGTGGAACCAACGACGCAAAGGCTGATGCTGCTGGGTTCGATTGCTATTGGATGTTGACTACCTATCCTCTGCCCGTGGATGTGGTGCGGTGGTGCTTGATGGAGTTTGGAGTTGATGCGACAATGATGGGGAATGGATGGGCCCGCCAAAAGAAAGGCCGCGCCAAAAAGAGTACGGATCCCTAACCTCCCTCTCTCTCTAGACGATGATGCCCTCGAGTTGACTATCGTCCCCGTCCACACCACAACATCATAAGTAGACATGTGGAGGATCATCATTCTAGCGGTTGCTTCTTCAATAACTGCTGTTTCTGGATGGAGCACTGAAGTTAATAGAAGAGAAGCCATCTCCAAAGGTTTTCTGTACGGAGGTGGGATAGCATCAGCTCTCTCTCTACCACAGAACGCTATCGCATCGGAATCACAATCTACACCTTCTACACCTACCTCCCTTCTAAGCGAATGGAATCCTCTTGAGTACAAAAACTTCCCTCTGGCAGGTCGGTCAGTTTTTCCTCCACCGTTCTTACCACCTATCAGGAACAGAGCGACCTATAGGTATTCTCTGGGCAGAGATACCTGGGCATTAGAGCAGCTACTTGCTTTTGCAAATGTTACAGCCACAATTCGCACGAATGTCGTCAAACTAAACGGTGGAGGACTGTGGGTTTGTGGTCCACTTTGGCCGACAGAAGAATACTGCAAGCTACTAGACGAGCTAGGGGAAGTGTCTGATGTTGTCTTGCCCGTAAATGCATTAGAACACAAGGCCGCCATGAAACAATTTGTAAAGAAATATCCGATGGCGAAAGTTTGGATTGCTCCAGGACAATATGGTCCATTTGGAGAGTGCGGAGCTATCAAAGCCGGCATGAGCGCTGACCAAATAGAGAAAGTCGCGCATGCTGCGTCTAAGACAATGGGTTATCGTGTAGACGGGATTCTTCCTATTGGATCTCTATCAAAGGATTCAGCAGACAATGTCATGCCAAAGAATCTGCTTCCATCTTGGATAAATGATGATGAATTCAGCGTTGAAACTCTCTACGTGGAACTGCCTGAAAATGCTGGACCAGTCTCAGAGAGTGCGTTCCACCACAAAGCATCGAATACACTTTTCGTCACTGACGCTGTTGTATGCGTCCCTTCATCAGCAGACTTTCCTATTCAGCCAATCTTTCAAACATACTTTGATGCGACAGATTTGGCAGATCCGACATTTTGGCCAAGGACTGTGCTGCAGGCAGTATTTCTACCCCTAAGGGCTGAATCTGATAGTTCAGGGTCACAATATTATCCAGGATATGAGGCACTTGCAAACCGGTTAGTTAGAGCTCCTATATTACGAGCGTTTGCAGACGCAAGGTCTCCTAACGAGGTCTCATCTTGGGTTCACAATATTGTGGAAAACGACAAGTTTGATAGGATCATCACTGCTCATTTTGCTTCACCAATCACTGCATCACCGAGCCTTTTTGCTAACGCCTTTGAACACTTATCGCAAAATGCCACCTCGGAGTCCTTGACTTCTGCTTTGCCACCAATAACGTGCCAAGACTGGTCAACACTGGATTCGTTAAATAGTTTTATTGGCGACAACAAATTAGGAGCACCCGTAGTCTACAATTACAAGGCTGGATGTAAAGATATAAATGAGTAACCTAAGTATAAGATGATAGGCATTCCCCTACAAAAATATTCAACTCAGTTTCAAACCCCGCCGTCTTACAGTACAAGAATACCACTTTAACCCTTCTTCTTCATAGATCGCAATCTTCGGAGGAGTTGATTCTTCCTCTGTGTAATCTTCACATTATCGGAATCAACAACAGTGTACTGTGGTGCGTTTGTATCGTCGATGTTGGGAAAGACAAAGCCACCTTGCCTAAGCGCATCAACAAGTGATAGATCTGGATCATTAATCTTGGCTTCCACAGCTGCATCCATACGCGGGTCACTTTTTCGGCCACTCTTGATGATTGACTTTGGACCTTTCGCCGCGGGCTGCTTGGTATTATCATCTCTTTTATCAACATCACTCGTGGTCGCACTTCCAAGGGCACTGTTATTGGATAATTGTCCAGGATTGGATGAGTGCACAAGGTCTAAAAATAACTGGTTGGCATTGCTGTTATCAATTCCAGTAAAACTGTTCGGTCGGATTGGCGGAAGATTGGGTACGGCGCTTGCCACTGGATTTGGAAGAGCACTTGACTGGCCTGACTGCATCAGTTGAGACAGCAAGCCCAGCGCCCGCCCTTCAAGCGGATTGCCAGAATTATTGTTGTCCGAAGTAGGATTATTTTGGGGCTCTACATGGTTTAGAGCAGAACTAAACACGAGTGAAGAGGAGGATGTTGAAGATGGTTTCTCTAGTCGTTCCTGGTCTTCTTTTGTCATCCTTTCAGAAAGCCATTGATCAAATTCAATATCGAGACAACCTCCAATATCTGATGGTATCTTGTCCCCTATATTCAAGACAACATAAAAAGAGAAGTTTAGCGAAAGGTTCATATTTGCATGATCTATTGCAAGCTATTTACAACACGAAGTATACTCACATGGAAGACAATAACGGAGTAGATTAGCCAAAACCTTCATCTTTGTTCCCGAATGCACGACCACCCTATCTTGAACATCTTGCGGCAGGGAAGCCATGAAAACAGGATGAATGATACTAAAAAACCTGTTAGGATGTACAATATGAGTTGCCTTCCAAGATATTGGCAGTGAATACCTGCACGAGTCAGCTATAGTGTTCCAAAGAGAGTGATCAAACTGATCCAACCTCGCTTCTTGTGGGTAAATCACGAGGACAACCCCGGTCTCGAGAATTTTAGGATTCTCCACGGCTACATGTGCCATATACCAAAACACACGTTGCATTGACTCTTGAGAGTAGCCAATAGATGGCTCGTGGCTGCTCCAATCGAGGTAAAGAACTGCTCGACCTGCAGTGTCAGTATCTGCTAAGAGTTGCACATACCCACGAGATAGAGCCAACGAGTCATCTTTTAGCGCCCCCTTCAACGTGAGGGGGAGAACAAATTTATCTGGGCCGAATAATTTGAAGCGGTCGCTCCAGTATCGAACTAGTCTCTTGGCAGCAAGCTGTGAGATGGGAAGAAGACATTTTGATGTGTGGAGTGAAGTGGGGTAATATTAGTAGGTGATTTCAAAAAATAATACCAAAACACATGTGCACATCACGTCTTACCGATGCATCAAATTTTTCGGCCCATAAAAATTGAAGGACATGATCATCATCAAATATTTCAGGCTTCAAGCCCTGTGCATGAGCTAAGGCTGCCTTTTCTGCGATAGGAATTTTCGAGAGCTCATTCTGCAACGCAGTGAGAGATCCCGGGATGTCTGGATTGGATACTTCTGCGGCCGGTTTACCACATAGATCAGCATCGACAGCGGGATCATCTGATGCTGCAGGCACTGGCGCCTGTTGAAAGCCCCACATTGTTCTTTTGGGCCTGCTTCGTGTTTGCCGTGGAGCCACGAAAGATTTTAACAGAATTATGTTGGGGCAGTAGGGAGTTGAGTCGGCCTCTTTAAAACCAGACGCTCTCTATGATGCGTCTATTGATACGTCTTCAGTGAACCCCTTCTGTTCAAAGGAAACGGATCCTATTATTGTTGATAGGCCTGTTGCTCGGAGTATTGATGTAGGCGTAATTATTTTAGGCCTATTTTTGGTGGTTGGGGTCATCAGGTAGTGACTCTGGCGTCTGGGGCGGGTAGGTGGGGGCAGCGAGATGGGCCTACTGACTTGGAGGGAGCTAGCGGTACTCTAAAAATATTTATATCTAGTTCCTACGTTAGTACAAGGGAGTTCGCAAGGTCCGGCTGGCATCTGGCACCCACGCTGGTCAAGTTCTGGAAGTTGTACATAGAGTGAAATGCTAGTATGTGGAGCTTATCTACTTACCTACATAAGACCGTGTTGATTTTTTGGCGCCGCCGCCACCGCACTACACGCCTAAAAACAACACCGAAACCGACACCAACGCATCCACCAAGAGTAATAATAAGCACGCCAGCTTTGTGTTGTGTTGTAAGAAGTCGTTGTTACTTCAGTAGGTCGGCATCTAGAATTTCGTAGACGGTAACCCAAATCAAGATTATTTTCATAAAAGAAGAACGCAACAATATGATATCCACGCAACAATTTGTATGCTGCTGCTTCATTTTATTACTGCACACATCTTGTGCGTTCCAGCAGCTGCATCAGCAGCCGCTATCGCGACGGCTTCATGCTACTCGTCTTCAAGAAATGAAAAGACCTATTCTAGATCGCCTGGCAACGTTTGTGTTCAAGCTGGAAAATGATCGTGTCGAGTCAGCAAGTGTCCTTGATGAGAAAGGTCGCAATGGAGAGCCAATGGAATGGGCAGAAGAAAACTCATTTGCTAATAAATTTTCAACTGTTGTTGCGAGTAACGATATCGGATACAGATTTAAACAGTCAGTTGCTGATCTGGTAGCCGGTGACTATGATGAAGCATCAACAAAAGAATCAATCGAAGACTTCATCTCTTCAACGCCGGTAGCAATGTATAGTTTTACTACCTGTCCATTCTGCCGAAAGGCGAAAGACCTTCTTGAAGAACAAAATATTCCATACAGTGCAATTGAACTTGACTTGCTTGATGGTAACAAAGGAAATGAAATCAGGGCGGAACTGGGTAAAATTACGAGAAGAACGTCAGTACCTAGTATTTTTATTGACGGCACGTACATTGGGGGCTGCAATGATGGCAATCCAGGGTTGCTCCCCCTCGCAAGAGATGCAGAAAGATTCAATTCAATGTTAAAAAAGGCTGGAGCAATTTAAGTTCATGGCTGTTCATTAAATAATTAGTGGCACTTAGTGATTATTTGGTTTTGCGTTTCTTCTTTTTCCGACGAGGTTCAGGTGCTTCTTCTTGATTGTTTGCAGCCTCAATTTCCTCTGCAAGCATTTTCTCATACTCATCTGCGTCGGCGTATAACGACTCAGACTTCGATTTCTTCTTCTTCTTTTTATCAGTATGTTCATGTGCTTGTGCATCTGAATCGTCGTCGGAGAAATCTTCGCCATCTCCTAACATCATAGGGAAATTGCCATCGTCGTCATCATCGTCAAAGCTGTCGTCATCATTATTCACGCCTCCTTCAAAATCTTCTTCATCACTGCTTGGTGCATCCATAAACGCATCTTCATTATCAGCTGCACCAACAAAGTCACCTTCTTTGTCATCATCGCCCCCCTGATTATCATCGTCGGAGTCGTCATCAAAGTCACTCCAATCATCCATGTCCGGATCTTCGTCGTCTAAGTTGGCTTTGCCATTTCCAGAATTCTCCATCAGTTTTTCAGCGAGCTCATTTACAAATGCTTCTTCCTCTGAATCTGTGTTGGCATCAAAATCAACATCCACATCGGCCTCAGCAGCATTCAACGCTTCATCTTCAAGATCAGACTCGTCTTTATCCTGCTCTCCACTTCCGCGAACAATACCCTTAATTTCATCTCTTTTTGCACGTTCAACGAAGAATTGATGAAAGAATTGCTCTTCATCGGCTATGTCAGTTGCTGTGAGGTAACTAGGGTCATTCATGGGTAATGCTGCCATGGCACTCAATCCACTCTTTCTTGCAGCAATACCGCCCTTCGATTGCTTGGCCTGTTTATCCAGAGATTTTGGATTCCTAAATGCAAACTTATCAAGGAACGGCGTTAATGAAAAGTCTTTCAATGGGTCTCCTTTGAACGAAATCTTTCCGCTACTATCCGCTGTGAACTTTGAGACCGAAGGATGAAAATGATGCGCAAGAAGAGAAAGTTCCCACAAGTTCTTTTCCAATTGTACCTTGCCAGGAAAAGCCACACTCGGCTCTCTCTTTGATGGATCAAATATCAATTCAGAGACTGTAGCTTCGACTTCATTGTTGACTTCAGGGCGACATTTGATGATTTCTGACAGTAGAAACAATACTCCACAAACGATTGATGAGGGCAAGTGCAATGCGCTGTGGATAAGCCTCTTCAAGACTGCACAAATACGCTCGGACTTCGTATCGTACTTCAGTGCCTTGTATAAAAGGTTAAAGAACAATGTCAACTGACGACCAGAAAACATATCTCCGTCGGCCACCTTGGAATAAAGGGCGCGATAGAACCTATCTTTCCTTGCTGTAACGCTTTCATCATTCTGAGGAACGGCTCCTGTATCTCCTGAGCCAACAGCCAGCTGAAAAAGCAACATGAGTGCTTGAGTAGCAGCAGCTGGAGGCGCTGTATGAGCAATTCTGTACAGTGCATCGATGTGCTCTTCCATGGTTGCATCCGCCTTTGGCAAGTAAGGATGAGCCCGATTGACACCAGTAAGTAGAGCACTGAGAAGACGACCTGCTCCATCAGTTGCTGATTGTTTGCTGTCTTTCTTCTTACCTGACGCATTCTTTTTGACAGTCATTTCAAATAGATGAAAGTATGTACTGATAAGAGAAGCAGGTAGCGATTTTGGTGCTTCTCTCTTTTTGCCATCTGTTGCAGCATCGACATCATCGGCTTCGTCGCGGGAAAGCTGTAGCTGATTCAGGAAAATAACGCAATTGTAGAGAGCCTTTGGAGACAGATGAGGTCTGTGTGCCAGCTGTTGAACCTAAGAAATGTCGAAGTGGAGACCAGAGTACAATGTTACAGTGATGCTCTGAAGAAGGGCCGAATCAGAACGAATGTGCTCACAAACTTACCTCTCTAGCAACAATGCTGGTCATTGCTGGATGTTCCTCCAAGATCAACCTCAGCTGATGACCAGCTGCGCTTGCAATTTTTCGCCCAGGATCACCAATTTTGTTCACAATCATTGGCAAAATGATCTCTTCACCCTCTGGAATATCCTTCAAGAGAAAAGATGCCGTTACGATTGCATTCTTCTTCGACGGTTCGTCCTCTCCCGATAGCGTCCTTCCTAGGTATCTTGTCAAGAAAGATGCATATCGTTGTTTTATCATTTCTTCGTATCGCCACAGAAGAAGCACACGAGGGCTGAGCGTCCTCTTTCCTTCATAAAGATAAAGAGGACGCGCTTCTAGAGATAACAATTTGCGATGCTTGGGCAGGAGTGTGTTGGCGAATAGGTCAGATAGTGCCTCTGATGCCATTTGTCCCACTCTAGCATTTGGAATAGATCCAAGTTCACCATGTCTTGTATCGACTCCGCATCCTGCCAAATCCAAGAGCATATCCAAAGCGTAGAGTTTGTGTACACTATCCATGCCTACAACGACTGACATGGCAGCAATTCGATCTTTAAGAGTACCTCTCTTCATTGTGCTCTCCACCCATTTTTCATCCTTATCAGAGCTAGCAGCACCATTCTTCCGAGCGAGTGCTACCTCGTGACCGTAAATTTCATCTCCAAGCGCACGGTACTTGGATACAATCTGACGGGTGTTTTTGTTTGCATTGCCCGATTGCTTCTGCTGTTGATTCACACTTGCGATAGTTTCATCTCTTCCTGGAGTATTCCTGCCGCAATCATACCATGTAGGTGTCTCCTCAGTAAATTGCACAAGAAGTGTACTGTGAGCTTTGTAGCTCAAATTGGGCATAACATCATTACCTCTTTCATTTTGTGTGCTTTTATTGTGATGGTTGCCATTATTCGTTTCTTTGATACCTCCATTCCTATTTCCTCGGCGTCTACGCTCTTTTGTTTGAGGACCCATTGCGACAACTTCGAGCTACTGAAGCGTTATTCTTTTGTTTATGACAGTTGGTAGATGAAGTCTATGCAGCCCAGCAACATGTTATGCCATCGTGAGATCTATTTGTTCTTTTTTTTTTTTTCAATGGAAGAGGAGGATTATTTTTTGACGGCGGACGGACTTGAACTTTCCTCTCAGATCGCTTTTCCCCGACTCCCTCGTGACTGAAGCTGTCCCGAGAAACATCCAAGCTGCATCCTTGTACGAGATAGGGCGTATGTTGTTTTGTAGTAAGATACAGTGTAGTCTGATGTTTGTCTCAACCTCTGTAGCATTCGTTCCTGCTGTACTACATTTTGATGTTAGAAGTTTCTAGACATATCTAATTTACTATTATTACAAGATTATTTGACAACTTACTCTTCCAAGAATTCATTCTCTGTGCTGTCAGGTCGACCGTCGTCTTCGCCCCACGCCATCAACCCATCAATTAAGCTTTGCATTGACGTGCTGCTACTCATGCTTCTGGCATCTTCACTGCTGCTTCTAGCACCTTCACTGCAATTATCGTTTGATTCTTGCGCTTCGTCACAAATAATCTGCGACTCATTTGTTTCACTTTCGCATGCACGGGATGACTGTTCGGAGTCTTCATTCTCGGATTTAACACTATCACCGCATGCTTCAGACGAGTCTTCATGAATAGTACCTTGACGGTACGCGAAGTAGTCGTAATCAACATTCAAATCTGACGGAGTAACATCATACGTATCTCCTTCTTGAACGATTTCTTCTTCTCTGGTACTTGACAGGCTTCCTTTTGAAACAAGCAAGCCAGAATGTGACGATGGGGCAGACTCGAAAGAATTGTCTGCGTTTCTTGCAGTTGGATATTCCAGAGCCTCACTAGAATCGCCAGATTCTGCCAAGTTCCAATCATATTGGTCAGAGATAACGGATAAATGTTCGCTTTGGGAGGCGCTAGTATCCAGATTCATCAAAGCATCGAACCCAACCGTAGTTAAAGGTTTGTATTCAGAATCGATGAGACCGTCGCGCAAGCTAAGCCAAGCATCGGAAGCTGTCTTGCAAGCTTCTTTCTGAGACTTTGCGAATTGGATGCATGATTGGAGAAGCTCTTTCCTTCTGTGAACATTCCAGCACTTCACATCATGTGCAAGTGACACAGACGCACGTTTTAGAGACAAATTAGCTTCGTACTCGACTACGGTTGCATGGATTGCATGGCTCTGGGTAGCGAAAGCATTTGTCTGAGATGACTGGACCTCTTCTTTCGATGACGAGCTATCGCAAGACTCATATGCACCTTTAGCCTTTTCTGCCGCAGCGAATGCGGCTGTCTTGGCTCTTGTAGAAGTGCGTGATGCTTTCAAAGCATCACGAACCTCCGCTGTGCTTGAAACAGCTGATGCAGCGAGAGATGACTGCCACGACAGATCTAGGGTAATATAAGATATGAGCGGAGTTTCGACAATATTCAGCAACTGCAATATTTTAAAGAAACACTCACCATTTGAAAGATTCTTGCAGCTAGTCTCTGAATTGCCACTTGCAGTGGAAATTTCTGCAACTCCAGCGACCAAAGCACGCTGACTTATAACGTCACCACTGCTACCACACCATGAATCAATACCTCTCAACAGACTTGCGTTAAAAGCATTCCTTTCATGCTGGGCTTTTTGGACGTTTACACTTGCATCGTGCATTTTACCGATAGTGTGGTCAACCGACTTTAATACTTCTCGAACTTTGTCGATGTCAGTTTCAACGTTCATTGTGCCAATAGTGGAGAGCTTATCACCCACATCCTTATCAGTTGCCATTCTGTAGATAAACTGGCGAGAGTCCTCTATAGCGCAAGTGCCTCCAGTATTGAGCACGCTAGTTCCAGCATTGAGAACGCTCTGCTCATCAGAGAGACCAGGGAGTGGTAGAAGATCATATCCCATGTCCTCTTCATTATTCAGTTCACTTTCAATCTTAACCACCCCAGTTTCGAAACATGCCACATTCTCAGGCGAACCCCAACCTTCTTGTTTCGTACGTGATCCTGAATTGTTAGTTGTATCAACATTATCCTCTTCGTCCCAACTGTTCTTTGCATTATTGAACTTGGGCAGTGATGCGTGCTGTATTTTGGCACTTGTTGATTCATATCCAGTCGTTTCTAATATACCATGAAATTGAAGAGCCATGGCAACTTGCGCCGCGGCGCGTAACCATGGAGTATCATCATCGTCGTGAAAGACAGCGAAAGACGAAGCTCTTTTCCGTACAAGCGCATTGTAGATGGTAGAAGCAGATGATAGCTTGCCTTCTGGCGATACAGAGTCTTGCTTCATCTTCTTTTCCTTCTTATGTAGTTTGAAGTGTTCCTGTAATACCTGTTTTGCCGACTCAAGTCCCGTTTGACTTGCTTGTAGAATGGCATTGAGTGGAAACGAGGTGGCAAACGCTTCGTTTTCTGATAGATAGTTCAGATAGCGTTCTATTGCGTGTGCCACTTCTACTGGTATATCGTTCCCAACAGCACTAGTTGGACCGCTATGATGCTGGTTTTCTGGAGACGTAGTCGATGGACAATCACCCGAAACATAACTCCCCCATAATGACTTGGCAACTGAAGTGATCAGTCCTACGCTAGATTTAGCCGCAGACACCGCTTTTTCACCTACTTCTTTTTGTATCCCTTGACTCCCAGAAGAGCTGGGCACAAATGATGCTCTCTTTGTCGGAAAGGGAGGTAGAATACGTCCACATAAATGTCCATGTCCAGGTCGCTTGTGTGACATCAGTATGTGGTTGAGCCACTCAAAATCTGCAAAAGAACGGCGCGCAACTATTGATTGTTTGGAAGAGTCCCCATTCCTCTGAAATCTCAAAATAAAACCGCCTTCAGTTGTTGAAGAAAATGGCTCGATCGAGATTCTACCTCTACTCTGACACAAAGTCGACAGTGCAGTGTCTCGAACTGACGGAAGAAGCCAGTGATCTAAATCTAACTCAGGCAGTGGAAGTGGACAGTACGGCCAGCCTTGAATGCAGTCACGGCTGCTACTTAGCCCCCTTTCTCGTTCCACTTGCATCAAAGCTTCAATAGATATTGGAGCCGGCGGGCCTGGAGGAGGATTATCAACAACCACCACGACTTCATTAGGATTTATAATGCCACTTCGACCTAAAGCACTACCACCACCGCCGCCGCCGTGTTTATGACGCATCATCTGCTGGAGATGTCTCGAAGCAAAGCGTCGCTGGGACTCTTGTTCATGCACTAGTGCAAGCAGCCGACAAAGTATCATCCAACCTTCAATTCCTATCCGAGTACCAGCGGTAGCTCCATCCGCCTTGTATTTTGGATCACAGCAAATCACAGTATTCCAAATTTCATCAACTGTTGGTGACGATAAGCAATCATCTCTGTCTACTTGACATGCAATTGCTCCATCTCTTCTCCTCACGACTGGGCAATGCAAATATAAAAAGTTTCGTATACACTCGGGCCCAATACACGATTGACAATCCGTATCTAACAGTGCAAACATACGAGTGCAGAATTCGTATTGTTGTCTGTTAAAAATAATTTGATATTGGTCCACATGTTGTTGTTGGTTTGCAAAGGGTGATAAATTTTGATTTTGTAGAGCAACAGTTATTGAGTACATTGGCCATGATGTCGATGAAGCTTCTGTTTTTTGTAGATCGTAATGTCTAGATGGAGAATGAGAATGATGATTGTTGTGAACTGCTGAAGGATTTATAATCCGTCTTAGGGATCCTCGATGCACGACAGATAGTGCTCCAGTAGTGGCAGCTGATGGCGAAGATACTGCTTCAGAAGATAGATTTGATTCCTCTCGTGTTGTCATGTTGCTTTGACTCGTAATGATTGTATTTGTGAATTCTTGATGAAACATTGGAAGAGAATTAGATATCATTTGCTTCCTCGGTGTTACTGGAGGCAACGCCGCTGTTGCCGAATCGACCCCGTTTCCGTCATCGACATGATCACTCTCACCACCATCCGCTTGATCATTGATATCTGTTGAAAAATCGAATGGAAAATCAGTAGCGCCGTCATGAATGAGTTCAGTATCTGATGCTCCAATGGCAACTTGATTGTCAGAGAGTGCTGCTGAAGGCGCAGTGGATTCCGATGAGGCGGAATCCGAATCAGAAGAAGAGTACGATGATGAACTACTGTCCCAATCCATTTCTTGATATTTTGGTATTTAAATTGTTTTACAAAGCCCGGAAATCTTCCTCAGTGAAAAGGCATGCCTAGTGCACCAATTGATAGCTTGGTATTCATAGATAAAGACTCAACTGAGCTCCCTATGGGGCGTTTGCCATCATGGAGGTTCGCTACAGAACAAAAAGTTCGTAGATTGACGTTCGTTTGATTGCAAGAAGAACTTCTTTCCGATAAGACACGTGTCGCAGTGAATGTGTCTATCTGCCCTCTTCTCTTTTCCCTCTCCCATTCTCTTCACATGTTGAGCATGATATGCTGGCCGCAGATAGATAACGTGATGGCCGCTAGCTATGGATGGAGCAGCCTCAGTAGTTTAGGTGAATAGAAGTGAGAAGTGCATAGGTGGTGTAGGAGGTGAAAATCGGTTCCATGCCAAGCACCAGAAAAATACTCCTCGATGCAATTGCATCATTAGATGCCGCCGCAACTCCAGATGTTTGTGCCGATGCACTTGATGGGATTTTTACCTCTTGCTCTTCGTCAGAGCCTTGTGAAGATGAAAGTTGCGACGGAGGTGTAACCCCTCTCATGATTGCTTGCGATAAATCAATCACTTCGGCACTGGAATACCTACGGCAACAAATTCAAAATCAAGCTACGAAAGATGTTTCAGTGTGGGGTCGAGTAACAGACAAATCATCCGAAAGTGGAAATTGTGCTCTTCATCATGCGCTGGCTGCAAACTTTCAAACTGGTCTTGATGTATTAGAATATTATGCGTTCAACGCAAAGCTCCTCTCACCTGATGAAAACAATTTCCAAAGATACATGGCATTACTAGAGCAACCAAACGAAAATGGGGATACTCCAATCATGATGGCTTGTGTCTACGGACATTCCGGTATATTGCGGCACATTTTGAAACGCAGCTATCACCTGGCTTCAACTGCAAACAGTAACCCTGATACTGAAACAATTGCGAAAAATACATGGCAATCTTTACATGAGTTGTTCGAGAAGCGAAATAAAGAAGGATGCTCTGCATTGAATTTAGCATGTGGGCATGGCCACGTTGATATTGTACGGCTCTTGATACATGGACATTCTGTTAGTGACACAATGGAATTGAACATCTCATTACCTGATGACACAAGTGAAATAGAGGCAAGTAAAGGAGATGCCGTTCATAAATTGATGCCTTTGGTAACGGTCACCTACAAGGATGTACTTCGCTGTCAATCAACAATAGACAACCTTGAAGTCGGTCTGAAGATGATGAAACAAAAGAATGTCGCTATGACGAAACAAGAAGAGTTCCATCAGCAACACAAAAAACTCTTGGATTGTCTTGGAATATTGAACGCTGAATTGGGTAGGGTTGCGGCAGAAACAGCTAGTTCTCTACTGACACAAGATGAAGGGAGTCAGGATCAGTCGCGCAGTGCCAAAAAGCCAAAAGTAAAGCCATCAACAAAAAAGAAAAAGAAGAAGAAGCAAGTTGCTAAGCCAAAGCAGCAAGAGAATCCTGATATCGATTCTTTTACAACCGAGAATACTACCCAGTCTGAAAGACCGCGCGATGACTGGCGTGTCGATACGAAGAGCAATGCACCCTCTACATCAACTTCTCCCTTTATCACCCTACAAGATGGTAGAGTAATATCCAAATCACAAGCACCAGAAGATGTCCCATGCGAGGATGATTCTGTAGATAAGTTGATACATGTTAGTTCAGCGCCGAAGACTCTTGAATCTATACTGCAGTCCAACTCAAGGTATTGTGACAGTGCAGCGACGACAATGGAATCTTTGTGTCTTGACCCATCCATGTTACTACTTTCAGCTCATGGTATGGCGATGGAGATGTCACCGTGCCAACTAGATGCAATTGAGTCGATTCTTACAAACCAGCTCCTTGCATCAAAGGAAGCTCAAAAGATACAGAGTAGGCTGTTGAACAATAATTAAACGACAGCAAGACAGAGAGGGTTGAGAGTATTGCCCAATATGATTTTATTGACATATAATAAATTAATCGGATTAGATATCTACCTAAAATGACTGGTGATTTGTCTCGTGGATCTCATTGCCAAGAGGACTTCTTAACGGTTGATATCTGATTGAATTTAATCCGGTTATAGTTTATGCAGCTTCGTGAACAAGATGAAATAATATGCGTACTGGGTTACAGGTCAGTGCCTTCAACAAGGGCATCCCAGTAATCAAAAGGCTCCATTAGTATACCAGGAGAACTTGGAGAAGACATTGGCATAGGAGGAGGCCCAGGAATTGAAGTAGGGAACTCTCGTGCGATTTCGTTCTCATCAATACCACTGAATGCCATCTTGATTCCGCCAAGTTGGTCTTCGTCTGCAGCTTGAGGTTGCTCACTTTTGATAACACGTTGTCGCTTTAGGGGTCTGTCTGGAGATACCACAGTTTTTGGCTTTTCATCGACGAGAGAACTAATAAATAGCTCCATATCATCCTCAACACTTGTAGTACGTTTAGCAACCTTTGCCTTCCTAGAAGGTGCGATACGCTTGGGAGCAACAGGCGCCTCCTTTGTCGCGCCCGGACTTGATGCTGCGTTCTTGTTCTTCTTTCTCTCGTTGGCAATCCTCTTCTTCAGCTCTCTTGCCTTCATATCTTCTGGGATTTCACCAATCGCAGACAACCGTTCCGTATAGGCATTGTAGCTCTCCATATCTTCCTTGTACTTCACTAGCTCCATTGCAGCCATCATCTTGCAGTATTTTTTTGTTTCGTCATCAACCTTTGCCCATCTTGCAGCAATCATACGAGTGAGTTCCAAGAATCCAATCTTACCGTGAGACTTGCGATGCTTTCTCTTGGACGGTTTCTTGGACTTTCCAGAAATGTACCAATCTGCTCGTAGTGGAAGATCACGATATCTCTCTGGCATGAGCGGATCATTTCGGAACAAGGCAACCTCACCGTTTTCAGAATCCTTTTCCTTCTTCTGCTCTTCCTCTGAGCAAAGCACTTTACGGAGGACAAATTCGCGCTCTAACTGGTAAAACATTGTGTATTCTGTGTATGGACGAGGTGGCTTTGAGGTGACTACTGGAGCATTGGCTTGCGGAGACGCAGGCGAGTGCGGTGAAACAACCGTTCTAGGGTATGCAGAAGACTGTGCACTAGCGGGTGAGTGTAGTAGTGAAGGAGATACAAGCGCAGGATTCACTGAGCTTTGAACAGAGTAGGGAACTGGTCCACGAGTATGAGGAGAAGGAGGTCCCATGGGAGGTCGTTGAGAAGAGTGGTGGGGATGGTGATAATAAGGACGTCCTTGCCATGTCCCTTGGAATGGGGCGCGAGGATGTTGCGTCGGCTGCGACTGCGGCTTCTGCGACTGCTGTTGTTGCTGTGGAGGAAACATAGCGCTGTTCGTGGGTTGTGCTGCTTGATGGTGCTCCTGAATTATGATTGGTGGTTGAATGCTTCCCATAGTTTGCCGGTTTCGATTGACGTTCAGCTGGCAATTGACGTTCAAATGCATGAACGGTTTGCAACAAATCGTATGAACGGGCAGCATTCACCAATTTTGGGAGACATGAGAAGAGGGCAGTGGACAGAGGAGGATACACTCGAAATGAATGTCGGAGGGAAGTTTGGTTTGAGAAAATTGAAGATGTGCATGACGTGGAACTTGATGTCAACAGGCTCATTTATTCTTCTACAATATCGTCTTCCATCTGTCGCTACTTCATCATATTTGTATTACATCCACAAAAAATAATTGGGGGGAGAGAGAAATCAATAGGTAGCGATAATAGAGCAAAGATGATTATTGCGTTTCCATCACTATTCATCGGGAGCTTGTTAGCTCAACCAGCTGAGGCGTTTGTGCCATCAAAAACACATATCTCTAAGAATTCCGATGCGCTGCAGCCCCATTCCACATCACGTGGAGAAAGATATCACAATATACCGAGCCACAATAGCCGCACTGGACACTATGTGCTGTTTGCATCACCTAATGACAAGGATGAAGATGATGATTCAATAGAGAAAAATAACAGCATGTCATCTGACGATGAATTATTCCGTAATTCTAACTCTATCGAAAGCAACAATCTTTCAGTATCAGACTCTAGTATCATCTATGAAGAAGATGACGACGACGACGATGATGAAGCCGACACAGATCCATATGCTCAATCTGCACCAAGTGAGTTTAGTGAAACTGGAGATGACAACCAAACGGCAAATCCCTCTTCTGTCGCCACGGCTTTAGCACGTCAATCGAGGGAACTTAATACAACTCCACTTGATTGGGGTGGAGCTCTGACTACTCTACGAGATAGAGTTTCTGACATTGAAAGTGGCAAGTCTACCAATCCATCAACGGTGCTATTTCGCACGATTTCCAGAGAGCGACCAAACGAGGCTATCGGGAGGTTTGTCCGTGAAGCCAACCCAGAAGTTGTCGCTGCCATGACAGGAGCGGTAGGTTCTTTGTTGGGTAGTCTGAGCAACCCTTCCATGGGCGTAGAAACGATTGTTCAAGCTTCTAGCGAAAAATTGGGCAACCTGTGCTTTCAACTTCAAATGACTGGGTACATGTTCCGAAATGCTGAGTACGTAATGGCCTTGAAGAAGTTGATGAACATTCGGGGTGACGGAGCTACGTTGGAAGAATATAGAGCTGCATTCCAACGACTAGACACTGATGGTAGCGGATATTTGGAGCGTGATGAAATTGAAGCTTTGCTAGCAGATGTCTACGAGGGAGAAGCACCAGCATTCGAGATCAATACATTTGTGCAATTCTTTGATTCTAACAACGATGGAAGAGTTAGCTGGGAAGAATTTGAAAGGGGATTTGGTATTGTCGCAAAGGCAGGCGAGGCTGCAAAATCAAACAATAACAAACCTACAAATGGATTTTCTCTTCCTAGTTCTTTCAGTGACGAAGAAGATGATGAAGAGGATAATCTTTTTGGTGAACCATCTGTTTCGGGGACAATAAAAGTAGAACTTGAAGACGGGAAAATCATTGAGGTTGACGCGCAAGAATACGTAGATGAACTCAAACAACAGGCAATGGAACTGAAGCGAGAGCTGGCAAGAGAAAAGGGCATTGATTCTAGCGAACTGGGAGTTCCAGAGGAAAAGAAAAACAACGCCTTTGTAAATGAAGCTCTGCCAGCTGACGCAGGCGGGATTGCCAAATATATTGCCAGTCTTCAGGGAGACGTGAAGTCACTAACAGCGGGAATCAGTCCAGAGGTTGTTGAGTCAATGAAGATGCTAATTGAATTTGTGTTGGAGGGTCCAGCCGGTGGAGGAAAACAAGCCAAAGATAAGAAGAAAGAGATGGAATTGCCTGGATCAGCCCTGCAACAGCTCGCTCTGTGGCAGTTGGTCATCGGATATCGATTGCGTGAGACTGAGGCTACTGGCGAATGGAAGAAAATGCTTGATTAATTGTCTTTCTTCTGTCCGATGTTTACTTAAATGACGAGGTTTTGTTTAGATACGAAATTACTGTCTCCAATCTTCATCACACTGCATCCGAGTGCTGCACCATTACCTTGCTGTCATCGTCACTGTCCCCAGCTCCGCTAGCAATTGATTTTGAACGCACCATATCGCTTGCCAGCTTTGCAGGATTCCGCATTATTGCATGAAACAGTACCAACGCACCAGAGATAGCTAGCCCTTTCAACGACGGATGCAAGCACTTTGCAACTGCCACGTAAAACGTCCAAAGATACAAGACCCACGATCGTCGATTTGGAGACATAATTTCATTCAGATCTTTCTCCATTACAACCAATTTGATATCCTCTCTTAGGACAACGAGATGCAGCCACCAAAGTCCCCACGTAATACCGACGTAAAACAGCATCCCTGGATGCATGAGTGCAACTACCAAAACTGTTCCTAACGCCATTATTGTATAATTAGTTGCAAAGTAGGCCAAATTACGAGAGATCCGAGAGGTGCACTTTTCATGTTTGTTGATTGTTTTCTCTGACGAGAAAGAAATGGGCGGAGAGAATGCATCGGCACCGATGCAAAACGAAGGCCCAGTAACACCCAGGAAAACAGGCAGAGGGCGTAGTGTGTGAATGTTGATTTTTGAAGTGAATGAAAAGATACGAGCCCTAACACGGTCAAGAGCCGCACCGCTGATGACAATTGGCCCTAGCTCTAGGTGCATATGACGGCGGCTCTTCGAGTCATCGCTATAGATTGGCATGAGGCGGAAGAATTCGATTTTAATGAGAATCACAACACTATTATCTATTTCATTAAATCTGGCGGATTTTTGAGAAAACTCACAGCACTTACCTAGTAGAACGGTCGCCACCATCTGTGGCAATGGAACTGAGTAGCTCATCGTTGCTGACCTGTCGTCTCCTTGCAGGTGTTGTTGTTGCCATTTTGAAAAGGGTTCTGGTTGTTTTGTATGACCATTTTGAATGAACGAATGCCCAGTGCAACAACTTACAAGTTACAACTGTGGGCCGTGACAATTTACGGTACTTACCGAAGTTAGCAGTTACAGTATCTATCTACTTATCAGTTATTGTAGAATACAATGGTACCGCGTTACAATAAGTTACAATGAGTTACAATAAGTTACAAAAAGGTGAGTTACATTGAGTTACAATGAGTTAGATAGGTAACTACAATGGGTTACAATGGGTTACAATGGGTTACAATGGGTTACACTGAGTTACATGAGTTACAATGAGTTACAATGAGTTACAATGAGTTACAATGAGTTACAATGAGTTACAATGAGTTACAATGAGTTACAATGAGTTACAATGAGTTACAGTTTACGGTTACATTGAGTTACATTGAGTTACATTGAGTTACATTGAGTACATTGAGTTACATTGAGTTACATTGAGTTACATTGAGTTACATTGAGTTACATTACATTGAGTTACATTGAGTTACATTGAGTTACATTGAGTTACATTGGCGTGGGTGAGCAGTGAGATACAACTAGTTACAAATAGTTACAACTACATAGTTATTGACAACTAGTTACAACTACATAAATAGCTGTGACGCCACTGTGTTGATCACAAGCGCCAGCGTGCGGTTACAAAATGCTTTATTTGTGACCACTCACGATTTGGTCACATCACGCAAAAAAACCGTCACAGCCTTGGAGTGTTGGTCACACAACGGTTAATTTGTGACCACACTGGAGTGTTTTGTTCGCCATGAATGCAGAGTGTAACGAAGCATGAATGGCAGAAAACGTCTACAACCAAAGTGTTCGTGGTCCATGTAAAGCAATTTTAGACCGCACGCCGTTGCTTGAGATAACACTCGTACGCTTCACAAACATAACCACCGTCGTGCTCGTGGTGTAATCAAACTCTCAGATGTTGAAGAGTGGCGTGACCAAAACTCGTGGCGCGCCACTCGTTTGTGTCCACACCCTCTTCACATCTGATGGTTGACACACACCACTCGCACTAGTGTGATTATGTATAGTGACTGAGTTGTAATAGAGTTACAGCTAGTTAGTTACAGCTCACTCTCAGACAACAGACAACAACATGAATCGGGAGGCCATACTTAGTAGGAGCATAGTAGGGTTGCTGGCCTTCAATCCGATACTACACCATAACGCCTAAACAATGAACAAAGAGCAGCAGACTCGCTCGAAGAAGCTGCACGAGCTAAGCCAGCTCTTGAAGAAGAATAAATCTAACACAGCCTACTCAAATTCCGCAGCTTCATCGGGCGTAACTTGGCCTGATGCCGATGATAATTATGGTTCCAATAAAAACAACAATCAAAAAGAGGTTGAGTCCACAATTGATGCAGTAAAATCTGCATTGGCTGGGTTTGGAGTACTAGCACCCACATCATCACAGCAACAGGTCTGGAATAGATCAATACCCTCGACGTTGTACCAAACTCCAAAATGCACGCCTTCACTTACAACCATCATGCCGCTGTCGCGTGTGCCTCCTGGTGCTAAAATTTGTGGTCAGCAGCCTGGTGATAATGATGGTAATGGTGATGTATTGGTGGAAGTTTGGAAACACTCATTGGCATCCAATGAGGAGAACGGGAATCAGACTACTGGTGATGTACAGCATCGTCCACTGCAGGGCAACTTGTCTTCTAAACTTAGTGAATATACTAGGGGTACAATGGGTGTGAGACGACCATTTCGTCCTGGTGGGATGGATGACGATGATGATGATGAATACCAAAACGATGGTACAAAAGGAAACATTGCAGCAACTGTAGAATCTGAATACTTGTCAGAGGAGGCGATAACCAATGCAAGGCGGGCGCTCACCTTGGGATCCAAAAAGGCGTGGGAAGAGGGATTACTAATTACTTCACCACCGGGCATGTCATTTCGTGTTGGGTTGAGCTATGATGATGTATTCAATGATGGTGACGATTTAGAAATGGTAGTCAATGGTGGAGACGATGATGAAGATGGGGATGAACTTGCAGCGAATGTTGCTGCGTTGAGCATGGAAGATGGTGTAGGAGGAGCGGCGGCTACATTTAATGGTAATGCATTTGCAGTACCTTCGTCTACAATCTGGGACAAAAAATACTTTGACGATGATTCTTTATTTGGTGAGAGTACTAGTGGAAGTGGAAGTGATAGTGAGGAGAGCGATGACGAAAGCATGGAAGAGGAGGGTACTGATGATGTGGAAACATTTGAAGTGGCAAAAGAGGAACCTACTGCAAAAACACCAGAATTTCTATCACCAGAAGAGGAGGTTGATTCTCTCCTTTCTGAAATGAAACATACTTTACAATCACCTATCGATCGAGCAATGGCAGAGAAGAAGACATCTACTGCAATCCACCCTTCTTTATCTACTGGCAGCAGCGACGATCAAAAGAATGCCAAAGACAGAAAGTCATGGGCTGTTACAGACTACATTCCTCTTACTGAAGAGGCAGATTTTCATACACTCTGCCCTAATCCCGCCCTTACATTTCCATTCGAGCTGGATGACTTTCAAAAACAGGCAATTTTGCGGTTGGAGAAGCGACAGTGCGTCTTCCTTGCCGCACATACTTCTGCAGGGAAAACAGTATGTGCCGAGTATGCCGTTGCTTTGGCGAAGAAACATTGTACCCGTGCTATTTATACTAGTCCCATCAAAGCACTGAGTAATCAAAAATACAGAGACTTCAGAAGTAAGTTTGGAGAAGATGTTGGACTTATTACAGGTGATATGCAAATTGGAGCAGATGGTAGTTGTTTGATCATGACAACTGAGATTCTTCGCTCTATGCTGTACCGAGGTGCAGATTTGATTCGAGATATTGAATGGTGAGTAGTTTACTACGACGTCGGCTCTCTTGCTGCTTCTAGCACACTGCTCTATTTGCTAACGTTTTGTTTTCACCCTAGGGTCATTTTTGATGAGGTGCATTACATCAATGATTCTGAGAGAGGGGTCGTTTGGGAAGAAGTCATTATCATGCTCCCAGAATATGTCAACATGATTTTCCTCTCAGCAACAACACCTAACACAATCGAGTTCTCTGAATGGATTGGGAGGACCAAGCGCAAACCTGTCCACGTGATTAGAACCAACTACCGACCCGTTCCACTGAGTCATCATTTATGGGCTGGACACAAGATGCATAAAATCATGGAAGGGAAGCAAGGTTTCGACTCCAAAGGATACTCTGCTGCATCTAAAGCACTCCTTCCAGCCTCTGCTCGAGCTAAAGCTGATGCAAAGAGCAATAAGGGAGGAAGCAAAGCTAATTCAACTGCTGGAAAGCAATCGTCTTTGCCTGGGAAACCAGCAACTGGTTCAAAACTGACATCTTGGCAGCAACAAGGAAGTAAGCAAGATTGGATATCATTGACAAGATATTTAGAAAAGGAGGGGCTCATGCCTACTGTCACATTCTCCTTTTCAAAGAAAAAATGTGAGGAGATTGCGAATCAATTGCGATCTCTAGATCTCAATACAGCTGCCGAAAGAAATTTAGTACAGAGTTTTGCTATCCAGACAGTCGCAAGATTGTCGCCAAAAGATCAAGATCTTCCTCAGGTCGTCAATACAGTTGAGATGGTGAAACGAGGGGTAGGAGTACACCATGGAGGGCTCCTTCCCATTCTGAAGGAAATGGTGGAAATTCTGTTCTCAAGGAACTTGATCAAGATACTTTTTGCCACGGAGACATTTGCGATGGGTGAGTATGTGTAGTTGATTTTTATGTACTTTTCATTTGAACCTCATTGACTGATGATACCTCTGTGTACACATTCAACAGGTGTGAATATGCCCGCACGATCGGTAGTTTTCAATTCCATCAGGAAACACGATGGTGTTCAATTTCGAGAGCTACAACCAGGAGAGTATGTGCAGATGGCAGGGCGAGCTGGGAGAAGAGGTCTTGACACTGTGGGGACTGTAGTCCTTTGTTGTTTTGGAGACCAGCCACCACCACAGACTATGCTAAAGAATATGTTGACAGGATCGTCCACGAAGCTGCAATCGCAATTCAGGTTGACATACACGATGATACTAAACTTGCTTCGTGTAGAAGATATGTCGGTGGAGGGCATGATAAAACGATCTTTTTCAGAGTTTGCAACACAACGAGCTTTGACAAACAATGAATATCCAAAGCTTCTTACCCGAGGAACCAAGACACTGATCAAACTAGACGAAGCGTTCTTTCACGATGTTGATAGTAGGATCGGCGCAGAGGACATTGAAGAGTACTATGCAGCTAGCTCTAATGTCCTTTCTTCTGCAAAAGATCTGCTGACGTACGTTCTTTCTTCGGGTGGTACTGGTGGGGGTGCACTGGTTGCGGGGCGGCTTGTTCTAGTAACTTCTGCTCGGAAACATGGCTACGTGCGAGCGCCTGCTGTTGTGTTGAAACCGCCAGCTGCTTCTTCAAATAATAGTTCAGCTTCCTCGAATGAAGCTGGCGGCGGTATCATTTGCATTGTTTTGCTGCCACAAAGCTACACCTCTGAAAAAGACAAAGAAGGTCAACCAGTATTAGGAGACTTGAATTATGTCGGGCTTCAAAGAGACCGTTTCTACACCATTCATGAGTTAAGCTTGGATGAAATACTTCTCGTGTCTGACAAGAAGTGCAAAATAGACAGCAAAGTCTTTTTGAAGGAAAAATCAAACTCCAAGTCAACTGGGCGAGGTTCTTTGGGGAATCCATTTGCTGGTGCAAGATCAATGCAAAGAAGAGAGGCTGATGATCCCTTCGCTGGTATGATGGCCCGAGGGAAAAAAGGTAATGACACTTCTAGCGGTAACAAGCCCAGTGTGAGCCAAGAAACCCAAGTAGTTGATGATGTCGTGGCTTTCCTAATGAACAGCGAAGAGACTGAGTTGCATACGGGTCTGGATGTGTTAGATCTCAAGGAATGTGCCAAGAATATGCATCAAGGAAACTCAGCTGTTGAATTCGGAGGAGCTTACGCGCGATATGAACAAAATATTGCAATGCTTCGTCACTTCAGATCTCATTATCACCCTAATCTGGAGACTCACTACAAGGTTGTAGACAGAAGAGAAATTCTACGTTCAAGAGTTAGTACACTGCGTAAACTTCTGTCCAACGAATCACTACAACTATTTCCAGATTTCTTACAGCGGAAGGCGCTCCTCCAAACGCTTGGTTACGTTGACGAGAATGATACAGTCTGCCTCAAAGGAAGAGTAGCGTGCGAAGTCAATACCTGTGAGGGTCTCATCGTAACTGAAATGGTGTTCGGTGGCTTGCTAAGTGAGTTAGAACCGACGGAGATAGTCGCGGCGTTGAGTGCTCTAATATTTCAGGAGAAGACGGACGAAGAATTTGATTCTGAACTCCCAGAACGGCTTGTGGCTAGTTGCAATGGGATGAAGGCAATCGCAATCGACTTGGGTCAACGTCAAAAAGATCATGGTTTACCTGTTGATCCACTTGAATATTGTGCAACGAGTCTCAAAATGGGTTTGGTTCACGTTGTTTATGAATGGGCTTGTGGAGTGCCATTCAGTTCAATCTGTGAATTGACTGATGTGCAGGAAGGGTCCATTGTGCGCTGCATAACCAGGCTCGACGAATTGTGTCGGGAGGTCAGGAACTGCGCACGAGTTGTTGGAAATCCAACCTTGTATCGCAAGATGGAAATGGCTAGTGAGGCTATCAAACGAGACATTGTTTTTGCCTCCAGTCTTTACGTGAGCTAAACAATAAGTCTTTGATTTTATGAGAGTAATTGATAATCATTTTGTCTCCATCTCTTCTCCTAATTCGTCGAGTTTTTTTGTCACCTCTTCTAACTGGCTCTGGATTACCTCAAGTTCGCAAGCAACATCTTCACCAGAGTGCTCCATTTGTTCTTTTGCCTTAGTCAGCATGTCAACTGCGTTTTCCCAGTAATGTCGTGCAGAGTCTGGGTTTGGTGGCGAGCACGACATGAAAGCACAGCCAAGTAAATACCAAACTTCAATTACCTCGTCATTCTCAGACAATAAACTGCCTAAAACTTGAATTGCCGACTCAGAGCATCTCTCCTTAGTGTTGTTGTTTCCATCGTCTACGAGTGATGTACATTCTAGCATGATCTTTGCGGTTTGAAGTCTGAAACCATATTCAGGTAAAGTCGAAGCGGCGTCTAATTCTAGCAGCTCACGTGCCTTTGGTTCCTGTACCCCCTCCTTATCAGCCGTTGCCAACCCTACTAAACCTGACATTGCCTCACAGCCAACTTTCATTCTATCATATGTTTTCATGATACAATCAAGCGCTTCTGCGACTCTAGATTGGCTTAAGCGAAGATTGGCCATTGTCTGTAGTGCATCTGGCGGAGATGGACCTATTTCACTCTCAAAAGGTCCACTTTCTATTTGAGCCGACGCATCAATCTCCACAGCTGCTTTTAAGGCGGCCTCGCAAGAATTTTCAGCGTCAGGTTCTTCACACAAGTCCGTCAGATAGAGCTCACCAATGGAACAATAAGCAGCGCAAAGTTGTCTTTTCGTTTCAACCATGAATCGTTTTAGATTCAATGAGTTCAACTCCCCGTCAATATCCATTCCATTGGCTTCGTCATCTTTCGAAGCTGCAAGCCGGTCCAATATTGACACTGTCCGTTGTAACTCACTCACGCCTATACGCAATGCAGTCAACGCTTCAGTACCAGTCGAAAGCTGACCTAAATACAAATATAAACCAGCTTTGCTCTCAGAATTTTGTGCAGTTGAAATATTGCATTCACCATCATCGCCCTGCATCATATCGGTAGCTTCTTGTTGATTCCCCAGTAGCTCAATTGCATCCAAGAAGTCATTTCTTGCACCTTCGACATCTCCACAAGAAGCTTTGAGTTCACCCATCTTTCCAAGAACATTTGCAAGTGTACATTTGTCTTGCTCCCTACCATTCCCAGCATCATCACCGTGTATACGAGACCGAAGAAGTTGCGTCGCATATCCAAAAAGCTTCATAGCCATATCTATATCTGACATCTCCATGGCAGATTCTGCTTGAGTAAGCACATCCTCGAGTGATGGCGCAGGTTTCTTGCCGCCACTACTACTATTGCCATTCTTCCGAGATTTGCCTCTTTGTTGTTTCTTCTTTTTGTTGCCGCCAGCCATGATATAATAATATGACGAGAACTGTAATGAGGGAGGCAAGTTGATACTGGCTACCAGCTACCAGTTTGTATTGGTGGAGCAGAGCAATCCTGCTGATAAAATGAAGTTTTGGATGGTCAAATGATGGCATGAACGGGCTACGTAGGAATAAGTACTCAATCGAGCGCCCTCCAACACAGCCACACCACCATTGCCATTAAAACAAAGGACACGCTCTATTCACACTGTCACCATGGATCACCTCTTATCTACGAACCACTGCAAATTGCTTAAATGTGCTTTAGAAGTCATCGATCGCACCAAATCTGCTGATACAATGAGAATTACAACTGTGCCGGTTGATAATATTATTACTGCCAAACCGACGACATCAGCAACTAAAACCAATCCTCATTCTAACCAAAATGAACATCAAGATCGAGAGCAGCGTCGAAAAGAAAAGAAGCGACGGAAAATAGAACTTCGTAAACAGCGTCGGGAAATATCAACGATTACATCTGAGGTAGTAACAACCACATCGTTTTGCAACTTTTGTTCCAACACAACCTCATCAGTTTCATCGGATAGCACTACAATAGTATCAGTACCGCAGCCGGTACGAGCCATCATTCATGTGAAGCCCCTTATTATATTAGATGTGAACGGCATTCTATGCCATCGCTTGCGTCAAAAATTTCAAGAATTACAATTGTCTCCAGCATCCTATAGAAGAACAATATCCTTTCGGCAATCTATTGGACATGTTGCTAACACAGACATTGTCCCACGATCCGACCTACACCAGTTTCTAACTTTGTTGAACGACAACTTTTCTTTAGCTGTATGTAAGTAGTATTGCAGTATTTTCGCCATGAATATGTACCTATGCTCACATTTGCATTCTTCGTTTTGCAACGTGCATGTACTATCAGGGACTAGCGCAACAAGAAAAACGGCAAAGCAGCTGGTGCGGTTACTCTTCCCAGAGGAAATCAGAGAAAACTTGGTGTTCATATGGCATCGAAACTTTTGTAACCTAGTTGATAGTGCAGATAAAGGAAAAAGTGATGACAGCAATAATCCAAAGATGGAGAGTGACTCAAACAACAACCATGAATCTGAAGAAACCCAAAAGAAACCATCACATGAAGATCTAATTGCAATCAAATCGTTGGCCAAGGTATGGGCATCATATCCTATTTGGAATGCTACAAACACTCTGCTGCTGGATGATTCTCCAGAAAAATGTCCAATAAAGTACAGAAAGAATGCATTACATCCTGTACAAATCAGCGGCACGACAACTAACATCGGAGGAGGTGCATATGTCGATAATGACGAAGAGAATGAGAAGAATCAGAGAAGCTTCTTTGAACTCCTTGCAAATAATTGGTCAGAGTCATCATCTTCAGAGTTCTTGCCGTCGTTTTTGAAAGACAATGCAAAGGAGTACAATATGGGATGGTGTATGGCGGAATCATAACGACGGAAGCACTGCTTAACTCTTAAAAACTGGTGACCCTATTTTCCTCTGCATAACCCTGGTGTGTTTCAAGAAGTACACCTGGGGCATCCCATCCCTTCTCTCTTAGTGCATTCGCCAAGTAGTTGATCCTCTTGGCATTCACTCCGAAATCAAGATAGCCAAGTCTGCTTGCACTTCGAACCTGCACAACATTGTCTTCTTTGTTAATGACTGCAAATTCCAAGTCATCTACGTATCCATTTTTCAGACTTTCAAACTGGACATAAATGTATCCAGCTTCAGGATCAAATGTGACAATATTGAATCCACCACCATCAATGTTAGATTGACCTGGTTGATATGCTTTCACAACCTCATGCAATTGCTGAAATGCATCCTGTCTTGAAGATAGCTTGCTAGTATCCCACTTAAAAGGAGGGATATTGGTATCCGGTGAATCTTCAATCGAATCAGTGGAACAAAAACAGTTGGGAGCCGCTCCGCATTCCTTTAAACCAATGTATTCTCCACCCGCCATGTCTTTGCGCTTGCCGATACCTAGGTTCTTTGGCTTTGAGCCTCGTTGTTTTGGACGATCATCATATTTGTCGGATATCTTGTTGGGAAATGCATTTGCAGCATCAGATGGTATCACGACCCCTGCTGCCACAACTCCTGCTAGCAATGATTTGGTCAAAGACTCTCTTCTTGTCATCAATGGTGCTTCGATGTCCACATCGCTGTTTTTTGCGCGTAATAATGTATTCCGGCACGTACGAGAAGCAGTAAATGCCGATGCAGACAACGCAACACTAGCGAGGATGGGAGCAAAGAACTTCATGGTCGCTGTGTACACTACCAATAATATGTTGCAGCAGCATGCAACCATCGTCGGACGCGTGCGTCGGCAAGAGCGATGATGTTGAGTTCGAATCGATGACTCACCTCACAGAGCAGATAGGGTATTTGTCTACGCACGTCTCCATCTGGAAGTTGTTTAGGTAATGACTTAGTCGGCGAAGTAGGTACCCATCACATTGCCGTACGGGAATAGAATGTGCTATTAAGAACGCCAACGGCAACCAGAGACCGATTTGATATGTAAATTATATAGGTACCTTGAAGTTGGTCGTGAAAGATGTGGTACTGCCTACTTATTTCAACGAAGCGACATGGCTGGAGCTGTTTCAAATCCAAATCTCTCATCTACCGCACACCACACGGCACTTCGCGGGTGTCACTTCCTTCTGTTATCACTCTCCCGCAGCATTCTCGCGCTGCACTCTGCAGTAGTACTTCACAAGTTCCACTGAGACTTTCTACAAATCAAGCAATATCATTGCCATACAATACTGAAATGACCGACGCGACGAAGCCCCCTCCTGCAGCAGAAGAAGCTGCCGCAAAGAGTAGCGAGGAAAACAATACTTGTCAGCCCGTCGCCGACGACGAGCAGCCGCATCGCAATCAAGACGACGATAACAATGAAGAGCAAGGCACCATTGTTTTCCACCATGGAACATCCGCCGCAACAGCCCACGTGCCCCCAGCCGTTCCAGCATTAACTGAAGAGACGTGGGGAATAAGTGATGGTTCAAGGAATATTAGTATCGACCTTCCACTGCCTGGTGCCTATCGGGTTGATCCTATTCGTCCTCTTGTTGTGGATCCACCAGCGCCACCTCAGGAGGAGGAGGAGGAGGCCGCCGCCATCCCAAGCGTTCATGAAGCAGATGTTGAGCTAACGCCCCATCTTCATGAAGCGTGGGTGGTCGATGGGGATGTCCAAGTGGCCGTGGAGATTATATGTGATGATGAGCCTGAAGACGAACACGGCGGCGAGCATACTAATGACACTGCCAATGTCGATGAAGAGCAGGGACTGTCGGAAGTCGACGAGGCTTCTCAAGACGGTTCTCTAGATTCAAGTAAGAGTGAGAGTGGTAAACGTGTTGGACTGCTAAAGAATCCCAGACATGTACTAGCAGTGCTCCTCGCCATTATGGTGAGTGGAGGTATCATAGCTGCTGTGGCTATCTCTGTCAACAACAAGAACGAAAGAGGAGAAGGTGATGAAACCACAACAACGGCTGAGGAGACGACAATCCCGCTATCACCGCCGACTATGAACGAAGGTGATCAAGTAGAACAAGATGCCTTGTTGTTGGATAACTCTACTTTTTCTGCCAGTCTTGGCTCTACAGTAATCATGGATGACGGTCGATCCATCTACGCACCACCCATGCCCCCTGAAATATCTGATATCCTTGCTGTCAAGGCTGGAAGGTATCGGAGTGGTGTTCTTGCCCCCTTGGCATTTTCAAGAGATTGCTCGATTGTCGCCACATCTCTTGTTGATGAATGGAAAGCCATCGTCCAAACCATACAGTATAATGAGTCAGATGGCGAATGGACGTTATTAGGTGAGAAGATGGATGAAGGAAAAACTCCTGGGGATAGGTTTGGTGCATTCCTGGATTTGTCAGATGATGGGGCAGTCATGGCTGTTGCCTCGCCAAGAGATGACCCGAATAAGATGCCTGATGCTGGTTCGGTAAGAGTTTACTGCCGCGGGTGTAGTGATAGTTCTACCTCTCAAAAAGCTTGGAATCCGATGGGATCTGACATTCACGGCAAATATGACCACGGATGGTTCGGGACAACACTTTCGTTGTCCGCGGATGGTACTATGGTTGCCGCAGCCGCAAGCCGTGCTGACAATGAAGCAGGCCGAGTGAGGGTGCATCGCTTCAATGCATCGGATAACGAATGGAAACAAGTGGGGAGCGATATTGTAGGTGAGGGTGATATGTCGTCATCACATAGTCGTTTGACGTTTGTGAAAATGAGTTCCGATGGCAATACTCTTGTGGTTGGTGCACATCTTCATAGCACAACAGAAAAAGACTACGCTAAAGCTGGCTCGGTAAGAATACTTCGTTTGAATAATCCTAGTACGGAAGAGGAAGAGTGGGTTCAGGTAGGAGATAGTATCCACGGCAATGCCAATAATGAACAATATGGGATCCATCCTCTTATCTCAGATGATGGCTCGACAATTGCCTTTACTGGATTAGGAAGTAATGGTTTTGTAGCTGTTGTTTACAGGTACAATGAGGAACTGGATCGTTGGGCCCAAGTTGGTGGAAACTTTGAAAATATGGCCTGTATTCGCTTGTTAAGAGATGGAGGTGCGGCAATCTTTTGTTCAGTTAGTATGTCGTCGTGTTCCATTTTCAGCTCAGACCACGAGGACAGCAATGGTAACTGGAAAGAAATGACATCTTTTGATGCAAAGCGATTTATACCCTTATCCTTTTCTCGCGATGATGGGAAGGAAGTTTGTGGCATATTACAAAAAGATACACCAGGTTCAGACAATGCCAAATTCACAATCGGGATGGTTCCATTTTAAGAATTGCGGCTGCCCCGTGCCATCATGAACAATTCAAGGAAAGTGCATTAAAGGAGTGATACGTAGAAGCAGGCGTGAAGGTTGTGAGTTCTTTGTTGTGAATTCTTGGCTATTTCGTAGTGCTGGGGTGGGGTGGGAATGGATTCTGTTGGGTACGTTGTAGATTAGATGTAGACTTAAAGATAATTTAGGACAGTTTATGTAACCAATTTCATACAGTTTTGCTCCTTTCGGAGCACACGAGATTTCTTCTGTCTGGAAATGTTGTGATTATACGAGATGTCGTCTAACGAAGCTCTTGATCTCGCTGCCAGATCTACTGCTTTACGTGGAACCACTTGTGATGCACTCCACACCTTCTCTTGATCACGGGGACCTCTCTCTCGACCATTTACTTTCCTTCTTACTTGTCATTGTCAGCCAAGTTAAAAGCCAAATTTACATACTTTCGATCTCTTGATTTGGTCAGCACTCAGCACGTACTCCCAATCCGATGTCGATGCCGATGCTCACTGATTTGATTTCCCAGATGATTGCAGCATAGTACTAGTTTGAATATCGCAGGTATGCTGGTTTCTAACCAGTAATATTTGCCTTCAGTAAGCTTCAGCAACATGCAGGATGCAGGATGCTGGCCGGCAGGATACTGTAAAGCCCTCATACTAAACCGTTCCGGTCATGCTGCCCGTGTCCTGTCACGCTGCGTCAGTCGCAGTCATTCACTTGCTCTGATAGTGTCCATGACCAACCAGCACAACGCACGAGCGAGCAAGGACAAGCCGGCGGAGCAAATGTATCGGAGGTGACACAGGCTCGTTCAGCATGTCAGTAATGCTTATCCAGCGCAAGGCAATCGGTATTGCAGGCCTAGTCCTTTGGGGCATGGTTTTTAATGCATTCTTTGTACCACATCGGGAACCTGAAAGCAGCGGATATGAGGACACCACTGTACGCCACCCTTCTTATGTCCGGTCACGAGGAGGTAGTGATTGGGCAGCTGAAACTGAGCTAATATCGAGTCCACTTGAATATGCACATCTTATAATCAACTATCACAAGACCGGCCATGAGTTAGCATACTCTCTCCAGGAACTTGTGCTTTCTAACTTCCCAGATATGGAACGGGAGAACGGAGCTAGACCAAGACAACATCCTTCTACAGCACAAAGATGCAGTCATATCGAGCTACCACCTGGTAAAGTTGTTGTGCAAGAGGCGCCACACTTCTTTTGTGATACGAACAGTCTTGCAGAGATGCTGCTTGAAAATAAAGGTCGCTTTCATCGTGAGGGAGAACAGCGGATACCAAAACGAGGAGTTAAGATTCTTCATTTGGTGAGAGACCCATTTTCAATGGCAATCAGTAATTACAATTATCATTCTCAAGATCCGACGCCAGAGGGATGGGTTAAAGACAAAACACGAAACATTTGTGGGAAAAAAGAATTCTTTGGAGATACGCTGGCAGAACTTCTTCTTCCTACTCTTGTATCTCCCGGCGTGGACTTTGATAAGCCACCAATAGTAACCAACGAGGAGTTTGATATGCTTTATGACAAGTGCAACCGTCTATTCAGATCGCAGCGTGGTTTTGAAGACGAGAGTTACTACTTTCATCTACGCCAGTTAGATCCCTCGCACGGAATCAAGTTGTCAACACTCCAACAGATGGTGAATGGTGGAGATATTTTCTTGATGGCCAACAATATGATAAAACTGAACCAAATACGAACAATTCAAAGTCGAGTCAATGATATAAACGACGGAGGCAATACTATGAAATCAAAATACGATAAGATTCAAATTCTGACAATGTCTTTGTCAGACTTCACGCATTACCCTCGAAGGTCAACTCTGAAATATTTGAATTTTGTGTACGGTAACGCCTTGTCTAGAGAAGAGAAAGGCAGAATAGCTACACAATATGAAAACGCCTACGTTGAAAGAGTTGAGACAGGAGATCTACACATAACACATGGAAACGATAATGAAGAGATGCTACGTAAAGCTTTGCAAAATGATATGATAGGAAAATACTTGGGTAACATTGAAAGTGTCGTGTCGGAGACGTTGGCAGCAGATGAACAAAGTAAAAAATAGACACTATCTAGAACCAGTCGCATGTGTGTTGTCGGTGGACAATAGATAAATAATTAATATGTATTAAGGTAAAATTGAAGAAAGAGTTGGCAATGTAGATTTTTCCACTATGCACGAAATGAGGGAACTGCCTTGGAAGGCAATTCGCTCTATGGCCTCTTGAAATCAATGACTGATACAACGTTGGAAGAGAAACAAGCTGCCACTCTCGTCTCTTCAGTGTTCCATGCAACTTCGAATATATCTCCGTTACCCTTGAAGCTCTTAATATGCGCACCATTACTGACATTCCATATATAAAGCTGACCAGCGAGTGAACCACTGGAAAGGAAGTCACCCGATGGAGAAAATGCAACTGAATAAACAGACTCACGATGGCGAGACAAAACACGCATACATGCACCATCAGCAACACTCCATAATCGGACGGATCCGTCGAATGAGGCCGTGGCCAGCAAGAGAGGCTTACTTGGATTCTTAGAGCCTGGTCCTGTTGGACTCCACTTGACGGTATATATTTCTTGTTGGTGAGACTTGAAATCCCACTTGGGGTCATTTCGCGGAGAGTTAATATCCCAAACCTTGGCGGTGCAATCGTCAGAGCAGGATGCAAGGAGTGTCCCCGACGGATCCCATTTGACAGCATTTACCTCGTCGTTATGGCCAGAGTATGTCTTGACAGGACGGGAGAAGCCGACTCGACATATTTGAACAGTCTTATCAGTCGAGCATGATGCGAATGTCAAGTCGTCTTTCCAGTCAACATCTAACGCTGGAGCTAAGTGGAATGAAAACTGCTGCTTGACGAAGCCAACATCGCCTGTGACATCCCATACTATTGTTGACTTATCATATGAGCCAGATAGTAGGAAGTTGCCACGTTTGTTCCATTTCAAGCTAAAAATGGGGCCTCTGTGACCTTTGAGCGTTTGTAGCAATTCTCCAGAACGCGACCACACCCTCGCAACGCCGTCATAAGAACCGGTAGCGAGAACCTCCCCACTAGACGACCATTCTAGTGTTGTGACATCCTTGTTTTTCTTGTCTGCAGTGTCATGTCCGTGTGGTAGAAGGATGGAATGGCTAGTTTTGTCACTGTTAAGGGTCCAAATGCGCGCCGAGGCATCCCCACTGCCAGTAGCAATTAGGTTCGTAAACTTTGGATTCCAAGCGCACATGAATACTTCCGAGGTATGTTGAGCTAGTTCCATAACGTCAGATGGGTTGATGGCAGTCCGCTTATCTTCTTCCTCTATGAGTGTTAGCTTCTCGTCATCAATCGCAACGTTGTTTCCCCGTCGATCCTGAGCTCCTCGCTTCTCACCAGGCATCATCGGCTGGTTATTTTGCTGCTGTATTTGTAGTTGCTGTTGCAGCTGCTGTCGCTGCCCCGCAGCAGACATTAGAGCAGCAATAGCAGTTGCGCGAGCGGCATCCTCGCTTCCACCACCACCTCCTCCTCCTCCTCCGAGACTTGCCTGCTTTTGAACAGCCTGCTGGCGTTGTGCCAACACTGCTTGAATCTCAGCACGCTGTCGAGCCAAATCAGCCGCCTCGTTGTGAGTTGGATCAGTTTGGTTTTGAAACGTCTGAGGAACTGGTCGGTTTACTTGCTGCATTGCTTGTTGTTGCTGCTGCTGTTGTTGTACCGCAACATTCGTAGCAATGTCAGCTCCTCCCCCTTCCACTTCCATCGGACTTTCCTTAGAAGTCACTTTCTTTTCCTTCTCTTCTTCTTCGGTTGCTGCAGCCTTGTTTTTCTTCTTCTTTCTTTTCTTAGGAGTCACTACAGGCTCAACTGCAGCCTCACCCACCTCTAGTGACTCCCTTTCCCCCTTCCTTCGAACTTCATCGAAGGGTTGGTTTACATTCGCTCCGATCTTTCTCCTCTCCTCCTCCATGGATATGCGCTCTCTCGTGAGCTTTTCTTTCATTTCCATCATAGCCTTAGTAGCAGCCGCAGCCGATGCAGCTGGAACACGAAGTTTGATGGGGGGCTCTTTCCGAGTGAGGGTATGAAGGGCACGCGGACAAAGGAGGGAAAAGTCAGGACCCATGTAGACTGCCTGACCCTCCGAGTCCTCCACCTTGTGCTTCTTCGCCGCTGGCTCCGAATTATTAGCCGCAGCAGAAGAGGAATCCCCCGAACGTAACTCTCGCATCACACTCTCCTCCATCCCTATGTACTGCAGCCCCTTTTGTAGAAACATCACAAGAGCTCCAGGGGGGATGGATGATGAATTCCGCGGACGTGTCCGACCCACAAGTGATTCATGAGCAAACGAAAACGCCGAGTGGGCAAAGCCAGACTCCTGCAGATATCTGTACACGAGGAAGTTGACCTCCTCGGCAGTGACGGACAGTGGGGCGGGGGGTTGATTCAGGGCGGCGAGGTCCGGTGGTCTCAGCGGATGTGATTGCTGGACCGCGTAGGTCAGCGGCCGCGTTGCCGTGTCCTCCTCCTCCTCATCGCCGCTGATCTCATCATCATGATCTGGAGATGGATTATTCGACTGCGATGATGATTTCCCATTGGTGAGAGCAGCATCACCCTCTTCGCCGTCGTCGGCGCCCCCAGTGGTGATGGGTGTCGTTGTGTCTCCATTACTTTTCAAACCATCTGATGTATCTGGTTCTTTCAGCTCGCCTTCTTCCTCCTCGTCATCAGTCTCCATTGGCGACGACTGATGAAAGATCTTTTCCTCATCATTCTGCGGCTTGAGTTGCCCATCCATGGCCCTGCTTGTCCCCAACATTTTAACTCACGTTAGCAGTCCTGCAGGCATGCACAAATAAGAGCGGGGTATGTGCACCGCAGATATGGGCCTATATATGTGTCCTATGCAATAAATCTCTGAATAAGTAACTAAATTCAGTAATACTAAAGAGACTAATCTCACGGATTATGTGGCTGTTGTCTTTTCAAACGAGGCCGCGGTTGTATTACACAGTTTCAATTTAGGGTGCGAAAAGTAGCAACGCCTCTGCGCCATGAGACAGAGCTGCGCGTTGATTTGAAATCCTGCGCTTCCAAGGTGGAGAGATGATGGCCTGTCCGTGTGACCGAAAATCAAACCCCCTTCCTTTTCTGAAGAAGCGTGAAGAGGCAAAACAGCAACGCAACTCATGCAATCAACGTTGTTGTTCACTTGAACTTCTAAGATAATACATCATTGATAATAATCATGTCTTTGGTCGCCTCTCTAGCTCGCAGATGCACCATCCGTGCTGCATCAAATGCACGCAGTTTACCAGCAAAGTCTTCATCATCTGCCACCGCAGTGCAACGCCGTTTTATGGGAGGGGGACAACCCATCTCTCGATCAATGGAGGCTGAATTATGGCAGGGACATCCTAAGGAACCAGAGGGTTGGGAAACTACTATTTATTTGACATATGCTGCGTCTGCGGTTATTTTGACATTTGCGCTGGGTTTTGCACCTGATACATCTATCAAGACTGTAAGTGATTTTATAATTATATTATGTGCGATTGTTTTCATTGAGGAGATCACAAATCTGACTTTTGTTTCTTTTTATTAATCATTCTTTTACTTCTTAGTGGGCATCAAGTGAAGCACAAGCACGTTTGACCTTGCAAGCTGAGGGGAAACTTGATAAACCAGTGTTTGGAGTTCATTATGATACACCCGAGAATAAATTTGATTTCGAGAGTGTTAATCCCGATAATCCATTTAATGAAGACGATGATGATGACGACGACGACGATGATGATGGTGAGTTATTTTTGACACTTAATTGTGATGTGAGTGTAATGATTTGTCAGACTTTCACTAACTGATTATTCTATTGCAGATGAAGAAGAAGAGGAGGAGGAAGAAGAAGATGACGAGTAAGCAGTAATGCATACAAAAGAAATGGAAATATATTCCAATAGAAGGGGATGGGGGTGATTGGGAAACATATAGATTGAAGGGGGCAGTGATTGCGTTTGGATTTGATGCACAAATCCTTATGACCTCCATAGTTATCCTCAATGCTTTGAACTTTGATTTCAGTCAAAGCACACACTCGCGTGTAAAATAAATAGTGTAATTGCAAAACTTTTCTGTGATCTCTTTCCTGCCTGAATGACAAGCATTGCCCATGACTTCGATCAAATACAAAGAAGTTTATGAAGTGATGGAGAGATCAACCCTGTTGAATCTGAATCAGCTCTGTTGAAGAGATGATTGGATAGATGAATGATTGCAGTAGACTCTAGAGTATAACAGACGATTAGGTAGGGTTACTTATACAAAGCACTAATGGATTTACATGACAATGACCGGACAGTGCTCTACAAAACACAGGAACATGTGTGTCAACCCACCCTCGACGACAGACATTAAATATAGTATGAAGATGTTTCTTTTTCACGCGCAGAAAAATTGCCGCTGCAGTATAGAATTTCGCCACAATGCGCACACAAACGAAGAGAGGTGTCTCTGAACCAGAACAATCACTTGGTATAAGCAAGTGATGTCAGATTTAGAACTTCTTCTTTGACTTGGTTGATTTATTGATGAGCGACTTGTGGATGTGTGGGATAACACCTCCACCGGCAATTGTGGCCTTGATAAGTGTGTCAAGTTCCTCGTCTCCACGAATGGCAAGCTGCAAGTGACGAGGAGTGATACGCTTCACCTTAAGATCTTTACATGCGTTACCGGCCAACTCAAGGACTTCGGCTGTAAGGTACTCCAAAATAGCCGACGTGTAAACGGCAGCGGTAGCACCAACACGTTGGCTTTGCTGTACGGATCCCTTCAAGAAACGGTGTACACGACCGACCGGGAACTATCATGGTGATAGAAATAGGAAAAGATGTTAGTTGGAGAATCATAGATGTGTCAAATCCGATCAAATTTAAATTTTGCACAAGATGTGCTCACCTGCAAACCAGCCTTAGATGAACGAGATTGGGGAGCCTTCTTGATGGTTGGGGCCTTTCCACCCTTTCCTCCCTTGCCGCCTTTGCCTCCTTTTCCGGACTACGAGTGAATAGAAAAATATGATGAATTGTCATTAGAAACGGTAAGTGAATGGATATGTTATGGCACATGACATGAAACGATGAAGCCGCCGGTTCTGCAGGCAGTAGAGTGCAGTACACAGCATCATCGACTACCCAATCTATGGTCACTTAAATACGGCCCGTTGAGGCTATCAACTACCGTAGCATACTGCCAGAGGGACGTACCATGGTGATGATATGATGAGAAGTTGTAGGTAGATGCGGTTGGCGGTTCACCTGCGTTTTATCATTGTCAAGTCGAGAGGGTGATGGAGAAGAGAGAACGAAAATCGCGAGAAAAAACGGCCGAACGACGATTAAACTGCTGCTGCGCCAGGATTTGAGCTCATTTGAATTTCCTCTCTTTTACTTTGACGTAGATGGATGATGTTGGAATCAGTACAAAACTTGTGTGGTCTGTTTTATGTCTTCCTCTCTTTGGCTTCGACACGTACATAAGGTACTAATTACATGTATATTTCCGTATTTGTAAGCTCTTTTCTAGGTATCTGAGATTTTGCAAATTATTTTCAGTCACAAATCACAAAAATCTGCAAGCTCCATCAACAAAAGACGACTAAAGACCATGAACCGGGTCCGGTAGGCTCCTATCTCAACTCAACAAACCAAACGTAGAAGCATAGTACGGAACACCAGCACTGATAGAAGAAGCAGTGTATGATGGCATCCCTTGACGATGAATTAGCTGCTATTGAAGAGGCCGCTAGCTGCTGCCACAAGTTGACATCGCAATCAGCGGTTGCATCTTCAAGTTGTGCAGAGACATTGTCTTCCGATAATTCCGATAAGGGGGGTACTGCCGGCTCGACACACAATGATGGAAAAGGAAGTTTATTAAGCGTCTCTGAAAAAGGAGATATAAAAGCAATGAAAGGCGTTGCAGCGGCATCAACAAAAGCAAAGCAAAGGAATAGTGTTAGTATCAATGCTATGATGCCGAATGCTCTTGCGGAACTTCAAGACTTGGTTGACTCTGACAGTGATGATGAAGAGCCATCGTCTGCACCAGCTCCACATGTTCCTAATCTAAAGGCAAGTGGAGGACCAGAACACAGGCCATTGGTTGGAGGCTTTGCAGCTGCTGCTTATGAGGCTGCAAGAGTGGACTACTACAAAAAAAAGGGTGTAACTAATGTTAATGGTCACGTGCAGCCAACGCGGCCTCCGCGAAGCTACCCCCGGTATCCATGAAGGGTTTTCTGACCAATAACTTTCTCATGACGTGATGCCTTTAAATATCTTGACATCTAAATATACAACTTATTTACTTTATGAGATCAGATTGCGACAAGTCTACATAATGTGTCCATTTCCTTGGTTTTGACATGGATTCCCAATCAAAATCAAAAGGAACAGCTCCTTTCCTTTTCATTAGTTGTGTTAGCCTTTGGTGCCATGAATACCATCTTTCGTCAGGAACTGTATTTGGGCCACACAGATTGAGCATTTCGTGTGGGTCTTCTTGCAAGCTGTACATTTCGTACTCCATTATCTTGCCATCGCTTGTGAAGTAAACTGAATATTTGATGTCATGAGTGCGTATGCATCTAATATAACCTGGGATGCCACACGGGGCTAACTGCTCGTCAAACGTGAAAAGGATTTCTTCTTCACTTTTGCAGGATGTGCTTTCGTTCTGTAAGAATGGGACAAGAGATGTTCCACGATATTGGTACTGACTACAATCTACGCCCGCTAGATCAGCTATTGTTGGTAAAATGTCAATAGAAGATACCAGATTCGAGATGACTTGTGTGGTTGACTTTGGGCTGTTTGTGTCTCCACCATTGAACCATTTGCTTGGGTAGTTAATTACCAAAGGAATACCCATTGTCTCTTCGTAGCATTGCATCCTCTTTTCTCTAAGACAAGCAGGGTGACGGTGGGATTGATTGTAATAAAAGTGTGAAAAACAGTAGAAAAAGATGGGAATGCTCGTTCCATGAAAATAAATTGCTTACCTCATTGCATGAGAAAGTCCCAACTCGCCATGATCAGCCAAACGTACGATTATAGTATTTTCCATTTGTCCTGTAGCTTCCAATTCGTCCAAGAGAGAACCAATTTCATCATCAACCAATTTGTGTAGGTAGGCGTAAAATCGGATATACCGCAATGCATCACTCTTACGCTGCTGATCATCATTGCTGTTGGAATCAGATAAGTCACCAAACACAGGATGCGAACTCATAAGCGACTGGATAGAAGGCTTTGAAGATAAATCATCATTCCTACTCGGTGGTAAGTCGATCGGTATGGACTCAAAGTCACGAGGGTGATACCCAGTCTCAAGATAAAATTCTTCATCCGAAAGTTTGGAAAAGCAAGATGAGGCCCACACGTCATGTGGATTGACAAGTGAAGCTATTAGGCAGAATGGTTGTGCTCTGTTTCCATTTGTGTCAAGCTTTTGCTTCGAGAGAAAGTCGAAAACTGACTCTGTTTCAGTCTCTTCTATCGGTTCATCACTATCCGATGGATTTCTTTCCAGACCACCATCTACAGATTGTTGTTGCTTCAATAAGACATCAAACCTTCTCTTGGTACCTCTCAAGAATCGTCCATCGTGATTAAATTTCATTCCTCCTCCAAGTGTGTATGATACAGATAGAGAATGACCAGCATCTGGAGGATTCCATGGACTCGTAGCTCCATAGCATTTGAGTAATTTTGGATCGTTTGAGTGATTCAAGTGCCATTTACCCTTCCAAGATACATTATATCCTTTAGTATCTGCTGAGTTTGTATGTTTTGTATGTTGGGCTGACAAGAGTCGTAAAAGATTTGGTCTGTGTGATCTTTCAGTTGCATCCTCAATTGATGAAACGCCGCGATCAGTAATTGGGTCCAGAACGCCTGGAGTTGTAATAACGCCGTGTTCAGTAGGGTAGGAAGATGTTAACAGAGATGCTCGGCTTGGGGAGCACTCCGTAGTGGCAGTGAATGCATTTGTGAAAACAGCTGATGATCTACTTTGATCGCTGCACCCAATTAAACGATCGTAGTGTACCCTTAGATTTTGTTCCGCCCACCCCTCCGGCCAGTGCTTGTGTGAGCGCTCTTGATCTGTTATAATTACTACAATATTCGGCCGACGATCCATTGCATTCAATAAGTTGTGTGTGTGGCTGGTTTTGCTCCAGGCTCCAGACCGCAGCGACCAAAATCAAAAATCACCCCAAAAAAAACGCTGCAGCGCGCGCACTCTAGTGTTGCCGCCGCCTCCCATCGATCCATAGGGCCGCCTGCAAACAATTCAGAAGCCTACCATTAAATATGTTGGGTCAAATGTCACGGCGATTAGTGCCAGTGCTCGGCCGGGCAGCAAAAGCTGATGCTTTGCCGCGTCTGTTCAGCGGTTTGAATATTACGATGAGAAACAACACATCAAACCTTACTGCTGCGAGATCGATTAGTTCAATGGCATCACTGCCGTCAGCTGCACCCATTAGAAGGGGAACAACTATAAACAGCTTGATGACACGAAGCGCATTTGCCAATACAAATTTTGCTACAAATAACAACATCATGTTGGGTACTTCATCCGCCACCACACAACATCAAGCACGTGGATTTGCATCAAAAAAGCATAAACGTGTCATTAAACTCTCCAAAGGCTTTCGTGGACGAGCCAATCGGTGCTTCCGCGTCGCGATACGTCGCCTTGAAAAATCATGGCAGTATGCCTATAGAGATAGGAAGGTGAAGAAACGTGAATTCCGAAAATTGTGGATACAAAGATTGAATGCAGGTGTGAGGCAGCAGGGGTTGTCGTATTCCAGATTTATTCAAATGGAAGGGAAAAGTGGCGTCAAGTTGGATAGGAAGATTTTGAGTGGGTTGGCGATGTATGAACCATTTAGTTTCAAGGCAGTGGTTGATGTTGTCAAGAAGATGTCAGCAGAGGGGAATTGAGAGATGTGGTGCTCAAGAGTTAACAAAAGTTTATACGATAGAGGGGGTAACAGTTGAGATAACGGAAGTAGCTTAATTTGACAATTAAATCGATCTAAATCTAGACTGTACATAAAGGTTTTGGTCGTGCATGTGCGTTATGGTGAAGCACGGGTCCGCTTCGAAGGGGGCGAATCTGACATTAACTGCCGTTTCACTTTCTTCTCCTTCTCCGCTTCTGATATTTTAGCAAGACCCTCTTTCGAACTCTTGTTCAATGCATTTTCTTCCACGAGAGAACGCAGTGTTGATACTGCTTCGCTTGGGTGAGGTGATGTAGGAGACTTGGTTCCGAGGTCCACCAAGTTGGTCGTTTCTTTCGACTGTCGTCTACTCTCTTTACGCTCTCCCACATCTGGAGCGCCCTCTTCTTCCTTGGTATCTAGCACTTGCTCATTCAAGCGGTGGATCATGTTGATGAACAAGCGTTCGTCTTCATATAGACCCGATTTGCCCTCGTCAATTAGTGATTGGGACACCTCCTCGTACATGCTCTCGATGCGGGTGATCATTTGCATCAGCTTCGGGTAATGAGTGAAGTTCGCCTTATTGACAACGTTCTTCATGAAGGCAATTCTTGTGTTATGACCAGTAACCTTGTCGTGCTTCTTCAGTATCTTGGAAAACGAGCAATAGGTCATGATAGCGTAGGTCTCTAATAGTAGCAAATCCTTATACAGTCGATACAAACTCTTGGCCATTAAAGACCACTTTTCATTCACCATCAATGAGTTGGCCTTTTTCATTATCTCAGTGCCCTCACGTACACGAGCCTCGCGAATATCAAACTCCAACTGCGCCTTGTCGAAGAAATGAATAGCCTTTTTTAGTTCTGAATTTAGCAGTTTGAAGAAGGCAACCTCTCCTGGGTTGCGGCTCATTTTAGCAGCAGCGCGGCGACCATCAGTGCGTTTGATTGGTCCCCCCTCCTCCTCAGTTTGTTTTGGATCGTGTTCGCCGAGATCCATTTCATGTTGACCCGTCGGTGGAATATCATTGGCCTCGCACTCGTCATGGACATCCCCACCTTCGCATGAATGCATGGATGTGGTGTCGGAATCGGGGTCTTCTTTGACTAGCGCTCCCGTGGCTGCGTCTGATGGCACGAGTGATGGCATCTTTTTGAGAAATTTCTTGAGCATTTTGTAGTTTGTCCAGTAGGGCGCCCATTCTGGATCAGTGATATCAATGACGCGTTGCAGATTTCGACAGAACTTCATACTTGATATGATATTATATCAAAACTATTCTTTCAAACACAGCCGAAATTATTGTTACGTCGATCAGCCTCGGGGGGATGAATAATTTAAGTACAGCTCATGCAGGATTGTTCTTCTTCTTCTTCCTATTTCTGCTGAAGAGGCATGAATGAGCTCTAGCTATTGAAGTAACGACGATCTAGCTTCCCAGATTCATATCAAATGTTGTCAGAATCAGCCGGCGTGGTCTTGTGTTGCTTCACGGGGATTCAGAAGATTCGTTTGAACCGAAAGTACTGGTATTCGGACAACCCGACGTACCTTCGACTAGAGGTACAATACTTCAAGCCACCTCACTCTGTTGTAATAAGTACCTCTATCTAATAGAGGAGAGAGAGAGCCAGAACAAGGCCGTAGTAGCAAGGGTTTAGTTCATACGCACAGAAGGACAGAGAGATTTGGCGGCTGCTAGAGCGATCAAGAGACCAATACAGACTCTCCTCATAAGTCAAAGGGGTTTGTTTAAGAGAGTCTTGTCAGTTTCTAGCTCAAGAAGAAGATGTCGAGCAAGGTTACATTTGCCTTGTCTAGATGTCCTGACCAACTTATGGCATCGTGCACTGGCAATACGTCGATGCTTTGAAAAGATTATGATTGAGGTAGTTTAGCAACATTACTTCTTACATATTATTAGTTTGTAGCCTTGAAATAAAATCGGCTGTAACTATGTACAAAATTGAGGCCATTGCGCTATGCCATCCTTGCGGCTTGTGTCTTGGCCCCGAGCTGCCCAGTGATTGGGACCCCTGTGCTCTCGCCAATACGTTTCGTAAAAGATGAACGTGGACTTGAACTTGATAGATGTTGAGATCTGAGGTCCATCTGTATTCTTTGCAGGTCGTCCTGTAGAGCATCGTGTGAGGCGTCAGTTTCTTTCTTTCTCTCACGCCAATCATCTCTACATGCTCGTTGAATGATCTTGACTACCTTGATATCTGACTCACTCAATAAAGCATATTCTACGGCATTCATCTCGTCGTTATCTTCAAGGTTGAAACTATGGGGTGAAGCAGTCTTGAGCATATCGACAATAGACAACATACTATCAGTCACTGACGTGGACATGAGCGATGTATCTTGGGACATGATCGATGCATCTTGATAATTCAGCACAAAGGACTGGCACAAGTGGTGAATGGGGGCCTTGCCCTCGTTGTCTTGTATCGACGCGGCGACCGGATGTTCATCAATGAGAAATCGAATAGTGGCTGGAGATGCTCCCCAAGCACAAGCAATCTGTTGAGTGAGAATGTTGAGTGAAGATCATTGTGAGTATTTGAGCGATGCGATATGTCAACACATCATCATCAGAAGCAATACAAGTTCTGGCTTACATGAATTGGGAATCTACCCAGTGCATCGGCACAATGAAGACTCTCTGGATAAGTTTTCGCAACGATGCGCACAATTGAAATAGGCGCTTGGAAGCGGCATACAAAATGAACTAGGAGATCACTGGTAATGGGATGGCCAACAGCATCGTCGATGGGGATTATTTCTGGGTCGTCTTGTCGCAGCAGCTCGCCAAGTAGGCTCCACTGTCTCCGGCAGACGAGTCTCGTGATGGTTGCCTTTCCTGAAGCTACCATTGATTGCGCATTTCTTTTCTTTTTTGACATTCTTTTCAATATATTCGTCATTATCGGCACGATGAACACTTCCGGGCGGTCTAACTACTTTATGGCAGGCTGCTATGCAGTGATACTTTTACAAGAGTGTTATTTATGATGTTCTGCATGTGTTCTGCGAGCGCTTCAGGCAGGTAGAATTTACAGAACTGCAAACGACTCTCATACAATTGCATAGTGAAGCAGTTTCCGTTTCTTCTTGGTGACGGAAGTTGGGTTTTGTCTGACGTGATTGAAAAAGGATGAAAGTGTGGAGGGAAAGACATCGAAAGCTGCTTGGCGAGGAGGTGTGGTGATCCCGAAATTCAAAACTGTCCTGAACCGGTTTTCAACGGGTCACGGGGTCATTTCTTTTACATGACCGTCGCTGTGAGCTGGATGTGGCGGGCCGGCTGGTTGTTGTGGAGGCAGAGGATCTAGCACACACTTGTACCTACAAATAACTCACTTATACACTATGTAAGTAGACGCTCATTCGTCTGCGTTTTGATTTGCGCTTGGGTGTGTGGGAGAGCTTGGCTTCAATCTTGGATACTTTTCAGACTTCACTCCCCAGAGCAGATGTAGAGTTAGCCAGCATGCACCAGCTCTAGCTGCTCCTTCCTCGCAAGTTTCTATCATTTCTATACTGCTCTTATGAGCATCTCGCCACTCTTGTCTTGATTGAAAGAGTTTCAATAGATTATGATAACAATATTTTCCTGTGATCCCATACTGCTTACCATTGCTACAGCTACTATTTCCCTCATTGTCTTTTGTGGGTTGGTTTGTTGGCTAGTTCTACTTGTGTTGGCTGCACGGTACGACCGACCAGAGAGGAGAGCTCACTTCGCAAATTCTGATGTCCGGAAAGCAAAGGGAAAGAACAACCACCAACATTGTGGTTGGTAGGTGCTGGCCACGCCAGCTCCCAGCTCAGTCTCAAGCTCAAAGCAGCGCGCTCTTATTAGAGCCCGGACAAAGAACAAAGATGATTTTGAGAGGTCGGGCAAATTCTGAGGGACAAGAATTTGATTTTGATTTGATTTTGGTGATGTTCTACGTAGGAATTCCGTATCCCTAGGGTGTCACCCTTCCAATTCCAATGACACCGAACACAATGGCAAAGCCATCACCTACCGACCCATCACTTCACCTTCTAATAACGGCTCATAAATACCGACGCTTCGACAATAATACAACCAAACCAGACTTACAATGAAAATCTCCGCTCTTATCTGCACCATCGGTGCCACAGCTGTTGCACCTAGCAGTGCATTTTTATCGTTGAGTAAGTAGTGAAACTTTGTGTTGCATAGTTTCGTCACTGCACCTCTGCATCATCTAACCATTTCCCCTCCATGCAAATCTCACCTCTCTACAGTTAACAAGGCAAATCCATCCCTCTCTAAGTATGCCGAAGCGCAAGAGGATGCCATGATCAAGATCCATCTAGACATTGGTCAGGTTGAGATGAAAGATGGCAAACCGTTGATTACAGGCAACCGGCTCGGCATTGATAACCTGCTTCTTCAGCTTCGGGGCAAGGAGAGCGCTAGTCCAAAGCATGCAAGTCTTCCAGGTGCTGACGGGCCAAATCCTCAACTGAGCTCTGGCCCTAAATCGCTTGTGGTTGTCAATCAAGGCAGCTACGTCGATCTCGCAGGCACGCAACGCGTCAATTTGGAAGATGGTGCTTGGGAGATTATTTGGCGGAGCAATGCAAGGGCAGGAGCTTTAATTTGTGCCTTCAACCTTGCTGAAGAAGTCAAGAGAAATGATGCTGCAATCCCCAAAGGACGTTTCTTTTTGACTTTCCCTTTGTGGACGTCTGAGTCTTTGCAAGACCTACGTGATAGAAAGGCAAAGGCGGAAGAAAAAGCTACCGAGGCTATTGAAAGGCATGCGAGTGAGGTTCGCATGATGCAAGAAACAAATAACCCTCTGATGAAAGCTTTGCATTTCCGTAATGCATGCAAGGCACATGAAGATCTCGACTATTCTGGCTACAGGGTAAGTGTTTGTATTGACTATGAAGAAGTAATTATACTTGGCCCTTCGTGATAGAGAAGTCTAACCAAGATTACGTTGAATTGCAGTCATATCAGAAAATGCCATTGGAGCGTGACATGATCCACTTGGAGGGTAACCTTCATCTCTGTAGTTTGGGTACTATTTGGACAAAGAAAGAAGGATGGTTTGCAGACCATGAGTTGCTTGGATCGGCTCGCGCCTTCCAAGATGATTTGGCAAAGGTGACTGGTGTTGCGGATAAGAAGATCTCCAATCTCCATCCCTAAGCTGCCAAGTGTCCACTTGTATGATTTGCACAAAGATGATGATGTAAACAGAGAAGAACGTCAAGAAAGTTATGGTTCATGACCTAAATGTACATACACACTTACGAAAAACAAAAGCGGCCAAGGTTGTTTAAAGTCTCCTTGTTTATCCTAGAGGCCGCTTGCCGTGTATCAATATCAGAACGTCATTAAATAAGATTGTAAAGAAAACGTTAGCTACATGTATTTCATTTTCTTATTACCATAAAGCTGCACATTCGATTAATTAATTATCTACATATCCAGGGGAAACGTGTTGATCGTTCCTAATGTATATCCTCTCGCAACTTTTTTCGTTTTAGGTGCTTGATCATCATCTTCACTGGCGTCGTCAAATTGTCCATCGTCGCCACCCATGAATCCAATTCCACCCAAACTCTGGCCCCTATCAAGAGATATCTCTGACATTGCAAGACTGTGACCTCTATCAAGTGAAGCTTCCGAGAGGGGTAAGCTCTTGATTTTCTGAGAAAAGTTGCGATTGAGACTGACTCCTCTTGATAAAAGGTCAGCATCTCTGAGACCTTCTGATTTGTGTGCAAAGCGGTCCAATTCTGAATCTTCTACGCCCTTCGTTTTGAGTTTACTGTGTTTGGAATGCTCCTCAACACTGACATTAGATTCAGCGGTACGCTTGCGCTTATTTGTCAAAAACTTGATGACACCGTCATCCGAGTCATCGTCCACTAGACTAGAGTCATTTACTCCTAGTTTTGGCATGGCACTCTTTGTATTATCTTTCCCCTTCTTCAATGGTCTTTTCTTTGCTTTCACACGATTACAAAAGTCCCTCACTTTGTCGTCCTCGTCGTCGTCCTTGTCGTAGCTTTCTTTGGCCAAATCTGGATGAGTACTAATCGCCTGCATTTCATTCAAAGCTGCGGCCCTACATAAATCATCTAATGACGCAGACACTCCCCTCTTCGGGACAGAAGGTGCAGGTATAGAAATTTCTGCATCATCTCTGGAAGAATTAAGTTGTTGAGCAGCCACGGGATTGAGATGAGGGGCTTCTGCCCTGTTTTTCTTCATGAGTTGTTCAAATTTCATTTGCGCCATAACTGCAGAAACGCTTGGATGTAGTGCTGTCAAGCCAGTGATTCCACCATTGATCCCACCATTACCTATATATTGCCCCGAATCAATCGATGGGCCTGGCTGAGGAAGCTGACCGCCAAATGAACTCTCATTTCGTAGTGCTGGATGGGAGAGCCGACCGAGAGAGCTCATCGAGTAGAGGTTCGTAGGATCTAACCGGGTCATCGTGTTGCCTCTGAGGGGATTGTTCATTAATGCCTTTTGTTGTTCTAGGAGTCTTGCAATCGTATTAGAATCCGCCTGTGAGATGAAGTTGTTCCCTGAGCCCATACTTGCTGTGTTTCCCAGCATACTGTTCGTAAAATTGTTGTTGCCCGGATAATTATTTGGTCTCCCTAACGCTGCTTGAGAAGACAGACTGGAAGATCGGAGTAACTCCGTCATCAGCTGAGGTCTGTCAAGCGGAACGCCAGTTGGTCTGCTCCAACCAACATCATTATTCAGGCTTGGTATTATTTGTCCTGGTTGATGTCTCATCGCCGGTGCAGCTTGATTCGTCATTTGCAGCCCAGCCCGTGCGGAATCGGCGGCTTTCTGCGCCAATTCATTGTAACTCATCATTGAGCCATTCCCCAAATTAAGATGTTGTGGGTTTGTTTTCATGAATCGAGTGTCAAGAACAGATCCATTAGTGGAATGTCCACTCAATTTCCTAGACATGACAGTTTGTGGATATATCATATCACGCTGAAGTAACTGTCTTGGGTCCTGTCTTGATGCTAAGGAACCGAATTGTTGTGGTTGTAATTGTGACGGTAGTTGTTGTGACAATTGTTGTTGTGGCGGTAGTTGTTGTGGTAGTTGTTCATGTAAGGAAGGATTTTGTGATGAGGGAGCTTTGGCTGGCATACTGTTTGCAGATACCGTTGCTGCTGCTTGTGTTGCTGGTGAAGGATTTGGATTCTTTCCTCCCAAGTATTGATGGAACGCCATCATCATTGACGCGCTTCCTCCTTGACCATCGGGCAACGGCAACCCCCCTTGAGAAGATGAACCTACAGGGTTGGTAATTGGCATCGCCGCTGGGGCAGCGCCTTTTTTTGTTGTGTCCCCAGGTTTACTCTGCTCCAAACCAATCAAACCATTTTGCAAAAGTTGCCCTCCTCTAATGTGTCCCTTCTCCATCTGTCCCTCCTTGGCCATTTCGGTGCGGATGTCAGGGGCCCCCTCCCTCAACGCCTGCGATGTCTTTTCTGTCGCCTTTTGATCACCTATGTCACACCACAGGCTGTTTGATGGGTCTCTCGCCAGGAATCTCCCGGGTGGGTTCTGCGCTCGGACTGCATGAACAATTGATTTTGCCACCAGAGCCTTTTGTTTCTTCGGAAGTGATAGATATAACCTTTTATTGGTGTTGACAAGTTTACGCCAGTGGGCGTTACCAACATGATGATTTGTACCGCCGCCACGCCCGCAGAGGACATCCTGGTCACGATGCTTTTCAATGTTTTTTAACGGCGTGCCGTCAGGCATCTTCAGGGCATCGGCTCTCACTGTCAGCAGTTTGGGAGGAGGGTTAGCCCCCCTGATGGGTAGTCCCCCCATAGGATTCATTGTTTGTGTGATGATGTTGCGGTCAGCAGTTGTAGGTTAGTTGCAGTTGCCGGCGGCGGACGGCGATAGATGGGTTGAGACAGCGCGTGGAAGACAAAATCTTTGGAGACAGTTCGGTCTTCTTTAGTCCCTCAACTTCCCTCCACGACCACCAGAGACGTGTCAATTTGACACTTTTGGAAACCAGTGTCAGACAATACTCTCTAGAGAATAGGGACTAGTTGAGAGCCAAAGTGCTGGCAGCTCACATGAAAAATAGGGCAACACTAGTTTGAGTACCGTTTTTGATGAGAGTTCGCAGTACAGTGTCCGTGTCGTTCGTGGAAGTACGTCATAAATTCGAAATCGTACACAATTCGACGGTTCCGTCCGTCCGGCCGATTCGAGACATTATTTATGTAGCACAAACATTATGCACCAGCGCAGTCGCGTGTATATCTCTATGGCTATGACGTGGGAGTATGACAAAACCATTTAATTGCGTATCACGATGAGGAGACGCTCCTATGCTCGCTCATTAGTCTCTACCTACTCTACCATAGAATATGCCCGAAACAGAACCAATGCTGTTCCTCTTTAATATGATTACACATGATAATGATATATCTGCATGTCTTCTACATTAAGTGTTGTGCGCTCATTGACAGGTATGCAAAATAAAAGGTCCAGAAGACATATCCGTGCATTTTTGGAATCATTCCACCATGATACAAACTGCTCACGATAGCAGCAATGCAATTTGTTATCAAGAAGATGAAGCCTGTTCTTACTGTTGGCATCATTGTCACGTTCAAGCCTTCTACAGACATCAACGATTCTTTCTGCGTTAGCAGTCCGAAACCCAAACCCACGAGTAAATTGAATGACGGACCTGCAAAACATGCCGCCATACTTGTCAATCCACAAAAGAACATGCGACGTCAGACTTTCGAAAAGCAAAACAATGAACGAGTCGTGATATGGTATACATTTGTGTGTTGTTTCCTCACCTCATGTCTGCAAGTCCCCTTTGAGCAAGCGCTCCATTGGTTGTCCAATCGCCGACGGAATTTCCCCACGCTAAAATAGTCATTCCCCTGAGAGAACAAGAGGATAATACCGTGTTTCAGAGTGAGGCGAAGGGAAACAGCATAACATGATGCACGAAGCACAAAGATGATGATACTACCAAAAGAATACACTTACATCACAGGAGAAGGGATTCGTAATAATACACCTATCAGTTCTAGAATATTGACTAGATGCTCACTAATCACATCGATCCACGTAGCTGCAATGAGGAAACCGTACAGCGCGGTTACTATTCCAAACTTTAGCGGCATCCCGGTCGCTTTGTCGCAGAATCGAATGACAGTTGCTCCGACAGCAAATGAGGTGATAATTGCCACAATCATCAATCTTACATCGATGCCATCTTCCAGTTTAGTGCTAAGATAGTAAAGCAACCAGATAGGAGAAAACGCAATGGAGAATGCAATCATCGATCGATTATATTCCCCTTCACAGGGGATTGGTATTACAAATTTGCGGATGATTGTGAACGGTATCTCCATCAACATGCAATGCCACTCAAATTTCGACAAAAGTCTGTTGGATATGATATCAACATGGATCGTTTGATAAAAGTGTTCGCCTAACTCATACAAAGCTTCAGACAAAAGTTCGAGCGACCAAGGCTGCTTGGTTGGCAACTGATCTTGCGCCATGTTTGTACCGGATAGACTTTTTCCTCTCTCTTGTCGTAGCTGATATTGTCTCTCTTGTTGACGCTTTATAACCCTGAGTACCCTCGAAGAATGCTTACTGCCCGGAGGATCAGGCAGCTCGCTTTTGTGAATTTGTTTCGATGGTGCAAGCTCGACTGCCTGATCTTCTTCGTCGATGCTGGGTGACATTAAAATCGACTCAACCTCATTAGCTTTGTCAGCCATTACTTGATCTTCATTCTTGTACCGACGAAGCTCAGACACCACGACGAGGGTGACATATCCGAAGTACAAAAGCAACATTGCAACAACATGTCGATAGTGGATGCTTCCCCTCTCAATCATCCAAAAGACATATCCAGCAGCAATTGCATACATGGATATATCTCTCACTAGCTCTTTCCCACAAGTTATCCCTCCATCATCGCAGCTGCTACCCAACATGACAATTCTTCCAACTACAACACTCTGCACAAACATACCACCACCTGTCAACTCGCCAAGGCTCAATGGGATTCCTTCTTGAGCATTCGACTTAATAGCATTTACGGCACTTATGTCAGGTGCGCCATTGCCAAGAGCGAGCAATGTTACACCTCCCAGAGCAGGCGGAATCTGAACCTCTGAAGATATCATTTCTAATGCAGGACTGAAGTAGTTCTCCGCAGTTGATCCGAGGAGTCGGAATAGGAGTAGAGTCAAAAGTGCAAGCCCGATTGGGAACAGAATTGGAAAGAAGATTTCCAAAACTGGGTAATTGTTGAGTGAGGAAGGAACAGATGGATCCGTACAGAAGACTAATGGAAGTAGGAACGTCATCATTAACGTCCCATCGCACTTGTTGGCGTGGTCACAACGTTGTTCCGTAGTTACTTGGAGCAATATTTCGCTGCATAGAGGCAGCTCGACCTCAGCTTCTTCTTCTTTCTCTACTATCTCTATCTCATATGAAGCAATTGATTGATCCTGTAGACTTCTTCGCCGCTCAAATTTGTTATGTGATCGACTATGCAATGCTCTTCTTTCTGTAATTCCATGATTATGGATGATACATGTATTGATCAACATAATCAGCATGGACAGAAAGAGAATCATGACCAACAGAACGTAGGGCCGCTGATACTCATTCTTCCGAACATGTTGCGACGACCTCATTTCTTTTTTTCAAACAGCAGTAAAAGGATGACTCCGTATTAAGTATCATGAGAACATAGCTGCACGGGCGGCAGACACATCATGCAACACAATGATGTGTAGTATGATGATTGTGAAGAGCAACGGCACGAAGAAGCAAAACAATGCAAGAAGCGCAAAATCAAAAATGAAGAAAGGAATGAGACAGTGAGTGCCGGGCGGTAAAGAGTAACGTACCAAATTCAGGCGAGTGCACCTACTTACATAAGTACATGACCTCTTACTTGTCACTGCACAACAAGAAATAAAAATATCCAATCATACTGGGCCAATAGATGATGATGATTGCTCCACTGACAGCGTTACATCGGTATAAATGGGCACTGTGTTGCTGGCGGCCGTCCCAAATTAAACCTCAGGTCACTTACGAGACTGTACAATGGCCGATGAACATATGAAGAGCTTGAAAGGTGGTATATATCCACCTTTGATATAGCAATCAACGATAATTGGCCACTAGAAGCTGTTGATGCGGCATAAGCAACGTTACATACGATATGTTGCTAGAGTGTCGCTGGCGGCCATCCCAAATTGGACCTCATCAGGTCACCTACAAGGATCAGCCACGACGCTGATACGCCCAAATAATGCTTGAGCCGTGTAAAAAATGCTTCTATACCATCATGGCCAACTATCATGGGTCACTAGAAGCTGTGGATTGCCATATTCATAGCTTGAGATACGATATGGCTGTCAACAAAACGCTGGCGGCCATCTCAGATGCCTCATCAGGTCACCTACGACGTTGTAGCGACGCTGATACGCCAAAACAATGCTTGAGCCGTGTAAAAAATGCTTCTATACTATCATGGCCAACTATCATGGGTCACTAGAAGCTGTGGATTGCCATAGTCACAGCGTGAGATACGATATTGAGCTAGAGAGAGGTGCTGGCGGCCATCTCAGATGCCTCATCAGGTCACCTACGACGTTGTAGCGACGCTGATACGCCAAAACAATGCTTGAGCCGTGTAAAAGATGCTTCTATACTATCATGGCCAACTATCATGGGTCACTAGAAGCTGTGGATTGCCATAGTCACAGCGTGAGATACGATATTGAGCTAGAGAGAGGTGCTGGCGGCCATCTCAGATGCCTCATCAGGTCACCTACGACGTTGTAGCGACGCTGATACGCCCAAACAATGCTTGAGCCGTGTAAAAGATGCTTCTATACTATCATGGCCAACTATCATGGGTCACTAGAAGCTGTGGATTGCCATAGTCACAGCGTGAGATACGATATTGAGCTAGAGAGAGGTGCTGGCGGCCATCTCAGATGCCTCATCAGGTCACCTACGACGTTGTAGCGACGCTGATACGCCCAAATAATGCTTGAGCCGTGTAAAAGATGCTTCTATACTATCATGGCCAACTATCATGGGTCACTAGAAGCTGTGGATTGCCATAGTCACAGCGTGAGATACGATATTGAGCTAGAGAGAGGTGCTGGCGGCCATCTCAGATGCCTCATCAGGTCACCTACGACGTTGTAGCGACGCTGATACGCCCAAATAATGCTTGAGCCGTGTAAAAGATGCTTCTATACTATCATGGCCAACTATCATGGGTCACTAGAAGCTGTGGATTGCCATAGTCACAGCGTGAGATACGATATTGAGCTAGAGAGAGGTGCTGGCGGCCATCTCAGATGCCTCATCAGGTCACCTACGACGTTGTAGCGACGCTGATACGCCCAAATAATGCTTGAGCCGTGTAAAAGATGCTTCTATACTATCATGGCCAACTATCATGGGTCACTAGAAGCTGTGGATTGCCATAGTCACAGCGTGAGATACGATATTGAGCTAGAGAGAGGTGCTGGCGGCCATCTCAGATGCCTCATCAGGTCACCTACGACGTTGTAGCGACGCTGATACGCCCAAATAATGCTTGAGCCGTGTAAAAGATGCTTCTATACTATCATGGCCAACTATCATGGGTCACTAGAAGCTGTGGATTGCCATAGTCACAGCGTGAGATACGATATTGAGCTAGAGAGAGGTGCTGGCGGCCATCTCAGATGCCTCATCAGGTCACCTACGACGTTGTAGCGACGCTGATACGCCCAAATAATGCTTGAGCCGTGTAAAAGATGCTTCTATACTATCATGGCCAACTATCATGGGTCACTAGAAGCTGTGGATTGCCATAGTCACAGCGTGAGATACGATATTGAGCTAGAGAGAGGTGCTGGCGGCCATCTCAGATGCCTCATCAGGTCACCTACGACGTTGTAGCGACGCTGATACGCCCAAATAATGCTTGAGCCGTGTAAAAGATGCTTCTATACTATCATGGCCAACTATCATGGGTCACTAGAAGCTGTGGATTGCCATAGTCACAGCGTGAGATACGATATTGAGCTAGAGAGAGGTGCTGGCGGCCATCTCAGATGCCTCATCAGGTCACCTACGACGTTGTAGCGACGCTGATACGCCCAAATAATGCTTGAGCCGTGTAAAAGATGCTTCTATACTATCATGGCCAACTATCATGGGTCACTAGAAGCTGTGGATTGCCATAGTCACAGCGTGAGATACGATATTGAGCTAGAGAGAGGTGCTGGCGGCCATCTCAGATGCCTCATCAGGTCACCTACGACGTTGTAGCGACGCTGATACGCCCAAATAATGCTTGAGCCGTGTAAAAGATGCTTCTATACTATCATGGCCAACTATCATGGGTCACTAGAAGCTGTGGATTGCCATAGTCACAGCGTGAGATACAATATTGAGCTAGAGAGAGGTGCTGGCGGCCATCTCAGATGCCTCATCAGGTCACCTACGACGTTGTAGCGACGCTGATACGCCCAAATAATGCTTGAGCCGTGTAAAAGATGCTTCTATACTATCATGGCCAACTATCATGGGTCACTAGAAGCTGTGGATTGCCATAGTCACAGCGTGAGATACGATATTGAGCTAGAGAGAGGTGCTGGCGGCCATCTCAGATGCCTCATCAGGTCACCTACGACGTTGTAGCGACGCTGATACGCCCAAATAATGCTTGAGCCGTGTAAAAGATGCTTCTATACTATCATGGCCAACTATCATGGGTCACTAGAAGCTGTGGATTGCCATAGTCACAGCGTGAGATACGATATTGAGCTAGAGAGAGGTGCTGGCGGCCATCTCAGATGCCTCATCAGGTCACCTACGACGTTGTAGCGACGCTGATACGCCCAAATAATGCTTGAGCCGTGTAAAAGATGCTTCTATACTATCATGGCCAACTATCATGGGTCACTAGAAGCTGTGGATTGCCATAGTCACAGCGTGAGATACGATATTGAGCTAGAGAGAGGTGCTGGCGGCCATCTCAGATGCCTCATCAGGTCACCTACGACGTTGTAGCGACGCTGATACGCCCAAATAATGCTTGAGCCGTGTAAAAGATGCTTCTATACTATCATGGCCAACTATCATGGGTCACTAGAAGCTGTGGATTGCCATAGTCACAGCGTGAGATACGATATTGAGCTAGAGAGAGGTGCTGGCGGCCATCTCAGATGCCTCATCAGGTCACCTACGACGTTGTAGCGACGCTGATACGCCCAAATAATGCTTGAGCCGTGTAAAAGATGCTTCTATACTATCATGGCCAACTATCATGGGTCACTAGAAGCTGTGGATTGCCATAGTCACAGCGTGAGATACGATATTGAGCTAGAGAGAGGTGCTGGCGGCCATCTCAGATGCCTCATCAGGTCACCTACGACGTTGTAGCGACGCTGATACGCCCAAATAATGCTTGAGCCGTGTAAAAGATGCTTCTATACTATCATGGCCAACTATCATGGGTCACTAGAAGCTGTGGATTGCCATAGTCACAGCGTGAGATACGATATTGAGCTAGAGAGAGGTGCTGGCGGCCATCTCAGATGCCTCATCAGGTCACCTACGACGTTGTAGCGACGCTGATACGCCCAAATAATGCTTGAGCCGTGTAAAAGATGCTTCTATACTATCATGGCCAACTATCATGGGTCACTAGAAGCTGTGGATTGCCATAGTCACAGCGTGAGATACGATATTGAGCTAGAGAGAGGTGCTGGCGGCCATCTCAGATGCCTCATCAGGTCACCTACGACGTTGTAGCGACGCTGATACGCCCAAATAATGCTTGAGCCGTGTAAAAGATGCTTCTATACTATCATGGCCAACTATCATGGGTCACTAGAAGCTGTGGATTGCCATAGTCACAGCGTGAGATACGATATTGAGCTAGAGAGAGGTGCTGGCGGCCATCTCAGATGCCTCATCAGGTCACCTACGACGTTGTAGCGACGCTGATACGCCCAAATAATGCTTGAGCCGTGTAAAAGATGCTTCTATACTATCATGGCCAACTATCATGGGTCACTAGAAGCTGTGGATTGCCATAGTCACAGCGTGAGATACGATATTGAGCTAGAGAGAGGTGCTGGCGGCCATCTCAGATGCCTCATCAGGTCACCTACGACGTTGTAGCGACGCTGATACGCCCAAATAATGCTTGAGCCGTGTAAAAGATGCTTCTATACTATCATGGCCAACTATCATGGGTCACTAGAAGCTGTGGATTGCCATAGTCACAGCGTGAGATACGATATTGAGCTAGAGAGAGGTGCTGGCGGCCATCTCAGATGCCTCATCAGGTCACCTACGACGTTGTAGCGACGCTGATACGCCCAAATAATGCTTGAGCCGTGTAAAAGATGCTTCTATACTATCATGGCCAACTATCATGGGTCACTAGAAGCTGTGGATTGCCATAGTCACAGCGTGAGATACGATATTGAGCTAGAGAGAGGTGCTGGCGGCCATCTCAGATGCCTCATCAGGTCACCTACGACGTTGTAGCGACGCTGATACGCCCAAATAATGCTTGAGCCGTGTAAAAGATGCTTCTATACTATCATGGCCAACTATCATGGGTCACTAGAAGCTGTGGATTGCCATAGTCACAGCGTGAGATACGATATTGAGCTAGAGAGAGGTGCTGGCGGCCATCTCAGATGCCTCATCAGGTCACCTACGACGTTGTAGCGACGCTGATACGCCCAAATAATGCTTGAGCCGTGTAAAAGATGCTTCTATACTATCATGGCCAACTATCATGGGTCACTAGAAGCTGTGGATTGCCATAGTCACAGCGTGAGATACGATATTGAGCTAGAGAGAGGTGCTGGCGGCCATCTCAGATGCCTCATCAGGTCACCTACGACGTTGTAGCGACGCTGATACGCCCAAATAATGCTTGAGCCGTGTAAAAGATGCTTCTATACTATCATGGCCAACTATCATGGGTCACTAGAAGCTGTGGATTGCCATAGTCACAGCGTGAGATACGATATTGAGCTAGAGAGAGGTGCTGGCGGCCATCTCAGATGCCTCATCAGGTCACCTACGACGTTGTAGCGACGCTGATACGCCCAAATAATGCTTGAGCCGTGTAAAAGATGCTTCTATACTATCATGGCCAACTATCATGGGTCACTAGAAGCTGTGGATTGCCATAGTCACAGCGTGAGATACGATATTGAGCTAGAGAGAGGTGCTGGCGGCCATCTCAGATGCCTCATCAGGTCACCTACGACGTTGTAGCGACGCTGATACGCCCAAATAATGCTTGAGCCGTGTAAAAGATGCTTCTATACTATCATGGCCAACTATCATGGGTCACTAGAAGCTGTGGATTGCCATAGTCACAGCGTGAGATACGGTAGGACTATTGTGCGTCCGCGCTGAACTCCGTTCTGACTGGTAGAAAGAAGAAATCTTCCAATTTAAGACTTAATGAACATAAATATAAACTAGGAGCCCATCTCCTAGTCGTCACAACCCAGTGTGCGACCAACCGCTCAACCAGCGGTATGATAAAGCGCCAGCTATTTCCTCAAGTAAATAGTAGATCAATCTGCTCAGTATGAAGATTACTCTGCTCGCTTGCCGTAGATTTGCTCAAATAGGTTGTGTTCATTGCGTCTCTTCATTGTTGATTTCTCCAGTCGACAAGTGATGACGTCATGACATGTAACGTTACATTGCTGTTTACTGTGACATTCATCCAAGAATCTGCTGCTGCTAACTTCGATCTGGATAATCCAAATCGACTCTCGAGCTTGGCTCTGTTGCCATCTCTCACGCAAGCATCAGTTCAAGAATGGTAAACCTTATCACTCGACAGCCATCACGTCGTCCAGCTTGTCCTTCTTCCCGTATACCAGCTAAACCAAAGTGGTACGACTCGATATTGAGCTAGAGAGAGGTGCTGGCGGCCATCTCAGATGCCTCATCAGGTCACCTACGACGTTGTAGCGACGCTGATACGCCCAAATAATGCTTGAGCCGTGTAAAAGATGCTTCTATACTATCATGGCCAACTATCATGGGTCACTAGAAGCTGTGGATTGCCATAGTCACAGCGTGAGATACGATATTGAGCTAGAGAGAGGTGCTGGCGGCCATCTCAGATGCCTCATCAGGTCACCTACGACGTTGTAGCGACGCTGATACGCCCAAATAATGCTTGAGCCGTGTAAAAGATGCTTCTATACTATCATGGCCAACTATCATGGGTCACTAGAAGCTGTGGATTGCCATAGTCACAGCGTGAGATACGATATTGAGCTAGAGAGAGGTGCTGGCGGCCATCTCAGATGCCTCATCAGGTCACCTACGACGTTGTAGCGACGCTGATACGCCCAAATAATGCTTGAGCCGTGTAAAAGATGCTTCTATACTATCATGGCCAACTATCATGGGTCACTAGAAGCTGTGGATTGCCATAGTCACAGCGTGAGATACGATATTGAGCTAGAGAGAGGTGCTGGCGGCCATCTCAGATGCCTCATCAGGTCACCTACGACGTTGTAGCGACGCTGATACGCCCAAATAATGCTTGAGCCGTGTAAAAGATGCTTCTATACTATCATGGCCAACTATCATGGGTCACTAGAAGCTGTGGATTGCCATAGTCACAGCGTGAGATACGATATTGAGCTAGAGAGAGGTGCTGGCGGCCATCTCAGATGCCTCATCAGGTCACCTACGACGTTGTAGCGACGCTGATACGCCCAAATAATGCTTGAGCCGTGTAAAAGATGCTTCTATACTATCATGGCCAACTATCATGGGTCACTAGAAGCTGTGGATTGCCATAGTCACAGCGTGAGATACGATATTGAGCTAGAGAGAGGTGCTGGCGGCCATCTCAGATGCCTCATCAGGTCACCTACGACGTTGTAGCGACGCTGATACGCCCAAATAATGCTTGAGCCGTGTAAAAGATGCTTCTATACTATCATGGCCAACTATCATGGGTCACTAGAAGCTGTGGATTGCCATAGTCACAGCGTGAGATACGATATTGAGCTAGAGAGAGGTGCTGGCGGCCATCTCAGATGCCTCATCAGGTCACCTACGACGTTGTAGCGACGCTGATACGCCCAAATAATGCTTGAGCCGTGTAAAAGATGCTTCTATACTATCATGGCCAACTATCATGGGTCACTAGAAGCTGTGGATTGCCATAGTCACAGCGTGAGATACGATATTGAGCTAGAGAGAGGTGCTGGCGGCCATCTCAGATGCCTCATTAGGTCATGATGCACATACAAAGATCTGTTTTACCATCGCAACCAACGATAATGTGCCACCAGAAGCTGTTTATTGCTCCATTCACAGCTATAGATACGATAAGTTTCGAGAGTGCTGCTGGCGGCCATTCCAAATTGGACCTCATCAGTTCTCTACGATGTGTAGCATGGCCGATACGCAGATACAGAGCTGGAGCAGTGGTATATAATTCTATACTACTTATCGTAACCAACGATAATCGGTGTAGAAGCTGTTGATTGCGACAATAGCAGCGTTAGATACGATATGGTGCGAGAGTGTTGCTGGCGGCCATCCCAAATTGGACCTCATCAGGTCACTTACGAGGCTGTAGCATGACTGATGCACGTATAAAGAGCTTGAGTAGTGGTATATATCCTTCTATATTATCGTAACCAAGTATAATGGGCCACTAGAAGCTGTTGATGTCGTATTATGTATGTTTCATTTCATGTATCTAATAGTTTGTTAGTAGAAGTTAGCAAATGGAGGAGCCGGGGCCTCTCGCCTCATCAGGTCACCTACGACGTTGTAGCGACGCTGATACGCCCAAATAATGCTTGAGCCGTGTAAAAGATGCTTCTATACTATCATGGCCAACTATCATGGGTCACTAGAAGCTGTGGATTGCCATAGTCACAGCGTGAGATACGATATTGAGCTAGAGAGAGGTGCTGGCGGCCATCTCAGATGCCTCATCAGGTCACCTACGACGTTGTAGCGACGCTGATACGCCCAAATAATGCTTGAGCCGTGTAAAAGATGCTTCTATACTATCATGGCCAACTATCATGGGTCACTAGAAGCTGTGGATTGCCATAGTCACAGCGTGAGATACGATATTGAGCTAGAGAGAGGTGCTGGCGGCCATCTCAGATGCCTCATCAGGTCACCTACGACGTTGTAGCGACGCTGATACGCCCAAATAATGCTTGAGCCGTGTAAAAGATGCTTCTATACTATCATGGCCAACTATCATGGGTCACTAGAAGCTGTGGATTGCCATAGTCACAGCGTGAGATACGATATTGAGCTAGAGAGAGGTGCTGGCGGCCATCTCAGATGCCTCATCAGGTCACCTACGACGTTGTAGCGACGCTGATACGCCCAAATAATGCTTGAGCCGTGTAAAAGATGCTTCTATACTATCATGGCCAACTATCATGGGTCACTAGAAGCTGTGGATTGCCATAGTCACAGCGTGAGATACGATATTGAGCTAGAGAGAGGTGCTGGCGGCCATCTCAGATGCCTCATCAGGTCACCTACGACGTTGTAGCGACGCTGATACGCCCAAATAATGCTTGAGCCGTGTAAAAGATGCTTCTATACTATCATGGCCAACTATCATGGGTCACTAGAAGCTGTGGATTGCCATAGTCACAGCGTGAGATACGATATTGAGCTAGAGAGAGGTGCTGGCGGCCATCTCAGATGCCTCATCAGGTCACCTACGACGTTGTAGCGACGCTGATACGCCCAAATAATGCTTGAGCCGTGTAAAAGATGCTTCTATACTATCATGGCCAACTATCATGGGTCACTAGAAGCTGTGGATTGCCATAGTCACAGCGTGAGATACGATATTGAGCTAGAGAGAGGTGCTGGCGGCCATCTCAGATGCCTCATCAGGTCACCTACGACGTTGTAGCGACGCTGATACGCCCAAATAATGCTTGAGCCGTGTAAAAGATGCTTCTATACTATCATGGCCAACTATCATGGGTCACTAGAAGCTGTGGATTGCCATAGTCACAGCGTGAGATACGATATTGAGCTAGAGAGAGGTGCTGGCGGCCATCTCAGATGCCTCATCAGGTCACCTACGACGTTGTAGCGACGCTGATACGCCCAAATAATGCTTGAGCCGTGTAAAAGATGCTTCTATACTATCATGGCCAACTATCATGGGTCACTAGAAGCTGTGGATTGCCATAGTCACAGCGTGAGATACGATATTGAGCTAGAGAGAGGTGCTGGCGGCCATCTCAGATGCCTCATCAGGTCACCTACGACGTTGTAGCGACGCTGATACGCCCAAATAATGCTTGAGCCGTGTAAAAGATGCTTCTATACTATCATGGCCAACTATCATGGGTCACTAGAAGCTGTGGATTGCCATAGTCACAGCGTGAGATACGATATTGAGCTAGAGAGAGGTGCTGGCGGCCATCTCAGATGCCTCATCAGGTCACCTACGACGTTGTAGCGACGCTGATACGCCCAAATAATGCTTGAGCCGTGTAAAAGATGCTTCTATACTATCATGGCCAACTATCATGGGTCACTAGAAGCTGTGGATTGCCATAGTCACAGCGTGAGATACGATATTGAGCTAGAGAGAGGTGCTGGCGGCCATCTCAGATGCCTCATCAGGTCACCTACGACGTTGTAGCGACGCTGATACGCCCAAATAATGCTTGAGCCGTGTAAAAGATGCTTCTATACTATCATGGCCAACTATCATGGGTCACTAGAAGCTGTGGATTGCCATAGTCACAGCGTGAGATACGATATTGAGCTAGAGAGAGGTGCTGGCGGCCATCTCAGATGCCTCATCAGGTCACCTACGACGTTGTAGCGACGCTGATACGCCCAAATAATGCTTGAGCCGTGTAAAAGATGCTTCTATACTATCATGGCCAACTATCATGGGTCACTAGAAGCTGTGGATTGCCATAGTCACAGCGTGAGATACGATATTGAGCTAGAGAGAGGTGCTGGCGGCCATCTCAGATGCCTCATCAGGTCACCTACGACGTTGTAGCGACGCTGATACGCCCAAATAATGCTTGAGCCGTGTAAAAGATGCTTCTATACTATCATGGCCAACTATCATGGGTCACTAGAAGCTGTGGATTGCCATAGTCACAGCGTGAGATACGGTAGGACTATTGTGCGTCCGCGCTGAACTCCGTTCTGACTGGTAGAAAGAAGAAATCTTCCAATTTAAGACTTAATGAACATAAATATAAACTAGGAGCCCATCTCCTAGTCGTCACAACCCAGTGTGCGACCAACCGCTCAACCAGCGGTATGATAAAGCGCCAGCTATTTCCTCAAGTAAATAGTAGATCAATCTGCTCAGTATGAAGATTACTCTGCTCGCTTGCCGTAGATTTGCTCAAATAGGTTGTGTTCATTGCGTCTCTTCATTGTTGATTTCTCCAGTCGACAAGTGATGACGTCATGACATGTAACGTTACATTGCTGTTTACTGTGACATTCATCCAAGAATCTGCTGCTGCTAACTTCGATCTGGATAATCCAAATCGACTCTCGAGCTTGGCTCTGTTGCCATCTCTCACGCAAGCATCAGTTCAAGAATGGTAAACCTTATCACTCGACAGCCATCACGTCGTCCAGCTTGTCCTTCTTCCCGTATACCAGCTAAACCAAAGTGGTACGACTCGATATTGAGCTAGAGAGAGGTGCTGGCGGCCATCTCAGATGCCTCATCAGGTCACCTACGACGTTGTAGCGACGCTGATACGCCCAAATAATGCTTGAGCCGTGTAAAAGATGCTTCTATACTATCATGGCCAACTATCATGGGTCACTAGAAGCTGTGGATTGCCATAGTCACAGCGTGAGATACGATATTGAGCTAGAGAGAGGTGCTGGCGGCCATCTCAGATGCCTCATCAGGTCACCTACGACGTTGTAGCGACGCTGATACGCCCAAATAATGCTTGAGCCGTGTAAAAGATGCTTCTATACTATCATGGCCAACTATCATGGGTCACTAGAAGCTGTGGATTGCCATAGTCACAGCGTGAGATACGATATTGAGCTAGAGAGAGGTGCTGGCGGCCATCTCAGATGCCTCATCAGGTCACCTACGACGTTGTAGCGACGCTGATACGCCCAAATAATGCTTGAGCCGTGTAAAAGATGCTTCTATACTATCATGGCCAACTATCATGGGTCACTAGAAGCTGTGGATTGCCATAGTCACAGCGTGAGATACGATATTGAGCTAGAGAGAGGTGCTGGCGGCCATCTCAGATGCCTCATCAGGTCACCTACGACGTTGTAGCGACGCTGATACGCCCAAATAATGCTTGAGCCGTGTAAAAGATGCTTCTATACTATCATGGCCAACTATCATGGGTCACTAGAAGCTGTGGATTGCCATAGTCACAGCGTGAGATACGATATTGAGCTAGAGAGAGGTGCTGGCGGCCATCTCAGATGCCTCATCAGGTCACCTACGACGTTGTAGCGACGCTGATACGCCCAAATAATGCTTGAGCCGTGTAAAAGATGCTTCTATACTATCATGGCCAACTATCATGGGTCACTAGAAGCTGTGGATTGCCATAGTCACAGCGTGAGATACGATATTGAGCTAGAGAGAGGTGCTGGCGGCCATCTCAGATGCCTCATCAGGTCACCTACGACGTTGTAGCGACGCTGATACGCCCAAATAATGCTTGAGCCGTGTAAAAGATGCTTCTATACTATCATGGCCAACTATCATGGGTCACTAGAAGCTGTGGATTGCCATAGTCACAGCGTGAGATACGATATTGAGCTAGAGAGAGGTGCTGGCGGCCATCTCAGATGCCTCATCAGGTCACCTACGACGTTGTAGCGACGCTGATACGCCCAAATAATGCTTGAGCCGTGTAAAAGATGCTTCTATACTATCATGGCCAACTATCATGGGTCACTAGAAGCTGTGGATTGCCATAGTCACAGCGTGAGATACGATATTGAGCTAGAGAGAGGTGCTGGCGGCCATCTCAGATGCCTCATTAGGTCATGATGCACATACAAAGATCTGTTTTACCATCGCAACCAACGATAATGTGCCACCAGAAGCTGTTTATTGCTCCATTCACAGCTATAGATACGATAAGTTTCGAGAGTGCTGCTGGCGGCCATTCCAAATTGGACCTCATCAGTTCTCTACGATGTGTAGCATGGCCGATACGCAGATACAGAGCTGGAGCAGTGGTATATAATTCTATACTACTTATCGTAACCAACGATAATCGGTGTAGAAGCTGTTGATTGCGACAATAGCAGCGTTAGATACGATATGGTGCGAGAGTGTTGCTGGCGGCCATCCCAAATTGGACCTCATCAGGTCACTTACGAGGCTGTAGCATGACTGATGCACGTATAAAGAGCTTGAGTAGTGGTATATATCCTTCTATATTATCGTAACCAAGTATAATGGGCCACTAGAAGCTGTTGATGTCGTATTATGTATGTTTCATTTCATGTATCTAATAGTTTGTTAGTAGAAGTTAGCAAATGGAGGAGCCGGGGCCTCTCGCCTCATCAGGTCACCTACGACGTTGTAGCGACGCTGATACGCCCAAATAATGCTTGAGCCGTGTAAAAGATGCTTCTATACTATCATGGCCAACTATCATGGGTCACTAGAAGCTGTGGATTGCCATAGTCACAGCGTGAGATACGATATTGAGCTAGAGAGAGGTGCTGGCGGCCATCTCAGATGCCTCATCAGGTCACCTACGACGTTGTAGCGACGCTGATACGCCCAAATAATGCTTGAGCCGTGTAAAAGATGCTTCTATACTATCATGGCCAACTATCATGGGTCACTAGAAGCTGTGGATTGCCATAGTCACAGCGTGAGATACGATATTGAGCTAGAGAGAGGTGCTGGCGGCCATCTCAGATGCCTCATCAGGTCACCTACGACGTTGTAGCGACGCTGATACGCCCAAATAATGCTTGAGCCGTGTAAAAGATGCTTCTATACTATCATGGCCAACTATCATGGGTCACTAGAAGCTGTGGATTGCCATAGTCACAGCGTGAGATACGATATTGAGCTAGAGAGAGGTGCTGGCGGCCATCTCAGATGCCTCATCAGGTCACCTACGACGTTGTAGCGACGCTGATACGCCCAAATAATGCTTGAGCCGTGTAAAAGATGCTTCTATACTATCATGGCCAACTATCATGGGTCACTAGAAGCTGTGGATTGCCATAGTCACAGCGTGAGATACGATATTGAGCTAGAGAGAGGTGCTGGCGGCCATCTCAGATGCCTCATCAGGTCACCTACGACGTTGTAGCGACGCTGATACGCCCAAATAATGCTTGAGCCGTGTAAAAGATGCTTCTATACTATCATGGCCAACTATCATGGGTCACTAGAAGCTGTGGATTGCCATAGTCACAGCGTGAGATACGATATTGAGCTAGAGAGAGGTGCTGGCGGCCATCTCAGATGCCTCATTAGGTCATGATGCACATACAAAGATCTGTTTTACCATCGCAACCAACGATAATGTGCCACCAGAAGCTGTTTATTGCTCCATTCACAGCTATAGATACGATAAGTTTCGAGAGTGCTGCTGGCGGCCATTCCAAATTGGACCTCATCAGTTCTCTACGATGTGTAGCATGGCCGATACGCAGATACAGAGCTGGAGCAGTGGTATATAATTCTATACTACTTATCGTAACCAACGATAATCGGTGTAGAAGCTGTTGATTGCGACAATAGCAGCGTTAGATACGATATGGTGCGAGAGTGTTGCTGGCGGCCATCCCAAATTGGACCTCATCAGGTCACTTACGAGGCTGTAGCATGACTGATGCACGTATAAAGAGCTTGAGTAGTGGTATATATCCTTCTATATTATCGTAACCAAGTATAATGGGCCACTAGAAGCTGTTGATGTCGTATTATGTATGTTTCATTTCATGTATCTAATAGTTTGTTAGTAGAAGTTAGCAAATGGAGGAGCCGGGGCCTCTCTCCTTTGAATTTTGTATGATTGAGAGTTGAACCACGAATAGATCCTGTCGTGCATTGTGCATTTTTGGATATCTTCGGCATTGGTATCAACACTTTCCCAGCTGTCTGTATCGTCATCATTCTGATCTGTACCTGATCTATCATACTCATCGTCTACCTCGCCCACTATACCAACATCACTTTCTTCAAAAATCTCTCGAACAAACAAGTTATCTTCCTTACTGAAGGGTGGCCTGAAAGGTGGCAATCCACACTGTCGTTTGTGACCTTCTTGATGAAGCCTTTTCCAATGATCTTTGCTACACACCATTGCAACTTTACACCCGCAAGATGTCAAAGTTCTCCCTGGGTTTCTTTGTGTTCTTTGTTCATGTTGAAGTGACGTTTCACCATTCCAATTACTTGATCTCGAACTTATTTTCTCTCGATAAATTTGTGACAATTGATTCATTTGGCATTCGTGAGACCAACAACACATTCTCTCGTCATCAAACCATGACCTAGGTAAAAATGAATTGACAATTTCCACAATGGAGGCGGGAACACCATATCGATGTGCACACAATGCCAAGGATGAAATAGCATTTCTGAATGGTATTGAAAAAGAGAGATGACTCTGAGGATTCCATGGCTTATTCCACTCTCTGACAAGCATCATCAAAGAGAAATCGTAACAAGCAACCAGAATAGGGTACTGCATAAAGCCATGTTCATCTTCTACCCATTCATACTCTTGTGGTGGTTCTTCGTCTTCGTCTTCTTGAGGAAAGTTCGATGTGTAATCGAAGAGGAGCGGCTCTGGTTGGATTGGTAAATGTAGCCAGCATAGAAAATCTCCGTATCCACAGCCGGCGATGTTCAAATCAACAAGATCTCGCCTGAACAATCCTCTGACAAGGTCCTGCACATCGCGTGGCGGATGGAAACCAATAAACTGCTCTCTTGCATTTGTCGTACTTGGGTGCGAATTGACTAGAGGATGCGCAGATGAATTCGTGATAGCATTAGCATACCGAAGCGGGTCGACAACACTTCTCAACTTGGAATCTGCGATGTTCTGAGATAGGTAGCATGCAACGGAATCTGTTACATCCATCATCGCGCTATCCATATATGCTTCAAGGAGACCACGAACAATTAATCCCGCAAGTTGACGGTTAGCAAAGTTGTTCGGCAATCGAAGCAATATTCTCTCTCCAACATCTACCAATATTTTCACACAGGTGTGGAATGATTGAGATATTTGAGCCGCATCAGCACTAATGTCATCGGTATTTCCATTTGCGTCATTCGAAAGTGATTCAAGTCGCACACGAGCTGAATTTGCATGCAGCCTTATACCGTTCAGAATTGCAGAGAGGAGATGGACGTGAGTAATAATGGTGCTAGGATCATCGTATTCGTCCCTTTCGAGTCCCTGTAAATTCTGCTTCAGATGGGCTTTCTGACGGGATTGTTCATTCTCAGACGAATCGGCGATATCCAATTCTCGCACAAAGAATGCGCAGATGATACTTGCGTGCTGATTTGTCATATTCTCAATTCCATGCCCAATGAGAGTAGATACTGCTCCTAGCATCTCCCACCAATCGAGGCAATAGTGGCTGGGCACATCGACGCCACAGTCATCGTCAAGAAGATCTCCAGCATTTTCATGCGCAATGTATGATTCATGGCAATACCCTAAATGTCGATAACACGTGAATATATAATGTAAGCGCAGCCCAAATGACACATCATGTACCTATCAACTGATAATAAAGTCTTACCATCGCATGGTGTATATCCGAAAGAAAGCACAGTTAACAGCCGTCGCAGACATTCTAATCCACTTTCCTCTTCTGCACCAACATTTGACGAATCAATGCTACAAGTTTTGCAATCAGCCATCAGGAGCAATATAGCTCGGGCCAAACGATGATCACTTTGCAATTCCGAAAGCGAATGCATCAATACTTTAAGGTACAAGTAGGAAGGCAAAGTTGCATGTGATGATGACGATGATGAAGCAATACCTCTTCGTTCTTTGATAATTGTTTGTTCCCACCATGGTAGAAACGTAAAGTTCCTTGCCAAATTTCCATTGTCATTCAAAATAGGAGAAGTTGTTGCGTCTATATCACTGTTGCTGTCGTCGGTATCTTCCCAACTGTTACTGTCATCGTCATCTCCAAAACCATCATCATCCCATAGTGGAGGAAGCGATATTTCCGACGAGGCTATAGTAATTTCTGACTTTGAATCCATCAAGATATTCCAAAAGCGTGGATTAGGGTGCCTTTGCCCATCATTCACTTGCCGAACAGGTGGCTGCTGGTGCTGTTCTTGCTGGTGCTGGTCATTATCTTGCTGGTTGTAACGTTCATTTTCATTTGCAAATTGTTCTTGTCTCTCAAGAGGCATAATTGCATTTCTAATAGCCCACGCAGAGTTTGGAAGATGGTTTTCGAGCATAGCAAGCTCCATAATCTCAACTCCATGTGCATCTATTGTTGGAGCTGATTTTTTTCGTCGGTTCCCATTGAGAGATCGATATGGCAACGGTGCAGGTGATGGCGAAATGATAGTTTTGTCAATTACATATCTATAGACTTGTAGCCCATCGAAGCAATCCAGCAGTGGATATAGAGCATCATGATAGGGAAAGAGCGTTTCGTCTGTAACGACGCCGAGCCTGTTTGGTTTATTGGAGGTGGTGCCTTCATACGCCAAAATTTCCGCAGACCAATTTGCGTCCACAACATCAGCTGTTCGCTGCAATTTTCTGCACTCCTCTTGGATCTCAGAGCCTCCCCCTTGGTTGTTCATGACGATGCGGAGTATGTATGAGTGGATATGATCTTCTATACCATGATTACCAATGATATGGGCCACTCTCTAGAAGCTGTTGATGGATTCCTTGACGAGACTTAGCTGTAAATGAATGTATTGTAGCTGTGCTTGCTGCTTTGCTGTTTGATGATTTTGATGGTAGTTTCTCTCGTGACTGTAATGAGTCACTTGTCGTTTCGCCACACCTCTCTCTTCCATTTCGCGCGATTTCCACCTGTAGAAATCTTGTCAATGGCGATGATAGAGCCGCGCCCGCGCCCAGCCGCCCTACTTATCCCCTACTGTCTTTCTCATCGCCTCACTTGTTCAATAAGTCCTTGTTAGGTCGCAGCTGCCCTCAAGCCGTTGATAAGAAAGGGCCGGCGTTATCTCTCGTTGAAGCCTCTGCAAAAGCGTGTTGAAAAAACAAACATAAGAAGTGTTTATTTTTCATTCACCGGAAGTGTCTTAATGACTGACTCCTCGCACACGATATCAACTAATGGAGAAGAGGAAACGATCGCCCTTTCCTCCTTCGACGAAGACGAAAACGATATCGGTAGCAGCAGAGGTGGCGATGAAGGAGCTGCCTCGTCACTGTTATCTCAAGAAAATCTTGATGATAACGGACATGAAGATGATAATGATGCCACACCAACAATAACGGTCAGGAAGCCACCGTCATCTGTGCCATCCACATCGTCGTCATCATCACAACCAGGGAGGCGGCATCCACCACCATCTCTTCCTAATTCGCCCATCGCATCGCGTCTGAAGGATCATTTTGAGACACAAAACTCGGACTGGTCTCCATCAATTGCGACTGATCCTACTAATGGTGATGACTTTGAACAGCAGCAACAACAACAACAAGAGCAAGAGGCGAACAATTCATATGGTCATAACAGCAATGAACAGCAAAGGCCAAAGTCCATCTCGGCAGCCTCTCTGGTTGTATGCGGCGTAGATGGAACAGTTTACACATTGGATGCATATACGGGACAATTACGTGGAATGTTTGCTTCTGGGCCAGCGTTGGTCTATTCCTCATCACCTGACGAGGACAGTGCTGATGATGATGCAGCTGATTTTTCTCAAGCATCGTCACCGTTTGACGATGAAGAAAGCAATGCTATTGCAAACACTTCTCCTCGATGGAAAGAACGGATTGTGCCTGGTCTAGATGGAAGATTGTACAACCTTTTCCAAATGGATGATGGTATGGATGATGATGATTCAAATGATTACTCTAGTGATAGTGGAGAATGCGATGATGATGGAATCTGCGAAGAGGAGTCAAACAATATCATGCCACATCTGGGTTCTTACAATCTATCACCTCTTCCAATAAGTGTCATGGATGTTGTAGACTCGCCAATATCCACTTGTCGGCCAAGAGATGATCCATCGCAGCCAAAACAATGCGGCATCGTGGTGGGATCGAAAAAGACAACTGTTTATGCAATTGATCCAACGACGGGTAAGGTTCAATGGACACAAGATCCATTAGGAAGAGGTGGTGGCCGGGGATTCACTACTCATCCTCCGCCAAATAAGTCGGCACGGGGATTGACAGTGCTACTTCAGCGAGAGGATTATGCTGTTCGTCATTTGAATACTGAGGGGGGAGGTGAGGTATGGAAAGTGGAGCTGGGAAGGTTCTCCGCTTTGGATTTTGATGTAGATGCTCATGATCGAGGTGGCAATCGAGGTAGCGAAGAGGAAGACGAAATGGACGAGAGAGAGGAAGACCGTGTAGTTGGAGGTTCGAGACGGGGAACTGCAGCAGCAGCTGCTGCTAACTTGAATCGAAAGGACCAAAAGACGTCTCCAATACTGGGTGGAACGAGAAAGCATGGAGCACTTCATGAACACAAGGAACATCATCATGGAAGCAAAATGTTTGACGAAGATGACTTTGAAGATCATTCTCATTTTCGAGGGTTTCCATCGGTAGCGTTTGGAGAGGTGAGCCTTGTATTGTTGATGTTTTCCTTCACTTCTTTGTTTTCCTATGCTCATTGTATTGTACCCGCTTTGATGAATCGCATCGAATGGAACAGGATGGTACGACTCTCATGGCCGCAGACGGAATCAGCGGAGAGCTGCTGTGGAAAGTTAAGGTAGAGAGTGTTGTTGCTGCGGTCTATGGTGTTGGCAAGGAAAGTACTTGGGTCCCTCTCGAGGTGATTGACGAGTCTGATGTATTTACTCATGGACACAGCAGCCAGGTAAGTCGGCAGGGTTCTGGTCTGTTGGGGATTTCTCCCTCACCAGCATCGTTGCCTGCTAGCAACAGTGGAGGTCTCATTCCGTACGGAGAATCTGATCAGTCCCACCGTCTGGGGCGTTATCAAACAAGTATATTTGTGTCGTCGAAGTTCGATCCACTTGGTTTAGATTCGTCTTTTTTCGCTGAAGACGAATACGAGGAGCTTCCTATTGATGCAGAGTTGCCTCTCCAACCTCAGACGAACGTTCACCCCAATGGGTTTTCGCCAGCTGAATCTTCCGTCTTTCCTGGAAAGCCACCTGATATCATGTTAGACCAATCCTATAGTTCAGAACATGGCCTTTATTTAACGTGGTCGATTGTGTATGGGATTATCGGACTCTTAATTGCATTTATCGTGTTTGTCAGGACAAAATACGTGAGGCAGAAACGAAAGTGGTTGAACACACCAAGTCTTGACCCTACGAGAGCACCCAGTGGAAGTGACGATGGTAATGGAAGGGACCGGTTTCATTCTGATGGAATGCTGTTGCCTCCTGCAGCTCAACGCGTCAATGGTATGGATCGCATGTGGCGGTCGAAGGATCGTCAACCTGTCATGCGCAGCTTGAGTCTTGGAGCGATGACATCTCCCAGTGGCTCTTATGAGAGCAAGCATTTCATCTCAGTTGCAGGCCAACATGATGATAATATCTCTTCGCCTATCCTGAACAAAAAAACTGATGAAAAATCTATGGCGACGACGGCAACACCTGCTACAATCGCTGAAATTCCAGCAATTGGCCATTCTAATACACTTCCACTTGAGAGCATTTCGGATAAATCGCAGCTGCAACAACCTGACAATATCGATGGAATACCACTGGTGAGATATCCAAGATATCAGTCTGAGTTTGACCAAAAATCTCCTCTTGGTAGAGGAGGTTTTGGGACTGTCTTTCAATGTGAAAATACTCTAGATGGTAGCCAGTATGCTATCAAGAAGATACGGATCAAGTCTCAGCTTGATTTGGACGGGAAGGTTACGAAGCATTTCTCGCAAAAATTACATCGTGTGTTACGTGAGGTCAAGATATTGGCTCTTTTGGATCATCCCAACATCGTTCGATACTGTAAGTAGTGATACTTGTGCAAACTGCCATCTTTTTGCTTCAGCTTACTCATGGTGCCTCTGACTTTTCTCTCTTCCCCTTCAAGATACGGCATGGCTAGAAGTTGATGACGGCAGCAAAAACGACGACGAAGAGACTAATGTCACCCTTTCTACTCTTGACAGGAAAACTTCAGGATTCTTCTCCGGCAGCCTCTTCGGCTTTGGGTCTACATCAAAACATGCCTATCAAGCTTACAGTCACAGTCCAAAACGTCCTATTCAACAGCGTTCTGCTGCAGGGCTATTTGGGTCTTACGTCACAAAATCCAATCCTCTTGGCTGGAACAATTTTGGAAGCTTCCGACTAGATGAATCAAAATCTGGAATAGACATTTCAGAGCAAAACAGTGACACCTCACGTGAAGAAGATATCGGCTTTACTTGGGAAAGGAGTAACGACGCCACAGCGGAGCAGTCATTTGCTGGTGTGAAACGGTCGCCAAGTGAGCTTATTACAGAAGTAGTCGATGAGGACGAGAACGAGTCAGAGTCCGATTCAGGATTAAGCAGTGTGGATGATGAGGAAGAGAGTTCAAATGATGATAGCAGCTCAAGTGACTCAGATTGTGACACGGTGAGCAAAGCAAAGAAGGAAGTCAAACTCGTTGAACCAGAAAAGGGCGAAAGCGCAGTAAAGAAAGATGGAGCAGCTGCAGAGGGAAAATACATCTTATACATCCAAATGCAACTTTGCAGTGCCCAAACTCTAGACGACTTCCTTAAAAACCGTGAAAAACGCGTGGGCAGCATCTCTCCCTCGTTGTCGCAGGCTAATGAATACGTGATTGACATCCCCTTGGCTCTTCGATTATTTAAACAAATTTCCCATGGTGTGAAGTATGTTCACAAACAGGGCCTAATCCATCGCGACCTTAAACCACAAAATTGCTTTATTGACGAGGGAGGAAATGTAAAAGTTGGCGACTTTGGCTTAAGTCGTGAAAATTCCAACGCTCCTGGCGCAATCACTGACGACAACTCGGTTCAAGAGGAAGAAGACGATGCAGCCGAACCCATCAACATGGTGGACGCAGAGAATACTGCAGGGGTTGGAACAAGGGCTTACGCATCTCCTGAACAAATGAGAGGATCGAAATATGATGCCAGTACTGATATTTATTCTCTTGGTATCATTCTCTTTGAATTGTGCTATCCAATGTATACTTCAATGGAAAGATGCGAACGTTTTGGTGATATCAGAAAGCAAAAGTTTCCTGCTTATTGGATAAGTTCAGTGAAAAATTCCTTCCCCAAAATGCACGAACTCCTCGTCTGCATGCTATCAGAATCGGCTTCAGAGCGACCTTCGGCTGATGAGGTGTTTGATCAAATTGATTCGTTGCTGAGCGAATACTCTGTGCAATCATTAGATAAGGCTTGGGGAAAGAAAGAAGGAGTAATTTTGCTTCGCGTCGAGGCTGATGACCACCCAGATATTTTGTCCCGATGCAATTCGATCATTAAGGATGCAGCACCATCAGCGAAAATATTGCAGTATGGACTTAGAGGCCAAGCATCAAAAGCAATAATAGAGTTTGCGTTGGAAGCACCCAACGCAGAAGAAGACATTGCTGAGAAAATAAAATCTGCTCTCGGCGAAAAGAACATGTCAGTGAGACAAATCTTTGCAACCTAATAAGAAGTTATAGGTTAATCTCTAAAGCCAGAATACCAACGCTGCTGAGTATTTCGATTGTTTGAGTTTAATAGATATCATTCCCTCGGCTAGGCTTCCTGATAACTCTGTCGGCCGGGCAGGTTGTCAAGCTATTTCATTTAAATTCTTCACACATCTGGATTTGAGATGGTATTTCTCCCAGGAGGAAGCTGTCTTGGCTCTGGTCAATCATAGAATCATGTCTTATTACGACCCGACTCATCCGGATGCAGACTGGAGTGGATACGTATCTGTTTCTTCTCGAAAGCATGTACAAGAACCAAAGCGTGGCGACGAAGATCAGTGGAAGCCCAGTAAACGAATTGATATTGCGCCCACGAGCAATGATTCCACATTGGACTTGATTGGTGGACCCGTTCCAAAGGACGACCCATCAACACTTGATTCGTGCAATTGGCAATCCGAAGCACAAGCCGCTTCGGTGCGAACGAAGACCACAGTTGACCAACTGACTGAGACGGGAAGATCGCAGATTCGATATAAGAACAAGAAGCTAGGTATGCCTGCTTCTTTGATCTCGGGCAATGATACTGTTGCTGCAAGTTTGAGTGAAGATCCATACTATATACTGCATAGTGAAGACGGGCCTGTGGAGAGAATAGAGATTAGTCATTTACCACTTTCAAATGATCCAAACTTGGGCTTGGTGGGCTAAAAAGGGGGGACGCACTCATTCTTCACCCCCCAATAGCAAAAGGGGGCATCCCTCTCACAATATGAAAAAACACAATCTATCAGAATGCCAAAGTCATGAGTTCAGAGTCAATTAAAGAGTACTGACTTGAATATGAGTAAAATAGCTTCAGATTACTGTCAGGAAGAGGCTTCTAGACTTGTCCAGGATAGTCTTGCACTATGGAACTCTTTAATTGAGCAGGCAATTTTGATTTTGAGTAGTCCAGGACATACCAGGAGGTAAACGAGAAAAGAGAATCCATCTTATCTCCCTTTCTCTACACCAACCTCAATACCCATCTGCAGCCAGTCGAGTCCAACTTTTTGCGCCGACACATCCTCCATCCCCATCATTTCTGTCTTCTGTCTTCTGCACACTTCCGCACCCACGTCACATGGCGGCTTTAGCTGCCACCTACAATTTGAACGCTTCCTGGGGTGATGAAGTGTGAGAGAGAAGAATGAAAGCAGCCTGATATAGTTCGCTCTATTTGCAATGTCGGATACCTCTCATTATAGAACAGAAGTCTAGTTGCTAGGGACAACATTGGCTCGTTGCCCCTGTCCACAGTCAACCCATCACCTCAACAAAATACGAGTTCGACATTAATATTTTTATTACTTTATCTATACAAGATGCTACTACACAACGATACAATCAACAACACGAACTCAGGGGGGTGTGAGATAATCAGCAACACACATACAACAATGACTGGTTTGTTTGTTGGTTACTCTCTTTCATTGCTGCGAGAGCGTAGTGCATAACGAAATTTCAAAGGACGGAGAGTGGGCCTGTACCATGTCTCACTGGAAGTCACAATGCTACCTAAGATTGGATGTGATGCTGGGCCATTGGAAACGTGGAATGACGAAATAGCCGGCATTGGTACATCCCATTTCATTAGGTGATTGTTTCCAGGATTGTTAGTACAATCCATACCGATAGCATGAACCATTCTCAACATTTCGGTGGCGAACACTTGGATCCACAAACTCTTACCGTATTCCTGATCGTCACCCGGTAAATGTAGATGCCTTCTATCGTTATGACACAAATGGAATCCGTTCGCACGAATGATATTGCAGTTTGCATAAGCATGTTGACCAGCATCGCTTTCTCTGACTGATCTTTGTGCATATTCTGGAGATTGAAGGTATGCACGGATAGCAAGCACTCTTTTCATCATTCGACGTGCGCGTCTGGTGATTGAATTCACCACACCACGCAACTGATCTTTAATGCTAGCCCATAGGCCTATTCCCAACCCAGCTTTTGACGCTTGCTTATCAAAGTGGTGAGGATGGGTCATAAAAGATGTATCATCTACCTGGTTACCAGGCATCACCACAATTGCACCAAGATAATGTTCCAAGTAAGAATCGACGCCACCAATCATTCCTAATTGATCGATGCAATGACGAATCAACACGTCGTATCGAATCTGTCCAATTCTAGCACGCATTACTGCTGGTGAAGGGCATCGTGACTTGTTCACAAGCGAGCTTTGATACGCTGGCGAATTGCGCAATGCATGAGATGGTGGTTGGAGGGGATTGAAATTACCACCTTGGTACAATGCAAGAATGCCGTTATAGTGAGGACTAAAATCGTCAATGTTGGCTGTAGGCCATGGAATGTTACGAGCTGAGTATTTGCGAAGTATTTCACGATCCGTTTCAACAGGGACAAGAGCTCCGTCACGATGCATCCTGTAAAGGCATGATACACTCGTGTGAAAAGCAGGCAATTCTCGATACAAGCAGTGAGATGCTGTTGTATCCCAAAATGCAAGAGCACTTTTCGGCAGAGAGTAAAATTGAGCTTAGGTTGTTTGGGTAAAGTCAAAGAAACAAGCAATGCAAAATGAACCACTCACTGGAACTGATGGACTAGGTATGTGTACTTCGATTCAAGCACTGAATTCAAGATATTCGACATGTGTATAACGAAACGTTTCGTTTTCGTAGGGAGGAAATGGAACGTGCAATTCCTTTCCTTCCTCGGCAACCTCCTCTTTAGGAAACTTGATCAACATACCAAGCGAGTTGCTGCTAAATCCTGTTCGAATGTCATCAATGTCATCATCCACTCGTTGAATCTTTCTTTGATTGCCAGTAACTAAATTGTCAGGTGGAGGAGGGAAATCAGTCGAATCGACCCAACGTGGATAATAGTCGTGTGGAACGTGCGTACTCAACAGTAGATTCAAATGAGCGTCATTTTGAACGTGAAACAATGTCATGACCTTTGCTTTCAACTGTTGAAATGCTTGAGGATTCCAATGCGACACAAAAACAATCGCATGGAGCCATACTTTGATATCCGGTGGTGCATGAATAAGCTGTTGAGCGGCATAGCTGTAGTTAACCATTGTTGAAAGCTTGATACAGAACGAATGTGCCCAAGAAGGCAAGTGGGGCGTAGATTTAAAATTCAAATGGAGGTCCTTTTCTACTGTGTTTTTTTCAGGACATGACCGACACATGAGAGAGACATACTGTAGCAGTATTATTTGTACATACGGTTTTGTCCAACTCATCGGCTGGGCGGGCATCATCAATCATCGAAGACTCTGAATGAAGTCCAAAGACGATGGATACTCCTATTATTCTCACATTGATCATGTCCAAGAACGAGAAGAAGCGCTCACCATCAAAGGCGGAGCTGAAGGAGAAGAAGCCGGCCACAGCCCCTCCCCTTCGTTCCCTCAACGCCAACGTGGACGCACTTCAGCTTCATCCCTCTGACAACGTTCCTCCTTTCCGCTATGGTGACGCTCAGGTTCCTTCGGTCACCTATGGCAACAGTAACCAGGGGGGTAACTTTTCGCTTCCCCCCTTTGTAAACGATGGCAACAACGTTGGCAACACTAATAAGGGAGGTGAGGCTCATCTTCTTCCCATTTTCGACATCAATAACTTTGCTATTTCTCCCTTCGATGGAGGCGCCACCACTTTGTATCCTCCTCAGTATGGCGGTGCCCCTCCTCTTCTTCCTCCCGTTGGAAACGTCCATGCCGGCGGTGCCCTTCCTCTTCTTCCTCCCGTTGGAAACGTCCATGCCGGCGGTGCCCTTCCTCTTCTTCCTCCCGTTGGAAACGTCCATGCCGGCGGTGCCCTTCCTCTTCTTCCTCCCGTTGGAAACGTCCATGCCGGCGGTGCCCTTCCTCTTCTTCCTCCCGTTGGAAACGTCCATGCGGGAGGCGCCGCCAACGTGGGATTCGCCAGTTCGTACCCTCCTATTGGTAAAAATGACGGCGCTTCTTTGAACTACTGTGGCAACAACGGCAGTGATATAAAAAATTGCGACGAAGATCGCATGTTCGATGATGATGATGATGACGTTACGGGTGGTCATATAAGGCCTGGTCGTGCACGAACCCTCGCTACCAATTTCAGGGAGAGGATCAGTTATGGAAGTACAGGGCTTGATATGTTGAAGAAATTCTTGATGAACTACGTCGACAGAGGTGACAAATCACCATTATGTTTCTACGTGGGTTGGAAAGAAGATGAGACAGTAGGGGAGAAATATTCCCATGACGTATTCTGGATCAAGTATACTGCTGGTGACAAGATCTATGAAAAAGTTCATGATTGTTTGTCATCACAGAGTTTCGCTGACATTTCTTTGAAGAAGGTTAGCAATTATGATCCTCACTTCGAGGCTCGTGATCATTTGAAAATGTATTGGGTTCATTATGTGAATAGCCCCCCACAATTTGACCATCGGGAGGCTTTGAGAAAGCATGCAAAGGCGATGCAGACTGGCGACTATGTAGTTCTTACTCTGAACCATTCTGATTCTGATGACAGCGTTGAAAATTACAAAGTTACAGACTGCAGAAACAAACACCATAAGGATGCGGTCAATGGAAACACTTACAAAGTGTTTCATCTGAAGGGTAGTGTGGGTAAATCATTATCATACTTGCTTGGCAAAGTCAACATCAAATTGAAGTATGCAGGGAGGGATGGTGGTGGTGCCAATGGTGCCACAGTCTACAGTATCTACACAAAAGCCTAGATGGAGGGGTTATAGTATGGAATCGTCGCGAGCGAGAAGTTACATAGATAGAAACACATACTTTCAACTGATATAGATACATATTTTACCAAGAGTCAATTCTAACAGCACATTTCACTCGTTTGGATTTGTTTGTTTTTCCATGCCCTCGGGTTGAAGCCACACTTTGATATCGACAAATCACGAAAACTTCTCTGCTGGCTTCTTTGGGCAAGGATTTATATGCTTCTACTCCGTCATTGGTGACAAACAAAGAATAGAGTAGGGGTAGCCTAGGAGTAATCAATAGTAATACAATACCTACTTTCGATTACATGTTATCAGCAAACAGCAACCCCAAAGAATTTTAAGCTGAATCTCAAAGTGCTAATAGTTATTACTAACAGCTTCAACCGTGGCATACGGGAGGCACGTCTACGGTATCTACGCAGTAACACATGTAATAAAGGATGCAGCTATACAAACCAAAAGATTTCCAGCGTCAAATGGAACATAGCGTTAACTTGCACTACTGATTACAAGTTATTGAAAGCTTGTTCCAAGTCAGATGACTCGTTACTATACCCTGTTGATGCCGATTCCATTGCTTTTTGCAGATCCCTAGCTGACTCTACAATCTGCTCCTGCAACTTTTCTGTCATTACTGCAACATCTGCTTCGTCAGGATCTTCAACACTTCCTAACCAGTACACGACTCCATAGCTCGTGAACAGCTCCTCGCCTTTCTTCACCTTTTTTGTTGTTATCGTAGCAAGTATTGGACTCGGTCCGAAAGGAATATGACAGCAATTCTTCGCTTTCGTGGATTGAACGTAATACTGCTCGATACTATCCCCATCAACTTTTGTATTCAGAAGTGAAGCACCATCGTTAATGTAATGCGATGTCCATATACCATCCAATTCAGAGTTTCGGTTGGGATTCACATCCAAGTATAATGGTGGGGTCATCTCATCTTTACTCTCGTCAAACAAAGACGACAGAAGCGATTGCCTCTGGAAAAGTGGCTGATCTGTTGCATGCAAGTATGGTGAATTGCCATGTGGATTAGCTTGAAAATAGAGCTCATCCTCGTTGCTTCCGGCAATGAACATGGATAGATCTTGCATTTCATCGCTGTCATCTGTCGGTGGAGCGACCAGCTCATAGCCAAGAGCATGAGCTGGATATAGACCAACCACTGTCCCTGCCTTTATGTTTTTGGTAGCAAACAACCCGTTGCCAGCATGCTCTCCAAGAGAAGATGGCGCAACTTTAGTTAGTTGTTTCACTTGCTGACGTAATCGTTGAAGTGATGGCGATGATGCAAATACTTGGTCAGATGTAGCTTTGTTTGTGGCAATCGAAGCACGACGTAGCCCTTCACTTAGTAGAGGGAGAAAAGGATTGCTTTGAATTGTTACGGTCGTTGTATCTGCTTCTGATTCTTCCGAAGAATTGATCGATGTCGATGTACGAAAGCAGCCATGCTTACTTGGAGCGAAAGTTGAGACCCCATTTGGAATGCACAGCAGCATGCCAAGCGTGATGATGATGATAGATCTCATTGTGCTGCCAGGATGCTTTATACGACCTATAGGAGCAGATGTAATGGACGGTAGTAGCGATAGCGGCAGGCTCTTTGCGGTTGGTGATGGCTAAATGAGTATCTGCTATGGACGGTGCTATCTAGTTAGCGGCGGCTCTTTGAGCCGGTTGGGTTAAGCGTTGATGGCTGAATGAATGAGTTGATGGATGGCGCCAGACAAACATTTTGAGACGGGGCTGTTTGATTGATTGCGAGTCCATCGTATCCTTGTTGCTCGTGCTCGCTCGGGGCGTGAAGGTTAAGTCTCAAGCTTCTAAACTAGCAGTAGGCTGTATATATGCAGTATTTCTTTTATGCTTTAGCGTGTGTGGATGCTACATTGTTCCTCGAATGCATTAATTGTAGCTCCTCAAAATTGTGTGGTGTGAAAGTCATGCAGTTTAATTCCCACTACCTCTTGGGATACCCATCAGCCCGCCCATTCCATTCATAGTCTGTGCTTCAAACAACTGCTGCTCTAACTGGCGAATTAGAGCGTCATTCTCAGTAGTGCCTGCAGGAGCTGCAGCAGCCTGGTCGTTGTACAGGTTGGTATTAGGCACCTCTTTGTCTTGCCTTGTTGGCTGCATGGCTAATCCCTGATTCATATTTTGGGGGACCGTTCCCGGGGCTCCAGTTGCATCAGAATTATTGAAGAAAGAAATTTGTTGGTTGAGTAGCGCGCGGAGGTTGGCTGATGAATCAATACCCATGTTATTTCCTTGCGGAACATTTGCACGCATTTGATGTGCCTGCGCGTCCAAACCAGACGGGTACTGTGTGTGCCAATCTGAGTTATCTGTGCTCGGTTTATAAACGTTGCCTTGATCCGTCGTCTGAAGACTAGAATTGAAGATGTTGCTTCCGAAACTACTATTCGCCTTGGATTGGCCTCCTAGTCCATTCGCAGAGGCTCCTGATAGACCCGAATCACTGGTCGCAGATGCGTGGGCGTGCTGGAGTTGAGCTAGCATTTGTTGCTGCTCTCGGTATAGCGCAGCCTCGTTGAAGTTGCTGTTCTGCATTTGGCCGGGCATCATCTGGTGGTTTAATCCACCTCCCATGCCTTGGAGACGGCCGTTCAAGGAAAGGAGAGAAGGGTGGCTGATGCCTCCCATTAGACCTGATCCGCCCATCATGAAGGAGTTCATGCCTCCAATCTGGTTCGCACTGTGTTGAGCAACAACATTGGCGGCTTTATTACTAACTCCAGTCTTCTTGCGTTTGATGAAGAGTAAGCTTGATATGTCTTCTTTCGCATTTTCGTTGACATAGGAGCAAGGGGCCATCTTGCCTTTGCCAGCAATTTTTCGGAAGCCAAAGTAGTTCATTTGACGTTGCTGTAAGCGATTCAAAACGGGTATGTAAAACAAATCGAATGTCAGTGATAATGTGGTGTGCGATAAAAAGTACAAATGCTGTGAAATGTAGTGCACTTACAAAGCTTGAATAATTGGAGTGGCGAAAGTATTTCGGTAGGATGAACTTCTCGAGCCCCTACAAGATAATGAACGAAGAGAGAATGATATTAGAGAAATCAGATCGACAAAAAAATGAGGTGGAGCGAGGCAGGCACTTACCGGTGGGTCTGTAACAAATATTGAGGCCTTGCGCCACTCAATGTACTCCTTATTATCATCAGTTAGCATCTTTGTCAACTGGAACAAGAACTCTGCAACTGGATGGGGAGGCGCATTCATTTGTAGGACAATCGGCGTTCTAGCCTTGTCATCTTGGGTGTGAGTTAGTTCCTTTCTCTCATTGGCACTATGACTCATTCCAGAGCTGCTGGTGCTGGACGATGTAACAGTTGATCCGCCTGATGACAGTTTCTTGCCATTTGGGTCTCTCTCCGAGGTGGACGATGATACAACCGAGTTTTCAGTAGAGACGATGTTATGATGGTTCGATGTGTCCAAGCTATCCACAGCGCTTCCACGCCTCATTATGCCAGTCTCTGACTGTAGTAACAAAGGAGCTTTGTTAGCAAAAGGAGCTTTGGAGGCTGGTGAATCTGACATGATGTTGTATTTGAATTTATCGATGTTGCGAAGAGAAAGTAGTGGAGAGTGACCTCGTCGATTACTTATGACGATGGTCGGTTGCAAATTTGTAGAGCTGAAGAACGTCAGAGATGAACTAAATTGTGGAAGGGGATCCGGCTCAAAGTGTCGGGAGGAATGTTCCGTTTCGTCATGTGATGCAGTTGATGCATCTTCATCTTTTGTTTATTGCCACATATCCGCGGCGACCACGGCACTTCGACGGAACCAGCAGAGACGTTTGCTGTCGGAGGAAACACGTAAGTTGTACACGTCAGTTTTTTCTACCAATTCCTATTGTTGCTTGTCGACGTTGAGTGCCACGAACCGCCACAGAACCTTCGAGTAAGCGTTGGCGATAAATGATCTACCTGTAGATACATACTTAGATGACCTGAGTACCGTATTCAGAACAGATGCTTTCTCTTCTTTCAAAAACACACAAGACTGGATGACCGCGCGACCCGGCCTGCAAAATCAAAATCTCAAACTCGCCCAACCCCAAAAATCGAATCGTTCACTTCCTACAACAACATGGCGGCGGCTGCTACTGGCAGCGGTGCCCCGGGAGGCACTACGCCATCCGAATTAGCAGCAATGCTGCGTAGGTCTGCTGAAATTGTAGAGAGGAGGGATTTCCATCCGCTTCTCTATCAGACAATGAAGGCTCTGACCGCCTACGCTGGAGATTATGCCCATGGCAACGCTTCTAAATCAGCCTCCACCACCCAAAATAGCAATGGTAGTAGTAACAAGCAGCGTCAGAAGGAGGAAATGACGACGGTCACCCAGGCAAAGTCAAAGTCTGCATTTCATGATGTACCAGACTCTCTTTTAGATTCATCTGGGAAACAATCGCAAAAATCTGCAGGTCATACTAGACGACCTTCAGGAGGGGGTGCGGCCGGGGCGGCTAAAAAAATGGGTGCGCCTGGAGGTCAATTCTCCTCCGCTGCGTCGTCCGCCGCCGGTAAAAGCCAGGAAAAACAGCACAAGGGCGGATTCACCAAGGGATTGAAAGGAATCCGAAAGGGAATTGAAAAGCTTGGCGCAGATTTAATTGGAGACAATAAAGACGGCAATGACGATGTTCCATTTGATGAACAGGTGTGGTGTGATGAGCATTTTACTCGTGGATGTGCGTGTAAGAGTCGTAAAAATGTGGAAAAGGCCAGGGACTCGTTTGTGGAGCAGCCTGAATCGCCAGCTAGAGTGAACAATGACTCTGAGAAAAAATCAAAGCCCTGTTTTCAACGTCCAATCAATCCTAACTCGAATCTTATTGCAAACGGTTGGATTGAGCAACAGCGCCGTTCGAAAATGCGTGTAGTTTGGAAAGACGTACTTGCTTCCCTAGTGGAGGGTCGTCGACCTGGAGAGGAGACCACTCTTTGGATTCAACGCCAGGTAGTTGATCCCCAAACGGGGAAAATTACAGGGTTGGAGGCATTGCATCAAATCCCAATGAAATGGCTTGAGGATGTCAATTACGTTGACCTCTATGGGGATTGTCGCTTTACTCTCAAAGTCTACAATTTTGCAGAAGAGTTTTCTTTCCGCACCCGAGATGAACAAAGTGCACAAAGTTGGGTGATTACACTTCGTAGTGCGAGGGATGCTAGTTTGGAAAGCATCGGGCGAATGCCAGATGCTGATGATAAGTGGATGAGGAAAGAATCTCCGCCGAAGGAAATGGGATTGGATTCTTTGGAGGGTACTGGCAAAACTCCAATGAATAAGCCATCACCATCTAACGATCCTCCCACAGCTCAAGCAGGCAATGGCAGCCCTGAACAAAATGGGACACCACCTGTTCAGCCGCAGCCGCAGCCACAAACAAATGGTAGAATGAAGATTTCGGAGCTGCGTGCAATTGCTCATGGGGCTGGCTATAACACCAGAGGAATGGAAAGGAAGGATTTGGAGAGAATTGCTGCTGCTGTGAGTGGTTCAGTCCCTGCGTCTGCCGCACCAGCAGAAAGTTCTGACTCGCTACGCCAGAGTAAGCAACAAGAAGCTATGATGAGAGATGCTGAACGGAGACAGCGAGAGGAACGTGAGCAAAGAGAGAGAGAAAGGGATGAACAGGAACGGGCAGAGATTTTACGTCGTGAGCAACAAGCAGAGCGTGAGAAAATGGCATCAGAACAACGCAGACAGCAAGAAGAGGCACGGCAACGACAAATCGAAGATATAAAGCGAAGGCAGGAAGAAGAGCGTTTGAAACGAATGGCTGAAATCCAAGCTGCTGAAGCGAAACGTAAGCAAGATGAAGAAAATATGCGAAGAGAACAGCAGCAGCGGTCGCACATACCTACACCTCCCTCAACAGGGCACATACCTACACCTCCCAACTCGGGAGGTGCACCATTCCAACAGCAACAGAGGACGAGCATACCTACACCTCCCAACGCGGGAGGCGTGCCATTTCAACAGCATCAACAGCAGCAATGGGGTCAACCTCAGCAGCAGCAGCAGCAATACCATCAATGGCAACAACAACAGCAGCAGCAGCAGCAGCAACAACAACATCCACAACAGCACGCCCAATATCAACAGCAAGCTTACCCGAATCACCAACAAGCGCATAATCCACAATTTTTCAATCAAAACGTTCCTCAACAAGGAGGTAGCTACCAGCAATCAAATTTCCATCAGCAGCAACAACAACAACCACAGCAACCACAACAACACGATGCGTCTGATTCAAAATATGCCAAGCAAATGGAAGAAAAAAGTGATGAAGAACAATCAGCTTCTAATACACAAATCAAGCGAAGCATCCTCATCAACTGGGCACTGCTGCCACCAAATCTTAATACACTTCGCCCAATAGATCAGCTAATCACATCCATACACACAGCAATGCCCCCTGCGTTTGGAGTGCCGGGTCACCAATATTTCTCAAAGTTTACTCCTATTCCCCATTCAGACTTGGTAGTAAGCGCAGCGATGGGAAATCATCCTGACGAAACAAAGTTGAAGAAAGCTGTCCGTAAAGTTCGAGTATTCCTTCACCCAGATAAGCTTCCTCGTGATTTATCAACTGATCAATCATTTATTGCACGAATGCTTTGGGATATCACGTCCGACTCTTGGGAAGAGTTCTTGAAACACAAGGATGAATTGGATTGGATTCGCAGTTAACATTGTAGAAATCAACTGTGAATAAATTTTGTAATGACTTTGCTGAGCAAGCAGGTTAAATATTGATTACTTGTCATCTATAACTTTCGCAATAACTGGTGTGTCAAAAGGCTCTTCGTCTTCCTCACCATTGCGGTCCGCAGGAAGCAAAATTAAGATCAGCGCAGCCACAATCAATCCAATGTGAAGAGCAACATGCGTATAAATCTTTTTGTCATCTTCAGCTGTAAGTGTTTTTGGCTGGCTGAAAGATTTCAGAATGGCAATCTTTTGTTGAAGCTCATGGTACTCTGATGGTGTCAAGTTGCCTGATTGAAGATTATGTTCCATGCGCCCCACATGTCGACTACTGTACTCAATTCCATATTCCAATGACATTGCAAACGCGCGATTGTACAGTTTTCCGATGCTTTTGAAAGGCTCCTTATATCCAACAAGTGTAGCGGTCTTAACGAGAAGAGCTAATCCTTTTTGTTTCAGCCGATTTAGCCCTGATGCATTTCCATAGGAGACAAATCTTGATGCAACAGAGTCAAAGAAGATGATGGTGAACACATCATTCCCAAGAGGAGAGAAGCCCACATGTTTCCTGGCGAAGTCACTGAACGCAGCAGTGTCAAGTACATCGCTATCTTGCTTGTAGATGGTGGTGTGGTCCGAATATTTCGACGTATCATCTATACCAGCAGAGATGAAGAGAAACGAGGGGAACTGTTCAACATTAAGAGTGCTGGCAAAGTTGCGAGTGGTAGCAGTTGTTACTTCGAGGTGGGCAAACACCGTTGCACTTCCATTTGGACCAATCTTCTTCCCTGATATGTCATGCAGGCGTAGCTTGTTGCAAATGTTTTTCTGTACATGAGCCGTTTCGTCGTCATAAACAATGAGGAATACATTGTCGTTGCGCGCCAAGCTGCGTAGATCGTATTCCTCTCTGATCTGCAAACACTCTTGACTGGCGGATACGGTGGGAAGGGACGACAACAGAGCGGCGACGATGATGGTCAAGGATGCCATTAGGCAGGCACGCAAGCAATTGTGCCCAAGCATCATCATTGCATTCAATCGAGATCTTTTTGTTGGTGGGAGCGATGTTGTGGCGTGGAGTTGAGTTTTGAGTTTGTGATGTGGATTTTGTAAAATATGTAAAGGGAAAGCGGAGAAGGGAAAGCAAGAAGATGCAAAAGAAAGCAGGCTGTGTCCTGTGCAAGCAAAACGAAGCCGAAGACGGATCCGATCAACGCAACGGCTCGATAAATAGGGCACGATATATTGAGGGAGAGACAGAGCCGCTTGTTACCATTGCACCGAGAGGCAGTAGGCAATAAATCATTAAAATGTCGACAATAAAGTGAGTAGTCGCAAGTTCTTGTGGCGGGAGGTATCCACAAGATGTGAGCAATGACCTCCGAGGCTGCATTGAATTGGAATTAAGTGTGGCGTCCTCCGCCATGTAGTGATGAAAATGTCTCCTCGGCTAGAGGCCACCATTGTTGGCCCAGTCGTCATACTCCATATCCCATCTGAATGATCTTATCTCACATGTGCACATATCTAACATTTTTTGTGTCAAAATGATTTTATTGTAAAAAATAAAACTCTCATAGGTATTTCCTTCCCGAGGACGGCGACAACGAGGAAAATCCCAATGTTTTCTTGGCCCCAAAGCCAAGTAGACCGGGTTATCCACCGCTATTAGGTCAAATCAAAGATACATTTCCCCTCCCGGGAAGCTATCACTTTCGTTTCAAAACAGCACTTGTGCCGGGGACAGATAGGGACAAACATGCAGTTGCGGTGTGGATGGATTGCGTTGAAGATTCGAAGCCAGTTCCAGTGTGGCAAAATTCTATCGTTGCCAAGGTTACCAGGCTTGGGTTTGAAGAGGAGGTATTTGTTGACAGTGCGCCATCTAGGGTTAGGACGGATTCGAATGTGTCTGCGGCGTCGGTTCATTCTTCTACCCAACCACTTGCTACAGAAATCAACACACAATCTACTCATGATTCCTTGCTTGGGTCATTTGATGATCCTCCTGCTCCTGCACCAGCTGTAACTAGCTCTTCTCGTACAGCGTCGGGCAATTTGTTGGATGTAGACAATCACCTTCCTTCGGCACCTGCTTCGGGAAATAGTTTGCTGGACATGGATGTAACCGGATATGGCAAAAGTGGTGCGGCCGCTCCAGCAGCTACAGCGCATGATGAGCTATTGAATATGTCAGTTCCAGTGTCATCATCACAACCAATGCCTCAACAACAGCAACCAATGCAGCAGCAGGCGCCAATGCAGAATCAATACGGAATGCAATACCCTGCTCCTGGTCAACAACAACAGCAGCAACGTATGCAGCCCACTGCAAATGGAAATACTTCTTTCAACAATTCATTGAATCCTCTTGACAATTTGAAATGGTAATCTTGGCATGACTTTTTGAGCTGAGTGAGGAGGACGTACAAGAAGTTTCTTAAACATGATATCTTCAAAATTTCGGCCGTGTTATTATTCACTACTAGCTTCAACTTGCGAATTCAACACCTCCATCAGCTCATCCATCTCTGCTTCAGAGGGTTGACGATCTGTGGATGTTGCTGTAACTTCTGGCTTCACAGCTTTTCCATCAGCAGTTCGCACTGTCCTAAAGCCCTCTTCATTATTCTCGTACAATTCTCCTTGAAACCCAATCTCTACGTTCCTGACAGCTTTGCTAATATCTTCTACTCCATCTATCTCCCGAAACATTTGTACAAACTGGAGTTCAGGTTTGCAGTACGCTACATCAAGCTCAGAATCACCTGGAGTCACCCATAGCTCGAGCTTACCCCATTTGGGGTAGAGTTCAACAGGCCGCAGACGAGCCGAGTGTTCTTCAACCATTGGCCAAAGTCTTGCCATTGCTTTCTCAACTGTCACGTCGCCTACCCGTGCAATCTTTCCAATGAACCAAAACGTGTCATCCTCTGGATCTCTGGCATACACATCATTCGTAATGTCCTTGCCTCCAACTGCCTTCATAGACTCGTAGTTCTCTCGTTGCTTTTGGAGATTGTACATGTTGTACTTCATATCTCGAGGAACGGGTGGTCCACCATTGAATTGCAAATCTTCATCTTCGTCTTCGTCGATTAGCATGTCCCATTTGTTTGCTGCAAACAACCCTTTCTTGGGAAGCGCACATCTTGTGCTGAACAGTATTGGGGCGGTGGTGGTGGTGGTGAATGCAGATGATGCCAAGAGCATCGTCATGCATAAGGATGCTACTAGTAGAGAAGATTGCGTCATCGTCGTCATCGTGCAACAAGTGAGGTTTCGGTTGATTTGAGTGCTTTGTGCGTATTTGAATTTGCGGAGGAAAGACGGCCATCTTCCATCTCGTCTCAATTTTTGTGGTCGATTTCGAATCGCTCGATGGCATAAAATCTGGCAGCGGCGTTAGTAGCAGTTATTACGCCGGCAGCTTCCACTTACAGCAAACAACATGGACGGATACGACCAGCAACCAACTGGCAGAGGGCGAGCAGCAAAGCGAAGGGGGGCAGCAAAAGACACCACCACCCCCGATACAAAGAAACGTCGCGGTGTTTCCCGCGGTGCGCCAAAAGCTCCAGCCGCACCCCCTTCGATTGACCTCAACACAACTCATCCGTCCTTGAACAATTTTACAGCAGATAAGCTTGTATTGTATTTGACTACGGATAAAGCAGAGGCTGTTACGTGGGCTTTGAATGGGTTGCTGCAAGCTACTGCTGATTTTAGTGCCAATTACTGCTTGGGGTCATCTGGCGAAAAAATATTGCTGGCGTTGGTCAAGTTGTTCGATGAAGCTATTGGCTGGGATTGCAGTGATGACGAAAATGACCTATCTGGGAAAATACAATCTACTGCATCTTCTTGGGATTCGTCATCCCTCTCGGGCACACAACAGAAATGGGAGCAGCACTGTCGAGAAAAACTTGCGTCTCCGCTGGCGTCATCCTCTGATCCAAATCATTTGATTGACTTGGATAGTGATCTCCGCATCTTAGATGCCATTGTGGCTATAATGAGGAACTTATCATTTGTTGCTCAAAATTTGAGATTGATGGCGTATACGCCTCAAGTGATGAGAATATTAACTGGTGCCTTGTATTACAAGAGTGGGGGACGTTCGGGGGACGATCGATCGGGGGAAGACGGATCATCATCGTCTTCGAATAGTACCAACATGTGTGTGAATGCGATCCACACTCTTATCAATCTAGCACCTCTGATTGATATTACGGGGCGGCAGTATTTCATTGATCGTGCATTTTTGGAGTCGGATGCCAAGGAAATCACGTGCACCATTCCAGACCAGCAAGAAGGCGGTGATTCCGATCGGTTGCCATCTTATGGAATGGCGTCATTCTTAGGGTTTGGAGGGATGAAACTCGCAAAACAATATGATAGCAAAGCTGAAACTCTGGACGCTAGCGTGCCGCCCTCTGCTATATTGGACGTTTCAGGCACTTTGATGCGAGCCTATCTGGCTATCTTTCCAGCTCTGGCAACTGTTTTGAACCCAAATGGTTGTAGATCCATGAGCACTTCTTCTTCGTCGGGATGGCACCGTTCATCAGTACAAGCTACGCTAGAGCTACTTACAGCCCTGATGGAATATCCTGATAACAATGCTATCTTTACGAACGTTCCCGTCGAGATGCTTCATCATTTGACTGAATTGCTGTTCATGCCTCGCCTTGGCCCAGATGCTATGGATTATACTGACCCTATAAGCAATACAGTTGTCAGAGTCATGGCGTTGAAATTCATGCGGTATGATGCAACCATTGATACTGATGTAAGAGATCGAGCCTGTGAAGTCTTGGCTTCTCTTACGGAACTATCTGATCATAGCAAGGTGGCGCTGGGAATGTCACATTACAAATCTCACATTGAAAATGAACAAGAGGGGACATCAGTGGCGGAAGCTTCATCATCACGACGAATGAATGTCCGACTTTATGATAGTTTGATGTCAATGATAGCTTCTTCATCTACTAGAGGCGATGGTGGCGAAATGGCAATGCGTCTCCTAACAAATTTAGCCGCTGTTCCTCAGAATAGAACTGGGATTCTTTATGTGGAAAGAAAGCTTCTTTCACTGGCAAGCAAGGATGCCAATATTTCCAGATTCGCATGCAGTGGGATCTTTAGTCAGTATAGTTGATGCATGTACCTTATAACGAGATAGTTTAATTATTGTTCATATTTACAAATTCAGGAACAGCGCAGGTGTTATCATCCTTTGCGCATTCCTTGCATTTGTCGTCAGTTGAAAACATACTGTCAGACGAAGATTTCACAACCGATGGTGCGGCTTTACAAGAAGTTGCCGTTATGGAGTGTACTGCCAGGTTTTTCACCAAATAATACATTACTGTTGCGTTCTTGTTCATAGAACCTAACACATTCGGCAAGAGATGCTGAACGGCAGTTGTGCCTTCAAAATAGTCTCTGAAACTCAAGTAGTTCGATTCTGATTCCAACAGGAAGGCTGATACTTTCTTCCTGCTAGTTTCATTCTCAGTGCTGCTGAGAGCGTTCCACCGTAGCGGTTTGTTTGTATGCATAATGCACTCGCTGCTTAGTTGGTTGGAATCGATGTCTAAGAATTGAATGGTGTGGTTACAATCTAGAACTGTCTGCAGGTTTTTCGGGTCATACAATGCAAGAGACAGGCAGAGTGCGCCGATTGTTGAGAATGAGTTTGACCTCAAGCTCAATTGGCGCAAAGACGTGTTCAGCTTGAGTGATCTTGCGAGCTTGGTAACAACAACATCATCCAATGAGTTGCGGCTCATATCCAAGACTTCAAGTGACTTGTTAACTGCCAGCGCCTCTACCATAGCTTCACCTCCTTCTCTACCAATATTAGTGCCAGAGAGTTTCAGCTTTTGGATCGTGCAATTGAGCTCAAGTGCCAATGCAACAGAGCAGATTCCTGCGTTGCCGAGCGGGTTGTTTGATAGATCTAGCACTGTAATGGATGCATTACTGGCAAGAGCGCAAGAGATCTTTGTTGCCCCAGCATGAGATATTCCACATCCTCTTAGGTTCAGTGATGTTAGGACAGTATTATCGTAGAGAATTGATGCAATTGATGACGATATTGACTGATGCAAAACGTCTTGAGGTGTGATGTGGAGTTTCTTGATGTGCTTGTTTTGCTTCAAAGAGGAAATGATCATGGAGGCTATCTTTCTACTAGACTCTGATTCGGTATGCTCCTCTGATGGCATGTTTGAAAGAACAAGACTCTGAATGGGAGGGCCGACGTTGCTCTTTGTCATCATCGTTATTGTTTTGGCGCATACGAAGTCTATCCTATCCATTGGTAAATACAGAACTCTTACGGACAAGTTTGTCATAAGAGGCAGCAATACGTTGCGAATATCACTGGTTGTGAACGTTGAGGGGCGCAAGTCCACAGTATCTAGTGTAATTTCTTCCGAACTGAGCAGTTCCATTAGCAGATCAGGGCTGCTGCTGGCTTCTTCTGTTGTAGCTTCGTCTGCCATTTTGATGCTGGTAGATGTGATTTCAATTATGGGCAAACACGGGCAAGTTCATCGCAAGCAGCTTCGTACGCCGAACGGTTCACCTTGGTCATGTTTAATCGCTACGCTCGTTGGCGTCAACTCCTTTTTATGTATGCAGTCTGTTGAGCTGGATGCGTTGATGCGAGTCTTGGTCTCCCCAAGGTTCTCATCTTGTTTCGTGCGTGGACCAACTATTTTTCACGAGTCGTTTTGGTCGTGGTGTTTCCTTTTCGTTTGGCTTCATTTTCTGTCAAGATGGATCAAGATTGTACAATATGAAGCAAGCAAAAGCAAAGCAACAACATTATCTCTCTAGAGCACACAAAATCAAAGCAACATAACGACGCGTCCTGGAAAAGTCGATCACGCAAGGGGGAATAATAATAAGCAAGCAGCAGCAGCAGCAGCATAATAGAGTTGTTGTTGATTGGGCTTTGGGCGTTCTTCAGATTTATTACTACTTGATTCGGCTACACAACACACAACTGATTTGATAGATATCATATAATGTCAACATCATCGAATCCATCAGGAGCAGGAGCCGTATCGGGCCAAACATACGGTGCTATTAATGCCTCAACGACGGATCATTGGATGATTCGGCTTCCCAATCGTCTAGCTAGTGCTTGGGAAGAGGCACCGGAGGGAACAGTCTTGGGCACATTAACTTTCACTAAAGGTGGGACAACTAATGGCAACAGCGCTGGGCAGCCGACAGCAAAGCGGCAAAAAACAAACGCACCTTCATCTGCCCCGTCATCGTCAAAGATATCAATTACACTTGACCCTGCATTGGCGGAATCTCAATTGGATTTGCCAGTAAACTACAGTCTTGAGGCAATGTCGAAAAAGACTAATGGAACTTTACATCCATTTACGCGCAACGCAAACGGGGGGGTTTCGATACACGGCCTAGTTAGTCGAACCGCTTCAGCTCAGGTGACGAATGGTAGTGGTAGCAACAACGCGAATGCTTCATCTGATGCTCGTTATCGCAATCTACTAAAGAATCGGCTGCTGGATACTTCTGTGAATTCCAAACGATTTGTTCAACCCCATGCTGATGCTGCCCCACAAGCTTCAAAAGCTGCAACATTTGCAGCAAGTCTTGGAACTGGATTTGGTGGCAGTGTTGCTCAGTTCGGTAAGAAGGTGTTAGATGCAAAAGAACGACAAAAAGGTTTTGGTGTGGAAGAAGTTTCAGGACCTCCAATCACTGGTGCGGATAATGTGCGATCGAAATTGTTTGAACTCTTTTCAAAGAGAGTATTTTGGTCTGTGAAGGACTTGATTATGGCTTCGGGGGGTAGACTACCTGAAAAGGAGACAAGGGAAATACTTCGTGACATTGCAGATTATCACCGACAGGGAGAGCACAGAAATATGTGGGAGCTGAAAGGAGAGTTTAAGAGTTCTATTGCCGCAGATTCCAACTCATAGACACGACAGAATGTTAAGAACAAAATAATCTATTATTATTAGCTATCCAGAAGCCAGTGCTTCGGAAATATAATCTGCAATGTAAACTACAATGTAGACATGGGTCCTCCATTGACACTCAGCGAGAGTTTTCCCACTGCGCTCAACTCCATCGTAATCTCAAAACTTTTATCAGCCGGTAATTTTTCAATTTTGCCCAGTACCTTACTGCTTTTGGCTGCGCCTCCATTCATTTGAACAATAACTATCTCTTCTCCGCTATTATAGGTGAAGTTTCGAGTTGTATTTGCTGGGAGTGCTTGTCCGACCTCAATAAGTGGAACTGCATTCTCTTCGTCGCCGCTCTTGGCGATGCCAATATTGACAGGACATGCTTTCACTTTTCTAGTAGATGCACCAACGGCTTTGTCTGCACTCTTGCCACCAGATCTAGAATGGGTTTGACATGAGAGAACAGACGCAGCATGACGTGCGCACCCAATTGCTACTGCTTCATCTGCTGGAACATCGCCTCGCCCAGCACTTGCATCTGGGAACAGCTTTGTCCTGATTAGGTTCGTCGCTGACGGCATATCACAGACGTTTCCAGCCATAAGAACAACATCAAACTTATCAGAGCCTTCTGAAAATGACTGAAGAAGAGTTTCTGCCTTTTTCAGCAGTCCACTGGCCATCATATCGAACCTAGGTCGACTGACGGGGACGTTTAAGTCAATACCTTCGTATAAGCCATCAATGCTAACTGCTGTGGTAGGCGCTCTAGACAATGCTCTCACCGCAGACTCACAAGCGATCTCTAGACGATGGTGAGCTTTTACTGAGTCTAGCAAACCAGATAATCTGTTCTTTCGCTCAAACATGGAAGCGCAATGTGATACAAGAGTGTTGACGATTGCTGCACCAGAGCAACTATTATCAGTAGCATGCTTCACGATTGTAAGCAGCGTTGAGTTTGGAGAAGCGCGGCGGACATGTGTTGCTGTAAGCCCTGATGCTCCCCAATCAACTACCAGCGCATTCGTCCATGAGTCAGGATTGGATGCAGCAAGATCGATTGCATCCGAATTCTCTACCTCTGTAAGCCCGTGTGCAATACAGACAGCTGATGGATCCGTAATTACACCAACAACGATCGGCTCAACGTCCTTTTTCTTTTGCTTTACATCAGAGCGAGATTTAAGAGCCTCGCTCACACCTGCCTCGATAGTTTCGACAACGCCAGCCTGTTCTTCAGGAGAGGAACCCACATTCACAGATACAACAGCTCGAAGCTTAGAAGGATGCGATGATGATGCATCACAAGCCAATTCAGCTAAGTGCCCAAAAAATGCAGCAGCAGCGGATGATTTGTTGTCGTCGCCTCCATCGACAGAACTACTGCTCTTCACAAGTTCTCGCACCATAGAAGAAGGATCCTTTGATATGGTCGGTTTCTTCTCTCTAGCCAGAGCTCTGCGTGCAGCTTCTCCGAAAATATGACGCACAGCACCCGAATTGTTGTCCTCCTCTCCACTCATTTTGTCAGATCCAACAAGAGCCAAAGTATACCGAGACCCTTGTGCATTTGAAATAACATTTGGGAGTGGTCTAGTGTCTTCTGTGTTGCCCTTCGACGGAATATTTTGATGAGAGACATTCCCGATGGCAACACGAGCATGTAGACTTCCGAGATCTATCCCAATTGGTATTAATTCTTCTCCGCTCATGTTTAAGTTGATGCAATTGTAGGCAACCAATACTCAGGGTGGCATTGGCTGAGAACGCAATGAATGTACATTGGAAGGCTTTGCTCTTGCGCTTGCTTTCGGGCATTTATTTCGTGGCTCTGGCCTCCGTGGTGCGTCTTCCCGTCTGGCCTCCACCACACAAAAAGAGCTCTTCTTCCGTCATCAGAGAGAGGCTTACTCTTGCTATCAGCAAGCAGAGAGGAGAGACTTGCCACCTTGGAATACACAAGGAACTCTAATTAAGATAAATATACAGTTTTGCTGCACAAACTTGGGTTATTAGTTAGCTTAATGTATACTCTATATACAAACCTGACTTTCATTTACCTGAAGCACAATTAATTAGAGATACCAAAAAGGTGGATCAGCGGTTGTCCACTGAAATATTCCAGCATACATGTCATGACAATTCCAACCATCGCAAGTCTTCCATTAAATATCTCACCTTTGCGCATTTTTGAGCTGTAAGCAAGATTGTCGTCAAATCCAACTCCACCAACACCTGCACTCGAAATCTCTAATTGATTACTGACGGGCTCAAGTTCCAAGTTTCCTACATTGTTTGCCACACAAGCCTCTGTGATAGTTTGACTTGGCTCACTGAGCGCATCTGCAACCATATCTGCCATGTCATCGATGAAAGTCGGGTCAGTATTCAAGGCTGGAGACCGTCTCCAATTTGTGATTCCACTCTCCAATGCCAACTCGCGGTACTCTATATCAATCTCCTCCAATGTCTCGATGTGTTCACTAACAAAACTAATAGGAACAACAACTAGATTTTTCACTCCCTGCTCTCCGAGCGAAGGTAGCACGTCATCCGTGTATGGCCTCAACCATTCCACTGGCCCCACACGACTCTGAAAACTTAAATGAACCTTGACACCATCCTCTTCCGACGGTAAAAGAGCCTTTATCCTTTCAACACAATCTTCAATTTGAGCTTTGTAAGGATCTCCAGCCTCAATGTAAGATGCTGGAACACCATGTGCCGAAAACAAGACATGCCTCGGGATAGGTTGCTCAGCGGATGTGCCCTCTTTCAACTCTTCGGGTGTGAACGAATCCAACTCCTGCTGAATCAAATTAGCCACTGATTTCACATATCCGGGTCGATCATACCAAGAGGGAATGACAGTGTGAAACATTTTCTGTGGACCATATAATTCAGATTTTTTGGCAAACTCCTCTTGCAGCACTCGCAAACTCGAACCAGACGTGGAGATGCTAAATTGAGGGTAAAGAGGTAAAATGACCAATGCATTAATGTCATCTTCTCTAATTTTCGCCAACGCCTCTTCTGTGAATGGGTACCAATATCTCATCCCAATGTATGTCTTTGCATCTATGCCGTACCGATCTTTGAGCGACTTGGTCATAAGATCGGCTTGAGCTCTCGTATATTGCAAAATAGGCGATCCTCCCCCGATAGAGTCATATGCCTCCCTAGATTTCGGTGCGCGACGTTTGGAAATCAATAGCGCAACTAATGATTGGAGAGGAGCGAGGAGTGGAGGAAGGCGGATGATGTCAGGGTCGGCAAAAAGGTTGTACAAGAATCCTTCCACGTCTTCACCCGTCTCTGGTCCTCCAAGGTTCAGCAAGAGGACGCCAACTTTGGGATCTTTCAGATCCATTGAAAGTGATGGCGATGCCACAGATCTAAATGATACATCGTCGTCTAAAGTGAGCACAGATGCCGTGTCTAATTTTGTTGTCGCCTTGGGATGTCTGCTCGATCGGCCGATGTCGTCAATGGAGGTATAGGAGGGAGATACCGACGGCGGCGCCGATGGTGTAAATCCGAGACCCCAATCTGCAGATAATGCTAGACAGTATGCTGATAGCGTTCTACGGCGTGTTATTCTCATTTTTTCAGGTATGATGTGATTGATAGTACTACGATTTTGTGTCATGGTCGCTTCATTTTCTGCAGGAATGACGTATTTTTCTGCCACCACGAGTGCGAATGAGAATCTAGAGCGCCTGCCCCCTAGCCCGCCCCATCTACCCAAATCCAGTTCCCGCAAAAACTCCGAGGCATCATCATCGATGCGACATGATGCGATCCATCATCGCATCCGGCATCGCTGGGCATCGGGCATCGGCGAGGAAGATCTTTCAAGAAGCATTGGGGAGAACGCTTTTGATCAGTTAGATGCCATCACAAAATCGCATAGATAGTACAATAAAACCATCATGCTTATCTCTACTTTTGCTCGCGCGGCTACCCGCCAGGCCCGCGTCGCTGCCTCTGCCATTGGTGGCGTTCGCAATCTCAACCTACACGAGTATCAATCGGCTCAAATCATGAAAGAATCTGGTGTCAACGTCCCTTTCGGCATCGCTGCCCATACTGTCGAAGATGCCGTTAAGGCAGCTGCCGAAATCGGAGACGAGCAAGTTGTTATCAAGAGTCAAATTTTGGCTGGTGGGCGTGGTCTGGGCAAATTTACCAACGGGCTTCAGGGAGGTGTACACATCATTGACACAACTGATGTGAAGGAATATGCCGAGAAGATGCTTGGAGGAACATTGGTTACCAAGCAATCCGGCGCGGCAGGCAAGCCAGTCAATACTGTGCTACTTGCCAAGAAGATGGCTCTAGCTAAAGAGTTCTACTTTGCAATCTTCATGGATAGAGCCAGCGGTGGGCCACTCATAATCGCATGTTCCGAGGGAGGAACATCCATTGAAGACCTCGCGGAATCCTCTCCTGAAAAGATTATCAAGGTACCTGTCAATATTACTACTGGGCCCACCGATGAGCAGATTGAAACAGTTGTGAATGGATTAGGTGTATCAGGAGATAAGGAAAGTGCCGGGGATCAGATTAGGGCATTGTACAATTTATTCGTTGATAAGGATTGTACAATGGTAGAGGTGAATCCATTGGCAGAAGATACGGATGGCAACCTCATTGCTGCTGATGCGAAGATTGGATTTGATGACAATGCAGAATTTAGACACAAGGACATCTTTGATCAACGTGATCATTCGCAGGAGGATCCTCGTGAGGTTGCAGCAGCCAAATGGGATCTCAACTATATCGGACTAGACGGTAACATTGGATGTATGGTCAATGGTGCAGGGCTTGCCATGTCTACAATGGACATCATTTCTCTCAACGGAGGTTCTCCAGCCAACTTCTTGGATGTTGGTGGAGGAGCCAAAGTAGAGCAGATCAAGGCAGCATTTGAAATTATCACGTCAGATCCAGCCGTGAAGGCAATTCTGGTCAACATCTTTGGTGGCATTATGAAGTGTGATATCATTGCTGAGGGTATTATTGAGGCATCACGCGAATTGGACTTGAAGGTACCTGTCGTTGTCCGTCTTGAAGGAACCAATGTTGAGAGAGGAAAGCAACTCCTGGAAGAGAGTGGTTTGGATCTCATTACTGCCGACGATTTGGACGATGCCGCCACAAAAGCAGTGGCTTCCATCGCATAAAGAGAAGTTTGATGGTTTGAGTATTGCAAATGAGCGTGTATAATGTCATCAGAGGGCTGATACTTAGTTGATGTAGGTAAGAAGTAAAGATTTGGTTTACCTCTCAAGCTTTACAGTTTTGCTTTGCGCTTGTTTCCATCTGATAGGTGCCTGAAGTTTGAAGGTCTCAACTGGATTGGAAATACGATTAACGTTGATCAGATAAGTAGAAGTACGATGGAAGTTACAATAGATGAGTGATCTTGGAAATCCTAAGGTTAGATATTCATCATGATGGACGTTCAGATTTCACAAACACTTCTGTTGAAACTACTTTGTCTGATCTCCATGAATGCCAAAATGTTCTCCGAAGAATGAGCTCACCATTCCTTCATGTAGCGCAATGACTCTTCTTTTCCTCGAGGTGTCTCAGAAACAGTGACGTGAGCTATTGGGTTGCTTTCGTCAGCGTCAATTTCTGCCAGGTAGAAACAGCTTCTCTTCACTACTCCACCATCAGTCCCTCCAAACAATGTAGATTCTCCCTCAAACACCTCTTCAAAGTCACCTAATGGATACAAGAGTTCTCTCCGCGGTGTTTCCCCATCGATATCATATGTCAGCACACTCCACTCTCTTTTGTCTCTATGTTGTTGCCAATCTTGAATATATGGTTCTTCTGCTTTCTTTGTTGCCTTCTCTTCGGATAGACCTCGGGCAATAAGGCCTTCCACCACACCAACTGAGCGACTCGCGTCGCGAGCCCATCTACCTGTGAATAAAGGCTCTGCGCATCTCTCGTCCCATCGTTTCATCAATGGTTGCAATGCCTCTTGCAGCACTCTGTAGGGTCTGGTTTTCTTCTCCCAGACATTATCAACTACCCAATCTATATTCTCCCATCTAACAGCAGAAAACTCAGGATCTTCACCGTTTAATCCAGAGAGGTTGGTCATTTGCGATGGATCACGCTCTAAGTTTGAGTTTGCGCAACGAAAGATGACCCAATTGAGCTCTTGGCCTACAAAGCCTTCCTTTTCAAGCCAGCTTCCGGTACCAGTCGTTTTGTATTTACATTTGAGAGGCACTGGTAGCTCACAATCAATCTGTTCAAGTATGACATGATCATTGTTTTTCAGCCCTACCTCTTCATATAACTCTCTGCTTGCTGCCTCGATTACAGTTTCTTGCTTTGGTCCACCATCTACACCACCCTGCGGTGTTTGCCAGCTTCCTGATTTGCCCATTCTCTCACCGATGAGTAGCTGGTTTTTGCTATTCAGGACAGCAGCACCAGCACAGAGTCGCCACTTTGACCCATCGTCGTCCGTTACAAATTGAGACGGAGGGTGCTGAGTCTCTGAATCTCCGGTTGTTGAAAAGAATGCAGGCATTTTATTGAACAATTGGTTGGCTAAAGATGGTAGGGACGCTGGTCCTGATGGTTGTTGGTGATTCATGAAGCAAGCTCGATTCATCACAAGTACGTATTGGTCGCCCTGATAGGTTGGTAGGTCACCACATGTGCATTTGATCACTTGTTGTTTTCGCTTGGTGCTTGTGGTGCAACTTTGCGCTTGTGCAGTGGACTCGTACGCGTCGGACACGTCACCAGCTCCATTCAAGCGGCGCGCGGCGCGGCATAAAATAATGACAACAACCAACACCATCACATCTTGCTTTCAACACCCATCAACGCAACCAAAATGATGGTCATAAAATCTCACGCTTGCTATGAATATTGAATATCAAGATTATCAAATCAATACCTAAGATCATGAAGTCCTGCTGTTTAGTCCTCGTTACCGCTCTTGTTGCATCGTCTGAGGCATTCGTCCTGCCATCATCATCCTCCTCAATTCCGACAACGCAATTGTGTGCACAAACATCATCCTCAAGAGCTGAGTTCCTGCGAGATGTTGCTTCAACCTCAATCGCCTCTGTTATAGTATCTCTTCCGGGTATGGCAACTGCCGACGATACAGACGATCTGGCAATGCCAACGGCAGATGAGCAAAAGGCACTAGATGTGAGTAAAACCATAGCAGTAACTGCAGCTACCAATCAAATCAACCCTTACACTCGACGCTACAAGTCTCTTTGGAATTCAATTCTGTATCCATTTAGCTTGTCCTGGCACTGCTAGGAAAAGGGGAAAACATGCATCTGCCTGAAAAGGCAATATGGCAGCACTATAGCTGAGCACCTCCTTATCTCTTGGAGTGTTTCTCTATCCCAATAGTGCCAAATCATTATTATATTTGTGCACATCATGTGTTTTCTGTGTGTATTTACCACTAACACTCTTTTGTTGCACTTTTTCACGACTACATTAAAGGAGGCTGCAGCTTCAGGAAAAATTGCGACGCAAGGCAGAACTACAGAAACAGGCTCGGCGACCAATTGGATATGCTGATTCGATGGAAGCAGAAAAGAGAAAGCAACAGAGTTTGAAAAAGTCAAAAGAGGAAAAGCGCATCGCTCTCTTGTGAAGAACTTGGAAGAGGGTGTTAAACATAATAGTGTCAAACATAATATTCATATTAACAACATTATCGCAAGATCATGTTTTACTTAATTAAATTGAAAGAAGCATGTAGTATGTACTTTGGCTTAAGCTCTGCGCGTTAGTTAGTCAACGACGTCAATTCCCTCGCCATTCTGGTTCTGTAGAAGCTGCTCTCTCATGCCTTCGTCAAAGAATTTGCTCAGTGATACATCGTCTGAGAGTCCTTTACGTCTCCTCGTTTTCACAAGGAAATCCCTTGCGAGGCATTTAGGTGGGCTTGGTTCCAACGGATACAACACGATGTTCTTATCAAGCGGGTCACCAGGAACAATGGCCCAGTGATCAAACACAGAATGCACCATTGCTTGGCCTTGAGTGAAAGTACGTAGATCAGTCTCAAACCCAAAACTGTCGAGAACAGGAATGAATGCTTTGACACTGAAGAGCGGAGAGCCAGGGATTGGCTTGTCGTGTACAATGTGACCTCGTCGTTTGGCCAGCACGGGTTGGATTGCATTCACAATTGATCCAGGGCACTGAATTTGAAGTTGATACCATGGTTCCATTAGTCGAGGGGTCGCAGTGAGGAGAGCAGAGTGAACCGTCTTTCTGGCTGTTGGAATAATCTGACCACCACCTCTATGGATACCTTTGTCGGCCAGTGCTACGTCAAGAATCTTGAATTTGGTTGAACGCACAGGCTCTTCGCAAAGTGGTCCTTCTCTAGTAGCCCATTGGAACCCTTGAACAATACTTGGTTTGCACGATAGCAGCAGCGATTTGTCCACCTCACTAGGCAATGTATCATCCAGAAGAATGTTTGTCCCGTGTGTAGGAGACGATCCAAACGCCCAAACTGAACGTGATGAGAGCAGATCCCAGTCATATTTTGTCTGGAAGAAGCGCCCCAGCTTCTTATTGTCCCAGTTTAGATTCACTTTCCCAGCTTCAAGTTTCTCAGCTAAGCCGTCGTCAAGTGGCTTCGGCAGTAAAAGTAAGTGTGTTTCGCTTATTCGCATGTTTCGGAGATGCACTTAATGCTGCTAGTTTCCACTACCGTTTCCCGAAATCCAACCACAGGGTCTGCTACTTTGACTTCAATGTCAGAGTATACTGTTCTGAGATCATGCATCAAGCAATCTAGGTATAATTCTCCTGTACCAAAGAGAATGTGTTCACCACTTTCTTCTACTCGAGTGGTTGACATGGGATAAGATTTGGAGACTCGACGTAATCCTTCAATCATTTTGGGAAGCTCCGCTGGATTTAATGGCTCAACTGCAAGTTTCATCGTTGATTCGCCACCCTGCATGTGGAAATTTGAGAGGAGAAAAGACATGGATTTCACCATCACCATCGTCGCCTCCGAAATTGCTTTTTCCTGCTCCTACAATTGTTGCCGTTTTGATAATGTCTGAGTCCACTCCACCAAGAAGCACCCAATTCCCGGCTCTTGCCATCATAACTTCAGTGCGTGTTCTTCCCGCGAGGTATCCAAACAGATGATACCGTTGCAAACTGCCATGTCTTCGTCATCGTCGGGAGTGTATGCTTCGCCCAGTACTTTAACACGATCTCCTGGCTTGACGCTGCCGGAGTATATTCTTCCGAATGCTGAAAATGACTGCCCATCGGATTCGGCGTAGAGTTTGGCTACATGAATCACAAGTGGACCATGTGAATCGCATTTGATCATTGATTCAACCACACGAGACGATAGTGGTCCAGAATAACAACGAGCAACCTTCCCTTTGGCTGCTGCTGCTGGAGACGGAACATGTTGTACGATAGTATCTACAAACCCAGTGCTTGTTCCAAAATATTTTCGAAATACAACTCTCATCAAAGGACGTGCTGATGCACGTAGGTGCTCTTTACCCAGTAATACACCTAAGCTACGGAACGCCTTCTCTACATCCTTTTCTGGCTCTCCCAAACACAGCGTGTACATTTTGTACAGAGGCTCCAAAACAAACTGGACAAAGGTTCGCTTGGGAGATAACCCCGTGACAGGATCAGGAAACACATTCATTTGAACGCCGTTGAAATGTTCGAGTTTTGGGATCTAAATATGCATTTCCCCACAGCCGTTTGGCAAATGCTTCCGGTGTCAAGTTTCGACCAAGACCACCATGATTTTTGAAAGAACCAAACACATCCTCTTCCTCCTCCACATCGAAATCAAGCTGGTCCAAGTATTGTGTGGCAAAACTTTCTAATGAAAAGGCATATCCATGCATTGAAGATGCAAATATGACATTTCCTCTATCTGGAGATAACTTTGGGTACCGGCCATTGGAGTGATGGCTCACGTATGCATTAACAGAGTCGATCACGTTGCGCAATTTATGATACATATCATCTGGGGGAAGCTTCAACTCCAATACGAGTCGATCGATCTTATTAATAACCAAAACCAACGGCAGCCCCTCAGAAATTATTTGACGTAACAACATTTCAGTGTGGAGCATAATTCCCTCGATTGCGTCAACGACAAGTGCTGCTCCATCTGCCACACGGAGAGAAGCAACAGATTCGTCATGAAAATTGGTGTGACCTGGGCAGTCAATTGTTGTCAGAGCATATGTCTTTCCACGCGTGTCGGGGAGACAGAGAGTAATGGGGCAAGATTTGATGGATAATTGACGATCCTGTTCCGATTGTAAAGTATCAGTGGTTCGTGGTCCTCCTCCCCGATGTGCCTCCATCGCTGAGCGAGGTCCATGGATACCGAAACCTTTGGAGAATGGTACTTTCGTTTGTTCAATTAGTAAATCAACCAAGGACGTTTTTCCTGTATGCAAATGTCCCACGAGGGCAACGCTTCGCCTCGTCCGTGTTGTTTCATTCGCCACCAACGACGCCAGGTAACGATCCGAAACAAGATCATCTTCCTTATTTTCTTCCTTTTGAATCATACCATCCCCGTAGGCTTCCTTCTCTTCATTTTCATCTCGCATCAAACTAAAATTCTTTCTCTTCACTGGCTCCACAATTGGCTCTTCCAAATCCATAGTATCCTCATCTAACACAGCTGTGCGCACTCCCTCGCCGTACACATCCTCAGCGGAGGGATAATGCACCTTATCTTCATGCAAGACAATCGCCGATGCCCCGGGGGCAAGTCCCATATTTTCGCCCCCATCTCCATGAAGCGCAAGTTGATCATCACCACGTCCACCCCCATCGCGAGAAATATCATCTTCGGACACATCTGATGCGTCGTCGGGGGCGTCCCGGCCAGCGGCGGAGGAGGCGTCGGATGAATCGTCATCGGATGATGAGTCGTCGAGGTCCGGCCCTACATAATTGCCGAATTCATCGTAGAGGTCTTGCTGATCGTTGTCTGCCATGATGCTAATTATTGTTGATACGCCGTTGCCTGTTTTGCTAGGATTGGCTTCGAGCTTTTGCTTTTTGCTCGGCTCAAAAAATGATTTTTTTGTGGAGATCAAAATCAAGGACAAAGGAAGGACAAACAGTGGACAAAGGAGGACGAAGTCGGACTCCGGAAGTGACGCATGAAAGCATCAATCAACCGCACAAAAGCTAGCAATTCAACGATGAACTCGATCGATCTCAACGTTGTTTCAAGGCCCTAATAGAAAGACAGAACAAAAGTAAAACAATATCATCAAAGATTACAATCATCAGCTAAGAACTGCAACATAAAAATGAAGGTATCAACACTCTTATTCTCCGCATCTGCTGCCATAATGGCTTCCACATCAAATGCCCTCAGCATGGCTGATCCCTCCGCCGCCCGAGCCGTCAACCCACAAACAGACTTCAAGGGAGGAGCAGGAGTTGGTCGACTTGTATTCGACGACGAAATTGAAAGCTGGGAGTGCAAATATGATATGGTCTTGGTAGAGCGACTTCAGGGTAAGCCCGCGACGGATAGTGGATTATTTGTTCCACGGGACAACTTGCCCAAGTTGCACTTGTGTAAAGTGATTTCCATGGGACCGGGAAGGGAAGAGGAGAATGGTAGAATTGCACCTATGCCAAACATTAAAAAAGGAGATGTAGTTATTGCCAAGAATCCTTGGGGTATTGGACCGAAAGATGAGGAGACAACTGATGGAAAGAAATTAAGTTTCATGAGGAGTCAGGATATTGCAGCTGTGGTTGAAGGAACATTGCTTGAAGAAGTATAAAGAAACAATAATTATTCCAGGATGATCAAATCATGATGGCTATGGCTAAAGCATAGGTTGCAGGTAGGTGTTGATTGTTGATGACATGAATCATCCAAATTTCTATTAGGGGTATATTATTATAGATATTAACAACTTCGCCTATTTATCACTTTCGTCACCTGAACCTTTATTGAAGAATGAGCTCAATCTATAGCTATCGCCACTATTGCTACCATCATCTGTTGTTCTCCTCCTCTTCTTTTCTTTCCGTTTTTTATGCTTGGAAGATTTCTTTCTATCATCATCACTGTCGTAACTGTCAGAATCATATCTTCGTGAATGCTTTTTGCGGTCATGTTTGCTACTACTCTTCTTACGGTGCTTCTTTCTTTTGTGACTTCTCTTATCGTCGTCACTGCTGTAATCCGAACTATCACTATCACTGTAACGATGCCTCTTCTTCTTCTTTCGCTTTGATGATTTTTTGTCATCTTTGTGATTCAGCCCTCTATTCAGCCTTTTTTCTCTCTCTGCATCCAGCTCCTTTCGATATTCCTCCATTTTCTTCTGGTCTAATCCAGATATGTTGAGTTTATCCTCGTTATCTTTTTTGTATTGCTCCCATGTCGGCCTGTTCGCATCTGCAAGTTTTTCGGCTATGGTTCTCTCTCCTTGTCCAGCCATTACCCTCATCACTGCCGCCATTTGAGCAGACACTTTTGGCTGCTGTGAAGAAGGCTTTGACTCGCTCATTATTTCTCTTTTATGTTGATGTTTCTACGCTACTTACTATTGCCGCTGCTCAGATCAGGTGCTGCTACCTGCTACCATATGCTCAGTGCTCATGTTTCAGATTTTGCGTTGTGGGTGTGTGGTGTAACTGGTAAGTAACGCGAGTGTTACACATTATTGTAACAGGTGAGAAAGGCGGACAGCATAGGGCATATCCACCAGAGAGGACACAGGACACAGGACACAACTTGGAGTGCAAAAGCAAAGCCCAAAGCCCAAAGGCTGCCCAAAGCCAAAAGCCACAGCGAACTATCTACTTCAACAATGACGATGGTGGTGGCTTGTCGAGTGCGAGCGGCAGCTTCTTTGGTGGTGTTGTTCTTGGCGTCATTCTCAAATGCTCTTGTGCTGCCTGCTGGTTTCAAAACAACAACGGCAGGCTATGGTGGAAGTTACACAAAATACTTGAGATTTCGAGAGTGTGCGTTGACTGCTATTATGCGTGCTAGCAGCACCGATGAAATGGACACTGAGAATATCGATGATGATTTGGATGACTTTATGAAGGAAATGTTTGAGGCATCTGCTGCTGAGGCGTATTCTCGTGATAATGCAGAATCTATGAAAGAGTTATTTCAGACTTCTGCTACCAGTGATGACAATTCAAAAAACAACAATGAGACAGTAGCAACTGCAGAGACTCTTGAACCTTCAAAAACGAGGGAGATTCCATCTCACTTTATTCAGAGAGAAAAGGCAGTTGGTATTGGAGGAAATGATGGATTTGTATACGATGTGAATAAGTTGAAACGCAATCTTGTTCAAGAATCTGTTAGAGGATATAAGCAAGAACTGCTTGTGCTTCTTGGCGACGGAAGACAAGTGGTGGATTCTAAAAAAGATGGGAAGCAGAAAAACAATATAAACGTCCCAAAATGGAAGAAAGACAGAGATGATTTGATAGAAGAACGCCTTGCATCTTTGGTGCAGAACAACCCTGTCTCTACGACAACAGATTCAAACCTTTTGGATGGTGATTGGGCATTTGCATTTCAGACGAATTCAGCCAAGACAATTCTCGACACGTCACGTTTCCTTTTGAGCAAGACAAAACGTGTGAAACCGAATAATGCTAGCAATCAGGATAGTACAATAACAACTGCGAGGGGTGGCCCGTGGCGATTCAGATCTGGAAAAACAGAGAACCCCTTTCGTTCCTCAACACGGCAGGTGTTCTTGGAAAATTTGAGTAATGATGATGATGCCCACATTATAGATAGAACAAGCATGTTTGGAGGACTTTTTAAGATTAGCCGCCGGTATGGAGTGTATGGGTTGACCAGAACTTCCATTGACCTTGATTTGATGAATAGCGAATCCAAGTTCATAGGAATGCCGGTGAATAGAAAAGACAGGGATGACTTTTTAGGCACAAAATATGGATCACCTTTGGAAATACAAGTATTATATCTTGACAGTGATCTGTGTGTCTGTACAACAGGACAAGGACTCGATGGCCCAGTACATGTTTATACAAAGAGTAACTTGTGGGTTACAAGTGGAGCTAAGCGAAATGTAAGTGTTTTACAGGTGTGCGAGTGATAACACCATCTTTTGTGTTGCTAAGCTCTTTCTTGTTTGCAATTCAACAGGTGAGGCTGCTTGTTTCCTGGTTTCTGTCCTTGCAATCACCATTACGAGTCCGACAAAGGTTGACCAATGCATTTGAGAAAGTCAATAAGAAATCCCTAAACATCGATGGCTCCGATCTGCAGGCCATCAACATTGGCGAAATTGATATAACCGATGATGGACTAACGGCTGAAGAACCTGCATGGGATGGAGAAGATGACCCCTTTTATCATCTAACACCGGGAGAACGGATGGATGTCTTACGAACTATGAGCTTGCAGGATATCTACAAGTCGGCTGTAAATCGTAAAGAACAGAACCAAAAGCAAAAGAGGCGGTTTGGTAGTAGTCGCAAGGGAGCATTTAAGAGACCAGATTCCTGATTTAATTCTCCGTTTTAAGTTAACGAAACAACATATATTATCCCCAACACAATCTCTCCTGCTTAAAATACACTTGCATACACACCTAACATGGTTTTGGGAACCTGGGTGAGCAGTCTCCAATTGCACGTCCACAGTCGCGAGGCCAGGTGATAAGTTTCTCAAGGAAATCAGTGATGTCTTTGACAAATGAGAAGCATCCTTCAAAGGGCTGAAAGGTTTGAGAAGAACGATTACCATAAACAGTATTGTGAGAATTTCATGCTGCATTATCACCAAGTGAAACCAGAAGCGTAAGTAACAAGCAAACATGCTCACCTGAAGAAGAAGCCAAATACCAGCGCAGATTCCTGCGATGGGCCAAGCCAAACACAGAAGCAAGACTATCCAGAGGACCGCGAAGATTGGGCTGAAAGAATGGTGAATGTGTAAGGAGTTTTGTGAGATTTGAGATTTCATACATAACATCAAAATCAGGTAATGCTCTATCGCTACCTCTAGACATCATTTTCATTTAACCACAATTGGAGACTCCATACTATTTCCATATGCCGAGGGCAGAACCAAACAGCGTCCAAATCTATATGTAGGAGTATATAACAACAGCGTCTAAATCGACATGAGAAGCATGGAAGTGTCTGCTCGCTCATATGCCGACAGGCACCGGGTAGGAGACACCTCCAACTCAGTTCACCATCGCCTGCAAGGTCAGTAACAACACTTACTTTTTTGCCATGGTGCTACTTATGTTGTAAAGTGAATTATGAAGAGGGAGCAGCATGCACTTACTTGCCTTGCTCAACAGCATCTTCGCCGATTTCGTGCCAATGAACCAGAAAGGAGAAAATAGACGGATTCCATCTCATTATCGGAAACCTTCTGTACTTAGATATGTACTCGGAGCTTTTGCAATTCTACAAGTCGGCTGCTAGCGTTAATGTAAAGAACAGAACCAAAAGCAAAAGAGGCGGTTTGTGGTTGTCGCAAGGGAGCATTTAAGAGACCAGATCCTGATTTAATCATCCGTTTTAAAGTTAACGAAACAACATATACTATCACCAACACAATCTCTCCTCTGCTTAAAATACAATTGCATATAGATCATGCTTAAAATGGATTTGGGCACCTGGTCGCACAGTCTCCAATTGCACGTCCGCAGTCGCGAGGCCAGGTGATAAGTTTCTCAAGGAAATCAGTGATGTCTTTGACAAATGAGAAGCATCCTTCAAAAGGCTGAAAGGTTTGAGAAGAATGATGGTAAGTGGGACCATAAACAGTGTTGCGAGAATTTCATGTTGCAGCGCCAAGTGATACCAGAAGCATAAGTAACAAGCAAACATGCTCACCTGAAGAAGAAGCCAGATGCCAGCACAGATTCCTGCGATGGGCCAAGCCAAACACAGAAGCAAGACTATCCAGAGGACCGCGAAGATTGGGCTGAAAGAACGGTGAATGTGTAATCAGTTTTGTGAGATTTGAGATTTCATATACATCACATATCACGTGGGAATCGGTTGTTCTATCGCTACCTATTGTAGACATCATTTAACCAATCTCCATACGTACGCCGAGGGCAGAACCAAACAGGTCCAATCTGAACATGAGAGCATAGAAGTGTCTGCTCGCTCATGACAATAGGCACCCGGTAGGAGACACATCCAATTTAGTTCACCGTCGCCTGCAAAGTCAGTAACAACACTTACTTTTTTGCCATGGTTGCTGAGGAGTGATAGAGAGGAATATTTTATGGCATTGTTGCACAGCGAGGACAAAACAGTTTCAACTTCATCAAACAGCTGCATGCATTCGCCGATTTCGTGCCAATGAAGAAGAAACCAGAAAGGAGAAAATTGATAGATTCCTTTCATGATCGCTTCAGCGATAACACTGGGATGTCAACCATGAGATTTTTTAGCTCACATCCAAATCCACATTCACATGCTAAAGTAATTGGCGTTGCAGTCACTACGGCTGCATTATCTACAACATCTGTCGAGCGTGAAACGATGGTTGCACAGGCTAATAGATATCTGCTTCTTCTTGTAGCAGCAGCGATACTTACAGCTGGAAAGGGTGACGATTCAGAACAATGTGGCGTCTACATTGCCGAGAGTTCAACTGATCACGTCTTGGGATCGTTCGCAGGTAAAAGTTACCAGAGAGATGAGCTCATTGGATCTAGCGACGCCATAGTCCAAGCATTTGACCTTCGGTATCACAATAGGAATGAAGATGAACAGTTTACTGCTATGTTTGAGAACTTTCTTGGAACGTGTTGGTCGGCGGATTCCAATGGGGGGACAACCGAGGCAGAGGAGGTAATTTCCGCTGTTGGAGGACCGTGCTTCAGCAGTGCCGGTCACGTGGGTATGATCAATGCGGTTATATATCAGCCTGCTACCTTGCTCAAGTCGGATACTGACCTTCTTTCTTCTGGTTACGATGAAAGCACTTCCCCTGGGCGAGGAGCTTTTACTCTTCATCACAATCTTACATTAATCGCTGTGGACAAAATCACAGCTGGGTCAGAGATCTTTCTTGACTTTGGATCGGAGTACAATGGTTATGAAGACGTTACCAAGGCAAACATTGATGATTATCGAAAAATGGACGAAGCAATTGAAAAGATGTTGGAATTTTTCAACAAGCACGCTGAAAACATTGGAGAGAAGGCGGCGGATGAGGTTTACCAATTCATGAAAAACGACGTGTTGGATTTAACTGCTGAGGCACGCGCACCTGCTGCTCGCTCCCTCCTCCCTTCAACATACCATGGACTGCAAGAAATCATGGATAGGGGTGGTTCTGCATTGAACACCTATCCAAGTGTTGTCAAGGATGTTGATTGGTTGAAGAATAACGCTTACTGTCAAGACAATCTTGTTGTAGGGGTGAGTGAGATTGAGCACGCAGGACGTGGGGCATTTGCTAAAAGAGAAATGAAAAAGGGTGAAGTCGTTGCACCAATGCCATTGGTAGCGCTCAACTATGGAAGAAAAGCGCTCACGATGACAGAATATTTGAATGAACATGGTCAGGAGGTCGATTCGGAAGAGGATAGTGCCACAACGACAGTAAAAACACAGCAAATGTTGAACTACATGCTTGAACATCCCCAATCGTCGGTACTTTTCTTTCCTGCTGGTCCACTTGTGCCATACGTCAATCATGGTGGCAAAGATGCCAATGTCAAAATGATATGGAGCACTAAACCTTGGAGCAACGTCAAGATGGCCCAAAAGCTCGAGGTTGAATCGCTATCAGGAGTTGGTGCAGTCGATATGATTCTGGAATTGGTTGCAACTCGTCCTATCAAAAAAGGAGAGGAGGTGTTACTGGATTATGGAGAGAGCTGGGCCAAGGCTTGGAAGAAACATACAGATGAGTGGAAGAAAAAGATGAAGAAAGTGACGTTGAAATCAGCCATGGTATTGAACGAAAAGTACCATAGCACGGAAAAGGCTGCACCTTTCCCTGCTCCTTCAGAAGATGACAGTGACTTTGGAAATGAAAATGTTGCCCTTCAGTGTCTCCTTTTGTATGATGTCGATAAGGTTGAACGGCGACGAAATGAAGACGGAACAAGGACCAAGGTTTATCCATGGATTCCGCATCCTGCTAACGCAAACCGGCTCAAGACTGATAGTGCAATCCGCTCAATCAATCGCGGAGGGTGTAGAATTGTGGAACGATCTGGAGACGAGTCATCTGGCTACAGATATGTTGTTCAGCCAGAAAGCAACCCAGATATTTTGGTGAAGAATGTGCCACACTCTGCTATCAGATTCGTTGATTTACCGTATAGGAGCCCACATCATGACGAAACCGCATTCCGCCATGCAATTGGATTCCCTGACTCCATTTTCCCTGCTGCATGGAAGGATCTACCAGGGGGGTACAAAGATAGAGATGAACTATAACTTCTACGTTTATTTTCCGAATCATTAGTCAACCTGCCACCTACTGTCAAGGCCGCATATAAGTGTTCCTAATCCTCTTTGACTGAAACGGTAGGGTACTTTTTAACCGCCTCTTCCCAAGTGAGTCTGTTGTGGACGAAGTCAAATACCACCCTAGTTACATCTGCCTTTGGCAACCGAATTTGAATGGTCGAGTCACGCTCACGGAGAGTAACACTGCCATCGGTGAGAGTATCGAAGTCAACAGTTACTGCAAATGGAACTCCAACTTCATCGGCTCTTGAATACCTTCTTCCGAGTGATGCGGTTGATTTATCAACACGGGTTGCCAAATCGCTGTCCATAAGCTCAGCTGCGATTTCATCGACGACGGCATTCACTTCATCTCCACTACTGATGGGCAAGACAGCACACTTCTGGGGTGCAACCGCCGGTTTGAACCTCATCACACACCTCTGCTCATCTGCATCACGCTGGTAGAACGAATGCTCAAGCAATGAGTACAAAATTCTTCCCATTCCGAATGATGGTTCAATAACCGAAGGTGTGAACTTGATCTCGTGAACTTTCTTTGTTGTCTTTTTCCACGTGACCATGTCTTTTGTAATTTCAAAGCCATCCACTGTTGTCTTTCCTTCTGTTTCCAACGCTGTAGCAATTGGTTCAAAATCAGCCCAATTCTCGGCCAATGCCTCCAATGCACCTGACACCACACGCTGGTCTGCTTTGAAAGTTTTTCCCAAGGCCTTACGATCGAACTTAAGCTTAGCCATCTCCACTTCCATGGCTTCGTCGAGCTTCAATGTTGCTACCATGGGTGTTTTGGTGGCTTTACCGTGAACATCCAAATCATAGCAGGCGCGATCGGCATGGCCAACACACTCCACCCATCCGTAAGAGCTTTGGATTTCAAGATCCCAGCAGTCACAGGCGTAATGCGCCATTTCAGTAGTCAAGTGCTGACGGAAGCGCAAGCGTTCTGGATCCATACCAATGCGTTCCATGAAGAGTTGCGTTCTTGCCATGAAGTAGGCAAGTGTTTCGTTGTTGACTAATCCAGATGATACAGCATCTCCGACGGTAACGGTCTTTGTCTTTCCGGAACCAAGCTGGTCATCGCGTCCAAAGAGAACAAGTTCCTTGCCCGCCACTGAGGCGAAGTTGGGATGAGACTTATCATTAGGATTGACAAAATGCTCAATTTCCGCCATGCAAAATTCTCTGACTCGAAGGAGGCCGGACCGCGGTGCGATTTCTGTTATAGCACAAGATGCATACAGCTGATGGTTGGCTTGACGAACACATGAAAGGTCACACAATGGAGAGAGGATAGATTTTGTTCTACTTACCATTTCTGAATCCAAGTCCAATCTGAGCAGCTGCAAAAGGCATCTTTTGTGAATTGGCATCCAACAAACGCCTGAAGTTGACAAACAATCCCTGTGCTGTCTCTGGTCTCAAATAACCCACAGAAGTTCCCTCAGGACCAATACTGGTCTTGAACATGAGGTTGAATGGAAATGATGCTCCATACGGTTCACCACTGGGTGCCTTGCATCCATATTTGGTAAGTTGTTCATCCAATTCAGCTGGTGAAAATGCATCAGCCTGAATTTGTATACGCATGTGCTCCTCTCGTTCCTCGACCGGCATATCAGGATTGGCTTCAATCAATTCATCGATGGCATCTTCCAACAACTTATCGGCACGGAAGCACTCACCGCTCACTGGATCTTTCACCATAAGATCAGTGAAGCGGTCTACGTGGCCGGAGGTTTTCAACACTACCTCAGGGGTCAAGCAAGTGCATTCCATTTCCAGCATGGATTCTGTAAGGACAAAGTGTTTGCGCCACGCGTCGACCATTGCAGCCTTTAGAGCACATGCTGGTGGACCCAAGTCGAACAATCCTTTTACACCTCCATGGATCTCAAAACTGGGAACAATGAACATTTTACGCAGTATCATCTCATCAAAGACTTTACGGTTGAATTGTTTTGTAGGGTCCAACAGCTCCTTCTTTTGGCGGAGAGTTTCAGCGGTGATTTTGAGCTTCTTTAGCTCATCGACAGCTACGGCGATTTCATCGGCGTTGGATGACGAGGCCTTTTTGAGAGCACGGACGGCGGATCCCTGTTTGGTAATTTGAGCGTTGAGGGCATCAAGCTCGTCTTGAAGGGCGGCTAGGCCAGAGGCGGATCCAGATGCCGACATGGTTGTTGGTGGTAGGTTGTGTGTGACTTTGGTGCAAGTTGGAAAATGGGAAGAAAAATGGGGCGGCCACGAGGAGGAGGAGGGTGGTGAAGAAGGGACAGACGCTCAGGTAGAGTTACTTACTGTGAGCATGCAAACGAAGTGGAGTATTACCATCGAGAGAGCATTCATTCAGCATTTTCCATTTATGAAATGTATAAGTGTTTATTTATTCAACTGCATAAGATGTGAGCATTTTCTTTGTCATCTCTGAATTTGTTGAGGGAAAAGTATGTTGGGAAACTTCCTCGATACCACGACAAATTCGTCAAATGTGATCGTGCCATCGTTTCGTTTGTCGCATTGGGCAATGATTGTCTCAGCCTTGCGGGTTACTTCGGCTTCAGTTTTTGCACAATGGTTGGCTCTTAGAATCAAGACTAACTCGTGATGAGTGATTGATCCAGTGCTATCCTCGTCACATAGCATGAAAGCGAATTTCATCCTGGTGCGTGTTGAATACGAATACAAAAGTCTATGAGATTGGCATAATCAAGAAGCAAAGCAGCAGTGGTCAACATCAAAATCATATCACTTACTTGTCGTCTTTTTCAGCACCGGTAAAGTTAGCAAGCGCAATGAGAAATTCTTTTGCGTCGATCTGGCCTGATAGATCGTAGTCGTACAATTTGAATACCTCCTCGCATTGGAGACTTGGCTCCAACTGCAAGATTTCACAAAATTCCGAATAGTCCATGATACCAGACTTTTTCTTATCTAGGACTTGAAACCGTCGGTAAGCCCTCTTGATGGACTCAGGCTTTAGGTAGTTGTCTCTAGCAAATTCATCCATTGCCTTTCGTTTTGTATTTCGAGCCTTGATTATCTCTGGACCGGACTGTGGACTCGAGAGTGAGCTCGCGATGCTGTCTTTTCCACTCTTACGGCCACTTAATTTGAGACTGGAGTTGCCTCCCAGAATAGAATGGCGAACGGCGGCTCCTAAGCCGATGGGTGGATCTCTTCCCCCAGTAACCATTCTGAAAAATTCGTCGAATGCTACCTGCCCGTCGCCATTCTTATCAACCATGCGGATCATTTCGTCAACCTCTTCGTCGGTGGGTCTCTCTCCGATCGTAATCAGCACGTGTCTTATTTCTGCCGCACCTACGTAGTTGTTCTTGTCAAGATCAAACGCACGAAATGCCTCAACGATTTCCTTCTCAGTAAACTCTTCACCTCCTTCTAACTCCTCATTGTCATTGTTTTCCTTTCCTATTCTATTTGCAAGCCCTAATGATGGAGTTGTGGAGGATGATATTTTTGTCGGCCTCCGATCCGCTTTATCGGGAGGATGCGTGCCATGCCGGTAAAATGACGCGGATATCCTCAGCTGTCCAGCATAGTTGTTTGACTTGTCCAGAAGCTCTACGTTGCCTTCGTAGTTTCTTTGAGCGATCCAATCTAGTATCCCCACGCGTGCAAATCCCATAAACTTATCATCGCCTACGACTTCCTTGTCCATTACCTCAAGCTCTAGCTCGCTCTCTGTTGTAATGTCAAACTCAAACTCTTCCTTCCAATCAGGATTCTTGCCACCATTTTTGTGTGGATATGTAGTGAGTACTTTGTCACCCAATTTTACCTTGACGAACGGGTCAGCTCGACCAAACACTCCTTGTCCTGCTTTGAGGTTTACCCCCTTGATTATTGTAATGATAAGTTTTCCAAATGGATGATTTGGTTGTGGTTTCATAGGTGGTGCCTGTGATGATAGATGAGGTGGGGGTTTGCCTAAAGGAGAAGGATGTATTGGCTTGTTGTTCATTACCAAAGGCTCTGTTGATATGTCACTACTTGATTGATTATTCTGATGAGCTCGTATCGGAGTCATATGTGGTATCATGCCTTGGTACGTTGGCGCAGATGGTTGAGGATAGCCTGATGATGGCGGATCAATTCTTTCTGTGTGTTTTGTAGAACAAAGATCATCGTGGTTAAAGTGAGGTACAAAAAGTGATCAGTCGTGATTCGCATATAGTGTTTTGCACATTGCCTTTATCGTAACATCATAGCATACATTACATTACTTACTCTGTGAAAAAGATGGCCGTCCAAGATAATGGCCGGGAGGCTGACCGCCTGGTGGACCTGGGCCCAAACGCATTGAATTCCTCGGAGGTGGACCTCGAGGCGGCGGACCTTTTGGAGGAGCTCCCGATGGTTGTCGCCCAATGACTGCAAGTTTCAAAATGAGTGTGCGTTGTTAGGAACATTGGTGCAGGTGTTCGAAGATTGGACAACGATATGACTGTCACATACCTTTTGAGGCGGGAGAACGATCCATCCCAGGAGGTGGCCCTCGTGGGGGAGTCGGTACAGCACTGATGGATTGACGCCTTGGTGGCGGTTGACTAGAGGGGGGCATAGGAGATATGCTTGCTCTGCCGCTGCCTACGACATGCAATGCAAAGAACTTAGATGAGAGATTATAAACAGAGAATTGAGGGCAGATGGAGAGTACGACTCACGTATTGGCGAAATAGAAGGTCCCCCTGGGGGACCGGCAAACGAAGCCCTCTTGGGAGTTCCTAAAAAATTGAAAAGATAAAGGAATTCGTTAAAGTCGAGTGAATCGATTTCGGCGTGGTTCAATGATAACGAAGGAGAGTAAACTCACCAGGAGGCATTGGCTGGCTGGGAACAGAGATTCTAGGTGAAAGGCTCGGACATGAACATGAGAACGATGAGCAATCGATGATGGATGTCGATCAACCAATCTCCTAAAAGGTCGAAAAAGGTTTTCTGAGGTCGCACAGAGTGAAATTTTGCTTCTGTCGCGGAATTATTGATTTTGAGTTTAAACTGGTCACATCTAATCGACTTCACAATAGGCACATCATGTTCTCGTTGTATGTTGTCTATCTAGAATTTCATCACACATGACCTAACCAATACATTCGACGTTTCCGGCTGGAGAGAATCAGATTCATCCAACCATCTAACCAGATAAGTAATCACGAATGTGCTTTATTGAAGATGAAGGAGGAATGAATTGGAAAGCATTTTCCTTAGATTGGGATAGAAGCTGTACAGCTTGAGGGAGGCTCAATCCTACCACTTCAAAATCTTCCTTCTTGCCCCCATCAAGAGATACTGCTTCTGCCACTGCTGCGTTAGCATCTTCCAATTCAAAGAAAAGTGGTAGCACTGCCTTTCCGTCTTTGTCTTCTTGTGCGATCTCCATACATGCAAACAAAGGTACAACTTGTCCCATTGGATTCGCTGTTGGAGGTGCCCCAGCGCTGATTATCGACATCTTGTTCGGAACAATCACTGCCTCATTCTTTGACCACAATTCGAAAAGTCCACCGAGAGGGTAAGGGTTGCTACAGTTACAATTTAAGGAACATTGTTAAAAGAAAGAGTGAAGAGTGAATGAGAGAGAATGTGAGTTTGGAGTCTTAATCTGCCGTGTATACTGCACCTTGTCATTGATACAAAACGTCCAAACCAATATCAAGAGTGTGTTACGTACATGTCCATTCCTGGAAGAGGAGTATTTTCTTTGGCATTTTCTAACTCCTTCAACGCATCTTCCACGTGTGTATAAAACAGTGGAACTTCGAACATGTCCTCCCCATCATCGTTCTTTTTCGCCAATTGAACACTGTACTTCAATGGCTGGCCTTCAGCATTGGCAACTGCAAAGATTGGAACCTGGTCCAATTCATCTCGAATTGCTCCCCATCCAGGTGAGTCAAACAGCTCATTTGTTGATTGTAATGCGGTTGTCGAAGATGTCGAGGGCGGAGGGACGAATGCTTGCGTTAAGGGCGCAATCAACGCGAATGCAAATGCAAGTGCTGTTACTCTCATATTGGCAAATATACTCGGGAATGACTGCAATGAAGAACACAATGTAGTTCTGCTTGGCACGACACTTGTGGTTCAAAGATGTAGTAGTACAATACTGGTGAGATGTTTGATGTTGATGTTTGCGATTGATGAGATGGCATTATTTTAGAGCTGTGTCACGTTCCATCACGGAGCACATTTTGTGATGTCAAACCATGCAAGCTTGAGTGGACGTGAACACGTGAGCAAATGTGAAACGAAAATCAGAGTATTTTCTACGAATAACGTAGAAATAGAAGAAGTTCACATAGAGAAGAGAGTAGAAATAGGCTGATTCTGAGGAATTTGGTCTCACGAATTTTCACGTGAGAAGAGGTCGCGTGATGGATTTCACGTTTCACGTGACTCACGTGAGACCTCACGCTCCGTGACACAGCTCTACATTATTTTTTCAAACCGCACGTTCTACGTATTCCGTTTACCAATTAAACAGGAGTAGGCAAAACGTAGAAAAGCAAAATGTCAACCGAGACAATCGCAATAGATATGTATTGCAAGAAGCAATGTGAATGTCTTAATCAACAACTTCTAGAGGCTCATTATATACGGTTACGATAGTAAAGAAAAATATATTGCAATAACAAAGTTCTTTATATGTGCATCAGCCATGCACAGCTTCGTAGGTGACCTGATGAAGCCAAATTAGGGATGGCCGCCAGCAACACTCTCTAGAACCATATCGTATCTCACGCTGTGAATATGGCGATCCACTGCTTCTAGTGACCCAATATAGTTGGCCATGATAGTATAGAAGCATCTTTTTCATCTCTCAAGCATTGGTTGGTCGTAGCGGCGTCGCCACAACGTCGTAGGTGACCTGATGAGGCATCTGAGACGGCCGCCAGCAACACTCTCTAGCACCATATCGTATCTCACGCTGTGAATATGGCGATCCACTGCTTCTAGTGACCCAATATAGTTGGCCATGATAGTATAGAAGCATCTTTTTCATCTCTCAAGCATTGGTTGGTCGTATCAGCGTCGCCACAGCGTCGTAGGTGACCTGATGAGGCATCTGAGACGGCGCCAGCAACACTCTCTAGCACCATATCGTATCTCACGCTGTGAATATGGCGAACCACTGCTTCTAGTGACCCAATGTAGTTGGCCATGATAGTATAGAAGCATCTTTTTCATCTCTCAAGCATTGGTTGGTCGTATCGGCGTCGCCACAGCGTCGTAGGTGACCTGATGAGGCATCTGAGACGGCGCCAGCAACACTCTCTAGCACCATATCGTATCTCACGCTGTGAATATGGCGAACCACTGCTTCTAGTGACCCAATATAGTTGGCCATGATAGTATAGAAGCATCTTTTTCATCTCTCAAGCATTGGTTGGTCGTATCGGCGTCGCCACAACGTCGTAGGTGACCTGATGAGGCATCTGAGACGGCCGCCAGCAACACTCTCTAGCACCATATCGTATCTCACGCTGTGAATATGGCGAACCACTGCTTCTAGTGACCCAATATAGTTGGCCATGATAGTATAGAAGCATCTTTTTCATCTCTCAAGCATTGGTTGGTCGTATCGGCGTCGCCACAACGTCGTAGGTGACCTGATGAGGCATCTGAGACGGCCGCCAGAAACACTCTCTAGCACCATATCGTATCTCACGCTGTGAATATGGCGATCCACTGCTTCTAGTGACCCAATATAGTTGGCCATGATAGTATAGAAGCATCTTTTTCATCTCTCAAGCATTGGTTGGTCATATCGGCGTCGCCACAGCGTCGTAGGTGACCTGATGAGGCATCTGAGACGGCCGCCAGCAACACTCTCTAGCACCATATCGTATCTCACGCTGTGAATATGGCGATCCACTGCTTCTAGTGACCCAATATAGTTGGCCATGATAGTATAGAAGCATCTTTTTCATCTCTCAAGCATTGGTTGGTCGTATCGGCGTCGCCACAACGTCGTAGGTGACCTGATGAGGCATCTGAGACGGCCGCCAGCAACACTCTCTAGCACCATATCGTATCTCACGCTGTGAATATGGCGAACCACTGCTTCTAGTGACCCAATATAGTTGGCCATGATAGTATAGAAGCATCTTTTTCATCTCTCAAGCATTGGTTGGTCGTATCGGCGTCGCCACAACGTCGTAGGTGACCTGATGAGGCATCTGAGACGGCCGCCAGAAACACTCTCTAGCACCATATCGTATCTCACGCTGTGAATATGGCGATCCACTGCTTCTAGTGACCCAATATAGTTGGCCATGATAGTATAGAAGCATCTTTTTCATCTCTCAAGCATTGGTTGGTCATATCGGCGTCGCCACAGCGTCGTAGGTGACCTGATGAGGCATCTGAGACGGCCGCCAGCAACACTCTCTAGCACCATATCGTATCTCACGCTGTGAATATGGCGATCCACTGCTTCTAGTGACCCAATATAGTTGGCCATGATAGTATAGAAGCATCTTTTTCATCTCTCAAGCATTGGTTGGTCGTATCGGCGTCGCCACAACGTCGTAGGTGACCTGATGAGGCATCTGAGACGGCCGCCAGAAACACTCTCTAGCACCATATCGTATCTCACGCTGTGAATATGGCGAACCACTGCTTCTAGTGACCCAATATAGTTGGCCATGATAGTATAGAAGCATCTTTTTCATCTCTCAAGCATTGGTTGGTCGTATCGGCGTCGCCACAACGTCGTAGGTGACCTGATGAGGCATCTGAGACGGCCGCCAGAAACACTCTCTAGCACCATATCGTATCTCACGCTGTGAATATGGCGATCCACTGCTTCTAGTGACCCAATATAGTTGGCCATGATAGTATAGAAGCATCTTTTTCATCTCTCAAGCATTAATTGGTCATATCGGCGTCGCCACAGCGTCGTAGGTGACCTGATGAGGCATCTGAGACGGCCGCCAGCAACACTCTCTAGCACCATATCGTATCTCACGCTGTGAATATGGCGAACCACTGCTTCTAGTGACCCAATATAGTTGGCCATGATAGTATAGAAGCATCTTTTTCATCTCTCAAGCATTGGTTGGTCGTATCGGCGTCGCCACAACGTCGTAGGTGACCTGATGAGGCATCTGAGACGGCCGCCAGCAACACTCTCTAGCACCATATCGTATCTCACGCTGTGAATATGGCGAACCACTGCTTCTAGTGACCCAATATAGTTGGCCATGATAGTATAGAAGCATCTTTTTCATCTCTCAAGCATTGGTTGGTCGTATCGGCGTCGCCACAACGTCGTAGGTGACCTGATGAGGCATCTGAGACGGCCGCCAGAAACACTCTCTAGCACCATATCGTATCTCACGCTGTGAATATGGCGATCCACTGCTTCTAGTGACCCAATATAGTTGGCCATGATAGTATAGAAGCATCTTTTTCATCTCTCAAGCATTGGTTGGTCATATCGGCGTCGCCACAGCGTCGTAGGTGACCTGATGAGGCATCTGAGACGGCCGCCAGCAACACTCTCTAGCACCATATCGTATCTCACGCTGTGAATATGGCGATCCACTGCTTCTAGTGACCCAATATAGTTGGCCATGATAGTATAGAAGCATCTTTTTCATCTCTCAAGCATTGGTTGGTCGTATCGGCGTCGCCACAACGTCGTAGGTGACCTGATGAGGCATCTGAGACGGCCGCCAGAAACACTCTCTAGCACCATATCGTATCTCACGCTGTGAATATGGCGAACCACTGCTTCTAGTGACCCAATATAGTTGGCCATGATAGTATAGAAGCATCTTTTTCATCTCTCAAGCATTGGTTGGTCGTATCGGCGTCGCCACAACGTCGTAGGTGACCTGATGAGGCATCTGAGACGGCCGCCAGAAACACTCTCTAGCACCATATCGTATCTCACGCTGTGAATATGGCGATCCACTGCTTCTAGTGACCCAATATAGTTGGCCATGATAGTATAGAAGCATCTTTTTCATCTCTCAAGCATTGGTTGGTCGTATCGGCGTCGCCACAGCGTCGTAGGTGACCTGATGAGGCATCTGAGACGGCCGCCAGCAACACTCTCTAGCACCATATCGTATCTCACGCTGTGAATATGGCGAACCACTGCTTCTAGTGACCCAATATAGTTGGCCATGATAGTATAGAAGCATCTTTTTCATCTCTCAAGCATTGGTTGGTCGTATCGGCGTCGCCACAACGTCGTAGGTGACCTGATGAGGCATCTGAGACGGCCGCCAGCAACACTCTCTAGCACCATATCGTATCTCACGCTGTGAATATGGCGAACCACTGCTTCTAGTGACCCAATATAGTTGGCCATGATAGTATAGAAGCATCTTTTTCATCTCTCAAGCATTGGTTGGTCGTATCGGCGTCGCCACAACGTCGTAGGTGACCTGATGAGGCATCTGAGACGGCCGCCAGAAACACTCTCTAGCACCATATCGTATCTCACGCTGTGAATATGGCGATCCACTGCTTCTAGTGACCCAATATAGTTGGCCATGATAGTATAGAAGCATCTTTTTCATCTCTCAAGCATTGGTTGGTCATATCGGCGTCGCCACAGCGTCGTAGGTGACCTGATGAGGCATCTGAGACGGCCGCCAGCAACACTCTCTAGCACCATATCGTATCTCACGCTGTGAATATGGCGATCCACTGCTTCTAGTGACCCAATATAGTTGGCCATGATAGTATAGAAGCATCTTTTTCATCTCTCAAGCATTGGTTGGTCGTATCGGCGTCGCCACAACGTCGTAGGTGACCTGATGAGGCATCTGAGACGGCCGCCAGCAACACTCTCTAGCACCATATCGTATCTCACGCTGTGAATATGGCGAACCACTGCTTCTAGTGACCCAATATAGTTGGCCATGATAGTATAGAAGCATCTTTTTCATCTCTCAAGCATTGGTTGGTCGTATCGGCGTCGCCACAACGTCGTAGGTGACCTGATGAGGCATCTGAGACGGCCGCCAGCAACACTCTCTAGCACCATATCATATCTCACGCTGTGAATATGGCGAACCACTGCTTCTAGTGACCCAATATAGTTGGCCATGATAGTATAGAAGCATCTTTTTCATCTCTCAAGCATTGGTTGGTCGTATCGGCGTCGCCACAACGTCGTAGGTGACCTGATGAGGCATCTGAGACGGCCGCCAGCAACACTCTCTAGCACCATATCGTATCTCACGCTGTGAATATGGCGATCCACTGCTTCTAGTGACCCAATATAGTTGGCCATGATAGTATAGAAGCATCTTTTTCATCTCTCAAGCATTGGTTGGTCATATCGGCGTCGCCACAACGTCGTAGGTGACCTGATGAGGCATCTGAGACGGCCGCCAGCAACACTCTCTAGCACCATATCGTATCTCACGCTGTGAATATGGCGAACCACTGCTTCTAGTGACCCAATATAGTTGGCCATGATAGTATAGAAGCATCTTTTTCATCTCTCAAGCATTGGTTGGTCGTATCGGCGTCGCCACAACGTCGTAGGTGACCTGATGAGGCATCTGAGACGGCCGCCAGCAACACTCTCTAGCACCATATCATATCTCACGCTGTGAATATGGCGAACCACTGCTTCTAGTGACCCAATATAGTTGGCCATGATAGTATAGAAGCATCTTTTTCATCTCTCAAGCATTGGTTGGTCGTAGCGGCGTCGCCACAACGTCGTAGGTGACCTGATGAGGCATCTGAGACGGCCGCCAGCAACACTCTCTAGCACCATATCGTATCTCACGCTGTGAATATGGCGATCCACTGCTTCTAGTGACCCAATATAGTTGGCCATGATAGTATAGAAGCATCTTTTTCATCTCTCAAGCATTGGTTGGTCATATCGGCGTCGCCACAACGTCGTAGGTGACCTGATGAGGCATCTGAGACGGCCGCCAGCAACACTCTCTAGCACCATATCGTATCTCACGCTGTGAATATGGCGAACCACTGCTTCTAGTGACCCAATATAGTTGGCCATGATAGTATAGAAGCATCTTTTTCATCTCTCAAGCATTGGTTGGTCGTATCGGCGTCGCCACAACGTCGTAGGTGACCTGATGAGGCATCTGAGACGGCCGCCAGAAACACTCTCTAGCACCATATCGTATCTCACGCTGTGAATATGGCGATCCACTGCTTCTAGTGACCCAATATAGTTGGCCATGATAGTATAGAAGCATCTTTTTCATCTCTCAAGCATTGGTTGGTCATATCGGCGTCGCCACAGCGTCGTAGGTGACCTGATGAGGCATCTGAGACGGCCGCCAGCAACACTCTCTAGCTAGCACCATATCGTATCTCACGCTGTGAATATGGCGATCCACTGCTTCTAGTGACCCAATATAGTTGGCCATGATAGTATAGAAGCATCTTTTTCATCTCTCAAGCATTGGTTGGTCGTATCGGCGTCGCCACAACGTCGTAGGTGACCTGATGAGGCATCTGAGACGGCCGCCAGAAACACTCTCTAGCACCATATCGTATCTCACGCTGTGAATATGGCGAACCACTGCTTCTAGTGACCCAATATAGTTGGCCATGATAGTATAGAAGCATCTTTTTCATCTCTCAAGCATTGGTTGGTCGTATCGGCGTCGCCACAACGTCGTAGGTGACCTGATGAGGCATCTGAGACGGCCGCCAGAAACACTCTCTAGCACCATATCGTATCTCACGCTGTGAATATGGCGATCCACTGCTTCTAGTGACCCAATATAGTTGGCCATGATAGTATAGAAGCATCTTTTTCATCTCTCAAGCATTAATTGGTCGTATCGGCGTCGCCACAGCGTCGTAGGTGACCTGATGAGGCATCTGAGACGGCCGCCAGCAACACTCTCTAGCACCATATCGTATCTCACGCTGTGAATATGGCGATCCACTGCTTCTAGTGACCCAATATAGTTGGCCATGATAGTATAGAAGCATCTTTTTCATCTCTCAAGCATTAATTGGTCATATCGGCGTCGCCACAGCGTCGTAGGTGACCTGATGAGGCATCTGAGACGGCCGCCAGCAACACTCTCTAGCACCATATCGTATCTCACGCTGTGAATATGGCGAACCACTGCTTCTAGTGACCCAATATAGTTGGCCATGATAGTATAGAAGCATCTTTTTCATCTCTCAAGCATTGGTTGGTCGTATCGGCGTCGCCACAACGTCGTAGGTGACCTGATGAGGCATCTGAGACGGCCGCCAGCAACACTCTCTAGCACCATATCGTATCTCACGCTGTGAATATGGCGAACCACTGCTTCTAGTGACCCAATATAGTTGGCCATGATAGTATAGAAGCATCTTTTTCATCTCTCAAGCATTGGTTGGTCGTATCGGCGTCGCCACAACGTCGTAGGTGACCTGATGAGGCATCTGAGACGGCCGCCAGAAACACTCTCTAGCACCATATCGTATCTCACGCTGTGAATATGGCGATCCACTGCTTCTAGTGACCCAATATAGTTGGCCATGATAGTATAGAAGCATCTTTTTCATCTCTCAAGCATTGGTTGGTCGTATCGGCGTCGCCACAGCGTCGTAGGTGACCTGATGAGGCATCTGAGACGGCCGCCAGCAACACTCTCTAGCACCATATCGTATCTCACGCTGTGAATATGGCGATCCACTGCTTCTAGTGACCCAATATAGTTGGCCATGATAGTATAGAAGCATCTTTTTCATCTCTCAAGCATTGGTTGGTCGTATCGGCGTCGCCACAACGTCGTAGGTGACCTGATGAGGCATCTGAGACGGCCGCCAGCAACACTCTCTAGCACCATATCATATCTCACGCTGTGAATATGGCGAACCACTGCTTCTAGTGACCCAATATAGTTGGCCATGATAGTATAGAAGCATCTTTTTCATCTCTCAAGCATTGGTTGGTCGTATCGGCGTCGCCACAACGTCGTAGGTGACCTGATGAGGCATCTGAGACGGCCGCCAGCAACACTCTCTAGCACCATATCGTATCTCACGCTGTGAATATGGCGATCCACTGCTTCTAGTGACCCAATATAGTTGGCCATGATAGTATAGAAGCATCTTTTTCATCTCTCAAGCATTGGTTGGTCGTATCGGCGTCGCCACAACGTCGTAGGTGACCTGATGAGGCATCTGAGACGGCCGCCAGCAACACTCTCTAGCACCATATCGTATCTCACGCTGTGAATATGGCGATCCACTGCTTCTAGTGACCCAATATAGTTGGCCATGATAGTATAGAAGCATCTTTTTCATCTCTCAAGCATTGGTTGGTCGTAGCGGCGTCGCCACAACGTCGTAGGTGACCTGATGAGGCATCTGAGACGGCCGCCAGCAACACTCTCTAGCACCATATCGTATCTCACGCTGTGAATATGGCGATCCACTGCTTCTAGTGACCCAATATAGTTGGCCATGATAGTATAGAAGCATCTTTTTCATCTCTCAAGCATTGGTTGGTCGTATCGGCGTCGCCACAACGTCGTAGGTGACCTGATGAGGCATCTGAGACGGCCGCCAGCAACACTCTCTAGCACCATATCATATCTCACGCTGTGAATATGGCGAACCACTGCTTCTAGTGACCCAATATAGTTGGCCATGATAGTATAGAAGCATCTTTTTCATCTCTCAAGCATTGGTTGGTCGTATCGGCGTCGCCACAACGTCGTAGGTGACCTGATGAGGCATCTGAGACGGCCGCCAGCAACACTCTCTAGCACCATATCATATCTCACGCTGTGAATATGGCGATCCACTGCTTCTAGTGACCCAATATAGTTGGCCATGATAGTATAGAAGCATATTTTTCATCTCTCAAGCATTGGTTGGTCGTATCGGCGTCGCCACAACGTCGTAGGTGACCTGATGAGGCATCTGAGACGGCCGCCAGCAACACTCTCTAGCACCATATCGTATCTCACGCTGTGAATATGGCGATCCACTGCTTCTAGTGACCCAATATAGTTGGCCATGATAGTATAGAAGCATCTTTTTCATCTCTCAATCATTGGTTGGTCGTATCGGCGTCGCCACAACGTCGTAGGTGACCTGATGAGGCATCTGAGACGGCCGCCAGCAACACTCTCTAGCACCATATCGTATCTCACGCTGTGAATATGGCGATCCACTGCTTCTAGTGACCCAATATAGTTGGCCATGATAGTATAGAAGCATCTTTTTCATCTCTCAAGCATTGGTTGGTCGTATCGGCGTCGCCACAACGTCGTAGGTGACCTGATGAGGCATCTGAGACGGCCGCCAGCAACACTCTCTAGCACCATATCGTATCTCACGCTGTGAATATGGCGATCCACTGCTTCTAGTAACCCAATATAGTTGGCCATGATAGTATAGAAGCATCTTTTTCATCTCTCAAGCATTGGTTGGTCGTATCGGCATCGCCACAACGTCGTAGGTGACCTGATGAGGCATCTGAGACGGCCGCCAGCAACACTCTCTAGCACCATATCGTATCTCACGCTGTGAATATGGCGATCCACTGCTTCTAGTGACCCAATATAGTTGGCCATGATAGTATAGAAGCATCTTTTTCATCTCTCAAGCATTGGTTGGTCCTGGGGGCGTCGCCACAACGTCGTAGGTGACCTGATGAGGTTTTATTTCGGATTGCCGCATCAGCAACACTCTAGCACCATTTCGTGTCCAACTCATTGAATGGAGTATTGAAGAGCTTGTTTTGTTTGAGAGAATTTTTGCTGACATTTCTTTTTACTACGTTTTTTTCTGCTGTGTCGTAAATCTTGTATTCATGTTGGCATATTGTTTGCTATTGAAACGTCACATTTCGTTTACAGTATATGGTACCATGTTTTCTTACCATTACTTATCTATTTTAATGGTTGAATTTCGTTTCGTGTTGATTTTTGTTTTAGTTAAACTACAAGTAAAATAAATGTCTATTTTGGAATGTTTACTCCTTCTTCTTCTTGTCTTTCTTAGATGATTTCTTTGATGACTTTTTAGACGACTTCTTTGACGACTGGAGGATAAAATATTTTGATGAAATTAGTGTTGATGTGATGATCGATTGGCATTATGAAACTGTAGAAACGTACCTTCTTTTCTTCCTCTACTTCTGTCTTCATTGGAGTTTCGAAGTCTTTGTCTTTTTTTGATTTCTTAGCGGACTGAGCAAGATGTGAAGTGCATTATTGTTAGTATGGTCAAACAAATACAATTAAAGCTTTTCTTTGAGCAAGAGGGGTACATACCTTTTCGACTTCATCAGATTCACCTTCGTCAGCCTTGCGCTTTTTATCTTTCTTCTTATCCTTCTTCTTCTTTTTAGCGCCGCTCTCTTCTTCCTCAGCATCATTCCCTGCCTTAAGGTGGCGAGCAACTTCCTCCATGACATCGATGTTCTTACGTGGTGCTGCACCCGTTTCATAGAACTTAAGTCTCTCCTCTACTTGGTCTCTCAGCTTTTGTCCGTAAGCATTGGATGGCTCGTCTGCGAATGAATCAATACGTGTAGCTATTGAGCATTTATTAGCAAGGTATCGTGATATCCGTCCCTTATTTTTGGCATCAGCCCTCCCAATGAATGTGGAATGGTAGATTAATCCATACTTGGGAGTATTACCCTTGGTTTTAAGTGCACGAAATAGTGCCTTTTCTGCTCCAAGGATTTGCACAGTTGATGCTGGCGCCTTGGCAAGGTTTGTCAACGATCCCGCCTGAGAAACAAAAAGAGGTTCAAGTTAGGATAACAAGTGGGCGATTGCATACGATTGATAAAAACTGATAAGGTATGTCTCACCTTGCTAATTAGTCGAGCAGCCACTGTGTCTCCGATCAAAGCACTCAAGTTAGGGGCCACAATAGACATCTTGTCTGTCAAGTACGCGGCCAATTGCTTTCTATACTCAGCCAATTTAACCATCCTTTGAGTGAAGTTCACAATATTTACCATATCTACAGCACTGCAGTCCATACCCATGGAGTGACGGGCGGCAGCCATAACTGCGTTGGCAACATCTTCATCACCAATAATTTCAACAAGACCTGGCAGTTTATCTTCAGCACTCTCACCACCATCTTCTCCATCTTCACTTGTGGTCTGACCTGCACTGGTAGCACAAAGTGTACGCTTGTCCTGAATAAACGCTGCACAACGTGCGTACATGTAATTATCCTTGACAAGATCTTTCAACTCAGGAAAGTGCCATGAGTACCATTCGCGCACTCTCATTGCAAATGTATTGAGATCCTTGTCCATTTGATCCAAGAGAGCAATCGACTGAATAATCATATTATCAGATCGTGCAGGGTTGAACTTGACTTTTCCACGAGAATAGGAATGGCCCAAACCAAGCTGGGCTTGTTCTTGAGATCCATCACCGAGTCCCTTGACAAAGTGAGTTAGGTGGACACGACATCCACGAATAATTTCACGGACGGTTTCATCACTGCGGCAGCTGAGTCCAGGTAGGCCATCAGCAATGGCTGTAGCGAAAGCAGGGTCAATAACACCCAATGCAAATGATGGTGCCTTGCCTTCCTTCTTCTTCTTAATTTTGGGTAGGTTCATCTCCAAGAAGTTGTGCAAGGCATCAGTGCATGAGTGTTCGCTCACAGCATTAATGTTCGAGAGAGCATCCTCCGCCGACTCAAACGGCTGGAATGCCTTTAGCTTGATAGCGCGGCTGAATTTACCAAGATCAGTGATAGCGTCCATGGCTCCTTCGAGCAGGGCACCGATCTCATCGAAGGATACGACCTCAAAGAGAGCGTAGCCAGCGGCGGATTCATGGAGGACCAGCAAATTTTTCGCGTCACTCATTGTGGTGATTATGCGTCGTCGTTCTTACTACTCTAGATTATCCTGGAAATGTTAGAGAGAGGATTTGCGCGTGCTTTAGTTAGGAGTATGTACTAGAGAGCATCAAGTCTTTGCCATCATCTTCATCTTTTCATCGGAAGAGGAGATGATTGATGCTGCGGCTTTGAGGGGAGATTACAGACGCGGAGAACAAAGTGAAAAGAGAAAGGAAAAGAAAGGAAAAACGTTCTTCTTCTTGAGAAGCTGTACCGCGGGTACTGAGTACTTTCTTTTCAGTGAGATAGTGCTCGCCAATGTTTGTGTCTTCACTTACTCTTGGGCACATGACACCGCCAAAAGCCTGCATTTGATCTATTGTACTTACTCTTTGATAACATTTAACCTGGTGCTGTGAAAGAGACTACCTAATCAAGACGAAGAATACAAAATGGCAATTAAACCATCGGCTTCAGAAGAAGACGGAAGAGATGTATTGGATACTGTCGAGTCTGAAGACATCGACCTTGCAGCGTTGATGCAGCGCTATCAGGGAAGCTTATCGGTATCAATGTCGGGAGAAGATGTTGCGTCTGTCTCTCTAAATAAGGTAGAGAGCGCTGATAGTGATGTCAAGGAAGATGATGATGTTGATTACGACGACCTTGACGAAGACGAGTATGCAGCTCGTGCTAATGATATTATGCAGCGGTATAAAATGCAATATGCTCTTTCAGATGATACAGAGCTCTCGTCGGCCGATTCTTCTGACGACTACGATGGCGTAGATGAAGAATCAAAGGCTGAAGTCGACACGGCCGAAAGTTTCCGTGAATGTATCGAGGACAGAGCTGAAGAGCTCGTTAACAAATCTCGCCAGATGCTTGAATCATTAGTGGTGGATGATGAAGCGGAGGATGAGGAAGACGAAGTCGCAGAATTGGTTGATCTGCTGGAGAATGTTGAAATTGGAGAGGAAATCACTGAATCGATTGAGGAAGAGGCTATTGAGCATGTCCAATCAGGAACAGTTACTGAAGAGCATCTAGAGGAAGTTGAATCCGAACCAGTTCAAGAAGAAGATCTTGAGCATGTAGAATCAAACACGCCTGAAGAAGAGGAAGAGGAGCACGTTGAAGTTGCCAAGGAAATCGTAGTAGAGGCTGAATCCAGATCAGCTGAAGAGGAGGAAACGGAGCACGCAGAAGTTAGCGAGGAGACTCCAGTTGAAATCGAATCTGGATCAGCTGAAGAAGAGGAAACTGAGGCCGTTGAAATTGATGAGGAAATCCTAGTAGAGACCGAATCTGGATCAGCTGAAGAAGAAGAAGTAGAGGATGTTGAAGTTGATGATGAGGAAATCCCATTAGAGACTGAAACCGGATCAGTGGATCTAGAGGAAGTTGAAATCGGCGAGGAAATCCAAGAAGATGAGGTTGAGGCGTCTACCATCAACATTGTCGAAGCAGACGTTGAGGCTTCAACTTGCAACAGTGTCGCGGCAGAGGTCGAGGCTTCAGCTAGCAACAGCGTTACAGATGTGAAGGCTTCAGCTAGCAACAGTGTCGCAGCAGAAGTCGAGGCTTCAGCTAGCAACAGCGTTACAGATGAGAAGGCTTCAACTAGCAACAGTGCCGCAGCAGAAGTCGAGGCTTCGAGCAAAGACGCAGACGAATCCGAGGATTTGGAAGAGATGATCACCAAACTCGAGCAAGAAAATGAAGTGCTCAAGAAAAAGAAGGAGCTTAAAAAACGCATCTATGAACTGTCTCAAGAAAACGATCAGCTCAAGATGTCTCCACAGAGGAATGCCCTTGCCAATATGGCTATCAAGTTTGATGATGCTGTGGCAAATGCAGTGTCGAAGGTATCGAAGATCATGGTATGTGCACCTGACGATGAGGACATCTTTGACTTTGAGGGAGGCTTTCCCCAAATGTCTGGGGAACACGAGAACGGCGTCTGCGCTGTGGGCTCTGATTCTGAAAATTTTGGTCAGCTTGATTGCAAGCAAGTTCAAGTATTGTCTCCCGTATCTCTTGATGAAAATACGAATTACTTTCCTGCCCCTCCCACCGCATTCCAACTGAAAATGCAAGCGTACAATCAAAAGTACCAAGGTCCTATCAAGCCTGAACCAGCCGTCACGGTCAGCGACGTGTTGAAAGAGGCAAGAATCGCCGCAGGAGTAGAGACCGATGATAGCTTGGCTAATGCAGTGCGTCGTGTTGAAGAAGCAAAGCAGTACATCAGGAACAGATCAGTGCTGAAGGCGCAGGAAAATTTCTAAGTCAGAATAAGTGTACAGGCGGAATTAAAGTCTGATAATGTGATGTTGAAAACAAGTAGAAATAACAGTAACGAGATAATCTCAAGAAGAAAGGTAGTAGGTTAGGCTTTGTAGCCAATTCAACTCGCACCTCTACCCTCTACAACGTTGCCTCTTCACAAGTAAACACACATACTCAAAATCGCACTTATTTATTGACAGCCTTCGACAGTTAATTTATACCTTTTCTATGTTTATGCACGTCCCCTCTTGATTGCACGAGCCTTCTTGACACCCTTGGCAGCCCTGTTACCTCTGTAAACAGCACTGTATTTGGCAAGAGCAGCACTCTTCAAATCAGAACGGTAGTAGTTATCAGTAGCCTGACCAGTGATGGTCTTTTCCGTGCGACGGAATGACTTGTTCAAAGAAATAGTGGCCTTTCCACTCTTTCCACTTGTGCCAGCCTTCTTTGTCTTTAGTGTAAGTGCAGCACGGTTGTCATCGGTGCTAGAGATATCAATTGTTTTCGAGTTGGCAATTCCAGAGTACTTGTAAGTGGACAAGCTTTTGAGGTTACCACGCTCAACAGAGAAGCGGACTGATCCAGATCGACTGGTTTTTCCACTCTTCTTTCTCATGAAGGAGTTGTTGTTCTTAACAAGCTCCCATACAAGGGAATCAGCAGCAGCGACCATTTTTGAAATATAAAGAAATTTACGAAAAGCTGAATAATGATAAAGAAGAGATGGATGTCGTGAGTATTCGTTCGAGAGAGACAGAAAAGTATAGATGCTTGGAGCCAGTAGCACCGAGAGTATAATCTAGTATAATATCGATGGATGACATAACGCGAGTGTGTGTTTTCATCAAAGGCATGCTCTCAGCAAGCCGAAAAAGCTTGACTATAATTGACCACCATAACAACTGCTACAGCAACGGTATTAGTGAACCAAAGCCTCGAAAGGCATCCAGGTTTCTCGATGCTACCTCCCACATCGCCATGGTCACGCACCTTCACAAAAGAGATGGCAAGTTGGGAGAGGGTTGATTGAGTTTTTTTGCCGGGCTCCGTAGAAGCTACGTAGGAATAGTACAACGCCAAATTAGTAAAGAGGTAAACCTCTCCCATCTCCCCACCCCTCCATCAAGGCTCAACTTTATCATTACTTTTAGTTGTGGTAAGTCAGCACCATGAGCGTCGTGGTGGTAGGGAAGATGGCGTTGACTAACAACGTACTCTTCTCGTATGAGTGGTGGCATATAGCGGTACCACTTGCTATCGACAAGCGATCAAGCTGCATGCATCTTTCACAATGTACTCACAAATCCATTTCCTTTTGTTCCACAGTATATATATTTAATTTGTCAAGATGGGTTGCTACAAATACATGGAAGAGCTTTGGCGTCACAAGCAAAGTGATGCTATCCGTTTCCTCCTTCGTGTCCGTGCTTGGGAGTACCGTCAACGCCCCAAGATCACCCGTGTGAACCGCCCTACCCGTACCGAGAAGGCTCACCGTCTTGGATACAAGGCCAAGCAGGGATATGTTGTTGTCCGTGTCGGAGTCCGTCGTGGAGGCCGCAAGCGCCCTAACCACCGTGGTATGGTTTTCGGTAAGCCTAAGAACCAGGGTATCAAGCAGATCAAGTTCCAGCGTAACCTTCAATCCGTCGCCGAGGAGAAGGTAGGACGCAAATTTGCCAACTTGCGTGTGCTCAACTCATACTGGGTAAACCAAGATGCTACCATGAAATATTACGAAGTTATTCTTGTAGATCCTTCCCACACGAAGATCCGTAACGATGCTCGTATTAATTGGATTGTGAACCCTGTGCACAAGCACAGAGAATGTAGAGGCCTTACCAGTGCTGGACGCAAGGGACGTGGTTTGCGCAAGAGTGGACACCGTGCCAACAACATCAAGGGAGGTTCCAAGCGTGCTGCCTGGCTCAGCAGGAACAACCAGCGTCTCAAGCGTTACCGTTAAGCAAATTAAAGAAGTATGCGCCTTCTTTGTTTACAGCAGCTGCACTCTTGTGTCGGCTCTTTCAAAATATATTTTGAAGGATGTTGCATGTAGCTAATACATCGAAAGTGTGAAAGCTGTAAGATAAACAAAGATTGCCATCTATGAAATAATCTGTACATTATTAATAATGAGTTTAAGTTTGAGCTATCATATACATCGATGCTTGTAGCTTGAGTGTCCTTGTTAAGATTGCCAAACACCCCCCAGATTCTTTTCTTCGGCGTCGTCAATATTGCGGAATGGGGAGGGATCCATGGAGCTCAGGGAACAAAACTTATAACTGAGAAATCGACCCCTGTTCGCTCAGAATTGAAAGATGGATTAGAATTGCGGGAGACGACGTCTATAGGCCTTCGTTTTTATTTTAAATGAAGCTAGCTCAATCACAAGGCCTATAGTCGAGCAGCCCTTCATCCTTCATGCACGCAGAAGTCGAGCATCCCTCGCTCTCTCTCTCTCTAGCAAGGACTTGCAAGCTACCATACTGGTGTGGTCAGCAACCTCTCTCTCTTTGAGATATCTTGAGTTGACAAAATCAGCACCCTTAACCTTGACTGCGGCAGAAGTTATATATTGGCTAAGTAAAGCATGAACATGAATAGTTGAACTGAATCTTAACATTCAATGCTTGTGCTGGCAAGTTTGAGCTGGATTTGAAGATGCAGAAAGTATGAACATAGTAGAAGAAGTGCGAAACATACGGTTCGAACCAAACACTCATTTGACAGAGAATTTACGGAAGAGCATTAAAGAGTTATTAAAAGTGCAACACGATGTATTTACGCACAAGCACAAATTAAGGAGAACAGAGAGCTATGTTGGTCGACCCCATTCGCCTGCCACTGCGGCGACATGGGGTCGGTATCTATTCAATCCTGCAACATCTCATATGCTATAGCTACGGCACCACCTATTCATACTCTTTGCGTAACATGAATGAAGATCGAAAGAATTTTGCACAATGCTTCGTCTCATTTGCAAAAGGGAGCTCTAGCCAAGCGGTGCCCCCTAGTCCACATTGGCACACGCTGTAGTCCTCGGTTTCTAAGCTTTTGACATGGCGTGGCAACCCCGAAAAAAGTCCGCAAACATCAAAATAAAACTTTTCTAAATACACGATTTTTAATTTTTGCGCCACGGAGGATCTCATAATAAACCGAGGACTACAGCGTGTCACATCACATCACAATCAACTCAATCTCCTCCAGTTGGATGGCACTGGTACATTACAAGAAGAAGCAAGCAGAGATATCTCCATACAGCAAGCGCCACGATGACATCCATAATACCATATGCTAAAAGTGCTTGCGCAGTAGCAGCAGTAGTTTTATCATCGATAGCACTCTGCGAGGCATTCACCCTGCCTACACCGAGACGGAGCATTCAAAGGGCTGAGCTAACGTCGACAAACGCAGTTACTAGAAATCACTTAGATGATTGTTTCAATGATATATGTGATGGATTTATTCGACCGACACTTTTTGCAGCTGCGTTGGCTGCGTCCATTTTCTCGAGCCAGCCAGCATTTGCAGATGGCACTCCAAACGAGGATGCTGCACAACCAACGACTTCATCAAAATTAAATGGTCCTCCAGCTTACGACGAGGCATGGGGTCTTATAAAGAAGTATGCACTAGATCAAAAGTATAATGGACAAGATTGGGACGAGGCATACGCAAAATATTTGAAAGATGTTAGTACCACGTCGACTGACGAGGGTCAAATAATGAAGGCAACATCCAACTTGGTAGGCTCTCTTGGAGACAAGTATTCACGGGTCTTGGACAAGGATATGTATACTAAGATTCAAAGATTCGACCTAATTGGAGTTGGGTGTACGTTAATGCCAGATCCCACGACCAAGGAAATTATCGTTGGTGCTCCACCAGTGCAAGATTCAGCAGCTTTTCAAGCAGGTTTAAAGGTGGGAGATGCAGTCTTGGCTGTTAATGGGGTAGACACAATGGGCAGAACTGCGTTCGATATCATTGATCAAATATCTGAGTCACCAGATGCGAGTAAGGTTACATTCACAATTCGAAGTGGAGGCGAATATAGAGACGTAACAATGAAACGAGAGCTTCTCGAAGTTAAAGATCCTGTAAGCTATCGAGTAAGTGAAACTAGAGCAGATGGGACAAAAGTTGGATATGTTCGAGTTTCAGAGTTCAACTCTCGAGTAAAACCATCGTTAGACGCTGCATTGCGTGATCTTGAAGGTCAAGGCGTTGGCGCATATGTCTTGGACCTCAGAGGAAATCCTGGAGGAGCCTTTCAAAGTGCAGTAGAGATAGCTGGCTTATTCATGAGCGACAAACTTGCAACCGATGTGGTGGATGGAAACGGTGTCGCCTTGAAATTCAGGACATCCACAAATAAAGTGGCGATAGATCCAAGCGATCCAATTGCAATCTGGGTCGATGGACGATCTGCCTCTGCTAGTGAGGTTCTTTCCGGTGCATTGAGAGACAATTGTAGGGCTGTTGTCATGGGGGATCAATCTTTTGGGAAAGGACTTGTGCAAGCTGTATATGGCCTGAAGAATGGTTATGGACTTGTACTCACTGTTGCCAAGTACTTAACCCCAAACGGAACGGATATCAACAAGGTTGGTATTGTGCCGGATGTGTCCAAAGAAGATGCCTTGCCGTCATCTCCAGGATTTGTCCCGTTCTTCGGATCAGATACGTCGAGGGTAGACTTCAACGACGTTAAAACGCGTATGAGTTCACCAATGTGTTCATCGATTGAATAAACGTATCATTATTACTTCTTATTGTAGCAGCAGTATGATTACAAACTTGCATCTCGTCTGATTAACTTAGATTTATCATTTTTATCTTGCTCCCGGAACCAGACGACTTCAGCTGCTGCATATTTTCTTCGTACTACCTGCTGAGTGATCGGTCAGTTGGTTTCAATCGATGCGACGAAGAAGTGAACAGTCCAGCTTTGAGTGGTAGGGTAATACTCGATTGATGGCATCTGAACAAGTTCATTAATTTAGAATCTAAGATGCTTTCCTAATTCATATTGTATGCGAACAGAAGCGGAATATTATTCGCTAGGGTATATCTTTTGTACATTCTTTTGGATCATGATGTGTAGTTTGTAGTTCTGGATGTTGTTCTTTTTCTCTTTATTCAGCATCATCGATAACGACGGTTGTGACTGAGGTGATGGTGATAATAGTCTTGGTTCCGTCATGGGTGACTTGTGTGTCGATGGTTGTATTGGGTTCGCCAGCAGTGGGTGCAAGTGAGGCGATGACCTCTGATACAGCAGGGGAAATTGCTCCTCCGACAGTGTCCAAGTAAGAAGGCATTCCACTTCCAGTAAGGCTGTTAGTGCTGACCAATCTGTTAGCGTGGGAGACAATTCCGGCTCCTCCAGTAAGGGCAGTGTTGGTTCCAATGGCATCAAGGTATCCGGCAATTCCAGCACCAGAAGTAGGAGTAGCAGCGGCTCCAGATGAGACATCTTCCAAGTAACTCTGCACAGCGGGGGTAGAGGGAGCGGCGGCGGCTCCGGTGGTGAGGTTGTCAAGGTAAGACTTTACTGCAGGCGCCGATCCAATAGCAGATCCTCCACCTCCAACAGAGTCAAGGTAGGAGCCGAAGCCAGCACCTCCAGAGAGGGCACTGTTGGTGGCAAGAGCATCCAAGTAGTTTCCAATAGCACTTGCTCCAGCACTGGTGGAAGCAGCAGGAGCAGCTCCAGTTGAGAGAGCATCCATGTAGTTTCCGATGGCCTGGGCACACTCCTCAGTAGCGACGGCATCACAGGCTTGGTTAACGGAGTCCAAGTAAGAGACAAAGCCAGCTCCTGCAGCACGGACAGAGGTGGCAGGGACAGTGTTGAGGTAGTTGGCAATTCCAGCACCACTCATGCGAGTGTTGGAGACAGGAAGAGATGAAAGGTAGTTTCCAATTCCAGCGCCAGTAGGAGCGGCTCCGGTAGAGACCTCAGAGATAAGAGTCTTGGCACCCTCAGCGGATGGGGAGGCGGCTGCGCCAGTGGTGAGGTCTTCGAGGTAGGACTTCACTGCAGATGCCGATGATCCAATGGCAGAGCTTCCACCTCCAACAGAGTCAAGGTAGGAGCCGAAGCCAGCGCCTCCAGAGAGGGCACTGTTGGTAGCAAGAGCATCCAAGTAGTTTCCAATAGCACTTGCTCCAGCACTGACGGATGCGGCGGGGGCAGCTCCAGTTGAGAGAGCATCCATGTAGTTTCCGATGGCCTGGGCACACTCCTCAGTAGCGACGGCATTACAGGCTTGGTTGACGGAGTCCAAGTAAGAGACGAAGCCAGCTCCTGCAGCACGGACTGAAGTTGCAGGGACAGTGTTGAGGTAGTTGGCAATTCCAGCTCCACTCATGCGAGTATTGGAGACAGGAAGGGAAGAAAGGTAGTTTCCAATTCCTGCGCCAGTAGGTGCAGCTCCGGTAGAGACCTCAGAGATAAGAGTCTTGGCACCCTCAGCGGATGGGGAGGCGGCAGCTCCGGTGGTGAGATCGTCAAGGTAAGACTTTACTGCAGGCGCCGATCCAATAGCAGATCCTCCACCTCCAACAGAGTCAAGGTAGGAGCCGAAGCCAGCGCCTCCAGAGAGGGCACTGTTGGTAGCGAGAGCATCCAAGTAGTTTCCAATAGCACTTGCTCCAGCACTGGTGGAGGCAGCGGGGGCAGATCCCGATGAAAGAGCATCCATGTAGTTTCCGATGGCTTGAGCACACTCCTCAGTAGGTTGAACAGCATCACAATCGTTGTTGATAGAGTCGAGGTAAGATCCAATGCCGGCTCCTCCAAGACTGGTGTTGGCGGTAGGAAGAGCAGATAAGTAGTTGGCAATACCGGCTCCAGAGGTAGGGGCAGAAGCGTTACCGTTTGACATGGACTCCAAATAATTGGTCACAGCGGGGGCAGCAGGAGCGGAGGTTTCACCAGATGCCAATGAATCAAGGAAGTTCTTAACTGCTGGTGCAGATGGAGCAGCAGTTGTGCTGGATGTGCCGCCGACGGAGTCAAGGTAAGAAGCAAAGCCTGCTCCTCCAACACGGGCAGGAGCGGAAGGGACAGAATCCAAGTATGAAGCGATTCCTGCGCCAGAGATAACGGTGGCTTGACTTGCAAGGTGATCGAGGTAGTTTCCAATAACTTGTGCACCAGCGGATGGAGATTCGGCCACTGGATCGGCAGCACCACTTGATACAGCACTCATGTAATTTGTGATGGCCTCGGCGCATTCTTCAACAGGTTGTACGGCGTCGCATCCTTTAGCAACTGTGTCGAGGTAGCTAGTGAAACCAGAGCCTGCAACACGTGTGACGGGAGCGGGAATAGAATCAAGATAGCTCTTGACACCGGCGGCGGGGCTCTTTTGTGCACCTCCCAATTGCTCAAGATATGAAGCGGATAGAGCGGTCGTAGATTGGGTTTGGGTGGTAGGAACGAAGGCATTGGCACCGGAGGCGGCAACCAACGCGATAACAGATGATGTGAACTTCATAATGATTTGTATTGGGGTCGATCGGTTGATGTATCTGATGGATTTTTTATGAGCCGAGCAATGCGATGAGTGCAACCACCCATCCGAACTCCAATCAAAAAAATCAAAAATGGATCTTCCTCAATTGTTGGCGGGCCAGAAATGCGTCATATAGCCGTTTGTACTGAATTCCTAAGTAGGCCCTCGTAGAACATTTTTTCGGGGGCAAAAAATCCTGGCGCAGGGCGGGTAAAACACGCCAGCAGAAAGTTGCGTTTGAATCCTTTTGAATTTATTCAAACAATTCAACCAGATGTGCCGCCGTTCTTTGCAATTTAAACAATGAGGAACAGAAAATTTCTGCAATACAGCCATCACATCACGTTGGTGGTACTTTATTAGATGTTATGTAAAAGTGGCAGGGGGTGTCATGATTTGTTCTATTAAATATCTCTGTGATGCGGTGTCGACGGTGTTTTTAATAAAAAGATACAATACATATTGATGTTTATCATCGTCACGTCGAAGCATTGAACCTACACTTTCTATATATCAATGGCGCTGTCTGCAGCAAATTCTAAATTTGGTGTGTAGGATTCATCACATCAATCACAGTCCATCTCTAATAGTATTGATGCCTTCATCACTCGACATGAAAAAAATACAAGGTACATGTCATGTTTCATGTTGTGAGAGAGTGACTATTGGCTACTCCATATGTTTGTCTTCAATCCAAGCCAACAATACGTCTTGTGTATTTCTTTACCATTTGTTGTGTTTTCCGTCAGCAGGGCAACAGCCTCGGGTAGGACTCTGATACTGCTCCTTTATTTACCGACCGCCGAACGCATTTTTTATTATGCTGTGGATGTTGACGCATTTACGATTGGCAATGCCAAAGATGTTGCTATGTAGTACGTCGCTGAAAGAGCTGATCGAAAACATATCATCTTACTAATGGTAACACGCTAATCTTGAGCCTTAACATTCGACATATTAATGAAATCTACATTGAAGACGAAGCCCTACTTATGTCGAATGTACTTATTGCGTCAATAACAACGCAGCCATTCATATCTGCAAAAGACTAGGTAACTAGAAGCATTATCTCTCCCTCAATTTAACAACCTCTTCATCATTAGAACTACATAAGCTAAGCAAGAAGTTTCTACTTAGACTTATTAGAACCGCGATGGAGACCCCGCCCCGAGCGATGTTCATGATGTTTCTTCTGAGCTCGGAGGGAAGTTTTGTTTTCAAATTCCGCATGGGGGGCCCCGCTAGAGAGCCCCCGAAGCTTGACTGTCAATTTGGTCATTCGGGTGTTTATGTCTCATGACGGGTTTTTACTTGAGATTTCTACTCAAATGCGGCAAGATAGAGGGAGTTCGGGGGGAAACCCCCCAATGGTGATGGCCAAAATAACGGCTTCTTTGCAAAAAGCACGCAGAGACAGCCAGCCGCATTAGCAGGCTTTCAATAGCGGCCGCCTTCATCAAATCACCACACTATAGAATATTCCAGCAAGCAGCTAGAGAAGGGATGCATTGCTAAGAGCATATTGCTTGTGCTGCTACAATGATGGTCCCAGAGGAGGAGGAGATTGACGAGCTGCAATGCGACATTGAAAATCGCCTTAGTCGAAATAATCCAAACAATACTATTGACGACGTCGCTGCTCCTCTCAACTGCCATCGAGATCCTCGACGATCACCACTCCACTCGAGAATGATATTTGGTCCAGCGCCCAGTAATTCAAATCCAACAAATAAAGCCATCAAAGGTGCCTCTCGTACCAAAAAAGAAGTAACGCCCGCGTATGCCTTCCGTCATGCTGACACTGGCCTGTTGGAAATTCGGACGGGAAAACCGCCATCTCGCTCCATGGTGGCCCATGAAGATGATTCTGTGGTTGGTCTAGACCCAGAGGAGAAACAAGACGAAACACGCCTGGCACTTTATCCAATTGCACTGAATGGTGGTGGAGCTGGGCTGTACCGTGATCCGAGGGAGTTTGCGGCTGACAATATCGGAGGGTTTTCTCGCAATCATCGCACAGAAGCATCTCGTAGAGCTCCTTTGGATGGGCATGTTCACTTTGCATATCCCTGTGAGAGAAATGTCAGCAGCAGCAGGCAAGCAGGCCGCATTGATCATACCATTGACTTGGAAGCTGGAGAGTCGACTAATCAGAGTGAAGTGGGAACAAATTTTACCAGGCGCAGTTTAGGAGCACTATCATCTGTAATGAATCCATGGAAAGTGTGGGAGAATGTTCACAATGAAATGTCAAGACTAGCAGCACTTCGGACACAACGTGCCGAAGAAGAGGCATCTCACGTGACACTTGCAAGACAAAGAAACAAGGCTACCCGAGTTTCTGATGTCTACAACGATGACGATTTTGATTTTGCATTGGTTTTAGCACCTCATGATGCTTATGCTTTTTGGGCCAACCATTTAGACTTTAGAGAGGAGGCATTGAATTTAGTTGATGACTCAGATCCAAACAACATTGATACAAGTGAGAAAGATGATGACAGTACTATTGCTACCAACACGTTTCATCCAAATCAGGTGGATGATCGCCGCAGTAGTGACATCTCTGCAATGGAAAGGACACCTCCAGCCAATGGAAGTGGACTTCGACGTCGGACAAATGCAACTCCATCAACAAACGATTCCAAGTTGAAGAGGTTTTCATCAGTAAAAAAGCTCACGCCTCCGTCACTTCGTAAATCTCCCTTTCGGGTTCGAACAGGTGAGACGCCAGGGAGCCGTGTCTTTAGCCAAAGAAAAAGCATCTTTGAGCGACGATTTTCACCCACCAGGACTGGTAGCTCTAGACGGATGACACGATCAAGTATGATGAATGATGATACCTCCCCAGCTCCTTCTAGTGACAACAAACGGACGTCAGCATCACCATACGCTCCGAGGAGACGTTGGGGAAACGCCTACGACAACAACAAGCTATCAACGCCAAATCTCACGTCACCACCAATTGTCTCATTGAAGAAAGGAAGTGCAATGAAGAAGAGACAAGGCAGCAACGTAGCTCCTTGGAGGATGCAACGTAGCAGCACACGTCTTGGTTTGCGAAACAATCTTGCTGCTGTCAGCAGCAGCTTGATGAATTCTAACAAGAAGAGGACCCGCGAGAAGGAAGAAGACAGAACTGATGATAATGATGACCAAGACGACTTTTTCAGTTCACCTGGGATACCAAGAGGTATAGCGGCACGTGTACATGGCCTTGACAAATTCTTGGAAGCCCTGAAGATCGGTATTGTTGTTCGTCGGCATTGGCCAAATGGAAAATCTGTCTTTATTCAGCTCTATTCCGATGACGGCGGTGATACTATTGAATACAAGTACATGCCAGATGACGAAGCTGTGATTGCATTGAAAGAGCAAGAGCAAAGATATAACGGACGACGTAAGAAAAAGAAAGCAAGGGTGAGCTTGGGTGAGAGAGACTCTCGTCGGACAAGCCGCGACAGCCAAACAACCAATCAGACGGAAAAACATCATTCGGTTGTGCCACTTCCTGATTATCTCAAAGCTAAGATTGACCGAGAGGAAGATATCCGAAAAAATGCTGGGATAAGAAACGCCGTATCTCACAGTACGTTGACCTGGCAAAATGCTGGCAAGCTTGAGGCACGGGAGATTGTGCAACTTCATCCAGCAAATAGCATTGATCCGTTCTCAATCTCAAGGGGAGAAACCAACCCTAAGCTAGGCACTGCCTCACTTCGTCGATCGGGAACACCGTATGTGAAAGCAAATACGTTCTCCATAATATCGCCATCAATGCAAGGAAAATTTGTCCAAGAGCGCTTTTCTAGTGTCGACTTGAACAAGAAATGGTAAGACATGTCATGTTATAGATCGCTCAACGCGTTGATGCGTTCACACATGATTCATTCACACATTCTGAACATCTGCTTGATTTTATATGCTCCTGAAATTTCATTCATAGGTGCGATGGAGAGAATCCTTCATTATTTCGTTCTCTTGACATTGAAATGTATACAGAAGGAGAATATTGGATGGTATTGAAAGGATTCACCCTCTTACACCGAGATGCGTCAAACGGCCGTTTCGCTGCAATGAGAGCAGGAGGCTTCGGATCCTACCATCGCTACGCAAACCCGATTTCAAACAATCAAAAGGTATTCAGTGAAGTTCTCCCGCCACCCAACTCGAGGAACGGGAAAGATCCAGTTCAACAGTCTGACATCATTGCTCCACCTAGTGACTATTTTCTGGGATTTTCTAGCCCTGGAACTCAGATCTGGGGCCGCCTTCGGCAAGCTGGACTTGAAACACAACGTCTTTATGCACTTGACACAAGAAAAGTGATGCTGAAAGTACGATGTCCAATTGATAGACTTCAGGATGTCGCAGAAGCTCTGAAGTTGAAGTTAAAGACAAAAAGCGGCGAATATGTCCCATTTCGAGAGGATATTATATCACAGTTTTCACCTACCGATGATGGCTTCGTTTCTCGTGAAGATGACGTCGACAGAGTGATGTCACTCTTTCGCTCCTCGGAGAGACAGAAAATTATCGACTTCATTATTGGGTCACGTATCAGAGATTCTGGTGCTGAACTAGGTCCATCAACTCAACTTGGGAAGCAAATACAAAGGAGGGTGCCACTGCATTCTCACGCTAGACTGGAAGCATTGTATAAACGCTGGGTGTTATTTTGGTATCAATCTAATTGGACTGGTAGGAGCGGGAAAAGCCTTGAGGTAGACGGAGACGCCAACAACAAAATCCTTATTGGCAAAGGAGAAGCAGAAACTTCGGACACTGGATCAAGCGAATCATCCACACCGACAAATCACGTCCCTTCAGCTTTGTATCGCTTCTTTGTTGGATGCTTCTACCAACCCTTGGACTCTATTGAAGAGTACTATGGGGAAAAGATTGCATTCTACTTTGCATGGCTACAGCATTGCAGCTTTCATTTGAGCTACCTTTCTATCGTGGGATTGATCGTTTTCATATGCCAAGTCACTTCAGGAAAGTGGGACCACCCGCTTCGTCCAGCATTTTCAATGTTTGTCATGGTTTGGTCCTTTGTTGTCATGGTAACTTGGAGGAGGAGATCAAACTTCCTTGCCCACCAATGGGGAACTCTTGATTACAAGGAGGACGAAATCGCAAGGCCCGGGTTCCGTGGAACTGAGCATCGTGTGTGTCCAATCACAGACACTTACGTAGAATATTATCCACCCTGGAAGAGATGGCTTAAGATGTGCATCAGTATCCCATTGACTGTTGGATTCACTTTTGTCACTCTTCTTGTTATACTGATCCTTTACGGAAATAGAGACTTGGTGCTTGCCAAGTACTTTTCTGATCAAGAGTTCAAAATTACGATAAGTACAGAAGCTGTGGGTCAGACAGCTCCCATTCTTGCAGTTGAGCTCACGCAAGAACACCTTCATGACCCAGACTTCTGGTTAATCATTGTCGGGTTTCCAACTGTGCTTGGTTTGATCCTTCCTCTCCTCAACTTCATACTTCGAAGAATTTCTCTTTGGCTGAATGAGATCGAAAACCATAGGACGGAAGCAGAGTTTCGGACGCATTTCATCATCAAAGTCTTCGCTTTTCGGTTCGTTTGCTACTTCGCCGCCCTTTACTACTATTCCTTCATCGGTGTTGGAGAAAACGACCCGCAAGCAACAGAGCAAGGTATTGTTCGGGTTGCTTCAACGCTCCTAACCTACATTACTGTTGCACACTGGTGGAACATCTGTATCCAGGTGTTCTTTCCTCTTTTACTCTTTCGATGGAGGGTCTACCGTGAGAGGCTGCACTTACAAAACGAGCTTCGCCAGCTTGAAATGTTGGAACTTCAGCTGTCATCGTCAACTGAAATGATCAAATCTGCCGAGGAACGTCTAGAAATAAAGAAACAACTTCTGAATAGACGCCTCCTTTTGGAGCATGCGCAAGTGAATATTTGGGAGGAAATGCTGTTACCAGAGCATGACAGTTTCACTGAATATCTTTTCGCTGTCACTCACTTTGCATACGTGGCATGCTTTAGTGTTGTGCTCCCAATAACGCCGCTGATTGTGCTCATCAACCATTTGCTTAGCATGAGGCTTGATGCGTTCAAACTTTGCCGCGGAAGGCGGCGCCCGCTCTCTCAGAAGACGGGTGGGATTGGTGTGTGGGGTCACGTGCTACATATCGTGACAGTGATTGCAATTCTTACCAATTGCTCATTGATGGCATTCACAAGCTCTGAATTCAATGGTTTGAAGGAGAAAATCGGCATACTCGGGGTGTTTGCTTTGGCAATTGGATGGGAGCACTTCATGCTGCTTGTCAAGTATATCATGCAATTGACAGTGTCAGTGATGCCCTCAAAAGTTGAAATTGAGATGAACAGGAAAAAATACCACCAAGAACGTGATCGCTACTTGACTTTGCGTGCGAAGAAAGAACGACGGTCTGCAAGCTTAGGAGGCGAGAAGGCAAGCTTGATGAAAGATCATAACCATTCAGATGAAAGTGACGCGTCGTCAAATACTATCGACTGCCCTCCAATAAAAGAATCATCCACAGAAAGCACTCATTCTTCCTCCGCTCATACATCGGAGGGGCAGTCTTTAGTCACAGCAAGGTCGTCGCTAGAAACTGAAAATGAAGATAGAGACACCATCGCTGAAGATACTTCCACACGTGGAGGATTGGTCAACATTCGTGCAATGAATTATCATCGCTCTCCAACTCTAGATCAAAATGCCGGCCGTGTTCAAACTCTAGCTGCTGCTATGGAAAGCAGCGCTCTCTTTCGAGACACTGAAGGGGTCAATGAGAGTGGACTTCATGCAGGTAAAAAGTCAAATCCGAATTCAAGTCTAAGGAGGCGAGGTACACCAAAGCAAGGTCTAAACGATTTCAATCAGAATGCACCGACTACAAGCTGGTTGCAGCAAGAGGGTGTCCTTTCGCCAGGCTCCTCAATATCAACTGTCCAAGCAATGCCTACGCCGCGTAATCTGAAACTTGATAACGATAGCGATGACGAAACCTTGTACGCTGACGAAGACTCATATTATTACAATGCCAGTGCTCCTCCGATGTCTCCTCCAAACGAGTACAGCAATGCGCTGACGGTGAGCAACAACAAGAGGTATGGTAACAGCTCAAACACTCAGGTAAGCAATGCCAATGTTGAAAACGAACCTCCAAACCGATCGTCAAGATCGAAATGGGGCGTCCATCATATTTTCAATTACAACCAGTCAGAAAGAAGCTTGCAGCCAAATGACAACAAGAAAGAGTACTAGATACAGTAAAATATTTCCTTTTGTTTTACATTTGATTTCTATAAATTTGTCTCCCACGCCTACTTCTTGGGGGTCTTCTTCGCTTTCTTACTCCTTGTCGACCTCCTGCTGGTGGTTGTAGGGGCTTCCTCTGCCTCCTCTAATGGTTCTGATGGCTTGGCTTTGTCCTTTTTGGGCGTGTTTGTAACATTTTCCTTTTCACTCTCAACTTTCGACTTCTTCTTTTTCTTCTTGGAAGACTTCGGGGCCTTCTTATCGGACGCCACTTCCTCCTCAACATCATCCGAAGACGTTGTTCTGCGACGCTTTGAAGCGGGTTCTGCATCATCTGCCGACTTTACACCCGCACCTGCAGCATATCCAGGAAAGTCATAATCAATACCAAGTGAAGCAAGCTTCTTTCTCTTCATCTCCTCCCTCTTCACTAACTTGGCAGTTATCCCCTTCAACGCATCAGTACTACGTTGTTTATTTACCTCCAAACGAGCCTTCTTATGAATATCAGCCTTTGTTGCAATACGCTTTGCCTTGGCAAACATCAACTCATGAACTTGATCCTGTGGAAGAATGTGACAAACCAATCTCTTCTCCAACAAGAAGTAACCACTCATAGTCTCTGCCACAACTTTCGCTACATCATGATCCACAAATTCCACAAATGCATATCCACGGGAACGACCAGTCTTCTTTGATCGAGACACACGGCATCTCATAACGTTACCAAACTGATTGAGAAATACAGTGATTTCACGTTCTTCAAAGCCGACGGGTAGATGGCCAAGATAGATTACTGAGGATGGTTCATCAGATGTGTCATTTTTGTCGTTGTCTTTCTTTCGTTTGTTTCTCTTGGGGCCCTTCTTATTGATCTTTGCTGATATTAATTCAGTTTCACTATCTTCATTTTGATCATCTTCTCCATCACTGTATACTGGGTCTAAGAGAGAAGCTTAAGAGTGAGATGAGGAAAGATGAGATGCAGAGAAGTGTGACAACTCAAGAAATCTACTACACACACCTTCAATGGAAGCAAGCTTGGCCTCAAGGCTACGTTGAAGTGATTTCACCATGGTGATATTTGTGCTATTGATTAATGTGGTAGTGCTGATTGATTTTCTTTAGTGGAGAGAGATTTCATGGAACAAAGGCTTTGGCATCTTTTGATCTCGTGGCTGAGGGATGGAATGAGGAGCCACGACAGACAAAGCGGGGCAAATGACCGCCCGCTATGAAACGACAAAAGGGCCATCCTGCCCGCAATGGCCACGCCAGCAGATGGCCACGCAAACGGCCACGGCGGCATCTCTTCAACAAAGAACAAACACCGCCCACAACTGCCTGCCGTAACACAACAAAACCAAAGGTTGAGCATTAACTTTCATACTTCAACGCAACCATGATTTCATCCAAGACCCTTTTCACTTCAGTTTTGATCTTTGTGTCGGCGGCAGTATATGTCGGCGCCTTTCAAGTTCAACCGGCTTCGACCCGATACCAAACAAGCATTGCTGCATCGAACGATGATAATTCCGCTGAAATGTCGCGGAGGAATATGCTAAAAGATGCTGCCTTTACCATGTCGGCACTCCTTGGTGGGTCGACGTTGGCGTCACAACCGGCAGAAGCTACTTACACAGGTTACACTCAGCGTGAACAAGACTGGGAAGACCGCCAGAAGAAAGGAGGTGAGTAGATGGTATTACATTATGAGCTCCACAGATCTGCATACAATAGAAACTTACTCTTTTCGGTACTCTCTTCAATCGTTTCATTCACATGAAACACCATTTGCAACACACACGAAAACCTTACAACACTCCTCGACAATCTGACTCAAACTGGACCAATTTATAAAACAAACAATGATAGAGATCAAAATCTCAAGCGCATCCTCACTCCGCGCACAGCTTCGTGAAATTGCACCAATGAATGAGGGAACCAAAATATTTTGTCCGAACGGAGCTTCTGCGGCTGTATCACCATTGATGGAGAATAAATGTAGCGATAGGCTGGCTCTTCCTTCAGTCTATGGGCGTTCAGATGATGCAATGGGAAACAGCGTTCCTGGTTTTGGAGGCGCCAGTCCATCTCTGCTTCGTGCACAGTTAGAAGAGCAAGCTTACTTCGCTGCCCGAAGCAGCGACTAAACTGTGTCAGCAACTGACTGTGTTACCTACTTAATGATTTTGAACAAACAAAACGAAGAGTAGGGGTAAAGAATAATGTACTTTTTGACTATTAATTTTCTGCTATAGTATCCGAATTTGTCAATATTTGCCTGGAAGAGGGTACTCGTTCAGAGCAACAGAATCTAGAGGCGTCCATTACCAAGTTGCCTACCTCATGCGACATATAGAGTCCAAGACTGGAATCGAGACCACTGTTCAAAAGTCACTTCTGGGATGCTGCTCAATGAAGCCATCTTTAAATAATGTCAATCCTGAAGTATATATGCCCAGGGCATGATTACAATGATTCAAAACGGGTAGATAAGGTGGGGCACGCATGCACTTTTGAGAAGGCTTGGACTCTCTTGTAAGCGAGGCCCGCCGGCCGGCCGGCACCGGATGGAGAGTGAAAGGGATGGAGGTAAACATACTGGTACCTATTTGAACTTATCTACGATAAAACTCCCTAAATACTGAAGGAAGTCCCCCGCGCACAGCGCAGCCGTGGTGATCAGTTGTGGGAAAGCAGGAAAGCAAATGTCAGTCTGAGGTGTTTGAAAATGCACCTTATGTATCAATTCCTACGTTAAAATGAAGAACCCCATCTTAACGCAATTCCTCTGCATCTGTCACGTTCTATCACTTTCTGTATATATTTGTCTTCAGACACCTACAGAACCTAGCTTTCCCTCGCTTGTTCAGTTAATGGAGGAACCCTCCAGCTGGCGGCACTCAAGCATATTCAATTCCTTCATTACCCGGATTACGTGGCCTGGGACGTGTTTTTGACAAGGAACATGGTGGTTTTTAGCTGTTCGTCCATTTCCGCCGGAAGCCACAAAATAACACCTCCCCCACCCCTCTAACATTTCATCGCTAGAGAGTAGTGATAGTGACAGAGCCGATAGCTCCATTATTATTAATAGCTGCAGCCTTTTCCACCGCGCCGCCGATCAGCCGCGCATTCATTGCTTGGACGTCCAACTTAACGCGTCTTCATTTGCCTATTAGCGACGCTGCTATGCTATTATAGGCGCAACAACCGAATTTCACTTCACACCCATCCACTCTACATTTTTTATTATCCTCCACCGGATTTCCACCGCTAACTTTTATCGTTAAACGATCAGAGTGTAATAATATCATCGCTACAACGGTATTTTTCTCACGCTCACCGCACAACTGACGCTACGCAATTTCACGATCGCTTTTTCTCATCTTTGAGCTGAGAGCCTGTGAGTGAGTTGAAGAAAAAAACTCCTGTACTCCACACGGCACGGTTCGGATTTCACCATATTCCTCCGGCTTCAATAGCATCCAACGAAAGATCCAACACCTAGTAGTCTTCGCCGCTTTTCACTGCACTACTACACCAGCACCACCACACATTTAATACCAAGTGCCCTCTTCTGCACGGCCGGGGCTGCACAACTTCACTCACCTTTTTAGGTACCAATTCCATTAAAACAAAACACCGAATCTTCAACATGGCCACATCACATCATGATGAGTGGGGGGACATTCCCTCCTCCAGCGATCTTTTCGGCGGCGACTTCTTTGGGGACGATGAACTCATGGAAATGTACGCCGATGCGGACGGGGGCGACGAGAATGATCACCATGTTATTGCCTCCCTTATCGGGGGGCCTCCGCATGAGGTTACTACTTCGATCAACTCTGGTCCGGTCAAACCCTCAACCACTGATGATGACACTAGCAAACATCCAGGTATTCTCGTTGCATTAAATGCAGCAGCTATGGATGGTGCTTTTGGGTCAGCGTCAGATTTTGCTCCGATGCCAGACGTGGCGAACAAGAAGGTTACCACGGCGAAGACGAAGTCGGCACCTCTGAAGGCGAAATCCCAGGCTGCTAAAGCGCCGGTTTCGGCGTCCTCCGTTTCCAGGCCTCCTGCAGCAGCGGCTGCTGCAGCTGCTGTTATAACGAAGAGACCTGTGGCTGCTACTGCTGCGGCAGCAGCTCAACCTGCATCAAAGAAGCGAAAGCCATCTCCAGCAAAGTCTACTGCTACTGCCCCTATTCAAGCTAAAATTGCACCCAAGGGTGGAGTCAAGGTTCCAGTTCCTGCAAGTGTCAAAGTCCCCTCTCCGATTGCCCCAGCATCTGTCCCTGCACTTAACCGGGTAGTGTCATCTGGAGGAGCTCCTCCTGTTGCTATCAAGGTTGAGGCGAAGCCTGTTGTTCCAACTAGCAAAGTGGTGGCTCGCCCCGCTGTTGCGACTGCGCCTGCTAAAAGTGCCGTTGGTCCAACTCCAGCACCTGTCAAATCTGCAATTATTACTCCCAAGACAGGAATTACTCATCAGGTAATTGCCAATCCTCCCGCTACAACTGCCAAGTTCCCCGTCTTAGCACCTACAGCCCCCACAGCTGTTGCTGCTGCTGGCGTTGCTACCAAGAAGCCTGATGTTCCAACATCATCCGGCAGTGTTAGTTCTGTCAAGCGTGCCGCAACTGAAGCCGATTTCAAGGATGTTGCATCTGCCGCTGTTTCAAGTTTGATGCAAAATGCCTCAACCAGTGTGGCCAAACCGGGTCCACCAAAAGCTCCAGTCAAGCCTACGGACAAAGTTGATACTAGTACTGCCCATGTGAATGCACTGACTTCCCAAAATTGGGTAACTGCGTGTAACCCAGTTCCAGGAACCACGGAAAGCCAAAGTGCCTGTGACAAGGCTGCTCGCAACGCCCGTCGTGCAAGCTTGACTCAAGAAGAACGAGCGAAGCAGAACCGTGATCGTAACAGAGAACACGCCCGTAACACTCGTCTCCGAAAGAAGGCATACGTGGAAGAACTGAAGCGTACACTTACGGAACTTGTGGCACAGCGAGATGCAACAGAAGTGGAAAAGCGTCATGAGGCTCAACGTAACAGAGAGCAACGTGAGGTCCGATTCCGTGTTATGGAGGAGTTTCTGAAACTTAGGGGGAGAAATGAGACCAATTCTGCTCGGTGGATAGCCATTTTGGAGGAAGGATTTACTTTCACGCTGCCAAGGACTACCTACCGGCATATTGTTGATGAGGATCAGTCCCAAGCAGCCGACAGTAATACGTCCCGTGCTTCACTGGAGCAAGTTCTTCGAGGGCCTGATGCAGTAATGGAAGATTCAAAGCTCTTATCGAATTTTCTTCAGACCATTGGAGGTGATGCTGCTGATGGCTCTCAAATCCAAATCAGCCACAGGTGTGACAGGAAACGATTTTTCATGGACGACAATGTTGCTTTCATGGATTTTGCTGCAAGCTCCGTCGGTGCTGTGAACAAGGGTGCTACCAATGAAATATTTTTCAAGGGTTCTATGCGAGCCTCATTCAGCCCCGCATCCAACAAACTTATTTCTGTCGATCTCACATTCGACACTGGATGTATTGTTCTTCAGCTGGAACGGTTAGGTATGGGCACTCCCAACGAAGCTCACGCCGCTGCCGCTGCTGCAGAAGCCGAAAACCTTTTGGATTCGCTACAAATGCCACAGATCTTCGTCGAGAAGAAGAATGCTACCGGAACAGTGTCCGTGTCTTCTGACGATGGGGAGAGGTCTACGGACGGCACGTCCAGCCTAGCCGCATAAGGGCGAAATAGGCGTCTGCGAGACGCATTGCATTGCTAGATTAGTTGTCTACTTACCTCAGGGTCCCCCACCTAGCTTTATGAACAGAAATTATACCTCGGGGATTTATTGTACAGGCGCAGGTATAAGAAAAAACACTTAAAAAATATAATACTTAATAATAACGCTAAAAAATCAAAAACTTTAACCTATTGAGTAAAGCTTTGATATGCGTAGACATAGAGGAGTATGAGTAATGCCTTCCTACCAACTGAAGGGTAGAGAGAAAGTCTGAACAGTTTCGTACATCAAAAATAAGCATAATTAAATAGAATTAGCGGCCAGTGTGTTGACCCTGTCTGTTCGTAAGGAAACTGAAGAGAAAATAAAAGTACTGAACCTCGTCGCGATATCACTTAGCGATGTGGATTCATCAGGTCGTGCTGCTTGCAGGCATGTATCCAGTCTCTTGAGGAGCACCACATGAAGCAATTGCCTCGTCCCATGAATTGAGAACACAAAACCATTTATTGTCACAGGTCTCTAAAATTGCACTGGACTTCATATACGGTGGTAACGCTCGCCATTTTCCACAGTTGGGGTCGGCACATTGGATCCATTCAACCTTTTGGTTGGGGTCTATCCTTAAATTCTTGCCCGCCCTGGTCCTGCCCAGCTTCTTCTCAGCTTCATCCATTGCATTTAGTCTAGTAACCCAGTACTTGAAGTATGGGCGGAGCTGTTTTCAGAGAGTATGAAAAAGCACATCATTTGGTGGTTAAAATGAGTCTATCACGTTGTTGACACAGCATCATACGTTCTACAAGATTTACTCACTTTTGTATCGCGATGGGATATTTTCCCTTGCTTATCAGGTGCATCAACCTTCATCCTCCATTCAGGATTTCTCAGTTCCTCTACGCCTCCTCCATCCCACTCAACTTGCAGTGTAAAGTCCTTCACGACCTTTGCCTTCCCTTTTGCCTTGGCACTTGGCTTGCCTTCCACACGATGTTCAATCACATCGATGACAACGGCAGCATACCACCCCTCTGGGAATGGAGGATCGGGAGGGCACTTGATTGCTACTTCATCGCCAATCTGAGAGGTACATGGCATGTATGAGGATCATGTTAGATGTTGGAGTTTCGGGACACAACACATGTTCAAAGCAGAACAAAGGGGATTCACAATCATACTCACCGATGGCAAACTATCGTATTCTCTGGCACATCCATCGTCTTCTTCTTCACTAGAGACGTCCTCCTCCTTGACGGCGAAGGCAGCACGCGCACTACCGGCTGGAGGCTTAGGTTTTCTCTTGGACGGTGCTTTAGTTGACGTTTGCATTGCCGCCGCACCATCCCTCTCTTTCTTAGTGCTGCGCTTTGCCTTCTTGGCCGCATTTGCGTCGGGCCTGGAGGCAGGCTTTCTCGCTGGCTTTCTAGGGGCTTTATCTTTACCAGAGGCATTTTCGGAGGCTGCCCGCTTGGAGGTTGGCTTTGTCTTCGATCCGTTCAATCGTCTCGAAGAGGTGTCGGTCACTTCCTCGGATTTTTGACTTGGGTCCTGCGATTGTCTCTTGGGGGGCATCGTTGTCAGCAAAAGGATGGCATTAGCAACACTCTGAGAGGGAAAAGGATGAGATGAGTGTGATATTAACCGGATTAGAAGGGCAATGAAGCTAGCACGTCGTTATCATTCCGGGGTGCAGTTGCTACTGTCTACTGTATGTTGGGTGATGTTGTTTTTTTGTCTTGTGCATTCGGTGTCTTTACTCTATCGGTAGCATTGAGCTAATGTTCATAGATACTAAGTAGAGGTACCTTTGCCGACATCTCTTCTCAGCTTATTGCTCCTCTGCAATTTTCTGTTTGCCTACTTGCAACAATCAAGAGTAGAGTAAGTGATAGTCACTATCTAGTTTTAGTTCAACTCATACATGCATATCGTACATTGTAAATTTACCAAGGCCATTTTGTCCTCAGAGTCATTGCCTTGATCTAAAAAACGTAGCCTTGGCCTTGTTGTCACACTTGTTGTTACTTGGGCCAACAAAGGACGCTCTTGGACTTGGCTCATTCTTGGAACTCCGCAATCTCATTCTCATCGTCTTGATCGTCTCTCGGAGAGTAGCTCTTTCCGCAACTAACTGTTGCTTCTCCAACTCTAGGCGCTTCACAACAAGAGAAAGTTCTTTCACTTCTTTTTTCAGGTCTGACATTTTCTTTGCCTGCTTCAAGGCCTCGCTCACAAGTCGTTCATGTTGACCAGCGAGTTCATTGTCACGCTCTAAGATACGGTCTGACTTGTACTCGAAGCTTGTCTTTCCAGCTTCTAAAATAGCAATCCGATCTTCCAAACGCTTGTTCTCAGACGTCACGATTTCAACCTTTGAACGCATAGTTTCGCAGTCAGCTTCCAACTCAGCTGCAAGTGTGTCTAGTCTCATTTTGACATGTTCATGCTCTTCGATAGCCGCATCTCTCTCGCTGGATATTTTATCCTTTCTTGCATAGGCGTCGTCTCTTTCTACCAAGGCAGCACGGATGTCCTCCTCTAGGGCATCGCCTCTGCTTCTCAAAGAATCATTCTCTTCCTCTAGTTCAGCGTTTCTCCTCTTCATAGATTCTACCAGCTCTCTAATCCTCGAGACTGATCCGCGCAGTTCACTTTCTCTCTCCTTCAGGCTGATATTTTCTTCTTGTGTGCGCATCAGCTTTGCCCCTGCTTGCTCAAGCTGCACTTTCAACTTTTCAACGTTATCATTTGCAGCATTCAAACGCTCAGTAAGCTCCGCCTTTTCCGATTCCAGCTGTTCCGTATTTGATCTACGTTGTTTCGCTTCATCCAGAAGGCGCTGCGTAACAAGCAGCTTCGAGGTGAGCCCCTTCACATTCCGTTGGCATTCATCCATTTCGGCATTCATCCTACGCCGTTGGTTTTCCAATTTTTCGTTGCTTTGCTGCAGATGCTTGACTTCTTCGGTCAAATAATCATTTGAAGAAACAGACTTGTTGAGTTTCTGTCTCAGTTCGTCAATGGCTCTCTCCTTCTCGTCAATCATCTTGCTATTGACACAATGGGCGGCACTCTCAAGTGACCTTGACTTCAACGCAGCTTTGGCTTCGGAAAGCTCTTCTTCACAAATTGACAAGTCTTGCTCATACTGTTCAATTTGGGCAAGCATCGTTTTCTTTTCTCCTGCATGCTTCTCGGATACATCCTCAATGTCGTCTAATTGGTTTGCGAGCTCTTCGTTGTCCCGCTCCAGAGATGAGATTTTCTCATATAGTTGAGCACACTCACTAGCACCTTCCTCAGACGCTGGCTCTGATGTACTTTTTACATTGGACAACTCTTGCTCACAACGAGCCATTTCCTTTTCCATCTCATCGATGTGCTTTTCCATTGCTCTCTTTTCATCTGCATTCTTCTCGACTACATCTTGAAGACCGTGGAGCTGGTTTGTAAGCTCATTTATTTGGCTTTCAGCATCGTTGCGCAGTTCCTCATTGTCAGCACGAACTTGACGAAGGGTATCCTCTAGAACACTCAACTGCTCATTTTTACGCATCATTTCATCGCTATCAATGGTATCTGCATTTAGTTGAGATTTCAGGCGTTTGATCTCAACCATCAGCTCATTGCTTTCTTCCTCAGAGTCGTTGCGCAACTCTTCATTATTAGCCCGAACTAGACGAAGCGTGTCCTCGAGATCACTCACTTGACTTGTCAACTGTTCATTTTCACGTGTGATGTTGTCATTGTCACGGTCAGTTGCACTTTGATGTGATTTGAGGACCTCAATCTCACACATCAACTCGCTGATTTGACTTTCGGCGTCTTTGCGCAATTCTTCATTGTCAGCCCTCACCTGACGGAGAGTGTGCTGTGAAATATCGTAGTCTTCTCTAGCTCTTGCCAATTCGGAATGCAACTCCTCTAACTTTTCAGCTGTTTGATTCTCACTTGCTGCTTTGCCCTTGCTGGATTCAATTTCACTCTTCATAGAATGTATAACTTTAGCTGCTTCATCATTATCTACCTGTAACTTTTCATTTCTGACTGTGACCTCTTCTAAACGCACCAAAGTATCGCTGAGCCGATTTTCTAAATCATCACTTTTGAGTGTAGCCTGATTTCTCTCTTCGACTATCTCTTTAATCTTATTCTCCTTTAACTCAACCTTGGAGAATAATTCCTCAATCCAGTCCTAATATAGAATGAGCAAAGAACAAGGTGAGTAAATATAAATTCACACATTCAAATAAATCTCATCAACGATCTACTTACGAGTGCATCATTCTTCTGAGAGGAAAGCTCATCAACTTGACGTTCAAGAGATGCAACAAGACCATTTGCATTTGTAAGCTGAGACTGTAGTTCAAGAAGTGAGCTGCTGCCAACCATTTCAGTAGTTGGAATATCCCCCAACCGTGCAGCCATTTCCATCATCTGCTGTTCCTTTTCACGTATTTCTTTCTTTGCACGGACATTTTCAAGCCTCAGTTTGGCAACAACATCGGATTCATCTTCAATCATTTCATTTGATGTAGCATTAGTTTTCACGAGCTTTGCACGAGTGGCAAATTGAAGCGTTGATTTGGTTTCTTCTCTATATTTGTCCGAGGGTGAGATGCAACATACCACTGCCATTCTAGCATTGCCCGACAAAGACGGTTTCAGAATACGAGTCAGCTTTGAGTCTCTATAGTTGATATGTCCTGGATTTGACTTACCCAAACTCATCAACACCTTGGATAGGGTGAGCAAACTGCAGAGAAAATGATAACTCGTTAGAAAAAGAATAGCGCACTATAAATCACTGATCAAAAATACTTGTCAGGCATACCTTTGATTGATCATCCCACCTTCCTTCTTTTGCATGCCAATTGCACCAGTGTGCCTAACGCTTTCTGATCCTGCAAGATCCACCAGATTTAGTGTGCTAGTGGTACTAACAACAATGCCATCACGTCTCTCATTGTCATTTTCTTTGTCTTCGTCTGTATCCAATGTGGTCTTCTTAATAAGAGTAACCTGAAAGATTACATGACTACGGGACGACCTATCATTCATTTTGGTACAACCGACTGATTTGTTGGCTTCTCCGATGCGAAATACCTCCATTAGTTCCTCAAGTGAGCTAACAGCAACTTCCTTTCGTCCCTCCACAGTGATGGCACCCCGCTTATCTTCGCGAATAGTCAGCGAAGTGGATGTTTTTCGCTTGCTATCGTTCAAGAGATCACGTAACTCCTCGTTGTAGATTTCCGTGTAGGAGACGCGAACATTGCATTCACAATTGGGATTGTTGGATTTCTCTTTTTGAATAGTATCAAAGATTTCCTTTGCAGCCAACTGAATGATCCCAATGCTGCTATCACTCTTACTATCATCACCTCTCATGGTAAAGGTCTTTCCCGAGCTAGTCTGCCCGTACGTGAAGACAGTACCATTGACTCCACTTGCTACTGATTCTACAATTTCGCCAACAAGCTCATTGTAGATTTCATTGGTATTTGAATCCTCTCCAAAGACCTTGTCAAATTCATATTCCGCTTCATTAGTTGCCGATTGATATCGCGACGACTTTTTCTCAGTAGACATCTCAGCAATGGAGTTCTTTTCCCGAGATGCCTTCCATGCTCGGCCTACCACTTGCGGATCATTGTGATTTGCAAGAGGGCGGATACGGATTGCCACCTTGACTGCTTCTTCTTCACCATCTTTGTTCTCTGTACCCTGCAAGTGATCATCTGGCGCTGCTGCTGATGCTGCTGCCGAGGATGATTTCATTTCGAATGATGGCTTTAATTCAGCTGAAGTAGAAGCTGCTTTTGGAGTGGTTGACTTGTTGGTCAGAGCTCGTACGGACCCTCTTGGAGAGAGGGCCCGTAGTGCTCTCTCCATTGAAGCGCCGGCACTGTCACGTCGTGGCCGGCCGAACCCCATTGTGCAGTTATCTATATATAGTAGTCAGAAGCTGCTAGATTATGTTCAGGATACGAGTATGGTTACTTTTTGTAGGGGATGTTGGCAGCAGAGATCTCATCGCCAACATCATGACCTTCAAAAGAAAGGATGTTCTCATACTGTATTGAATTCCTACGTTAGTAGAGTACCCGATGGAAAAGAGAGGCGAGACAAAACCATGTCATTTTATTTGCCGAATTCAAGCACCATAAAACTACCATAAAGCAGCAGCAGTTACTAGTAGTTGGCAGGCTGCCCCTCCTCTTGATACAATAATAACAATCATCTACTGCAACAATGGCCGAAGAAGACGATGTCACAAGCATTGCTGTCTGCGAATTTTTCGCCAAGTGCTTCCTCTCCCTGGATCCACCAGAGAGCCTGTCCGAATTATCCGATGGTGTGGTCATGTTTCAGGCTCTATCAGAAATGTAAGTCAATACCATTACTTTGTAGATTTGTGTTGATTATTGAATGATCCGTACCCATCCACCACATGTAACTAATCTTGATCGCCTACACAAACTCCTACATGCAGCTCGATGGACCACTTTGATCCAACAAGCATCACCCACGAAGCAGGAGACAATTGGGCACTCAAGGCAGCAAATTTACGTAAGCTAGTTCGGAACTTGCAGGATTATTACCACGACGAACTCAGGAAGGATGCTGATTTTGAATCTATTTTGTCGAATGTGAACGATACCGCCAAGGACTCGGATCCTGATGGGATCTTGGCGATTGTGGAACTTGTGGCTGTGGCGGCCATTTCATGTGAGGATCGGGAGGTGTTTGTGAATCGGATGAGGGAAATTAGTGAGGAGAATTTGGGGGAATTCCAAATGTTTCTAAAGGGTGGTATGGAGGCCATTTCTTCTTTTGATGACGATGATGCCGGGGAGGGAGAAGAGGATGAAGATGCTGATAGTGTCGTGTTTGATGGGGATGAAAATCACGATGGTCCGTCGTCTCCAGGTGGTGTATTATTCCCCTCACATGGGGATATGTCCGCAGATGGGAACAGTGAACTACTTAGAGAGCGGGAGGAACTTCGCAAAGAGCTTTCAGATGCGAGGCGTGAGCTAGCTCAGATCAAATCGGAGGTGAAGCTAAATGAGGAGGACAACAAGAAGGAAAAGGATAAGCTTCGCGCATTGAATGAAGATATTCAGGAGAGATTGACAAAGAGAGAGGAGGAGCTTCATGTTGTAGAGCAAGATCTATCCAAGCAGAAACGTTCGCTTGAAGAAGTCCACAACGAGGTTAATGATCTGAAGGAGAAAAGTGCTTCTCTTGCCGATGAGTTGGATGTTGAAAAAGGAAAGGTGTTGCAACTACGCAAAACGGAAGCAATGGTTGAGGCGTATCGCAAGAAGGTCGAGTCCCTAGAATCTGCGAATCAGCAAATGGGTGGGTTGGAAAATCAAACGCAAAACTACGCTGATCAGATTATGAAGCTCGAGAGAGAAAATGCATCTATTCCTGCACTTGAGAAGACGTTGGAAGAGTCCCAGACCCTAGCAAAAAAGCTCGAAGCGCGTAACAATGAAGCGGAAGATGCACTGAGAGCAAGAAATGCTGAGATTTCCAAGTTAAAGAATGATCTAGTCACATCTGACAAGTCGAAGAAAATGTACGAAGACGAGCTGAATGAGTTGAGGGCGACGCAAGAAGGAGCTGAGGCCGCGGCTCTCGCATTATCTCCTCAAGCAGACAATGACAAGTTGAAGAGACTCGAAGTTGACAACTCCAACCTGAAAGCAAAGGTTGAACAGTTAGAAAGTGGAGCATCCGAAGGTGGCAGAGCTGCCGAATTGGAGAAGGAGCTGGCAGATAAGAATACTGAAGTGTCGAAATTGCAAAACGACAAGGAGAAACTCGAGGCATACACGAAGAAGACTCTTCAAAAGTTCCAAGAGAAGTATTTGGTCGCCTTGCAAGATTGTAAAGCCAAACTCAAGGAGAAGCATGACAAGATTGAAGCTTTGGAAATGCGTAGTGCAAACGAAAAGATGGCGCAGAAACGAGAGGAGCGACTGCTTTCCTCAGCCATTTACGAGTTGGGTTTAGGTATCATGCAGAATAGATTGAAACATTAATAACGCATCAGTTACATTATGGACAACATTTAATCTCTAGGAGAAACATTTAAATACGACATCAAGTGATGAAACAAGGTACCTACACATCATCCTCAAGACACTCAATCTTTAATCTCTATCTAACGTACACTGCCTAACATCTCTCATACCTCCAAAGTTACGATTACCGTCTTCATGAATTCCCGAACGAGTGTTACACTGCGCACTCTTCTGTAAACTGACAATGTAGTGAAACCAATGTGACGGGACATACAACACTTCCCCTGCTTTGAGGACAGTTGATAACGTTTGCGCACTGCCAGCAATGCGGAGCCATTCCCTCTCTCTGTCTGACATTTTCACACCAGTATCCTTCTTATCGAGAAGTGTCACTCTGCCAAAGTTCAGCATGGAATGACGAAAGGATGGATGGTGACGGGAACTCACGATACCAAGCTTTTTACAGGCATTAGGGGGGGACAGGATGTATCGCTTTGCTCCAGTCATCATCGCAATCATATTTCTGCCGCCATCATAATGAGTTGCAGCAGTTACACCTCGTTCACCAAATCGACATTGGATACCTTTCTGTGCTGGAGGATTGAATCCAAAGAATGTTGGATCTGGGCTCGAAAAGCTCGGGAGATCACGGCTAACAAATGTCCAATGCTTCCTCTTCTTCAGACGTTCCTCGCGAGGAACTCCACTTTGCCAGTAGTAATGCTTCTCGTTTGGACTCAAACTTACTTCGTCTGCATATACCGCATGCTGGGCCCACTTGTCATATGTCCAATCAATATCTAGACTCGGTGAAGGGCCAAGCAAATCAACATCCCACCTCTCAGGATAGTAAAATGCAAAGAAGCTGTCAACTGATTGCTGAGCGTTGCCATAACTTCTAGGAGTATCATCTTCGCCTACATCATTGAAATTATCAGCCACATACTCATCCGTCCACTTAATGCCAGCAGCTTTCACTTCAGGAACATTGTATACTTTAAACGGCAGCTCTAAATCCCTGTATTTCTCAGCAGCAGCTACTTCATCAGGCTTCTGATAATCGAAATGTTGTAGAACCTCTGGTATGATATCTGGCGGAGAATCGAGGTCATCTTGTCCCCAAAACTCAAATATCTTCGACATGTCTACCAGTGGAGGATAAGAGCCGTCATTTGGCGGTTCAAACATTAACTCAGGGTATGAATATTTGTGCTTTGTGTAATCAACTTTCGGTCCATTAGATTTGGAACCCGCATCTGCTACCCATTCATCATCTCCCAAACCACGGAATCTCCTAGGACCCTCTCCATCATATCGTTCGGATGATTCTGAAGGCAAAGGAGGAAATTGACGTGGATCAAAATATCGGCTTCCATTTTCTCCAAAACTTTGCTGCTGTGATTGTTTTTGTCGATTTCCACCTCTGAGGGCATCTCTCAATGTGTTTCCACGGGCATACCTTTCATAATCTATTCCGTGGCGTGTAGGAGAACTTCTGCTCTTTACAAATACCTTTATAGCCAACAATATTACCCCGAAGGCAATGAAACATACAATGGACAAGCTACGGAACTCTCCATTGCTCTGTTTCTTCTTCCGTGTCTTGCGGATTTTGCCGTCGCCTCTCACGCTGCGGCTGCTAGGCCTTGCTGTTTTTCGTCTCACGACGTCGCTTGCGGGCATCTTTCTTTGCAATGGTGGCAGTTGATTTGTTTAGTTCTACAATGCTTTGCTTTGAGTTGCAATTTTGGCAACCAACGGCGTTCTGATCTTGATGATTTTGGAGGCGAGGAGAAGCACGTAAAAAGGAGGATAATGCTGTACCAAAGATCCATGCACTAATAGCGTCTGAAACTGCTGCAATAATGTTGTACTTTATGAGGGTTTGGACTTGTTGCGGTGCTCATGTTGTTAGAAGAACGTTCGACAGTTGCAGTTGAAAGAAGGGAAATGAATGATGAAGACTAGCCTCAGTATTCAGTCCATTTTCGTAAATGTACTATTTCTTTGTGTGTAGTAATAGCTTCAGAAGTAGCCGCCTATTCATTAGTGAATCGTCTACTGTACAATTATTCAACAATCTATCATACATGTGTGGACCTGAACCTCTAACCCTAGCTCAGGTGATTTGCCCAAGAAATTTAACCATCTTCCATCATTTCAAAGCTGTCTGAGCGTTGACACCGCCGTATTGTTCTATGTTGTTGGTAGGATTCATCTGCGACCCCCTGTGAGGCAAACGTTGAAGTCGAAACAGTATTGCACAGCTTCGTTGTTGCAGTTGAATTGAATCCATTACTATAAAGTGGTGATGTGTCACTCGGGGTAACAGACACATGATGTGTCTGCATATTTTGTTGAGTATTAGTGTTATTTTGTGGCCAAACACAACTCATTCCATCCATATTGACATCGTTTCCAGGATCTTCTGAAATTGTTGAAGATCGTTTCTTTCCACCAACAGATGTTTGATGATTTGTTGGCGGCGCAAAGGCACGTCTGCTCATACTAAGTAAATCTCCAGCAGCGGCAGTGTGAGAAGTGTGATGTGACGAAGATTTAAACAAATGCTTTTCCTGTGGCGGTGGAAAGGAGGCGCCAGAGAGTGACGAAGTTGATATAAGATCCATAGAAGACGTAACCGATCGCTCTTGAGCAATTGAATGTTGCTGCTGCGGCTGCTGTAGATGCTGAGACTGAGGTGCGTATCCCGACTGCTGCTGCTGCTGCTGAGGAGCCATGCTAGTGCCAGTTTGACTACTTATTCCACCCATCATTAAGTGGTGGGGTAGACTACGTCGCCGTACCGATCCATCGGCGTTGTGTTGACTTTGAACAATGGTGACGGATGGCTTCAACATATTCGATGAGTGAGAACCCCTCCGTTGAGGTCGCGACATCGCACTGGTTGCGTGTGGGTACATAATGAAAAAAATTGTGATGCACTTCTAGCTGCCGCTGCTCATTTCATTCTTCAAGTTTACCCCGACGAGCACTTGCTTTGGGAGGCCTCTTCACTGTTAGCTTGTGGTAATGGTATTATGATGACGAGTGAGACGTGAGACGTCGGCGGCTTGCGGCTTTTCCCGAACCGAGCGCCCTTCGGCCTTTCCACCAAATCGGTGTCGCTTTCGCAAAAACTACGAATACCTATTAACATCATCTCCCAAAGACATTCGCGATAACGAAAGGTACTCAGTTTTCGTGGTCATTGAGACACAATGAACGGTGCTACGACACGTACACACATTCACACCAAGATTTATTTCACAAAACATCATACTTACTTCTCTCTTTTAGCACCTACTACAGAGCTAGTTGATGGTGTAGAAGGTGTGTTGGGCACGTGCCATGAGTTAATCACAACATAATCGATCCTTTCGACTCAGAAAAACTTTTCTATCTCTGTTAAATCTCGACATCTACAGCTACAGGACTTTATAAAGAGAAAATATCGACTATTTTACTTGGGGTATTCCTCCTCCTATTGCAAAAGACTACAAGATAAGATATTACAACATCTCTCGTCACACTCACCTTCTCTCTTCGCATTTCCAGTCACTTGTCTCATCTTCATTCATCCTTTCTTTTTAGAACTCTTTGTGGTAGTGAAAAAGGTATGAACATATACTGCAGTAATCGGCCAGATAAGAACCACATCAGCCAATGCAAACGGCATCCGACCCTCTGGTGCAAGAGGGATGAAAAACCAGGACAGATGGTTCTTGAGATTCCAGGCAAGTTGAGCGAATGGTGTCATTAATGCCCAGCGCGGCACCGAGCTCTGAGTCAGTATAAATCCAAGGGAAGCAGACGTGACAAAGAAATTTTCTGCTGCTAGGCATTGAAGAAAATGACGACCATTGCTTGTTGCAGGCGGCATAGTTCCAACGATGTAGTTCAAACCGGGAACAGCGTCAAGAAAGACTTCAATCATAATGGGACAAGCAATGAAGTACCAAAAATGTACATGTAATGCCTTGCGCATCAGTGGAGTGATCTCCATTTGATTGTTCAGATCCAATGTTGTTTTCATGCGGCAGTATAGAATTAATGCACCGAATCCGACGTACGGCAGAGCTGCCAGGGCCATGGTGACTAATTTACCATCCATTTTTCTCAACTGTGATAATGTAGTTGTAGATATTAGAGGACTGGCGAGAGGCGAATGTCTGATTGATGTTTTTAAACTTTATTTGCTCTTGCTTGCCTGCCGCCTCAGCAGTTGCTCTATCGAATGGGGTCTTTTCGATCGGTGCGTACCATGCCGTCGTTGCTTGGTTGCTTTCGTTGCTTTCGTTGTCATTTGTCGCGGAACAACTCATAACTTCGGAGAGTGCACCAACCCGACATTTGTGTGTACATGGACTAAACACAGGGTCTACTTTGCACACTCGTTTTTTTACTACTAAAAATTACGTCTGTTTAGTAGAGCTCCGTTCACATAAATGTCGGGTTGGTGACATATGGCCAGCTGCCAGCTGCGGCGCTTTACGTTATTTACAACCAACTTGACTTGAATGTCGTTATTTAATGTAGGAATTAGTACAACAATGTCTTCTTCACACTGTAAGACCACTCTAAGTATTGTAGATAGATCAAGCAAACACTTTATATACAATACCGACTTCAAGCTGATGCAACACGTCTTCTGTCTTCAGGGCAAAGATCCAATATTCAACGCTGTTATATCATAAAAACTGCTCCTCCAACGTTGGTTTCTGAAAAAACACGAAGTAGGAGCATCATCATGGACAGCATCACCGGAAACATCCAGCAAGATTGTATTCAGCATTTCTGGCGGAAGACTCTTATCTTCTTCTTAGTTTTTCTTGTTTCATGGAATGCCACAAAGATTCCGTACTATATCCAGTTTGATTATGACGGAGATAGCGACTACGAAAAGGGAGGGCTGGCTGGAAGTATCAATCTCGCGTATTGGATCGACGGCTTCGAATCTTCCAAGCTTCATTCACCAGCGTGTAATTTCCTGTTGGTACACATTGCTTTCGGATCCACAGTCCTCATTATGATGGCGCTTACCATGATAAAGACGTCCTGGCGCAGGAAATATGGAAACTACTTCTTCACCTTTGCGATCCTTTTGGGTGTACACACCCTCCCAGCTGCCTGGACCATGGGATACTCTCCGGATGGCCCTAGCACCAAGCCTTTTCTCAAGTATCTCTTCACATTTACGTGTGTATGGTGTATCGTGGCGGCTCTTTTCGGCTATCGCACTCTTAAAAACTATGATAAAGATCCTGTTGCCGCAGAAAAGGCGCTCGCGATTGAATATGGCCTCATCACTCTTGGAGCTTATGGAGCTGGCTTTGCGGAGTTTACAGGAATTGCTTCAAAGTTTATGTACAAGATGGAACATGGTGTTTTCAAGACGTATCCTGAGCTCGACCCGCTCTTTCGTCATTCATTCTACGACATTCTACCCGAGAAATATGGTATGACCATTTTCTTCGCTTGGGTGGCTGTTGTTTGGTTTTGGTGGCCTATCAAGCTCCTTCAGCCAGATCTCAATGTTGGCGAAGGTAAGACGAAGGAGACAGAACCACTCAATGCGACTTACGGATCTATTCTTGGTTGATATCATCATGAATTATAGTGCAGAGTATATGCTGGGAAGTGGTCACCCAAGTAGATAGGGCACGCTCTTCTCCGCGAGCTTTAGTGTGCAGAATCATGATCTGATAATGTAGGTAACTCCAAGCAGATAAACTTTTTCTTACTATGACTAGACGATGATAATTACGTCCGACAACTCCTATCTCACCCACTAAAACTTCTTGGCAAGTCAGTATTGACATATGACACCCCACCACCCTCGACAAGACATGAAGCTGTGACAATGTCATCTGGATCACCCAGCATCATCCATACACCAACTTTGTATTGAGCACTCAAGGCACGTAAAGCTGCGAGCCCGTTAGTTTGAAGCATCTGAGGTTGGAACTGAAGATATACGCCATCTAAGGATGGTTTACCTTCATGCTGTAGCCAGGAATCAACCTGGTTGAAGTCAGTCACACTTGCAAACAACTTGTAGGTTGTAGTTGGTGGTTCTGCAACAGTTAACAAGAGGAGTTCAGGTAATTTGACTTCAGCCAGTGCAAGGCCTTGATCTACTAGTTCGTTCAGCTCGGTTCTCAACCTGTGCATCAAGTACGCATCAAAACTCATGACAACAGCGCATCTCTCAATCAGCTTTGGATTACGACGAAACAATCGAACTAACGCAGCGCCTGCTTCATCGTTCCCGGCTTTGATTTCAACAACTAGTCTAGCCGAGCCACCGATTGTTTGTGCCGATCTCAACACATCAAGTAACAAGGGTGGTCGCGTTCCACTCTTGAAAGTTAAGCCAACAATTTCTTTCATTGTTAGATCGCTAACCTTCTTGTTCTTGGAAGGATCGAGTGCTAGCCTTGTAAAGTCAGAATCATGAGCAAGGACGAGCTTTTCATCCTTCGTCAAGGCTACATCACACTCACATAGATGTACACCGGCAGACCAAGCAGACTCGTAGCTGGAAAGAGAATTCTCAAGAGGGCGCCGACCAGAATGATCCATGACGCAATGAAATCCTGTGTGCATTTGAGAAGTAATAGGAGTAGATTGTGGCAATTAGAGAAGACTCACAACAACAAGTGTATGTTCATACCAGACATGACTTCTTACCTCGATGCGCAACAAGCATGGGTATATCAGCCTGAGGAATTTTGTTCTCAATCAAATCATGCAGCCAAAACATTTCGCTTGCTCGCCTCTGTACATCAAGTGCATCCTTGGAACTGCTAGTTAACTGTGTCTTCTCTTTGATTGATGTCATGTACTCGTCCAATGATTCTTCCTCTTCTTCGTCACTCACTACAAGCTTATCTCGTAGTATTTCAATGTATCTCTCAATTGCAGGTGCATTCATGACTGGGGCAGAGTATAATTCCGGAAGTAGAGAGGTTGTCAGTATATCATCACCTCTATCGGTAGCTTGCTTGTCATACTTTTTTACCAGTTTCCTCAAAGCCTCTCCATTCATGGATATATTTGAATGCAAACGTTTCAGATTGGCAAGCAAGTCTCTTGATCGTTTTTCGCTCATCGTTGAAAGGTAGAGTTCCACTGCGTCTTCATGCGGAAGACCACGCAATAAATTCGTAGGTTGTCCCGAGAACCGAAACAAATCAGAAAAGATCTGTTGCCATAGCAATCGTAAACGCTGGGTGTAATCATCCGACACAGCTTTCAATGACTCCAACCAAAGCTGTTGGAATGACTCCTGTGATTCACCGATAGCTCCTCGGATATCCTTGTACGGTACTATGTATGGCTTGCTAGTGCCACTCGTCTTGAGCTCGTCACACTCCAGGTAAAATTGCAAATGCCTCCCAAACTTTACCATGGTGACCACCTCTATCAGAACCTACTCTCCACACTATATATGCACTGTAGATGCATTTTATGCACTAAGTGTAGCACCAAGCTTGACGTCAATAGCACCATCGCGATCGAATCTATGAAATCTTGCAGCCAACTCCGTGTTGTGTTGTGGAGTTGTGTCTCCTCATACATCCTCATGAAGATTCTGTGCTGCCCCCCGCCCGCCCGCTGAACTTTCTCCAAATTTCCACCTTCAGATCTTCCATCTCACTTAAAAAAATGAGACGTCACCCTGACGGCAACATGGCAGAACAATCAGTGAAAGTAGTCATCCTGGGAGAGAGCGGCGTTGGCAAGTCCAGCCTAGCGCTTAGATTCGTGACGGATGAGTTTCGACCTTACTCTGAAGCCACGATCGGTGCGAGTTTCATGTCTAAATCGATGACTATCACTCCAACTAATGATGAAAAAGAACAAAAATCAACTGAACGGAATATTTCGTTCAAAATATGGGATACAGCTGGTCAAGAGAAATATCGTTCACTCGCTCCGATGTATTACAGAGGCGCAGCAGCAGCTATTCTTGTCTATGACATAGCAAACCCTAGTACTTTTGCAGCGCTACAGGATTGGGTAACTGAGCTAAACAATAATGGTCCTCCTGGTTTGGTCTTGGCGATATGCGGGAACAAATCAGACTTAGAGGATGATAGAATGGTGGGGCGAAGTGTAGGACAGGAATATGCAGATAGAATTAATGCACTGTTTATTGAAACTTCAGCAAAAGATGGTAGCAACGTAGAGGACATGTTCTCACAGCTGGCAAGAAGAATACCTCCTCCAATAAACTTGAATGAGTCACTTGAAGAAGATGTGGGATTAGATTTGGGAGAACCCATTCAATCTAGAAGTGGTTGCTGTTGAGCTTGTTACTTAGCTGAACACATAGTAGAAGGCGAATGTGTTATTATAGAATGTATTTTGATAAATCACTCTTCGTCAAAATATCAGATAGCCTCTCTTTCACTAGATCCTTTGTCACAACAACTTCCGACTCTTGCTCCATTTCTGCCGCTTGGAAACTAATTTCTTCCATGATGCGTTCCATTACAGTGTGCAACCTCCTCGCTCCAATATTTTCAACTGTCCTATTAAGATGAGCAGCAGTTTTGGCAATCTGTCGAAGGGCTTCGTCTTCGAAGCGCAATTCAACTCCCTCTGTCTTTATTAGTTCAATTTGTTGTCTCACAAGCTGTTGTTGATGTATATTAAAAAAATGGATGAGTCAAAGATTCAAATAAAGCAACAGTCGATTAAGCAGACAAAATACTCACATTTGCTTCTGGCACTGTAAGAATTTTGTACAAGTCATCTTCAGTCAGTCCATTCAGTTCGACACGAATAGGCAACCTTCCCTGTAGCTCTGGCAACATATCACTTGGTTTGACTGCATGAAAGGCACCACTTCCAATGAAGAGCATGTAATCTGTGTTGACATTACCATACTTGGTGCTGATCGTTGTTCCCTCAACAAGAGGTAACAGATCTCTCTGTACCCCTTCGGCACTTGCGTCAGCCGACTTGGAATTGAAATCCCTACTAGAGCAAATTTTGTCAATTTCATCAATAAACACAATACCAGTCTCCTCTGCTGCTGCAACAGCTTCCTTCTTCAAGTCAACCTTTTCCAACAACTTCTCCAATTCAATCTCCAAAATAACTTCCCTTGCCTCTGAAATTGGCATCTTCTTCCTTTCCGTTGGCGGTCCACCCCTTCCACCACGGCCACCTGCACCACCGAGCTTTTTCATTAGATCTGTCATAGCCTGTACATTCATGCTATTCGAGTCCCCTCCAAAAGCTAGCACGGTACCATCTCCATCCTTCCCGGCAGCTCCGCCTAAATTCTCTGGCACGTCCACTTCCAACTCTTGATTCTCTAACAAGCCCTCCTGAAGCATGCTACGGAAAGATTCCCTCTGACCCTTTGTACCACTGTACTCTGGTCCACTTAACATATCCAAGATCCTATCCTCCACAAGCAATTTGGCCTCTCCCCTCAATTTTTCCATCTGTCTCTTTTTAGTTAAAGACATACTCACATCCATCAAATCGCGTACAATCTGATCGACATCACGCCCATGATACCCTACCTCGGTAAATTTCGTTGCCTCCACCTTTAAGAAGGGTGCATCACTCAACTTGGCCATTCTTCGTGCCACCTCCGTCTTACCACAACCAGTGGGACCAATCATAAGTACATTGCGTGGTGTTACCTCCTTAAGCAATTCTTGAGGCAATTGACGACGACGCCACCGATTTCTCATGGCAATGGCCACGGCACGTTTGGCGGAGGGCTGCCCGACAATGTGACGGTCAAGTTCGTTGACTACCTCTGTTGGGCGGAGAGACATGGTGGTGAGAAAGTCCTCATTGGTATTTGTAGATGCTGCTGCAGCCGCCTCTCCGTCGTTGTTAGGTTGTGCAGTTTCATCTGGGGTTACTACGCCACCCGAATCGTCTGGTGTATCTACCACATCCGATGAGCCAGGACTATCAGCAGCAGCGGTATCATCTACCTCGGCAGGTGAAGATGTAGCGTCATCTTCGCCATCATCATTCTTGTCATCACCATCACCCACAGAAGATGTGGAAGCAGTTGACAGAAACTGCGGAGGAGCACGCTGGCGTAACACGCGAGCTACTGAAGAGCTAGAGGGACCACGACGGAAGGCTGAAGTGGCGAGCAGCATGTTTATGGTGGGTTGATTAAAGAAATGCCGTCTATGCCATCAAACTGCATAAATGCTGACTTGGGAAAATCGAAAATCAAAGATCAAAATGAAAATGGATCACAAGTGCGGAAGCGAAGGAGAAGGAAGGAGAAGGAGAAGGAGAAAGGAAGCAGGCAGGGAGAAGGAAGGAGAAGAGATGCAAACTGATGGGCAAAATCTTTTGAAGCGATTTTGCAAACCAAAAAAGATTGCGATGCAGTGAAAATTGAAGCTGATGATGTTGGCATCAATAAGCAACCGCTACAGCTATCCCATCACGGCGATATGGATGATGATGGTCTTCATCCAGCTGCTCGTCCTCCTTTCATCTGTGGACTCATTTCTTATTCAGCCGTCACAAGTTCAGAGGAGGCATGAGACATGTACGCACATGCGAACGACAATAGCGCTGGAGTCGTCTCCATCAACGATATCTGACACGGATCCAGCGAGTGAACGAGAGGATATGCCGTGGGGAGACGTACAGAAGTGGGCACTTGAAGATAACATTGGAAAATTCACAGTGACAATACCATCATCAAAGAAACGAGTTGCCCTATGGAGAACAATGGCGAGAGAGGTAACGGAATTGGCTGGATATCCTATTCCGTTTCTTGTGAAAATGTACAAGCGCTCGTTGAACACAGATGATAGCAGCAACAACTCATCAGACTCTACTGCAGAATGCCCAGGAGTGTTGCCCATGGTGGATGATTTCGAATTTGCATCAAACGGCGGCGTTGTTGGGCGTGCTTATGGCATCCCTGGCATAGCTGACGGCACACGCATTAATACTCCACCGCTAGTCTCTGTGGAACAAACAATCCCTCTAGGCTATGTCACAACGGAAGAAGATGATTTAGGAGTTGCTTTCTCATATGAATTAGGTGTATGTGCGTCGTCTTCCGTCTATTCATTGGACGGGACAGACAGATCTTCTGCTCTACTGTCTGCAAGACGACTGGTGTTGGAAGGAGCAGTAGATTCTTCCAAACGACTTGCCAGCATTGCAAAAGATGCACAAGTGACAGGCTCGGGCTTGCTTTCGGATGTTGAATCGAATCGTGACCTTGCCTACTTGGGTGGTGCTACTGCAATGTTGCTTGCAAGTGCAAGTGCTGTTGGGATGCTCAGTCATCACTTGACAGTTAATGTGTTTTGGGTTTAATCATTAGGTATTGATATTATCTTTTAGCTACGCTTTATGAAATGATATTACTTTGAAGCACCTCAGACTCATCAGAGCCAAGAGATGGGGTATGTTGCAAGAACCATCCTCGACTGATGTAGGAAAACACACGACGCCAAATTTCGCATGGTAGGAACTCTGTGTGCCATAACCAATTGAGTGTTTCTCTATCTGTTTTTGGAAAGGACCAATGCAATGTACCACACCAATTTGAAACGTTGGAGATACTTGCATAGCATTCATGTAAAACAATATCAATCCTTTTTCTTGTTTTTGCAAAGTCGTAGTCACTCATCATTGCAAGCCTATATGAAATGAGCAACTGGACACTGGCTGCGTCACCTTTTTTTATTGCTATCATCAAAGGAGAGAGGTAAAATCCAGTGTCAGAAAATGCTTGCAGTGCGTCTTGGATTACCCTACTTGCATCTGCTCTGCGTTTTGAGAGGATAATGTCCAGAGCAGTGTGCTGGCCATTCCGAACTGCTGCAACAACAGCATTGCTTCGACTTCCAGTCTTTTTTAGTGGACATCCCAAGTCAAGGAGTAGCATCAGCACCCGATGCATTCCATGATATGATGCCAACTCCACACTAGATTCGCCATTGACATCATCGTTTACATTCAGACCAACATCGGCTGCTGTATTGATGTATTCAATAACATCGCGTTCTTTGGAAGATCTCATTGCACCTGAAGCAGTCGCGCCTGCAGTAATTGCCAGTGCTACAAATGATAGCCCATGAGTTTTCAATTCCATCAGCTGTTCTGCATCTGCTGTCTGGAGTCGATTCGTGCATTTTGATATGCGACAATGGCCAAAATCGATGTATTGCCTTCTCCACCCATGATTCAGGTTTCGCCAATGTGAGATTGGGCCCTGCAGTTTGGTGGAGCGATTGCGTCTTGGTGATCTACGGGGCGAGCTCATGGCCGAGGTGATTCAAGCGCAAGCGAGTGATACAATGTATGTTCTTGATGGCGGGAAGGAATAGATTTGCGATTTGCGTTGTTGCACTTGGCAAACACCATATAAACATCGTCACCTGCATGAGTCGGTAGTATGGACGATGAGGATAGCACGCTCTACCAGATGAGATTGAGAAATGTGCGTGTGTCCACTTGGAAAGAACCCCCTGCGGCTCTTCCAGCTACTGCTGCAGCGATGCCTCGTCGAACGAGACCGCGACGTAAAAAGTTGGAATGCGTTATATTTCTCATTAGCATTTTGGCCCTATGCTTTTTGTCGGCTGTAATGAATAAGAGATCCCAACACAATCTAAGCAATCTTGATCACGGAGGAAAGTCTGAAACGAGGTGCGATCTCTCTACATACCCACAGTGGAAGTTATCCGAGCTCAAAGAATTGGATTTGTCCGGATGTGGTAACAATCTGAATCTTCCAGATGAACCCAGCCTGTGGGCAAGCTTCTCTGCGCTGAAGAAATTGGACCTCAACAACAATCAGCTTAATACACTGCCACAATCGATCGAACACTTGCCCTCTTTGGAGATCTTGTTTCTTAGCGAGAACGAGTTTGGAGTCATTCCAAAGGTGATGAAACAGCTGAAGAAGCTAAGAGTGCTCTCGCTTCGTGGAAACCTCATTACCAATCTATCAACATTGAATTTACCAACTGCAACTCTTGAGTGGTTAATCTTGACGAGCAATCGTATTCAGTCAATTGATGCCGACATCAAAGATTTGAAGCTACTCAAAAAACTCATGTTGAGCCACAACAATATATCTGAGATACCAGAGCTACCACATGATCTCGAACTTGTTCGTCTTGCAGACAACAACATTCGCTCCGTGCCCACTTCGGTGTTGACACTTAGTAAATTGGCATGGATATCACTATCGGGAAATCCATTCTCAAGTTTGCAGAGCACTTCAACACAAGAAGCAAAAGTAATACCAGAAAGTGAGCTAGAAATATATGAATCAGATGTGCTCGGCTCAGGGGCTTCTGGGAAAGTTTTCAAGGGCACATATCGAGGAGAGGATGTCGCTGTCAAAGTATTCAAGGCCATGTCAAAAGGATCTGATGGGAACTCTGAGGATGAAGCATACATCAATAGTCTCATTGACACACCTTTTGCGATTTCTGCGCTCGGAGCTATTCCAGCAGCAGAGGGAGAAGGGAAGTACAAAGGAATGGTCATGAAGCTGTTAGATGGAACAAATCCTATGGGAAAAGTGCCAAGCTTTCAAACAGTGACAAGAGACGAAGGACCTGCACCCCACGCTACAAATCTTTCTACTCATCAAGTCATGGGTGCTATTTGGAATATAGTCAATGCGCTCGAATACATTCATACACGCGGAGTGTGTCACGGAGACGTATATCTTCATAATGTGCTAAGAGACGGTAAAGGTGTGGCACGGCTCAGTGATTGGGGAGCAAGCTTTGTCTATGACCATACACTCGAAGAAGTTGCTTCAAGTATTGAAAAGATCGAGATTCTTGCTTTTGGGCGTCTTGTACAAGATCTCTTTAGCTGGAACTTGAATGTAGCTGTACCAGATTCCACAGAGTTGGGTTCTTACTTGAATACAAAAAGAGGTAGTAAGACAATGAGTCTCATTGCTTCCATACTTCAAAAGGACCAATCAAAACGACCAACGTTCCGTGAGATAAAGGAAACATTGGCAACAATACCAGAGTTTGAGTCCTTCAGTGCTGTGGCAGGTAATACAGTAACTTAGATGTAGATATATGATGCAAGTTGAGAGTGTGACTAATTCTATTTTACATTATGAAGAAGAGAGAAAAGACTTAGTAACTCCTTCTCGATGAATTCTTTCTTCGTTTAGGTGCTTGACCCATGCTCTTTCTTCCTCCGCCACCACCTCGCCTGGCAAGTTTCTCCAGGTAGGCTGTGTCAACTACAGGCTTTTTGTCTTTGTAGTATCCAAGGCCCTTTTTGCCCTTTGTGAAGACAAAACCTTTCTTTGCCCCAACAAATTTCTTCGAAGCAACGAAGTCACCTTCAACGGAGGCTTTCTTTGTGGATTTCGGCGTCTTCTTTACAGCAGTATTCTCGTCATCTGCTTGTTCGTCTTTCTTCACTTTCTTTGATGATTTGGGTGTCTTCTTTACAACATCATTCTCATCAAATATCTTCTCAATATCACTGTCAGTCTTCTTCTTCTTTTTCTTGCTGGTAGTTGTGACGTCTTCGACTGACTCCTTTCTCTTCTTCTTTGGCGTCTTCTCAACTGTACTGTCTACATCCCTCTTCTTCTTCTTCTTGGTACTCGTAGCTGGAGCGGCCTCGTTCTCCTCGCTCGTCTGTTTCTTCAATGCCTTGGCAAGAGGGGTAGAAGCCTTCGTCTTTTTGCTAGCCTTCTCACTCTTTTCTTCTTCAGCTGCTTGTTCTGGCTCTTCCTGTGCCAATCGCATAATCTCCTCCAACTCCTGTGGCGTTTTGTTATAGATTGGTAGAGCAACACTAGCAGAAGTCTTGATGCTCACTGATCGAATGTTGGCCCACTTTTTAGGCACCTTACCTGGCACTACCTGAGCGATGGATTGGATGTTCTCCAATAGCTTGGTGGCATCCATACCCGTATTACCCGCCTTGACAGTCACACACGTACCAGCACTCAAAAACATGAATGTACTCTTCAAGTTCTTCTGAACAGCAAATGGCAATGCTTCCTTCCTGGTTAATGCAATGGGAATAGGCTGCTTCTTCTTCTCAAAGAACTTACCCCCAAGAGCTTTTGTCAACATGGGCAATATTCTATCATCAGCGAAGAATAAATCAAATCGTGCAAGCAGCTCACGACGTTGGGCGAATGACTTGTGCTTTGTACGAAGTGATTGCAAACCAAGAACTTTCTTAATGCAGCCAAGCTCATTTGGGAAGCGTTCAATCATTTCCTGGACCCAAGGTTTGGATTCTTCCTTGACAATGATACAAACTTGAGCATCTGATAGATTACCATCACCTCCAACACTCACAAGCGAATGTGGAATTTCAACACGGATAGGCTTAGCGCTAGCCTTGCCAGGGATACGAGCGAGACTGAATTGAACTTGGACATCAAGATCATTTCCAAGAAGCTGCTGATCATCGGCAGAAGACTCGTGATGTTTCAAGAGAGCGCGGAGAGCACGCTCTGTCAGGGAGCCGTCGACACCAGTGGAAGCTTTCTTTGCACCCATGTTTGTTTTGGTATATTTGTGTAGCTCACTTGATATTGCAAAAGCGTAGGTGGTACTTTTATTATGGTGTTTTCTGTGAAAAGCTCATCGATGGTTGGTGATTGGCGTGAGAGAGACGGGCTTAGATTATTTAACTACGCACCCTTTCTTGAGGAAGAAGGACAGACAACGGAGATGTGACACAATTTGCGCCCGCTCAAAGATGCCAATGCCAATGCCCAATGACTCTGTGGCCATACTACATGCATCATCAGCCCCACACACTACGCGCCTCTTCAGCCAAATCTACATAATATCCTAACTAACCATGGTCAAGACTGCAACAGCAACCGCTGAAGATGCTCCAAAGGCACACAAGAAGGAACAAAATCACAAGCATGTGCCACCAGCAAAAAGCACCAACCCCGACTTTATGGACAACAAGGAGACTGTAACCGATCTCAGCCTTGCTGGACCTTCTAATGTATGGAGTAATCTTCTTTACCATGACTCTATCTGGGGATCTTTCAAGCGCCTCAAGAAATTGGAGCTGAATAGCAATGAGTTGACAACCCTACCATCTTCTTTGGAAGCACTCTCACCAACATTGGAGATTTTATTCCTGAGCGAGAACAAGTTTGATGTCATCCCTGAAGTAGTTGGAAAGTTGACTAGCTTGCGAATGATCTCACTTCGGGGCAACTGCTTGACTGAACTAAACTCTACTAATCTTCCCACATCTCTTGTGTGGTTGATTCTAACCAACAACAAAATCGCAAGAATCGATCCCAATGTGAGCAAATTGAAAGGTCTACGAAAGCTGATGTTATCTCACAACAAGCTTACTGAAATCCCTTCTGAATTGGGCGAATGCAAGAATCTAGAACTGGTGCGTCTTGCCAGTAATGAAATCAATGTTGCTCTCCCAGAAAAGTTTTTGACACTACCAAAGTTAGCGTGGATCTCATTGGGAGGTAACCCGATATCTGAGATTCCTGCCCATAAGATGAAAGTTATAGACCGATCGAGTGTCTCTTTTGATGAGTCTAATGTGCTAGGTAAAGGCGCTAGCGGGACTGTTTACAAAGGTTTATTTGCAGGAGAAGATGTAGCTGTGAAAGTGTTCAAGCAAGATTCGAGAGGATCAGATGGCAAACCTGAGGATGAAGCAGTCATCAACAGTATCATTGATCATCACTTCACTGTATCCAGTCGTGGTGTGTTTCGTAAGAGTGATAGTGAGATCATCGAAGGGATGGTTATGGAGCTACTTGAAAATGCAGTAAGTCACTGCTTGTATGTATTGCTCGTTTGTCTCTTCGCTCAAGTACTCACAACTGACACTCTTCGCTCCAGACGGCGATAGGAAAGCCCCCTTCCTTCTCTACTTGCACTAGAGATGCAGGCCCGGAAGATGATGTAAAAAGCTTGGACAAAGAACGGGTTCTCAGTATCATCTGGAATGTTGCAAATGCCCTAGAATATGTACACTCTACAAATGTGATGAACGGTGACGTTTATTTGCACAACACGCTCCGATGTGTAAGGGATGGCGAAGTTATGGCGAGACTATCGGATTGGGGAGCGAGTTTTGTGTATCATGACAACATGACAGCTCCTACAAAGGCAGCTATCATTTTTGAAAAGATTGAGGTTCTTGCTTTTGGACGTCTCGTTCAAGACTTGTTTCTTTGGTATTTTGGGTTAGCATGCCCAGATTCAACGGAGTCGACGAACTTGTGGAAAAAATCTATCAGCGCAGGTCCCTTCAAGGACTTGATGTCCTCAATACTGCAGCCCGATCAAACAAAGCGACCGACGTTTGGTGAAATAAAAGAAAAGTTGGCAGGAGTACCAGAATTTCAGAGACACATGTAGAGATGACGCAAAAAACACCTAACCCCTAATACATAGTTACGAGTTCAACAATTCATTCAGTTCTTTGTCTGCATCATTGAGCATTGCATCAAGCTCAGCAAACGTATCATCGTGATCGTCGCTTGCTGTCTGCTTGGGAGGGGGAGAAGAGAGGATCTCATTTATATGATCATCCTCCATACCGAGATCTCCCATGTCTTTCACTGCCTCAGCTAACATATCTTCCATATTTTCCAGTGTTGTGTCATTCATGCTGCCCACCATTTCGTCCTCAGCATCGTTTCCACTGACATTCAAGTGATCATCATCGTCATCGTCGTCATAATCATCGTTAGACAGATGCTTGCATTGCTCCAGCACTTCACCTTGCGGAACCGGCACATTTACTCGTTCTTCTTGAACTGGAGAAGCAGGGGGCTTGGAAACGACATCCTCTTTTCTGTGGAAAGTTCCATCGAGAATGCTTGTGGTGAACTTTTGATTCAAGAATCTCTTCATGTGTGCCATAACTTCCTCGTGACGTGGATCACCCGCACTTTCAAACTTCTCTGCAGCTTGCCGATACAAGTCCATAATCTCATTCACACGATCAACAGTCGGTTGATCAAGGAGTTCCTTCTCTTTTTCTTGAATTAAGGCAACCAAGTTAAGAGCCATCTGAATTGCACGCTGTGTGGCAGCATTCGTGTGTTTGCCTTTCACCCCCTTTTGCTTCAAAACATTTTGGATATCTTTCACGGCAAGAGCACTGTCGAGACACATGTAGACAAGTGGGTCATCATTTGCAACTTTGAAGAATAATGACAAAGACTCCTCTCGTCGGAACTTCAGCTTGGCCATTTGATCAATTCCTATTGCAAATGTAACTTTCGGTCCGAGTAGAGATATTGGGAGAAGAGTGAGTAAAAGGAAATAAAACTACAAGCTTTACGAAAGAAGGATGGGATATGATTACTCACCAGTGCCTGATCCAATATTCAATCTGTTTGCCTTGAACTCCAGAATGCACTTATCAGTTATCATCAAAAATGACTCCTCCATCACGCTCTTTGCCGATTTTGCAAAGCGGCCAAACATGGATTTTGCAGCAAAACCTGAGCTAGCACCATCCCCATCTTTCTTCTGCTTCGATGACGCTTCAGCGATGCTGGCTTCGACAAAAGCTGGTCTCTTGAGTGCTTTGCAAGAATACATACCAACGCATAGGTTCCAGGGCTCTTCCGAAAGGTCGATCTCATCCCCAATGTCTGGAATTTCTTTTGGGGGAGCAGGCGCTTCAGTCTCTTCTTCCTGCCCAACTTCGTTATTATTTGCATCGTCATCTTTCTGCGCAGAAAACGCGGACAGATTTTCCCCAAGTGCAGAACTGAACATTCCTTTCATAGATTGCCCTTTTGACGCAAACGAGGACCCCTTAGCAGATAAAGATGAAAGGCCTGACGAAAACATCGCTCCCACAGCCTTCTTTGTTTCCAAGATAGATTCGCTCGCTTGACGTGCTTCTCGCATTAGAGACTCAGTTAATGCACCCCCATCTTCAAATCCACTCTCTGTTATTGCAGCGTGCAGGGGCTCTCCACGCTTGACGCATTCGCGAATCTGTAGACAAAAATCACGTAAGTAGATGAGTATCTGTGTAAAAAAGATATGTGGCAGTTGTCGGAAATCACAATGAATACTCACTTTGAGAGCAACATTGGTAACAGCATCCGAGAGATGAATACTTGGTGTCCAATCAAGATCAATCACAACTTCATCACCATCTGAAATGGTGGACTCTTCCGAAAGAAGGTTAGCCCCAGACTTGATTATTGCAAGTGGTTTTTGGAAGGGATAGCACATTGGTGCATTTGAATCATTGGCAGAGTTCTCTTTCCAGTAAAGAGATGCATCGAGTACTAGGACTACGAAATTATCTCCTCCCTCTTTTGTTGCCTCGGTGTCAGGTTTTGTTTCTTCTTTTGATTCCGCAGCGTCTGTGTTTTCAGTTTCTTGTGTTTCCTCTGAGCCTTGATCAGTGTTTGTTTTCCCATCTTTGTCTCCCTCTCCAGCAGTGGTGGTAACATCAGCGGAAGCAGCATTACCGGCTGTTTCACCCTTTTCTACATCAATCCTAAACTCAACCTTGGCAATACCACCCTCAATATTTAATGTGTGGCCAAGAGTTGAAATAAATGGGGGTAATAATTCAATTTTCTTAGACTCATCATCGGATGACTCCAGAGCAAGGATTTCTCTCTGCAGACGAGTCGACCATATCTCTATATTTCGATCATTCATATTTGTTGTGATATCTGCCAATTATGATATATTACGGATGAAACTTGTAAGACAAGAATAGACAGAGAAGGAATGCATATTCATAATTCGTGGACCCGTCATGTACGCTCACTTGCAGTCAGTAAAAAATACTCCATCAATTGGAGAGATATGAACCAGCAGGATGATCCAACAACACAGCGCTGCCACTAACCTGAATATGTACTCGCTTCCAAACTATCTAAACAACATCGTCAGTTACTATGGTCATTGCAACCATAGTATTGCATGCGTTGATGCTGAGTTCGGTTCTTGCCGGGGCCGCGGTGATAACGTCGATTTACTGGAAGAGAGAAAGGTTGAAGTTCTGCAAAAATCCTCCACAATGATGAACGAACGAACAAAACGCCACGCGCCTGCTGCTTATTGACATTAACTCAACCATAGTCAACCATGCAGCCAATCTCACCAAGCCCATCGAGACAATCTCCCATGAGAGCACGCCGCCTCGGTGGCCAGTCAACGCCCTCCACCGTCGACAGAGATCAGGCCATGCGAGACTACAAACTCAGCATTGAATACAAGCATCTAAAATCTCATTGCCCAGGTGGCGTCTTCATCGTGCCATCGCTTGACAATGTTCGTCTCTTCCACGGGGTGATTTTCATTCGTCGAGGTGTATTCACCAATGCAATATTTAAATTCACCCTCACTTGTCCACCAGAGTACAATGATGCCAATACCCATCCCAAAGTTGTATTTTCCTCCTATGTTTACAACCCGCACGTGCATCCCGAGACTGGCGAGGTGGATATGAAAATTCCCTATCCAGAATGGATCCCACACAAACACTTCTTGGTGACGGCTCTAACGTATATCAAGAAGATATTTTATATCAAAGACTTTAGTGATTTGACAGAGGAAGCCAAGCAAAAGTTGCCAAATCAGGATGCATACAATAAATTTTTGAATGATCAGGAAGGTTATCGACGACGTGTGGCCGAGTGTGTCAAGGAAGCGCAGCGAAGTACCTATACCTCACTTCCGGGGAGCACTATACGATTTACAGAGGAAGATGTTTCCCATCAAATAATGAGGGATTTGTTGGCGGAACGGTTTGGGGTGAATGATGATGATGCTAATGCAAGTTTTGATTCGTCGGCATCATCTCTTGTTACGAAAGAGGGGGTGTTGGAATCAATTCAACGGGCACAAGCAGGGAAGAGCAGCCCCAAATCATCTCCAAGGCTAATGCCGCGTACTCCAAACTAAACAGAGCATGTCGAAAAATAATGTAGTTGTTAACGGTAGTTTACTTTCTTCCTCCACGAGTTTTTGGAACGAGTTCGAGCGTAGTCATTGGTCCAATATTGTAATGTGCGAGTGAGAAGTTATCCTTCAAAAATCCAGTAGTGGGATGTTTCAGTTGCATCTTGTTCGTTGGCATGTTGCCCAGAATAGGTTTCAGTGCTTCCTTCACTGCCTTCATCTTGGCTGATGCAGCCAATGACACGTCAACAATTTGTCCGTTGAAGTTCCAATCAGCATTGGAAGAGTCGTGAGGGACCTGAATACATATTGGGACATTGTCTGGATTTGATAGTGTTGCAATGAAGTCTGATTCGGAAAGGATTTGGTTTTCTTCTGGAGGGGGAGGCACAACAGTAGCAGGAATGCCCGCGTCAAACATTTGTCCCATGGGGTTCATTGGTATTGATCCCATTTGAGGTTGACTGAGTTGTGATTCATCTAGTTTTGGTCTCTTTGCTGCTGGCTCGGACGTGGCAGCACTAGACTGCAGCATGGAAGGAGGGGGAGGGGGAGGTGGTGGTGGTGGAGGTACTGAACCCATTGGCGGTGGCGGTGGTGGAGGAGGTGGCATCACTGGTGGCATCATTGCCTCGTGTTGCGCCTGGGGTTGAATAGCCTGTTCCCGAATGATTCGATTTGCTTCCATTAGTCTGCGCTCTGAATCAGCCTTTTGATCCTGTGTGTTCTGCGAAGAAGAACCGAAAATATCCCCACGAGCTTGAGCTAATCGACTAATATTTGAAGCAATATCTTCTCCTGCGACAAAGTTCGTGTCACGCTGTTTGTCGAGAAATCTGCGCCTTTCTTCAGCCCATTTAGGATCTAATAATTGGATGCGCATGTGCTCCGGCATGTCAGCAATGGCGATTTGTTTCCCCGAAAGCGGATCAACAATATGAGTCCGAGATGAGTCACCCGTGATCTCTTTGGTAGACACAACCTTTGGCTGATAATTGGCAACTACTTTCAGTTGTTCACCGCCATCATCATCCTCTTCATCTGAAGATTCATCCATTGCATCTTCTTGTTTCTCTTCCACTTTGTCATCATCTGGTTCAACTTTACTTGGTTCTTCATTCTTCAATACTGCCAGTCGCATCGAAGTGGGTGGTGGTAACGCCTCAACAACTTCATCTGAAGGGAAATCAATTGTTTCAACCACCACGAAATCGTGCCAATCAATTGTGTCTGCTCCACCCAACATACCGCCACCCTCTGCACGTTCTGCAGCTTCTCTCCTACGATCAGCAGCATCACGTTCATATTCGGAACGATAAGCTGCTATTTCCAGGCATTGAGTTGTGGTATTTTTCCTTGTTATAATGTCTGCCTTCTCATTATCAGCAATGAGATTGGACAGCTGCTCTTTCTTGGCATCCATTTTCAATTTGTTTTGTGCCGTTTCAAAGTCATCGCCTCCTGGCAGAAAACTTTTGTATCCATCGACAAGAGCAGTGAAATACGCAAAATGTGCATGTCGAGGCTGCAGGAAGGTGAATTCTGGATTATTCCATTCCCTCATTGTCAAGTCTCTCAGAAAATGATCATTCTTGTCCGCTAATGCCACATATTGTGCAGTAAGTTTGATGACTTCTAATTCAAGAGGGGTCAAATTTGCTGGAGCGACCACTGATACATGTCTCAGCTTAGGTGGCGCCTGGGGCATATTATTAGTCTGCAAAGCTGATTTCTCCTCATCATTAGTGGAATCTTCATTATCTGCTGTAGCTGCATCACCTCTTCGAGCATCGCCGATCTTTGTTCGGCAAGCAAGCAAAGCTCTGGCCACAGGATCAACAGCCGACGCCTTTTTGGCAGCTTCGCGCTTCTTGGCAGCCTCTTCTTTTTCCTTCATTTCCAACCGTTCCCTCTCCTCTTCCTCCTTCTTTTTCAACATCATTTTCTCCTCCTCTTCTTTCTTCTTTTCCTCTTCATCGGTCCCTCCTTCCAAATAGAAACGGATACGATTTTCATAATAGGCATGGAAGGGAGACGTCTCGTGTAGGAAGGCAAACTTGGGCGTCTTGCCCTTTGCGCTATTCAGGATTTTATTCTCAAATGCACGACCATTCTTCGATACAAAGAGAGCTGTCCGATCGGCTACCGTGCGGATGTCGGGAGGGGGGCGGATGATGCCTGTGATTCCCATGGTGTTGATGTTGATTTATGATTTTGAAGATAGTGAGAGATGTGTTACATGTTACGTAACATCATGTTGTTACAATACTGTTACTGTAGTTACAACCGTGTTACACTGAAAATTAGCTGTTACGTTATGTATCATATGTTACATTTATCTCTATGACGAAGCAACGATGTAGAGGCTCTTTCTCTGAGCATTCCAGTTGTCTCTATTTGCATCATTGTCGTGAAAGGCATTAGTAGTCAAGCCGCTCTGACATATTTTTACATTATCGCGCTCGATGGCTTTTGAAAGCATGTCAACGTAACAGTCGAAAGGAGCTTTGCTTTTGTCTAAAAATGCTTCTGTCAAATTCATTTCTATTGTCGGTGGTAATGTCAGTCGAGGCTTTGAACTTTCTTGTACATCATTATTTGGACAGTTGGCTTTTTGGTGCCCTACTTCTCCGCAGGTCCAGCAAGGACGCAAGGACGCAGCTCTGTCAAAAATGATTCTCTGCTCGTTTAAGTCCAAAGGCAAAAGTCCACATTTCTGAACTGGATGGATCTCAGCACACAAAATACATGGCTGGTCCATGAATGTGCGTTTCTTCGCTGTAAGGCGTTTCTGGTTTGCATCTTTTCTTGCTTGCCGCTCCTCTGCAGATTCATAGGTACGAACCGCAATGGTTGTCTTCTTCTTCAGCAGGGGCATCCCATTCGCTTGCCTGTTCGTTTTGGCAAAATTTCGTGCAGCTAAAGGTAAGCAGCATGGTACCAAGCATAAGAATGGAGCCTTTTCAGGTCCTAGTGCATTGACTACGCTGGCACAAGCAGGTGAAAGTTGCTTGCATAAGTGTATTCCTATGAGAGCAAGTTGTTGCTTGTTCTCCAAGCGCTCCACGACACTGTCTATCTCGTGCAAGTTGCATTGCCAGGTTTCAATAAATGACCTGTCTTCACCTTGGCTTTGAATTTTATCATTGGAAGCGGAGATATGGTTCCAGTTGATGTCTTGTTTATCAAGCATTATAATATCAGATACAGTGGAAGTTTTGAACACATAAGATGTGAGCATAGATGTGATTCCTTTGCCACAACAAACGTCCACTAGAGTCACAGGACTTTCATTGTTGCTTCTCTTTTCTAACCAGTCATGTAGAGTTTGTAATGCTACGATCGACTCCTCAATCTCATGAAGAAGGCTCTTCTTGTTCAACAACGATTGAAAACCAGCTTGTCCGGACCATTCAGATCCCCATTGATGTAAAACTTGTATCACTTTGTTGGTAATGAAATCTGAGCTTTTATCTTGTTGCTGCCTTTCCTCGAGTTGATCTATCACAGACCATATTCGCCAGTTTGAACCATCCACAGTAGCTTGGCTTTGACTTCTTAGCTCCATCATCTGTCGCTGATGATTTTCAGTCCGATGATGGTGGTTGAATGAGAGAAGCGCTTGCGTGCAACTTAGAAGGAGAATCACCACCAGTCTGAAAGAGAGCATCGCTGTAGACAACATGCACCCGTCCCACTTGCTTTAATGATGGTTAATTGTCTCTCTCTCTAGCGGTAGCGATAGCAACATCACCATATGAGGTAAAGCAAAGTAGGCGGAAATTTTTGCGGGAGAGGACGCCCCTCACCTCTTTTTCTACAACCTCTTCAAGAGGGGCTGCCCTCGAGGGGAAGAACGCTACCGTGTGGATGGAGTTACAGCTCTAACTATCTAACACAAGATGAGTGGGAAGTGCGCTCACCTACCCCGAGGGCAATCTACTAGCCCCCTAACTTCTCTCCTCCAACCTCCACCAGCTTGCCAACCATGATCTTGAGACATCATAATATCTTCTTTGCAGGACCAGCCATCAAGGAGTTCAAAGCCGAGAACAGAGCCAGAGATCACAATCATCTGAAATCAACATGTCCAGTGGCAACTTCACCTACGTCTTCATCCCCGCAAATGATTCGAAACCGATAGAAGCAATCATCGGTGACAAATCTGGTGGTCTGAGTGATGATTGTCTATCAAAAGAAGCTAAACAATATTTCTTTAAAAACAGTGACAAAGGAGAACGAGCAGCTGCTCTGGAGAATGCAACACCTGAACAAAGAAAATTATTAGCAGAGCAACTCCGTGAAGAAGTAAAGGCTCAGGCTGCGCAGAGTTCATATGCAAGTCAAATGGCAAACCTTGACGATGATGCTTTGATTGGACTCATGCAAGCCAATCAAACCTCAGCGTCCTGTGAAATTACAGCATTGACAGTACCCACTTCTGTTAACAATCATCGCGCCGTCAGCATGTATTCAGATGATAATGCTCGGACTCAGAATCTTCCATACAATAGGCGTGCTACAGAACTTTTAGTCGCTTGTGGACATAGCATCGCTGGCGAGCCATCTCCGTCGAGAGTAGCTATTGGTGCTGCTCCACCAGGGGGGATATGCGGTGACGCGTTCGTTGGCAGATGCCATGATGATGAAATCGGTGACATTTGGGAACGTGTCGATTTCACTGTGGAAGATGCCAACCCAAGAGCGGCATGGTGTGAAGAAGCTCGTAAGCAAGGAGGTGGAGGAGGCGGTGGTGGTTCCGGTGGGCCAAGGTCTTTAACTGGGCTGATGAACCAGAATGCAGGTTCAATCACTAATGGAGCAAACAATAGTGGATTTGATAAAGGAGAGGGTGATGGATATAAATGGTCGCAAAATGATGAGGAGGTGGAACTGAGATTTCCTGTTGCAGCTGGAACAAAAGCAAAGTATGTGAAAATTAGCTTCGCTCGGACGACATTGAAAGTGATAGTTGCAGGACAAACACTAGTCAATGGAGAGCTGGGTGGGAATGCTGAAGTAGAAGATTCTACATGGACAATCGAAGATATCAAGCACAAGGGAAAAGAGCTTTGTGTGACCATTTGCAAGAAAGAAGAAGGAAGGACGTGGCCATTTGTCTTACGTTAATTCAAAATTACTTTATACAATTAAATCATGTCGCCTGTGCGAACAAATTCACGGACAGCCTTTAATCCATTGTCCCCGCCCTGATTTCCAAGTCCAGTCTCAACAAAGTGCAATTCTGGCATATCAGGACCCAAATCATCTAAATCAATTGTCTTTCCCTTTGAAATACTCATCGGAGTAGAACCATTCCCAGTCACATCTTCCATAGCGGAATCCACTTTTCTCAGCCGATCTAATTCATTGCGTATTTGAATTTTCATTCTCTTGTGATTTTTAGCTTTCTTGTCGTCCTCTTTTGTGCATACTATCAATATAGACAAGGTTTTGCCCGATGCCTTCCAAGCTTTTCTGACTTGATTGTTGGTTAAGATTGATTTATAGAGGATAGCCACTCCATCTGTTACAGGTTTTGTAGCGTCGACGGTAAAGACGACTCTTGCAGTTTGATCTGGAAGTAGTAGACTTGTTAGCTTGGTAGATAATGATGGATGCCCCGGGTAATCTACCAAGCGAACTGCCTCCGTCTTGTTTTCGGACTCTTCATCAGCATTGTCACTACCAGAAATGTTCATGTAAGCAACATTTGCAACAAGACTTGTGGTAGTCATTGGCTGCTGGCATGAATCTCCATCAGTTTCAGTGCACAAACAATGCAACAACGCCGTCTTTCCTGCACCAGAAGCTCCACAAAGTACAACTGTTTCATCAAACGAAGGCACATCATCATCTTGAGCTGACTTGTTATCAGTCTTGCTTTTTTGCGATAGCCCTGATAAAACAGCATCCTCTTCTCCACTCAGGTGAGCAGTACTTCGCTTTGTTGTGGACGTCCACCAAAATTGCAGACCCTGAATTAATCTCAATACAACGTATGCTGAGAAAAGCGCCGATAGCATCGACACACTTGGCTCGGAGTGACAATAGGTTGATGAAAATGACGCATGGTTGACGTGAAGATAGCTGTCGGTAATGTGGATTGCATTTAGCACAGGCGGGGGAAGATAGGGTGCTGCAGACAATCTCACACTCCGAAGAACTATTTGAGTTGGATCATCTTCACCGGTAGCGTCTGCGTGTTGAGGATTGGTCATGGTGGTGGTGGTGGCAACATTCACTCTACTACTGCCGCCGCTTGAAAATCTCATCGTTCATCGTTCATCGTCAAAATGGCGGGAGGGGTGGAAGGACAAACCTCCTCTTATCTAAAACCTAGGAGTACTAAGTAGGTAGTAGTAATAAGCTCGTACGATACCATAGGTAGGTACCTACGATGGCGAAGAGCAGAATGATAAGCAAGCCGAGCTCACACTTTTTACTTTTTGCAAAAACAGAAGACATGAACGATGATGTCACTAGTTAGAACACTGACTCTATTAGCAGCATCATCGTCTGCATTTCAGACTACTCGCAGTGTGATCAAAATGAGCGCTTCAGGACCTAAAAATATCGTGGTTATCGGCGGTGGAGTCCAGGGAACGTCGGTTGCGTTTCAAATCGCTGAATCTACATCACTTCCAGCTGGCTCAACTATCACTATCCTCGAAGCAAACAAAATTGCCAGTGCAGCAAGTGGAAAAGGAGGTGGATTCATGGCCAGACAATGGGGAGATGGAGGACCGACTCAAACACTTCACGAATTAGCGTTCGATATGTACGAAGAGTTGTGTCCAAAATTAGGAGTAGAAAGTTATCGAAAGCTACCCGTACTGTCGGTGTCTCCTGGAGGCAACAAGAAGGGGAAACAGGACAACAAAAGTAAAAACAAACAGCTTTCTGACATTTTCCCAAAGTGGCTAGACGGTTCAATAGGGCGAGTAAGCCCTCTCGGTTTCGGAGATGACACAGCACAGGTAACACCAAAGGAGTTTGTCGAGAAAATGTTGGAGTATGTCAACCAACCTGACAAGCCTGGTGTGAAAGTCGTTATTGGAAAGTGCACAGGTATTGAGTGTACAGATGGTGATGATGGAGATAAAGTCGTTACAGCTGTGACGTATCAAGATGGTGAGGAGGAAGAAGAAAAGGTTTTGAATGCAGATGACGTTATTGTATCTGCCGGGCCTTGGACGTGTATGGCTGAGAAATGGTTTGATGGAGCTATTCAATTGCCAATGGAGGGTGTCAAAAGCACGTCAATTGTATGGAAGCCACCAACTGGTGATGATACAGTTGATGCCACTGCGTTGTTCTGTGGAGAGGACAATCGGTTTGGAACTCATCTAGAGGTTTATCCTAGACCTGACGGAACCGTGTACATTTGCGGTATTGGAGGATCAGACTACATTACCACATCTGAACTCCAGGATTCTGCTTTCCTCTTTGATTGTCCGCCCAAGGATGACCGTGTGGAAGCGGCAGCGTCAGTCTTTCAAATGATGAGTGACACCTATTCCACAAGAGGAGAGCTAGCCAAGACGCAGGGTGAGTAGTAGACAATAGATTGACATGAAGCTTGGACATTATGTTATGATTACATGTTTTGCTCACATTAAATGTCTCATCATCTATCTTCAGCCTGCATGCGTCCATGCCCTCCGGACGCAAAACCATATATGGGAAGAGTGCCTGGGTATAGTGGTGCTTACATAAACGGAGGTCACAATTGCTGGGGTATAGCGTGGGCTCCTGCATCTGGTAAGGCCATAGCCGAATTAGTCCTTGACGGGGAGAGTCGATCTGTTGACTTGAGGCCGTTTAATCCAGCCCGCTATACGTCTCAAGGAAGAGGTGGCCGCGGGAGAAAGAAGAAGGGATTGAGCGTTGGAGAGCAGTGGTAGCGAAATTATAAGCTAAATATGTCATCTTTCACTATGCTAATCAAAAGAAGTCACTGTATCCTCCAGGCTTCACCGCAGCACGTCTTCTGCCATAAAATCCTGAAGTATCAAGGCTTACTGGCTCCACTGCGGATGATTTCGTTCTGTCGATATATGCTTGCGCATTCCGACATACCAAATCCAACCCAAGTGCCAAGACGCTCACAGTTTTGCTGGACGCAATGATTTCTCGGAATATTTGCCTTGTGTCATAACTATTCCACAGTCCTTTGACATCTCTGCCCAGCGATTCGAGCTCAATGTCAAAGCGGCTGGTTTCATCAGCAAGCAGGTCTTTTCCTTTGAATGAGATGAGCTTGCCTTGGTTCATAGAAACCTCTTCTTCTTCCCTCTTCTCTTCGTCGGCTATGAAGCCTCCCGTCAACTCGAATACAGCATTCTCAAATGTAAGCAAACCATCTCGAACTGCTTCAAATGAATGGCCATGTTCTCTTAACGATGAAGTCCACGCTGCTCGTGTACCAGCTTTTCCACCCCAATTGTTTTCGTAAGTTCGATTTTTCAGGGGATTATAAAGATCGTTCTCTTTCTTGATCATGTGCTTGGCGAATGCTTGTGCAGATGTTGATGATGGGGCTTCTGCTGCGCGACCACAGAAGCGACCAAAGCCATTTCTATACGACAGAAACGGTGCATCGTGCTCGACGTATCCAGGGTGTTGAGTTTCCCACTTGATAGCGCGTGCAATGCCACGTGCAATTTCTTTTCCTGACAAGTGTAATTCACCACCATTGTCGACAACAATTTTCCAGAGTGGTGCCTTGGTAATTTGAGGTGACGCCTCCCCTTCTACTTCCATTGCGCCTTCCTCGCCTTTGATTTCAGCTATTTTCCACCCAGTGACAGTTGCCATCGTGTACTCTGCTACATCTGGGGCTCGATCAGGGTTAGGAACACTTCTCAGCCTCACTCTGTGGCCAATAGCAGATGTGATATTCTTCAAAATGTCAACATCTTCACTAAGGTTTGTTTTCTCTGTCAAAAATACATCTTCGTCTCCACTCAATTTGAAGTCCACGAACCCATTTGCCTTCACAGCTTCGGTGTTTTCGGATTGACCATTCTGGGGGTTGGCGTCCCCGCCGCTGGCCAAGGCCATAGCCTCCAGGGTTTCTTTCAATACCTCCTTCAGAGCCTTTTCGGCGGCACATTTTCCATCCAAGTTTTTGACCAAGACACGCAGCGAACTATCTGTTGTGTAACAAGACCAGTGATGCTTAGCGAGTGTTGACAGTTCGGCTGAATGGTGGTATTCTTGTCGACAAAAGTCTAGAAATGACTTGGCTGTAGGCTGACCACGATCGTCTATACTCAAAAAGTCTTCACTCTTGTCCTCTGCCCCAATGCAAGCTTCGCCAGGACGTTTCATCAGTATTCCGTTTTCACTATCAACATTGCCGTTGGTTCTGAGGATAAAATCTCGTTCTGTCCATACCCTGCTGCTTTGGTCGTAGTCAAAATGAATGAAGCAAGACTGGTAGCGGTCCCTCCCAAGCGGTTCGGTACGAATGAAGCACTTGTCTCTTTTGGCAATCAAATCCTTCTGTGCCTCAGTTACACGCTTTCGGCTTTCAGCATTTTTCAGCTCAAGCGCCGCATCGCGGATTAGATCTAGTGCCCACACACCATTGGTTTGCTCATCGTCACCTGAAAGTCTCGCAAGCTTGGCTGTTCTCATTGCAGCGCGGAGGGTCTTGACGGTACCATCGTCTATGGCATCTTTCAGATCTTCAATTGCTTGCTTCCTCTCCTCGGAGAGTGATTGCATTTGCTCGGTAAAATTGGTGATCTCCCGTCGAAGCCGATCAACTTTGTAAAATGTTTCACGCTCTGCACGAGAATGACCGCGGTTCATTGTGTCAATATCTCCAAATGATACCAAGTCATCTTGAAGAGATTTGAGATACTCTTCGTCTCTCTTTTCTATTTCCTCTAATGTCAAGACTGTGAGCGACTCGACGCCGAATGCGGTCTCTTCTTGAATCTTCTTCACAACAGCGTTCACCTCTGCTTTGTTGAAGCTTTCTGCAGTCGGAAGGGCTTCGTATTCAGCCTTTGTATCATCGTCGAGATCAATTATATCTTCATCATTCAAGCTCTCAATGAATTCGACGGAGTATTCCTTTGAGGCTTTAATGTCCTCGATAACTTCCTCTCGCTTTGTAGCCATGAAAGCCTCTCTCCCTTCGGTCGCCAAACGCTCTCTTGCAGCAGATTCCATCGCAGTAAGCTCTTCCTTGGCTGCCTTTTTTGCTCGTCTCTCCTCTGCATCAAGAGCTTTCACGGCATTTACCCTTGCTTTGAAGTTATCTTCGATACTGAGTTGAATGTGATGTGTGTCATATGCAGCCTCGATTAACATACGAAGAATGCCAAGCCTTTGCACAGCAGTCAAGTCGAGATAATCATTCCCATCGCATAAGTGATTGATGGCACTTTCTATGTGGTTATGGCCGGCGCCAGTAAAATCTCCACACTCAGATAATATTCTGGATGAAGCGCACGCTTCTCTTCTTCTACGCTCTGCCACTGACATTGGTTTAAGCTCCCTGAATTCGCGAATGCTGTCATCAACTTCGTTCCGTCTACGCTTGTACCATTGGTACACTCTGCAGCTTGTTGCTCCAATAACTGATGGCCATGACAACGCGCTCACCAAGTCTGTGGGTAGAGCGGGTTTTCCAGGAGGGAGTAGGAGATCAACAATACTTGGCACAGGCTTGACAGGCACAAACGTTGTTACAGGCATTGTCTCATCGTTTTCTTTCACGGCGACAGAAGACCTCTGTTTACTAGGTGAAGGCGGTTGTTGAGATTGGTCGGCAAATTCGTCTTCGTTATCTGATCCTTCGTCGTCATCAGAGTCGGACTCGTCGTCGGAGTCTCCTTCAAGATTCATGTCGCCATCATTATCGTCGTTGACTTCTTCAATAATATTCTCCATTTCTAGTGCTGCTTCCTCAGCTACAAGCTTCTTTTGTTGTGCTATTTCTTCAGTACTAACTTTTCTACCCCAAAGATCTGGTCTTGCCTCTTTCATCCGATCGATTAGCCACACAACTGCACGTTTCACTACACCTGCAGATTTGGCTTTCCAGCTGCGCATTGCTTTCTTCAAGTACGCTTTTACGTGCTGATTTGTTGTCACCGCAATGGCATTCTTGACTGCACTTTTGATCGGACCACTACTGTCAGGCTTGCGCGTTCTAACATCTTCTAATGCCTGCAGCCATTTTGTTGTAATGAGCGGATCTTCATCTACAGCCAATAACGACTCCATATCGATCTTCACAACTGCAGTGACTGGTCTACGTTTCCTGTCGCCTAGGTACTCGTCCTCTTGTTCTACCATTTCAGGGGTTTCAAGAATACTCCACCACCATAGGTCACTTGTTACGTCTTTGACTAGCAACCGGAGAAGAGCAATGTGACATTCTGACAAGTATACCGGAATAAATGAGGGTGGATTCAGATCGAGTTCCCCCACTGTTTGTGAATTTCGATCATCGGCTGATACCCGAAAAGACAACGCAGCTGCAAAGTCGTCTAGTTCTATCGGCTCCAAACTCAAAACACGACAGAATGTACAGAAAAAATCCCAAACCAGAAGTAAATCGGGGATGCAATGAGCAGGAATGCCAGGGAAACATTCGATATCTGCACGTGGAAGAACTCGCCCTTCTTTATGTGCTTTAGCAGCATTTGATCCATCGTCCCAAAATGACTCTTGGGCAATTAGAAGCTGATCAGTAGGGTTGACATTGTTCTCGTGGTCTTCAAGAGCCTTCGTTGCCTTTACCTTTGTCTTTTTGAGTTTCTCTAGCTCACGCTTCAGTCTTCTCGCCTGTACGTCCTTACTCCCACGACCTTTCTTGCTGATATTGGCTAATCCTTTCTTAGGAGCTTTGGCAAGATTGAGAAATCTGGCAACGTCAGTCATGGATTTGAATCTTTTGTTCTCCGCTGAGAAGAAAGCAGTGTCAAATCTACCTCCGGGCCTTTGGACTACCTGACAACGAAAGTTCTGGCTTTGAGATTTCTCTCCTATAACAGCAAACGTAGGTGAATATAAATACAAAAAAGGTGAGCGATTGATCAACTCAGTAAAGTGGACAAATCATGAGTTCAAAGCCTCTGGTTGTAACTCACCTCCACATTCTTCTAAATATGAGGAAAGCAACTCCATTGCTCTCTTCTCGCGCTGGCTCAGACTCAATGACCCATTGCTACCTGTCGCTTTCTTCTTGGGAGATGAATCTGATGAATCCTTCCCGTCACTTTTCCGTTTCTTCCCCCCTGCGGCACTCTTCTTGGATGCGCCGTTAGAAGCATTCTCAGATGGTTTTGCATTTGCTGCCTTCTTTCCAAGGACAGGATCAATTTTTGAAAAGAATCCTACAATTTTATCAATGTGATTCTTGGCTGTAGATGCATGCTTTGACTTGCTGTAAAATAAAGGTGTTGCAGAGAGTCAAACACAAAAAATAATGAGATTACGACGTTGCTTTTTGACTCCATATATGGACGCAAAAACAGAATTGGAACGTGTACTGTCAACTTTGTGCCCAAACATCACCACAATATAGCGGTCACAGTGACTATAAACAGCATACTCAGCCAGTCCCCCCTCTCCATAATCAACGCTCGTATTATTATGAGGCTACGACATGCCTTTCAAGCGCCAAGGATAGCTAGTAGTGTCAAACAAAAATTATAAAAATATAGCAATGCTTACCTGATGATGTGCCAGTTATATACTTTTCCCATATCATTTGCGAAATCTTCCCATCCGCTCTTGCCATGCGCATAAGCACCCTTGTCTAAGTTCTGCCCAAGCACAGTCAAGTCTCTAGCCTCGTCATCACTCGGATTCGCAGCCTCCTGGAATGGGGTCGAATCAGGCAAATTCCAAGCTTTATATAAAATTTTATTCATACGTTTTCGATGCTTTTCACGCTTCGCATCCTTCTCGGCTTGATCGGCCGCTGCCTCCTTGGAATCTGCCATGACCGATGCTGAGTGATTTTGGTCGAAGCAGTGCTGTTGGGGTGCTTAGATTTGCCCTCTAGGGAAGGCGGCTCCCATTGACCTGATGTCGGTTGTGGTGAGGTGATGAAAAGGAAGAGCGGGCATAAAAATAGATTCAAAAGATGCCCGTCTTATACGGGTGACAAAGACTCAAATATCCACGCGGTCATTGGCCGCAATAAACTTCCATGAAGATCTTGCTTCCGTTATTGTCATACTTATGCAGGCAACAAAAGCGAGATACTATATAAGTAGACCGCAACCATGATCACTAATTTCTTTGTGCTCTCCCCCCGAGGAGACACTGTGATTGCCAAATCCTATCGGTCCAAATCTGGCGTCGGCGCTCATGAGCGATCTCACACGGAGGCGTTTTTTCGAAAAGTCAAATTTTGGGACGGTGTTGCCCCCGGCACACCTGGGATGGATACTACGCTAGGCCTTGGAAGCGGTGGTAATAAATTATCTGCTGATTCGCTCAGTGGAGGAAGCGGGGAGGGGTCAGAGGCAAAGGATAGCAAGAAATTTGGGGATGCGCCTCCAGTATTTGTCATGCCGGATGGATATAGTTACATGCATGTCAAGCGTAATGGTTTGATTTTTGGTTGTGCAACCGAAAAAAATATTAGCCCAGTTGTTGTTATTGAGGTGAGTGTGGTTATTTACTTGAAATAGATGTTATGCCGGTATCGTGCTCAACTCACCCCAAATTGTGCACATCTTGTGTCATTTATCATTCACACAGCTACTCTCAAAAATTGCAAAGGTGTTTAAAGATTATTGTGGTACTCTATCAGAAGAATCGATTCGGAAAAACTTCATCCTTCTCTACGAACTTCTCGACGAGCTACTGGATTACGGCTACCCACAGGTGACACAGACAGAAAATCTCAAAGCCTTCGTCTACAATGAACCCATTGTCGTGTCGGCTGTTGCAGATACGGGCAAGATGATCAATCCAAAGACAGCCAGTGCCAGTGCGGTCCACAAACCTGTCATTAGTTCTGTCAACGCCGACGGAAAGAAAACTAGCCTTGCTGCCAATCAAAAGAATGAGATTTTTGTCGATATATTAGAACGTTTAAGTGTCTTATTCTCCAGCAATGGATATGTTCTAAACAGTACCATTGACGGTTGCATTCAGATGAAGAGCTACTTGGCTGGAAATCCTCAACTTCGCTTGGCCTTGAATGAAGATCTTATTGTTGGGAAGAATAGCGGCTCTACATCTTATTCATCAGGGGTCACTGTGGACGACATCAACTTCAATGACTGTGTCAATCTTTCAGAGTGGGACCATGGACGAACCCTCTCATTCTACCCTCCCGATGGAGAGTTTATCGTTCTTAGTTACCGAATGACTGGTGAATTCAAAACGCCATTTCGAATCTTCCCTTCGATTGAAGAGGTTGAACCGAACAAATTAGAGATCGCAGTCCACATTCGCGCCGAGATACCTGACAATCACTTTGGGGCCAACGTTTCCGTAGAAGTCCCCCTTCCTCATTCTACAACCGCAGCGACGTGCAACGTGGTCAGCACTCCTGGTGCAACGGGCGTTAATGCTGAGTATGTTTCTCAGGATAAGAAACTTGTGTGGACGTTGAAGAAGTTCCCCGGTTGTACCGAACAGACAATGCGCGCAAAGATTACCTTAAGTGGCCCGTGTACGTCACAAATTCGCCGGGAAATTGGACCGATCAATATGAGTTATGAGATTCCAATGTACAATGTCTCAAGCCTGCAGGTAAGATACTTGAGGATTGCTGAGAACATGCCAGGATACACCCCATACCGTTGGGTGAGATACGTCACACAAAGTAATTCATATGTCTGTCGATTGTGATGATTGTTGTTTGAGAGCATGGAATGGAGAGATGATCATAACGAATAATAATGACATCATTATGGCGTAGGCGCATAAGTTTGTTTAGGAGTAAGTAGTTAATTGTTTTTCAGAGCAGCTAAACTTTCAGAAGCATCCATGTTAGGATCCTTCAATTGCTGTCCCTTGCATTTTGTAGCTACGAACGAGAAGCTCTGGCCTGGCTCCCAACCTCCCTTGAGTGCGCCTTGCATGTCGTCAAAGGTTTGCCAAGCTGGTTCTTCTTGTTGTTCTTCCACTACAACCTCGACTTTGCTCTTCTTCTTCTTAGACTTCTTCTTTTTCTTTTGTGGTTTAGGAGGGATCGACACTTGTTCAAACGTAATGTCTGATCTCGCACTTTCGAACGGGCGGATGTTATTTTGCTGCATTGCTTCAAGTGTTGCTTCGCGGGCTACCTCATCCATTGCAAACGCACGATAAGTTGGGAGAAGGTGAGGAGGGATTGTGCCAGGACGAAAGCCCTGGAAGCTCTGACGCCTTGCATCAGATGTGATCTTTTTGTACACCGCAACACCAAAGTTCCCCAGATCAGCCTCGTTTCCATCAATTTGAACAGTAAACTCTGTATCGCTCACGGGAGTTACCGTGCAGCCTCTAATGCGACCATCTTGGTCGTTGACAACTTCACCATTCCATTCCTCAGCTCTCAAAGAAGTAGTACATGGAGATCTCTGATGGTAGCCTCCTCCAGCAGATTGAAAAGCGGCTGCGCTAGCAGTAGCTGCAGCTATTAATATTACCGATAGCTGCTGGTTCCTCATGGTCGATCTGACTTCTGCCGCAAGCAATGTTTCTAGACACTGCAGACTACCAAGCAATAAGTAGCTTCCACCTCACCGCGTTACGCGTTTGTCCATTGTCGCAGCAAATAGCTCATCATCTAAACTAATTCACAACCCATCATCATCCACTCATTTTCTCAGTCAACAGTCAACGATACCAACGACCATGTTCGAAGCACCACCACTACCATCGCTGCAATCAGCTCTCGCTGATCCGACTAATCCCATAGGGATGCGCATGAGGGCAACCTACTTCCTTCGACAAGCATATGACAACTACATGAAAAACAAATCTGACGATGATGAAACAAAAACCTCCGACGAGGACATATCTTTGGTAGCGATACAAACTCTCTCAAAGAGTCTAAATGATGCTCGCCATGGAGCTCTATTACGGCACGAATTCGCCTATGTGATGGGTCAGCTACGCGATGAACGTTCCATTTCTGCATTAGAGAAAACTCTTCGCGATGACAACGATGACATCATGGTTCGTCACGAGTGTGCCGAAGCTTTGGGTGCCATTGGCTCATCTAGCTCAATTGAAACATTAGAAGTATGCGCCAAGGATAAATCTATCGAGGTGGGCCAGACATGTCAATTAGCACTTGATTTTATCCGATGGAAGATAAGTGGTGGAACCGATTCAGATGAAAATGCACCAATTGCTTGTGCTTGCATGATCAGTCCCTATTCATCCGTTGACCCAGCACCACCTCATCCAAAACATGCAGGATTATCTACCGCTGAAATTGGCACAATCTTGAATGATGAATCTGCTCCTTTGTTTGAGCGCTTCCGTGCCATGTTTTCGTTGAGAAATAGAGGAGGTAAAGATGCCGTGAAGGAGCTTGGGAATGCATTGATACAAGATGAGTCAAGTGCACTGTTGAGACATGAGGTCGCCTATGTATTGGGACAAATACAACATGCTGATGCTGTAGAATATCTTGAGATCAGTCTAAAACGATACAATGAGCATCGAATGGTGAGACATGAAAGTGCGGAAGCTTTGGGTGCAATTGAGGAGAGGTGGGGCGAGTGTGAGTTAATTTTAGAGCAATTCCTGAATGACAAGGATGATGTGGTGCGGGAAAGTTGCGTAGTCGCTTTGGATGCTGCTGATTACTGGGGGTACGCCAATCCATCAGTAGACGATGGAGAGAATGAAGCAAGTGAAGTTGAGAATCAACGCACTAACTTTTCCATCCACAAAGCAGAGACAAACGGCATGGCCAAAACAGGTGTGCTTATCAATCATTTTAACATCGCAGACTAAATCAATGAATTTTTCGTTTACTTTTACGATATGATTATGTCAAGTGATTTTGCAACTCATATAAAAATCAACTTTCCTCTTCGACTGCGATATCAGAGACGTCGCTCGTTGTAGACGGACTAACAATTCCTCCTGGTGCTGCCTTCTTACCGTCAGATTCTGAGGCCCCCTTCTTTCCTGATGAGCCCCAACGCCCCGTGTATCGACCCAAAATCATGGCAGGAGACACCAGCCTTGTCAGGGTATGCTGGCTCACAATGAGCTTCACTCGCACCATTGGCCCGTCGATCGTAGACTGAACTACGGCTCGATACTCCTAGAGAGGAAAGAAGAAAAGAACCACATGATGTGAGATGACAATTAAACCAATGTTCAGGCCCGACGTTATCAAGAAAGAAAACAATTCTTACATTGGTATTGGAAAAGTCTTTGTTGTAAGTGTCAAGAGCGGAAGTGAGATTAAATGAAAAGGATGCAATAAAATGAAAAGGTGAGAATGACAAGAGATAGGAACGATAACAAATCACAAGCCACCATGTATATATAACTATCCTGAATCTCACCTAATACGACCAGTCCTGGTTTGATGTCGTCATGGGTTATTTCGTCTCCGGAGGGAAGTCGTAACAAGTCGAACGGCTGGTATTCGTCGTACACCGACGGGTAGTCTTCAAAGCTAATGTAGGCTGCTTTCATTTGTGGAACGACTTCTAACACTTCTGCTTTAATGCACTTCTGCTCTAGACGCACTGCAAGCATGTCTCCTATAGTCAGTTTGCCAATCAAGGCCTTCCCTACTTTGTGTTTATCCGCAAGAGGATAATGTTTTTCAACATCAGCATTACGAAGAGACATGTAATTGTTTTCAAGGGAAGAATTGAAAACCACAACTGGCTTGTTGTCAATCATAAACTTGTTCAAATCACGTCCAACGCAATTTTTCCTCACTCCTTTTGACAGAGTATTTGTCAATACTTTACCCTTTCGAGATTTCAATTTAGGGATCTCCTTTGACTCACGGTATCGATAATCATGCAAACACACATCGACGTCCGCCGCTAGCACACCAAAATCATGTAATTCTGGCTTTAGTTCCTCTTTTGACTTGTCACCTGGGCCCTTCACGGCCTTATTGACTTCATCTCTTCTCGCAACTTCTCTGATGAAGTTGCGCAATGCTACCAATGTCTCCACTGTCTCTCTGGTGTCACCGGTGACAACATCTGAAACATCCCGGTATGCTAGTACACGGTCTTGTACTAGATCCACCACTTCGTCGACTTTCTTGATTAGTGCCGATGCAAGGTTCCAGAGGACGTCTCTGTGCTCTATTTCCGGGGCATCTCCATTGACTAGAGACATGACAAAAGGAAGAAGATTGACTGTATCAAGATGGAATCTTGAATAAGATAGACAAGGTGTTACGTTGCGGCACTGATGATACGTTCCATTCGGCATGAGAAGAATCTCGCCTGGCTTGATTACAGTCTTGTAAACCCTTGCCTGAGACAAAAGAGGGAAGCGTTGTAGATCAATTTCGTCCAAAGATGCAGTGAGATGATACAAACAGCGACTGTCGTCACGATGTACCAATACACACTCTTTTTGCCCAGTGATGGGAGCAATCGATATTTCGAGGCCACCTGGATCCTTGTGGAGTCGCGAGTTTGTATCTGTCCTACCCATAAAAATGTACTGCAGAGGGCTATCAAGCTTGCATTGCGGCAAGTCGAGCCAATATTTTAGGAGGTCTTCGCCCATGATACCATTCGGAAGCGGATTGTTTTGGTGGCAAAGTTTACCACCAGCAGTATCAGAAAGAGGAAATTGCCATTGGTGTAGGTAAAATTTTGCACCTTTCTTCTTACTGTCCTGAAGTTCAGCTTCTGACTCTGAAGAAGGCCAACATTCCGATAGAAATTTTGCAGCAGGAATGGTTCCATGAATCGGCTTCACTTCATCATAGTTCCTTTTGATGACAGGGACATCCTCATCTCCAATATCCTTAATCATCTTTGGAGTATCCAATACATACTTCTCCGTCGAAAGATCAAGGTTCATGTCATTTCCATTGGAAGGCTTAGCTTCATCGTGAGGCAACTCTGCGGTTGAGATTTGAGAATCGCTTGGTGCTTCCTTCGTTTCTGATTTCTTTTCTGTAAGCCATCGTTGTGCAAAATTCGCCCATCCAACGTGCCCAACAAGAACAACGGGTGTCCCATTGATACGATCCTCTTTGACAATTGCTGCTGCACTAGGATCATTGACATTGATACGTTTCACTTCGCGGAAGATCACTTGATCGGCATCAGTCCAATTCAACGTGGCATCTTCGACTACTAGACTTTCTTCTTCGTCTTCGCAATCATTATCATCAACGGCAATGTCACTCTTAGCTGCCTTTGTAATGACATCTTTTGTGATAGTGTTTGCCTCTACTATCGTATTGTCTTTCTTCTCTTCATTGCTTGTTTCTGCGGTAACTTCTTTTTTCTCTGATGAAGAATCACCAAAAAGTTTCTTTTCATCATCTGCTCTCTTCTTTGCCTTTAGCTTTTCTGCCTTGCAATATTTCATAGCTTCTTCCACTGTACAGTACATTCAAATATACAGCAACATTGAGCAATTGTAGATAAAAGAGTGGGTGGAATACACTTACAAACAAACAAGTACATAAACTCACTAGCAGAGTCACAAAGATTAGCAGCTGGCTCCCAAGTATTATCTTCCTCCGAACAACCCTTCCATCGGATGAGATATTCTACGCGATTACGACGAATTCTACGACCAATCACTGCAGCAACCTCCCAAAAGAAGTCACCGTCCTTTGGGGCGGCAACGATTGTACCTTCCAGGTTATCCAAGCCTAGACCTGCCTTACGTGCACGTTTACGTGATTCTTCCTCTTCTTCCTTCATTTGCTGCTCCCTGCGCTGTTTCCTGATCTTCATGATACCTGTGGTTCGTCTAGAGCGGCCTTTGGGTTGCTTTTGTTGCTTGTGGTTGTTTGTTGGGGTGTCGTTTTTGGATGTTTTTGCTTTCGCCGGCTTGCTTTTTTTGAAAGCCGTAGCCTCTCGGGTAGCGGTGGCTTTGCGCTTCAATCGCGCTTCGGCTTGAGCCTCCACTGCATATTCAATATCGAAGCACACTTTGGGACGCATAGTTGCATGTTTCACTGACAGTATGCTGATGTTATTGAGGTAACGTCCGCTGAATCAACTATGCTACCTCACTCCAAAATTTCATGGTCGGTTTCGGATTTTCGAGTTGGTGATTGATTTGGTTATCGTGGGCGTCCTGACAATGCCAGCCCACGCATACCAACACCAATCCGCCCACCATGGCGTAACGATCATTTTTGGCAACGCATAGTAGCAGCAGAGAGAAGGGCCGCAGCACCGTCAAATCAATCCGTATATAGCCAAAATGTCGTCAAACGTGTGTAGCTCCGCATACTGTAATCAAGGATGGTCAGAAGTCCTTACCCACATGTCCCCATATGGATATGCTAACTTTGGCATTGCCTTTGGTCTCGGCCTTTCGGTTGTCGGAGCTGCGTGGGGTATTTGGCTCACCGGATCGAGTCTTGTTGGTGCCGCTGTCAAGGCACCCCGTATTAGAAGCAAAAACTTAATTAGGTGAGTGATGAATAGTTGGGAGTGGTGACTTTGTGATTTTATTATGTTGACAAGATGTGTCATTCTCACACCGGCATTTTTTTCATGTTGGTTATTCATCTATCTCTACTGGACGTGTTTAATATCACTTTAATTCATTATAACAAAAGTGTCATTTTCTGTGAGGCCACCGCTATTTATGGTGTTATCATGGCCATTATCCTTGCTAACAAGGTAAAGAAGCCCGAAGAGGCCCTCAGTACATTAGGCGAGGATTGGGATTGGGCAGGTTATTACTACGCTGGATATGGAATGTTTTCTTCAGGCCTTTCTGTCGGTTTGACCAACATTGCGTCAGGAGTTTCGGTTGGAATTGCCGGATCTAGTTGTGCCATAGGAGATGCTCAAGATCCTTCCCTCTTTGTGAAGATTTTGATTGTTGAGATTTTTGCTTCGGCTTTGGGGATTTTCGGTATCATTGTGGGAATTATTCAGAGCAACTCTTGCACCTTCCCTGTCGCTGCCATTCAGTAAATTGTTACAATGACAAGTCGACGTTGGGTCATCATGGTGGTAATCTTAGCTGCCTCGGATATAAACACAGAGAGATGGCAGCTGGTTTCCCACCTGAAAGTGTGAGCAGATTGTATGTGTAGAATAACCAGATCTTAGATTTGAGAGTTAAAGTTTAATCTCTCGCTATGTGGTACACCTATTCTTTGCTAGATTGTTCTGCCAGTTAGCTGTATATCATTGATTTGTAGACCGATCCTAAGCAGGCCGTTTTAAGTATCTCCGTTCAGAAATATCAAACAACAATTCCAATGACACAGTCACAATCTTGATACCATTGGTTAATTTGAAACACTTTGAGCGGGGATGGCAGAGAAGAAGCCTGACATTAGGAGGTCTAATAATAATGAAAAGAATCTGTAAGCTGCCACTGTATTGCTTCGGAGCAAACCTCTTGCTGTTACAATTTACATACGACAACGTAACATTGTAACGATAACTTCCCTTCTCCCTCTTCTCTCTTCTCTCTTCTCACCGCATTTTCGCTGCTGCTTTTTCTCAGCACTTTCACTTCGGCTTTATTTGCTCTCTGTTGCAGTGGATCTTTAGTTCATTGACAGTAAGTACCTATCTATTCCTGCAACAACATTGTGTTGGTGGCAGGTCGGTGGTATCGTATTATTGTGGAAGGCTACGCTGTCAATCAATCGGAAGCTCTCTGACTTTTCATCTCTTCAATTTTGGATTTGCCGCGGTGCCAGACATGGATTCATTCAAAGTTGTGAAGCTAATTCTTTGTATCATCACAATTTTCCTTGGCAACTCGGCTGCCAGTATGAATAATCCATCACAACCAACTCGGATGAAGCCTGAACAACAATGTGCATCTGAAAAGACACCTCTGATAAAGCGTCACTCATGGTCTGGGTCTCGAAAAATAAATGTCCGTGAAGAAGGCGAAAATTCTACACAATCATCAGCAACAGCTTCAAATAACGTTTCTTTAGACACAGAACTCGCTGAGAGACAAAACTTTGCTTCTTCGTTAATAGCTGGTGTTGGTTCTGGCTCCCTTGCATCAATAGTATGCGCCCCTCTCGATCTTTTACGAACAAGAATGCAGGTCTCAGGTGGATTAGAGAAAGGATCAGCAAACCCGAAAATTATCAAATCAATGTACGAAATATATGCATCAGACGGATTTCGAGGTTGTTTTAGAGGATTAGGAGCTACCTTGGCAACTGTTCCAGCATTCTGGGGCTTATATTTTCCCATGTACGAATCATTGAAACGTCAATTCATGGACTTATCATCTACCTACGGAGACGGTGGGCACAATCATCATGCATTGGTACATTTGAGTTCGGCTATGTGTGCAGGTGCTGTAGCTGATGTAGTTTGCAATCCAATGTTTGTAGTCCGTACACGTATGCAAACTGAAGCTCTGCACTACTTCCAAGTGCCGGCTGCTGAAAGAAAACCGCACGGCGTAGCTAGAACAATACTGGGGTTGTACAAAGAAGGAGGAGTGCCAATATTTTGGAGGGGGCTCACAGCGAGTCTATTAGGGCTATTTCATGTGGGTATACAATTTCCAGTCTATGAGCGACTCAAAGCAGAAGCGAGGAAGCGCTCACCTGGCGAAGAAGAGTCTGCTCTAGATCTACTCCTTGCGTCAGGACTTTCAAAGATGACAGCTGCAACCATAACTTATCCTCATGAAGTCATTAGAAGTCGGATGATGGATGCCAGAGGCGCAAACGCCGGAAAGAATATATTTGATACCATGAGATTCATCGTCAAAAATGAGGGTTATGGTGGCCTTTACACTGGTCTGAAAGTAAGCCTTCTGCGAGTTGTTCCAAATTGCTGTGTTACATTTGTTTCGTACGAATTAATAGCTCGATGGGTGAGAAACGAGATGGGCAACAAAAATGGATCATCTAATAGACACAGGAGGGAGGACGAATGATAATAAATGTGCTTATAAACCGTTCATTCTACTGATTAAGAAGAGCCCCTGTGTGCTCCATCATGTAATCTTGTGTCTGGCTAACCTTCACGGCCCATTCACCGAATCTTGTCGCCAACTCAGTCATTTGTTTGTTGGTCAAGGCTCGTGGCATGACCCAAGATACATCGACTGTTTGTTCCACCTCATCCATAGTACCCTTGATCAAATTCAACGAAAGTGCACGCATGATGACCCACTCTACCTGATCCAACGGGACGCCCACACGGTCGGAAATGTCCTCAAAGGACAACGTCCGCTCCAAACTTGGTCGTTCAAAGACCATATTGACCAGTGCCAAAAGGGTGATCTTCTCCTTGACAGCCTCTGCACGAGACACCAACGTAGGTTGCTTTTGAATAGCCTCCGCATTGCTATCCGCCACACGTTGGAAACCGTGAACGTCTCCCCTCGCACCGGCCGATAGCAATTCCCCAAGGTAAGATAATTCAGTTCCCTCAAGACACTGTAATGCTGGAGCAGCAACAACTTCCCCAAAGTTGAACACACCCTCTCCAGTAAGGGCGGCTAAACTCAAATCAGTTGCAATATTATATCTCTCCTCTTGGCTCAACTCGGACAAATTCGTGTACGCCACATATTGAATAGCTTCGCGGTAATACGCCTCTGGTGGACCCACCGCCTTGCGATAGGTCATTGCAGTCTCATAGAAGGCAGAGTGCACTATAGCTGCCTCACTTTCGGTATCGGCCAACTCAGCTAGTACTGATCTACCCTTGGTAATTGCTTCCTTCGTGGACTCCAACGCCTTCAAGGATGACTCCGTAGTCAAAGCCTCACCACTCCTCGCAAGGACTGTCAACCCCAACAGTCCCAAGCGAGCCTCTGCATACAAAGCTGCAGCAGGTCCAAGTCTATCACGCTTCTCCAATAAATTTTCAAGAATGGAACGAGCGGCTACGCCATCTTTGTACGGGGGATCATCCAACAAAGAGAATGCCACAAAGCTGGCAATTCTAGCAAGGTTGAGTTGATTGATTTTCTTATCAATGGGGAGGATAACCTTCTCAAACAGAGCATGGTAGGAATTAATTCCCTCAGCAGTAGTGCGGAGAGTGGCGGATGGGACGGAGACAAATTCAAGTGTGCTCATTGTGAGCTGATGCCAAAGCTTTTTTTGGTACAGATTGACGAGATTTTGGTATTGCTCGGAGAGATCTGGTTGTAGCGTGGACATGGACTCCAGATGATCGATTGCTGCGTTGGCAGCTTCGGCGGCACTCATTTTTATATAATGTTATTGTTAAATAGTATTAGTTGTGACGTAGCTGGGTCGGTATTGTATTGTAGGCTGCTGTTTGTTATGGCGACAGCAAAGATCATTGTGCTTCGGCTCGTTTCGATGTGACGAGCGATAAATCTCATCGCAAAACCTAAAACAGAAATACCGTAAAAGGAAGAACAACCAAGATTCAGTCCTGCATGCGTGCGTGATTCAGAAAGACGCGTCACAGGAGTCCCAACTACGTTAGCAGCAGCATCGGAGATTCCCATACCAATTCCTACCAGTAGAGGGGATTCACTATTAATTCCTCCAGTGGACGAATCTTCACCCCTCAATTTTTGAACACTTGATTCGCGACCACTTCCAACTGCCGACTCCTTCCTCTCGGAGAGGTACACATCAGATTCACCCAGCTATGCTTCTCAAGTAACATACCGACGACACATCGCTATATAGTTCTCATTTACTCACAACAGATAGATAGAAATCAAACAACAATCATCATCTTCACCATGGCTCCTCTGACGAAGATGATACTGACCATCCAATTAAGTTGCTTGCTGCTGCTGCTTGCAGCTTCCAAAGTACAGCCATTCCAATCTGTCAAGATAAGGCCATCACCATCTCGTCGTGAAGTCACTCTCAGCTACTCAACGGGCAGTGACCCAATTGCTGTTTCTTCTAGTCCCACTTTGTCGACAGCTCCCTCACCATTCAGCACTGAAGATCTCGACAATCAGATTGATACATATGCCGATCCAAATGACAAACGATACTCGGCATCCGATTGGGCGCACAACATGCTCTCTCTTCCCTACTCTACGATTCTACATGAGATTCGCGGTCCTGTGGGCTGGATCACTGCTTGGTCCACGCTTGTATCACTCACATACAAGATGTGTCAATGGAATGGAATGCAGAGTCTTGCACAGAAGATGTGTCTCGGCCCTACTCCTCACTCTCTAATTGCAAGTTCCATCGGCTTGCTGCTCGTGTTCCGTACAAACTCTGCGTACCAGAGGTTTACAGAAGGGCGGAAAACATGGGAGCAAATACTGAATACATGCCGTGATATTACACGAATGACTTCTGTGTATGAGCATAATGTTGGACTCAAGAGGAAGCAAAGAATACAAAGGCTATTGGCAGCTTTCCCGTATGTTCTGCAACATCACATCCAACCTCGCTGTCTTGACCATTCTCAGTGTAAGGAGCTGGAGAGTTCTTCGCATGCTCTTGTCTTGAATGAGCCTCGTTCCATCAGCATCAGTCACACCAAAAAAAGAGGTGGCTCAAGAGAGTGTTGGGTAGACAAGCGAGCTCTGCCTTGGTGTCTGTTGCCGGACCCTGTGCTGAGCAAGTTGGGCAACTCGCACAATCGCCCGCTTTGGGTGACTGATAGACTTAGTCTAGAGATTACTGAAATCAAATACGATGATAACTTCACGTCTAGGGAACGGTTGGAGCTCTTGAAACACACCAACACTTTGAGCAAATGCATAGGACATTGCGAGCGGATCCACCAGACTGCTGTTCCATTAAACTATGCACGACATGCCTTGAGAAGTCTGACGCTGTGGTCGTTTACCCTGCCATTTGGTGTTGTTGATAAGCTTGGCCTATTGACTGGGCCCGTCGTGGGCATCGTGGCTTGGTTGATGTATGGAGTGTACGAAATTGGACATCGAATTGAGGATCCATTCCAAGGCTCCCTCCGACTGACTGACCTGTGCAATGCAATCTACCGTGATGTGATGTTTGGTGATAGAAATCAAGCTGGCATGAGAAGACAGAGCGCTTTCCGTAAAGATTTTGAGAAGGAAAGTGACTGGGATAGAGTTGGAGATGCGTTTGGCGTATGTCGGACGGAGAAAGAGATCTTGGAAGGTATGCTGGAACAAGAGACTGTTGAGGAACCGGAACTGCTACCGGATGACACAGTCCAAAAGATATAGTATTGTAATTGGTTCTACCAGATCTTGTAACGATAGATGTGCCTTTATTGCTACATACATATCTCTACTTATCTCTTATTTACTCCATCCTCCATTGATTCAATCAGCTTCGTTTCTCTCCAGCATCATCACCGTGGAGAAGAGAGAAGGCAACCATCTCAAAGTAAAAATCAGAAGCAGATTTTTAACAATCATCATCGCGACCAACATCATCGATATTATTCATCAACGTTGAGCATAACAAGCAGAGCATCTTTAGAGGGGATACGGCAATTATTAATAACAATGGGGTCAGAAGTAAAGTCAGCCGATGCTGCAAAAATTAAGCCACAACCCTCCTATCCACCAAACGCAACTCTATATCTCAGCAACATAGATTGGTCTATTAAAAAGCCTCTGTTAAAAAGAAGCCTCGTTGCTCTTTTCAGCCGACATGGAAAAGTAATGGAAGTTATTTGCCTTCGAGGTGATTCTGTTGGGAAAGGCCAGAAACCAAAGTGCCTACGGGGGCAGGCGTGGGTAATTTTTGAGTCTCTCCCGGCTGCAACTGCCGCCTTGGAGGCTGAACGGGGATTTGTCTTCTTTGGTAGGCCGCTGATGGTAAATTATGCCAAGGAAGTTAGTGATCGCGTTGCAAAACGAGATGGGACGTATAATGCCAAGGCAAGAGAAAGAAGGGCAAAAAGGAAGTTGGAAGAAGCTGGGGAGGAAGGGGTTGCCAAGTCTGTTAAATTAGAGGGGGGATCAGCTGCGGCTGCTCCAGCTGCGGTGAAAGAAGAAAGTGGTGACGCGCAAGCATCAAATGAGCCTTCAACTCTGCTGCTTGCAAAGAACCTCCCAAGTGAATGCAATGATATGATGCTCGCAATGTTGTTTCGTCAGTATTCTGGATACAAGAAAGTAAATATGACGGCGGGAAATATGGCAACAATTGAATTTGAAACAGATAGTCAAGCAACTGCTGCCCTGAAAGGTTTGAATGGGTTCAAACTTAGTGCATCGGCGAATTTGGACCTGAGTTATGTGCAGCAATAATAGGCAATAATCTTCATAAATGAAAACTTGAAAAGGATTTTTTTACAGTATGTACTGCAACTCTCATTGTTAATGTTAATAATAGTAGCAGTACCCTTTTCACAACAACAATCTATAATAACCCTAGTCAGCATCCTCCTACTCTCATTGTTAACATTCATGAGAGTAGCGTCGCCTTCTTCACAATAATCTCTATGTCCCAATTACAATATCACATCCCCCTAGTCTACTCCAACTCCTCAGCCAAGACTGTACCAGCAAGGAGGAGAAGAATCACAACAGACACAATTGCCACCGCAATCATGACACTTGGGTGCCTCACATCTTCATGATGGCCACAAAAGTAGGTTCCACATGGCATACTCTTGCTGTCAATGACTTCATCCAGCATTCTTCTGTACAATGTACTATCAACTGCCATTACATACAGATCAGGAGGTAGACGCTTTGCCTTGTCATGGCAGCGCTGACAGTTTGCACAAGGGCAACCACAATCAGATCCGTGCAAATTACCCTCCTCCAGGGTGTGAAAATCTACAAATACCTCGTCTTCATCATCGCGGTCGACAAGTTGCCTTTTATACACGCATCCCGCCTCAAGTTGACTATCCATTAAGACTCGGAAGCCATCCTTGGGGAGCTGCAATTGCAACGTTCCTTTTTCAGTTACTCCTCGGAACAATGCAGACTTTGCCATGTTGGTGGTAACACTGTGAATAGATGCATCAGACATGGTGCGCGTGTGTCTCATGGGCCTTTTTGCTCCGTCATTAAGTGCAACACTCCCAATCGTACCTGAACCTAACAATGGATGCGCCTGCCCACCTGCAGTAGATCCATAGCCAGATGGTGAAATGTTTCCTCCGTCAATAGCACCAGCCAAAAGTAAAATACCTCCATCACTACTTGTCCTCGTCCTGTGTTGAGATGTGTTCAATGATGGCCCTCCCCAACGTGGATTTGGAAAGTTTTTCAAAAGGTCGGATTTGGTAACAGATCCACCACCGCCAACTGCCAGTAGAGGCACATCTGATTTGGCTCTACGGTGAATAGTCAATGGCTTTCGTGGCATGGGACCACCACCAGTGGGTGGAGTTACTGTTCCGGGAATAGGAGGTGGTGGTACAGCAGCGTTGCGAGAGGGTGGCCTGGAACGATGCCGACTTCCAGCTGTTGGTGGCCGTTGCCCTCCTCCACCCTTGTTGAATGGGTGAGCGGGATCAGATTGCGTAGGGAAAGCAAAATCAGATCTAGAACGAGTATGAGCCTGTGCAGATGGTGCTGGCGGCATCGATTGAGGAAGAGGTGGAAGCAGTGACTTATTCGCGGCTTGCTGATTGCTGCCATTCTTCACCCAAGTCTGAGCCCATTCTGGATCTCCAGAGTGGTTGCCATTGAGGAGGGCGGTTGTCTCAGAAGATGACGACGTCTGATTTTGAGACATTGCGCAAGGATCAATATCACGTGCTCAAAGATTGTCTCCCGATCAAAAAAGGAGCCTCTGATATGGGATGTCAAGTAGAGGCGCGAATACTTGGCAGCGTGAAGAAGCCGATGTCCTGCATACACAAGAGTTAGAGGTATGATTCATGCATTCATGTGGCGCATTGTTGTGTTGCCACTGATGAAAGCGGAGGTGCGACAGGCCAGGATGGGAAGCAAATCTGCAAAAACAGAATGTTCCTCTCTACTTCATGACCCACCGGTACTCGGAAAGTGAGAAAGAGGCCGTTGTCATGTCCAGCTCGACCTGGCTCCGTCTCGTCTCCCTCCGTCCAGCACCGCGGCCGGCCTCGCTCGCGGCAAGCTCCCAGCACTAAAGAATAATCATGGCTCTTGCGGATGGTAACAATGGCGATGGCTCTCAGGAGCAACGAGACGCGGGTACTAGTCAAAGTTCTGCATCAAATCAAGAACAACTGTTGGTAGCCGGTCTTCATAGAGATGGGGAGCAAGCGCGTATTGTGGAAGAGATCCGTCGGCGACAGATGCAGCAATACGATGAGAGCTATTATACATTTGAATATGTGTGGGGGAGCGTGTTGTATTACAGCGGCTTTGCTGATGAGCATCCCTCCAGCACACAACAAGTCAATGACACCCAGTTCGATGATGATGGTGAAACAGAAAACTCACAGACGGATGATACAAATGCGACTAATGATCAAATATCAACGCCTACACCACAACCAATTTTAGATGAAGAACAATTGCGTGAAAAATTATTTGCAGAACGACTCGCTAAGCGCCCATACGCTGTTCGTTTAATCTTTATGTTCTACCGACGTATACATCTCATGTTAAGGTGGTTCATTGATACTTGCATAACACGTCTGTCTCGGTTAGAATCTTTGCCACGATCTCCCTCAATGTACGCAACAAATCCAGCATATTCGCTGCAGTTTCAAGCAGATGATATCATTTGTTTCATTGCTTTTCTTTGGGTGTCTTTGTGGATTAGTTCACGATCATCACATGTATTGGCTCTGGCAATAATCATGTTTTGCATAGTCATGGGATCGGTTGGGACTAGAGTTGTGGGCAGAATCGGGCCCACTCCACAGCAGTTGCAATCGCATTCTTTCGATTCTACAAATAGTGCGAGCACTCGAATTCCTCCAGCGGTTGCACCTAAGCAACCTGCTACTGATCAAAAAGAGGAAAGCTCAAAGTCAATAGAACGGCTGCAAAAACGTCACCCCAATGCAACAAAGGCAGAATGCATTAGATTTTTCAGATGCACCAAGAGGAATGAAAAGGCTGCTTCTGTTAGAATTGAAGAGTGGCATACTTGGAGAAGGGAAAATGGGCTGTCAATATCAATTGAGGAAGCTGCAGATCGTGTAAAGGAGAATATAATTCCATATGGTCATGATTACATCAAAGCAGACGAAAAGCTGTGGAATGAAACAGCAAAAATGGCAATCGACATCACGTCAAAATCTGCTGGAAGTATCAATACGTCAGAGACTGATGTACAATTACCCCAAATTATCTGCTCCTATGAAATGCACCAAACTTTAGATGCTCCCAGCGATAACGAAGCATCATCAACAACAAAGCCTCCTCGTTGTAAAGACGGATCACGCATTTTTCATTTGGTACCTGCACGATTTGATCTTTCGATCGCAACAGCTCAAGTCTATGCCCTGGCTGCTGCGCTTTATCTCGATCGTCTTCTCTCAAGAAGTTCAACTGAAAAGGTATCACTGATATGCGATGTACGCGGTGGCCGTGGATGGGCAAATCCAACCCCTTGGTCCTTACTTCCCTTCGTACAAGCAACGTCTTCGTTGCTTGGGCGTCACTTCCCAGAACGGCTGAAACGCATGGTCCTATACCCAATGCCATCGTCAGCTGTTTGGGTTTGGGCTGCTGCCCAAAAGTTTCTTGATGCTGATACTGCGAGCAAAGTAGTCGTTGTTGGATTGGATGGAGCTTCACCAAATAGTGACATGCATGAGGAGCTGGAAAAATTCATCACGAAGAAAGATTATCTTCTCCTTGAGGAAAGAAGAAGGACATTTTTTGCTGAAAAAAGTTCTTAAACATTATTATTAACATGAATAGCTACTGCTCTTTTTCGGCTAGCCGTGTTAGTGATCCTTCGATGGCCTTTTCATACACGTCAAGAGTTGATGATCTCTCAAGGAACGCTTGGATGATCCTATCCTTCGCATCCTCTAGTCTCTGTCTCTCCTTCTTTACTTGATTCAACGCATTCTCCAGCCCGTCCGAGTCCTTACGCCTGAAAGAATATTCTACGTTCTCTCTCCAGTGTGGACATGCTCTTTCTATTACAATCCGTTTTGCATCATCTTTAGCGATTTCTTCAGTAATACTTTGTACAGCTATTGCGCCAGATTGGCTTAATTGACTTTGCAAGAAGCTGCCGTTGCATTCTTGATCATGACAGTCCATTGATCCCGGTGTCTTCTTTGGGGATAAGTCGAATAGTTCAACAAGGGCATCAATTCCCTCCTCTTCTTCGCATGATTGAGATGCCACTTCATTTTTGATCACTTTTGAAGTTGCTTTCGTCCAAGCAGCGGTGCTGTGCATTTGCTTGTCTTTGAAGCGTGTAGTGGCTTCGTTGAATTGTGACATTGAGCCAATAAATTGATGAGTAGCATGAATAGACTCATCATTCCAAAATGACTCGAGAGGATCAGCGTGGCTGCTCTCATCTGCAGATGATGTGTCACCGTTGCATGATTGGTCATCCTCCTTTGCTGATGAAGCATCATCAGATTTATCCTCATCTCCGTCAGTGCCACCACCGAACATTTGGGTCAATGTTGGCTGAGGCTCTTTTTTCTTAGATTGTGACGATCGTTTCCCAAACACACGAGTCTGAATCTGCTTCACTTCTTTACGATCTAGTCTTGCAGTCGCAAAAGCTTGTGCCATTTCTTCAGTAACTTGGGCATCGGCTAAAAAGTGCTGGCGTTTATCTGTATTTGCCCCAGTTTTGGAGAATTTCTTTTGTAATGTACCACGATGTCTCTTTAGTTCACGAGCACATTCGTGTCGTTGGCTCTCTGTCCAGGCGATGTTCCTTTCAATTTTGAGCATTCTATTCTTCAATGTCTGTTCTACACGAGCATCAGATCCTGATAATGAGAGAGTTGGTAGTTTTTGTGGAAAAGTAGCAGAACCATCTTTTGCTTGGCAATTACAACTAGCACATGTAGTACACGTGCCACTAGATGATTCATTCGCAGTGCTCTTGGACTCTGATTTGCTCTTTGCTGCAGCTGGTTTTTGCCGTGCTGGTTTCTTCTTCTTGGCAATAGTTTTTATTTTCTTTGGAGCAATGATGCTCTCATCGTCAGATGAGTCCACCGAAATTGGATCTGTTTCTGGTCGTTTGCGTTTCTTCGATTGTATTTTGGGCTTGGCTGGTGCCTTTTCTTCCACACCAATATTAACCGAATTGGTTCTAGAAACTAGCGGAGGATCTTTTTCGGTATGTTCTTCCTCGTCGTCTAATATTTCAATTGTTTCTATTGCGTTACACCTGGTGGAGCGCTGCTTCTCATGATTTGCAACTTCGACCATGTCATACACTTTTTGTGGTGCTTTGGTATTGCTACATGTCTCTTTGTTCTTGCTGGGCTGCTCTTTTGGTTTTCGGTTCGAGGTTGGAGCATGAGCAAGAGATGCAGATTCACAAGGAGGTAATTTGTTTTTCTGTTTGCTTAATTTTTGCGACGACAGCTCTGTTGGTGGCGCATGATTCACCGTTTTCTGAGCAGTATTGACTGTTTTCTGAGCAGTATCGATTGGTTCGTCGCAGTTATCACTATTTCCAGCAATACCATCATCTAAGGCAATGGCAGAACTTGTTGAGACTGATCTGACATTAGCCTTCTGATGCAGTAGGTTGTCGTTGGCCGCGCAGACACCAGAAATATCTTCGGCTGCACTTGTTGTGTCATCAATAATAGATTCATGAGGCTCTCTCTTGCTAATCTCTACTTGCTCGGATGCTTCTTCTGCTGTGTTTACAGTTGCTTTCAGCGGCTTTGACTTGTTTGGAACTTTTTGCGATGGAGAATTCAACGACGTTGACGCTTCATTCTCAACTTCTTCGTCTTCTTCTTCAATGATGGGAGAACATGAGAACGACGGAATCGGAGGCTTCAATTTTTTGGCAGAGTGAATCTTATGGTCACGACGTTTGCGGCGAGTATTTCTGGATGACAATTTTCCAGTACGAGCCCGTTTGTTGTTAGAATCATTCGATTTCGATGCAATGGCAACGGAATTTTTCAGAGACGACGTTTCCACCATGTTTTTGCTTGTGAATTGCAGACAGCCCTGTCTAGATCACAAGCAGCAGCAGCCCTCGATGTACGACGACCGCAGCAGATTCAGACGGTAGTAAACTGTGGCCGTTGGAGCTAATGTGTAGGGAGTATTCACCTTCATGCATTCATTGTCTTTACTTTCGGTTTGTAACCGCTGTAAAAATCTGTTACAGGTCGTCAACCTGGCGCGCCAAAACTGTCATGGGGATCCATGGGACCATGATGCATGCATGTATGTAGACACGACGGTAGCTAGAGCTACAGCTACGGAGTGCAGTGAGCGTGGCTAGGCTGCTACTACCGCTGTTGATGAGAATGAAGAGTTGATTGCTGCGATGATAAGAGAGATTATGATATGTACAATTTCTCATACTATGGTTATCTCTGTTATCTGGCCGGTCCAGCTTCTAAAGCATTGTGGAAACGAAGCAATGCAACCACATCATGGTGTTCTCCATATCGTTGCATTGCCCACCATAAGGCTGTACCGCCATTCCCACTCCGGCCTGTTCTCGAAGAAATATCGCAGCCAGCTGAAATAAGTAACTCGATACCAACGAGGTTTCCCGCTCGTGCGGCTTCGTGGAGTGGACGCCAACCGCCTGCGTCCGAGGCATCAATCCAAACAGGCATTTCAGAAATATAGTAGGCAAGTAAATCATTCTGCCATTTGCTCGCTGCAAATCTTACATCAGAGGCTCTGAAACCTTCGGCTTCGATTTGTTTTGCCGCCTCTATCGCTTTTGTTGCTTCGATTTGTATATTTTCGTGAAGAGCTACAGGTCTATTTCGAGCTTCCGCTTCAGCTTTCTTTCGAGCTTCAAGGGCCTCCTCCTCGGATCGAGCTTCATCGGCAGCTTCTGCCTCTGCTTTCTTTCTAGCTTCTGCCTTTCTCTTTGCAGTAGCTTCCTCTGCTCTCTTTCTAGCCTCGGCAGCTTCCTCTTCGGTTCTCTTTCTAGCTTCAATGACAGCTTCTTCCTCTGCATTACTTTTCGCAGCAGCAGCAGCGGCTTCTTCCTCTGCCTTTCTCTTTGCAGCAGCTTCCTCTGCTTTCTTTCTTGCCTCGGCAGCTAATTTCTCTGCCGTTCTTCTTGCAGCAGCAGCTTCCTCTTCGGCTCTCTTTCTAACAGCAGCAGCAGCCGCCGCCGCCGCTTCTTCCTCTGCCTTTCTCTTTGAAGCAGCAGCTTCCTCAGCTCTCTTTCTAGCTTCAGCAGCCGCTTCTTCCTCTGCCTTTCTCTTCGCAGCGGCTTCCCTCCGTAATCTGTTGTCTTCGGCCTCCTTCCGCAGTTTTGCTTCGTTTTCTTGAGCTTCTCGTAAACGATCTTCCTCGGCCTTGATCAATTTCGAGAAAGCCGTCCACGCAACTTGGTTTTGCTCCAATTCAGCTTTGCCAATATGTGATGTACAGAACGGCATGTCTGCTACAGCCCACTGCTCTATGCCAGCCCAATATTCGGCTCTTGCTGCAACCTCTGCCTTTTCAAGGGCAGTCACGTATCTCTGGTAATCTGAATGAAGACCTTGCAAGTTTTTTAGAAGAAATGATTGACGTTGCTCTGATCCTCCGTCCAAACTTTCGAAAAACTTTGTCAAGTCGTCCCGAGAATTCGCCATTCCGTCTAGTGACTTTTGGAGACGCTGCATTGATGGTGTAGGTGGAATGCACTCATTATTTTCGTCCTCTTCGGCTTCGGTTTCTTCAGGAATATCAGTAGGATCACTTGCATGCACAGTTCGTGCATTCGCCATATTCTCTTCAATACGACGTTGCTTACGCTCCGCTAGGAGTTGCTGAGCTTTAGCATCCGGGTTGTCATAAATTTCTCTCTCACGGCATTCCTGCGATCCATCGGGAAGTATTTCACACTCTTGGCGTTGATTGTTTTGTTGACGTTGTGGTTGCTTGTGCCGTTGTCTATTCTTCTCATACGCAGCCTTGGATTCTTCCCAATGAGAATCATAAGATTCGCCATTCAACAACATATCAAGCCTATTCTTCAACCTCCGTGACTTCTCGGTAATGAATCTCTTCCAGCTCTTCCAACCAACGACACGAACGTTGCCCATCTTTCTCTTGGGGACAGTCCTCATAATCATAAAACACAAAACCCACATTCCTATCACGGTAAATATCACACTCCAAGTTGCTAGTTTCTTTTTCCATCCCTTATTCTTTGCCAGTCGCTGTTCAACTTTCTTCGTGGTCGATGATACAGTATCAAGATTTGCTTGTGCAATATCTTCCATGCCCTCTAAATCTTTTGTTTGTGTTTGGAGTGTTGCGTTCATTGCTAAAGTTGAGGACTTGAGCCGCGTAGCCATTGAAGATAGTTCTTCTTCGAGTAGTTCCTGCTGCTGTTTTTGGAATTCTACTGGATCTATATCCTCATTTCGTTGTTGCTTGGTAGGAAATACTTTTCGTGTTGTTGATTGCCTTCTTTGAGTAGGCACTGGAGATTTATCCGTACGATTTGGATCTTCATTATCATCATCAAAATCATCTACATCAGCAGCTCCCTCATCACTAAACTCATCTAGCAGCTCGTCCTGAGTTGCTTCTGGCTCCAGTGGTGCGAAAAATATATTGGCAATTACATTCTCTTTCGTTTGCTGCTCTGGATGCCGACTTAGCCACTCATGAAACTTTTTACACATATCTTCCGTCTCCTCACGCATAGTTTGCACGAGACGATGGGCATTTTCATAAAAGATTGGCTTTTGCTTGTCGTCGTCGTCATCAGCTATTGTTGTATCCTCGCTATTATCAGTCATTGGAGGCATAATAGAGGGAAAAGTTTGTTCTATCCGTGCCTGTCCACAGAGTGCCAGATTTATCTGCCCCTTCATCCTTTGATGCTTTGAAGGCGATCGATATGATGCTCCACTGTTTGGATTTGCAAATTGCTCTTTCATGGTTTGCAGCAAACGAAGTTGATCTACCACTTGAACCAGCCACTCTTTTTGGTCATTAGTTTGCCTGCCTTTGCATGGAATTGGAATAGGTAAACGAAATGTGCTCCACACTTTATCTATTTCCTCCATTTCCTGGTCGTGCTGAGAGACCACACGGTCTCGCTTTGGTGCTTCTTCCCCCATCATTATGGCCGAGCAGATTGCTTCAGTACAACTGAAACTGTTTTATATATGGCAACAAGCAACACTTCAAAGACAAAAGACAGCAAGATTGGCAAACGTGATTTTTGTTCAAGCGCCGCCCGTGCCCGGGCAGATCTGAATTGCCCGTCCGTTTAGATCTGAATTGGGCAGAAAGGGGGAACCCACCCGTGTTCTGTTCCGTCGAATTTAGCAGAACCAGCAAAAAGCGGACCGACGCGGCCACCGCGGACCATTTTACTGCAATGAGCTGCTAGCTAATCACAAAATAACGTCAATAATGGGCACCTATCTCTCCACACCAGTGCTAGACAAGCACACAGAAAAGGGCGCTGACCTCGACTCATCCACGCCCTGCCGATGGGCAGTGGTTGATATGCAGGGTTGGAGAAAGAGCATGGAGGATGCCCACGTGGCAAGGACGGATGTGCCCCTTCCCTCCTCTTGCGATGGAAATGACAATGATGGCGGGGGTAGCGGGGGTGGTGGAGGAACGGCAGAGGGGAGCAAAGCACAGATATTTGCCGTCTTTGATGGACATGGTGGCGCTGAGGTGGCACGATTTTGTCAAATGAATCTCGTGCCAGTGTTGACTGCGCAGGATGCCTGGAAAAATATGAGCATTGCTGCTGCCCATAAACAGCTTTCCGCCGGGACTGCTGCTGCTGCAGATAGCGTTGAGGCAGCCAGGCAAGAATTTGATGATAAAAATCCCGAGGCAAAGTCAGTCGGGCAAGCTCTCATAGATGCATTTCATGCTTTGGATAGGCTGATTGATGACCCTAACCAGCGAGGAGAAATTGATAGGTGGAGAATGGAGAGACCTCCTCCGTACGTATCTGGGGAACAAGAGGAGGAGGAACAATCAGAACCGACAACAGAGAATGGGGACGTCAAATTACAGCCTGTTGATGATGGGGAGGATGTGCAACAACGGCGTCACACTGCTATGGACCAAAATGAGATTGCTGATACGATTGTCAAGTTACAAGAAGTCCTCGCCAATGATGATGAGGAGGATGAGACATCAAATAACGATAACCTTGAAAATGAGGAGGCAGAAGGCGTTGTTCATGATGACAGCGATGATGATGATGAAAAGGTGGAAGTGAACAACACCAATGAAAATGACGATGGCGAAATAGCAGACACAGCAGATGATGACGGTGAAGAAGAAAAGGGAACTGTCACATTGTCATCGACCGACGCGGTGACTCTTTTCCAAAAATTGCTTCATATGAATGTTACAGATGACGATGACAGTGATGAAGATGATGAAGAAGGGGATAGTGACAGTGCTGCGAATACAGCACTAGCCGGTGGGGAGCCGGACTCGGAAGAGGTTGTAATCCCAACGAAGGAACAACTTTTGAATCCCCCTACTGGAATTGTTGCACCATCTGCAGCTGTGCCAACGAAAATTCAGAATGGAAGAAAGGTGCGTTTGTATTTTGTGTTAGTTTCTTTATCCCACCGTCATGAATCGCCTTTGATTTTCTCTAAAATTCATCTTTCATCAACATCGTCATGTGTACATTATCAAGGTCTGTAACCTTCCTGACCATCCAGTACACGCAGGATGCACATCAATTGTGGCTGTTATTGTGGGGCGTACTCTTGTAGTCGCCAATGCTGGAGATTCTCGTGGAGTTATCTGCAGAAAGGGCGGGCTTGCTGAGCCACTCAGTTTCGATCATAAACCGCTACAGGTAAGCTTTCCTTTTGCTTTTGTCACGATGGGATATAATTGGTCGTGTCTAACATATTCGTTTTCGTGTGTTTGTTCCAAATATAGCATCGTGAAATGAATCGAATTACAAATGCCGGTGGTTTTGTGAATCAGTTCGGGCGAGTGAATGGTAATCTCAATTTATCACGGTCCATTGGTGATCTGAAGTACAAGCAGGTTCCAGGCATTCCACCAGCGGAACAAATGATTACCGCTGAGCCTGATATTTTAAGGTGAGAAACTGTTTACGATACCTAAGCCCGGTATTTTGTTCTATTTTGCATGAGCATGGTTACTTACATGCATTTCGTTTTCCAACGTAGCACTACTATTGGGGAAGAAGATGAATTCATTGTTTTGGGGTGTGATGGTATTTGGGACTGTCTTACAAACGAAGAATGTGCAAAGTATGTGTATGATCGCATCGATTCAAAGCACCCTCATGAAATTGGCATAGAGATGTTGGATGAAATCGTGAGTGCCGATCCGCGTGCGTCGCAGGGCATTGGGGGGGACAACATGACAATCATGATCATTGATCTGTTACCTAAAACACGGTCGTACAGCAATAAGTAATTAGGCCTGCGGCAATAATTTCAGTTCAAGTTTATTTGTTTGTAACATACGACTCAGTTTCCTACGACAAAGTGGACAGGTGCTCACGTTTAGACATTGGTACCAATTTACTCCACGTCAAAGCGACAGTCCTCTACTTCATGAACATCGAAGAACACAACTCCACAGAAACGAAGAACATACTCAAAGCTGGAAGAGCTGCTTGATGTTTTGTCCGGGCTGGAAATCCCTTGGTTCATTATTTTGTCGAGTGCGGACTTCTCGTTCATGTTGGATATCTGAACATGTTGTTGATGTGGTTCGCCGAAGGAAAAGTCACTTCTCGTGCCGAATGGATCAAACGACGGAGTGTCCATCAGGTAGGGTTGGTTTGTATCCACGCGTTTGGGTTTGTACATTCGAAAGTTGGTCGGTTCGCATGTAGCAACATCGGAATCATTACTATTGAAGGTTGTTGCGTGCTCGGTCGAGGAGTTGTTATGTCTGACAGTGTCGTCGCTGCTTTTGCAGTCAGATGAATAGTCAAATGAATAGCCGGACTCAGTACGCTCGGGAATCGAGATGGAACTGCCTGCCCCAACTTTGGCCGCATTTGCTGAGAGCTGGTGTTCGCCATAGTTACCAGAAAGAACGCATTCTATTCCATCGTTGTTAACGATGACTGCCATCGTGTCATGCTTTTCATCGTGTAGATTGGTTGCGTCTTCCATTGAAAGTTGGGAGAGACGTGGATACTGCTTCGGATATACTACGTTACCGTTAGCGGCGAGGGCATACTCCTTTAGTGTCACTTCTGCACCAGCGCACCCATTATTTGAGCACGCCAGCGACGACGGTTGCTTACAATAGCTAGTATTCATAATCTTTTGTATAGTTCTTGGCTGAAGGCAAAGTAAAGAGTTCGTTAACAAGGAAGAAGCGGTTCCTTTCGGTGCGTTGCTCGTATGTACAAAAAAATACCATCTCGCGACTGACTGTACTCCTATAATTCAGCATTAAATCCTCTCTACAACATAGTAGTTCTCATTTCAGTGAACAACTACTGATCGCTTCCTTCTTACTTGGGTGCGTTCGTTGTGAATACAATTGATTTGGGCACGCTGAATGATCTAAACCCGTCCATTCCACTGTGACTTCCGAATCCACTCTGCTTGTGTCCAATCCAAGGGCAAGCAGGTTGGGCTTCTAAGATTGAATAACAATTAATACCCACTTGCCCGGATCGAATCTTGCGAGCAACCCGACTACCTTTGGTCAAGTCGGTTGTGTAAACATAAGATGCAAGGCCGAACTCAGAAGAGTTGGCCATTTCAATGGCTGCTTCTTCCGTTCCATTGAACGTAGACATCGCCACGACAGGTCCAAATGTCTCGAGATTTTGGATTGGCATGACCTGCTTAAGAGAGCTTAAAACTGTAACAGGATAAAAGTTGGCATGCCTATCATCTGGACAGTCACTCTGATACAACACTTTGGCACCTTCGTTCACAGCTGCTTCGACCTGCTTGCTGACATTTTCTCGCTGGACCTGGCTTGCGAGCGGACCAATTGTTGTATCAGCATCTGTTGGGTTTCCTACTTTGTACTTCTTAGCAACGTCGAGAACTTTTTGCTCAAACTCATTTTGGATCGACTCGTCAACATACACCCGTTCTACAGCACAGCATACCTGTCCACAATTGAAGAGACTAAAAGCAACAGCATCATTGGCAGCTTTGTCTAGGTCGGCATCTTTAAATACGACCATGGGATCTTTTCCTCTGTGATATGACAAGAAAATAATCGTTAGTGAATCTCAACAGGTGTTAATAGATGGAAGGTGGCGCAAAGTCACAACTTCTTCTTACCCCAGCTCAAGAACGAGACGTTTAAGTTTCTTGGAGCAAACGTTCATAATCTTTTTACCGGTTGCAGTGCTGCCAGTCATCGCGACCATGTGTATGTCGTCACTTGAGATCAATTGCTCTCCAGTCTTTCCATCTCCTTGAACTACTTGCAAAACTCCCTCTGGCAGTGAAGACGCCAATGCGCGGCAGAATAGTTCTCCAGAACGCGGAGTAACCTCTGAGGGTTTGACTATGACTGTATTCCCTGCCGCTAGTGCTGGAATGGCAAGGAACGGAATTTCTCCAGCAGGAAACTACAATAAGCATTCGGTGGTTTGGAATAAGTTGAGATTTGTCAACAAAAAAGAAGTGATATGTGTGTATTTTGTAGCTTGAACTGATGCTGCACTTACATTCCAGGGCGAGATCACTACTACAACTCCTAGAGGGTCTCTGACGACAACACTTTCTGCCTTACCCTCCTCGCCGCCGCCTAGATGAACATCCTCGTTAGCCTCCCGCACCATATCCAACCAGCCATCTTTCAGCCCTATCGCATTGGACACCTCCAACTTCGCTTCGGCAGAGACTTTTCCCATTTCTTCTGTAATAACAGATGCCAACTCATCGCCAATTGGTTCAACAGCAATTAAACCTTGGCGGATTGCTTCGATCCTCTCAGATAAAGTCTTGTCACTCCAGCTTGGCTGTGATGCATTTGCCGCAGAGATGATGTTTTCGAGTTCTTCCGGAGATGTCACATTAACGGCAGGCTCGATCAACTGACCAGTGGCTGGGTTGATATTTTGGATCACTCCATTCTCTACTACTACGCCTTGCACCATGTTGCTGCCCGCCGTACAATTATTGGGGTTGTCTTCAAAAACAACAATCAAGAAAGAATGAAGTTTTTACACGGCACATGGTTTAGAGAAAGGGCTGACTGTTGTAGGGTGTTGCTCTATCGAGAGCAAGGATCCTGCTGCATTGCATTATTGCATTCAAGAGTAAAGATTACATAAATACTCTCTACTTATATATTCTATGATATTATGTACATTGCCCAATTGTTAGTCACTTTAGCATAGAAGCCTATCCAAATCAGTAGCTGAATACAGCATTACAGCAGAAATCTGTGTAGAGAATGAACAACAGAAGTTAGAGTTGAGTGCGTCGTTTCATTTATCGTCGAGTTGTTTACTGTATCAGTTCACTTACCACATTCCCAATGCCCAGGAAATAAAGAATGTTCAAATGAGTTCCAAACAAAAGCATGCTCATAACTCCTGTCAGCACAACACTAATTGCAGTCGCATATCCTTTCAAAACAGCGTCTGCAAACTTGAGCACCGCTGCCACTATTAGACCTCCAATAGCACTTACAAAGATGCTCACAAATGCTGGACCATTAAATCCATGCCACAAGCCTTTCTCGATAATAACATCAAGTTCAACTGTCATGCAGTAAAGCCCCATAATCACGAGACTGACGAACGCAAGTTGAACTTGAGTATAAGCCAAACCATACTGCTCTTTCTTTGAAGGTTCAGTCTGCGATTTAGGCAAGTCGTCATTGATCTTCCTTTTGGCTTTGATGACTTTCTCGGTGTACACTGAGGCAAAACCAGAACATCCAGCAATACTCAAAGTTGCAATTATTCCTTTCGTTGTGTCCATTTCAGCATCTTGCTTGCCACTACTTTTGTCGTCCTTCATATTGCACAACATCACACCAACAGTCAGCAAAACTAAGCTAATCAGCTGCACCTTCTTTATGCTCCTCCGCAGAATGAGTACGGCACACCCAGCTGTCGCCAAGAGCTTGGTCTGCACCAAAACAGAGAACACGGAAGCATCAAGATTGGACAGTGCGATGTACTCCAAGGTCATTTGTATACTATAGAGAGTCGCTGGAACAGCCATCAATATTGTGTTACGTTTGTCTTGTTTGATGAATTCCACGGCGCTCGAGAGAGGTTTCTTCTCCACAAGTGCTATGTATAAAAGAGACAACACAAGCTTGACTGTCTCGACACCCAACACCGCAGCTGACGTAAGAAATTTTGGATGCTCCTTCATCACAAATCTCAAGAGTAGGTTTTTGGAACAGTTCTGCACTGCAAGGAGGATTAAGACCTTGAGACCATTTGCAGAGATGGCTGAATTGGGCGATTTATTGGGTGGCTCCTCTGTTAATAACTTCTGCTTTTCTTGTTCCAGAGAATCCGACGAATACGACGACGACATCGCCATCATGTTCGTAGCAGAATTGCGTCGTGGTGGGGTACTATGGGCGGTGGAGGACATGTTATTTGCTTGTCTGCGTGGGGTTGCGTCTTGCTCAGTGGTAGGTTTGGTGCTCTCGGCTGGCGGCGCTAAAAATGACATTTTTTGTGGCGTGGGCGTGGTTTTGTGGAATGACGGCATTTTTTTGTTTTGGGTAGTTCTGGATATGATGTGTCATTATTGGCTATCATTCAGCCATGATTTAGCCAGGTTGGACCACTTAGGGAGTCTGGGAGCTGAGTCCTCAGTGGAATGACCGGCGATGGAGGAGAGAGGAGAGGAAAGAGGGAGTCCGACAACTTCCCCTATATACTTTCACCAACAAGAATGGCAGTTATATGACTCTTCGTTATAGTGATATTATCCAGAGAAAGAAAAACTGCGATGGCTTTGTAAAGAAGCAAGATGGTGAACAAGGTTCAAGGCGCCAACAGCACTTCCGACTCGAAACAAAGATGCAAATGTCTGACAAATGCCTGGGCCAAGTTGCTTGATCCTAAGTGTGAGCTTTGCTCTTCCTTCAGCATCCAATCCTGTCAGCAAATCTAGTGGAGACAACCTTAACCCAAGTTGTGAGCCTCTGTACGGCATCAAACGTAATACTCTATCCCCTGCTGCTACCCTTTCTGCGACGTATTCATCCGATGTCACTACTCTGTCCACCAATCCTAACTCACATGCTTCTGCTCCAAGAAAGACTGCACCCGTTGCTACCTTGTCAAGCCATTCTTGTGAACCTGAAAGATTGCGAGACTTGGTTACCCATTTTTGAAAAGCTTGGTGAATAACGTTTGCATCGTCCTGTGCCATTTCAAGCTCCTCAGGTGTTACCTCTCCCAATTGTTTCAAAGGCGCTTTGTTTTTCCCAGCCTTAATTATCAAAGGTTTGATCCCATTCTTCGCAAGAAGATCATGCAGGTTTACCGTTTCCATCAGTACCCCGATGCTGCCTACCATTGCAAATGGGGCCGCGAACAACTGCCCAGGCGTCGCTTGACTTGCCATCATGTAGCCTCCGCTCGCTGCCACCCTGTCAACGCAAACTGTGAGCTTGATTTGTGGTTCATTACGCAGTCTACACAACTGTGAGGCGGCGAGCCCATAATCCTGCACCGTGCCGCCACCTGAGTCCAGTATGAGAAGAATCTCCATCTCGGCTCCAATGGCCGGGCGAATTCCTTTGGCAGTTCGCGACGTGGCAAGATGTGGTACATGTGAGATTGATCGCCGTCTATCAGTGTGGTCTCGATGTTGTTCGATTAGGAAGGTGACTGTATCGCGCAAGTGTTCAGCCATGCCGTTTCCCACGCGAGAGTCAGGTTTCATGTCCAGAATGATTACTGTTCTATTATACAGCTCTCCGTTGCCAAGAGATGGAGGTTCCATTGATTCCGTTGTTGAGTCTATCAAACTGTCCATGTTTTCTTTTCTTCGTCTATGAAAGATTCTTTTCCATCTATACTTTCTAACTCCTGGAGGTGGCGATGCTAGTGCTTGCATTAATGCAGATCCATCTCTTCTGTATCGATCGTTTACTCTCTCAAACGTGTAGTGTTGTGCTGTTGATGGAATGAAGGCATCAGAGTGACTGCCTCTAAAAAAATCCAAGATTTGAGTTGTGAATGATATAAGAGCCAGACGCAGTAAAAGCGATAAAATGGAGGGTGGTGGCGGAGGGCTATTTATAGGTAACATGCCTGGCCCGAATGGTGATGGCGGTGAACGTTGAGGAGGTACCAATGCTTTTAGAATAGACGACAGAAGGGATGATGATTGTGGCTGTGGTTGTGGTTGCCGATTTGTCATCACTACATACGGAGGTGGGCGAGCATAAGGATTGTGTGCATGTTGTGGAACAGCTTTATTTCCTTCGGCAAGCGTCTGATTTGTCGATGATGATGATTCGGAAGGTAGTTCATCTCCACCATGGTCACTTTGAGTTGAGTTTGTTGTGTCATCAGCTTTGGTAGGAGCTGCGTTTCGCCCCTCGTCTTTGTCTGCGTTATCTTCAGGTGAATTGTCTGAATCTTTGTCGATCTCAGCGTTTTGACTGATGTCTCCATCGGCTTTGTCTTCTGAATCTGACGAGTCCTCTGGTGCTGGCTCTGCAGGAGCGGATGATTTTTTGCCTGCCTTGATTGTTCTACTCCAAGGCTTTAAGTTGAATCTTGCAGCCGATGCCACCGAAGCTGAGACCAGCAGCAACGCCACCAGTGTCTGCCTTTTCCTCAACATTGTATTGGTTGCTAGCTCTCAAGCCACAACAAAGTCTAAATGGGTGTTGGTGATTGTGTCAGATGCAAGGTGGAAAGTGGATTTTGTGTGCTCTTGATTGATGCGGATGCTGATGGGAGTAAAGTGTTGACCCTTAAAATTTTGGTTACGAACTCTTTATTCTCTCAAAGGTGTTTCCTCATAATGTAGGTAAAGTGCATTCTCTACCCCTACTTCGACCTTGAATCATTGAAAGATACCCAGAGTCAAGTTTTCACCCTTGCTAGGTTAGGTGTTAGGTTCATTGGGGTCGGGAGGTATATAAGCTATGGTCAAATCCTTGATCTATTCAAAATCATTAGTTTACTACACATTATATACAACCTATTTGAAAGAATCCATTAGTTGAGCTACATTCCATCCATGATATGTTGGGAAGTTAGCTTTCACTGACAAAACGTAAGGGTGAACTGACAATGCTGCAACAAGAGAGGCGACGCAATTTGGATTTGATGCAGAACTTTCATACTCTTCCGCTGGAGGGCCATCCATAGGATTCAGCACCAGCTCGAAAGAGTAATTGCCACTTCGAGCTTTTACAAAGAGAGTGCTGAACATTGTGCTGCAAACATGCTTTGATTCGATGCCATTCTTGAAAACTTCTCTCCAGAATCTGATACGCTGGTTATCCGATGTAGCAGTTTTAATTGCTGTAAGAGAGAAAACATCTGATAGGGAAGGGATGTCAATGGTATTCTCGTCTACTGAGTACTTCTGCTTCTCTTCCTCGTCTATTTTCTCATACCATCCAACTTCGCCCATATCTTGTATATCATTCATAATGACGTTGACAACTTTTAACAAATCTGCCTCTTCTTTCATGCCACTTAACTCTGGAGTAAAATCAACTATTATCATTCTCTCCCAGTGGTTGATCATTTCTGTGGCGTTTGACTTTTTTGCCACTACTTGTTCTTGGCTGAATGGAACTGACCAACCCTTACTCAAGACCTCGTCAATTGTTCCCGGTTGTATTTTTGTGAAATCTGGCAACGGTACACCTTTCAAGGAACCTCCAAAGGAATCAATAACTTCTCGGCCTTGAACAGAGGTTGTTGATAAAACTAAACAAAATTCGTCGTGAGAGGAAGAGACAAGCAGTGCTTCTTCTTCGAGCTTGTTGAAAGAAGCAACAATGTCGTTGAAATCAAGATGTTCTTCTCCACAGACCAAGAATGGTATAGGTAAAGTTACATCGTCGTCATAGGTTGTTCGAGTCAGACTCTTTCCTTCATCTCGTTTGATTGTGTCGGATATTTTCCAGGTATGTTGAACTATATCATCCCATATGTCTTCCGACGTGTAAACGTGGCCAGAACTTCTCCTATCAAATAGTGCTCTTGACTTGATGACATCCTCTTCTCTATTTTGAATAGATGCTCTCCTTCTCATTAAAGTTTTACTCTTTGCATGAATGTTTGTTGTTTCTTGGGCTGTGGATACCTTTTCATCGGTTATTCTGTCCAGCTCACTGTCGAGACTTGAACGCAGCACCCGCTGAAAGTCCTCGAGAGAGAATTGCTGAGGAGTTGAAGATGACACCACAAGCGAAATGGTCGCCACATAAAGCAGCAACACAATGGTGCTAATGGTCTTCCTCCAGTGTAATCCATTCATTCTTGCAGTCTTCCTCCTATGCTATGGTACTCTCTCCGTCGTCCTCAAAGCAGTCAGTGGATGGATTGGAGCTCTCAATTACACTGCAAAATTTTGTGAGTGTCCGTTCAAGTGAAGAGACAGTGTCGTAAAATGAAGATGTGTATCCAAAACCCTTCAGGAAAGTCTAATCTATCACCTTGCTTTCTCGCTCTTCATGAATCTGACATCAAAAAATCTTCATCAAATCAACATCAACACACTGCACCATGAAACAAGTGCGGCCCAGACGTCCACGACCTAGTGTCGCTTGTGCATCATTCTTCTTGGTGGTAGCATATGCAGCTTCTTCTTGCAGTGCTCTTTCAGTACCTCCTCGAAATCCTCCTCGGTCCTTTCGTAACGCTGGAAGAGGAAGTGATTTAGGTGGAGGCGGGAAATCTCCTCCGCCGCCGTGGAACCGTCTCAATTGTCACGATAGCGGTGATGAAAGTAATGATAATCCGTCTAATTTCAATCTTGCAAGTTTCTGGATTTTATCCTCATCATCTGATGAAGATGGTGAACATATACCAGGCATCATAGATGATCAATCTACACAAGATACAACTGTGCTGAGAACGCGCGGGGGAGATGCAGCTGTGAAACAAAAAACAACCAGCAGCAACAAGAACATTGCTGACTCTATCAATGATACATTGGATTCAATTCAAAATATCTTGTTGCGGCCATTTCAAATAGTTGGTCAACGCATACCATCTTCACTGCTGAGCAAAAAGAAAGGTGATACATCACCAGCGAAGGATCAGGAGCAAGTACTTAGATCGACAAAGATTCTATCTGTTAGCGCTCCTGAATCGGCTTTGCTTCCACCAGATATCATTACTCAATCTGCAACTGATGCAGAATTGGTTGGAGGCACATTGAATCCAGAAGCGTTGGAACAAACAGCCACTGCTATCAACAGATGGTACGCAGATAATGGATACGTTTTGAACAGTGTCACGGGCGCTACGCTGATTCCGTCAGCAACTGATGATGATGATGATGCAAACAACACAGAAGGTCGTGTAGAACTCAAAGTAAAAGAGGTGAAATTGGCAAAGAGTAGTCAAAACTCGTTTCCAGTAAAACTTCGACTCGTTCAACGTGTCGATAGTGATAGCGATACAAATGATCACAATAGTCTCATCACTCTGCCATCACAGTCTGGTGAAACGTCAGCGCTCTTCAAAAGCATATCTGGTTGCACTCGGCCGAAGAAGATCGCGCGTATGACTAACCTTGAGCCTGGGTCACACTTTCAGATTCTACCATCGAAATGGTCCAGGCTAGTTGCATTTCCTGGCGGTATGTTCGGGGCAGGAGGGGGTAGATCTGCAATCTTCTCAAACATACATGCGGTTCGTCCAATTCCAGAAGAATCACCACAGGGGAACGCAGTGAGCGTAGAAATAATTGCTTCTGAAAACAAACCATATGCTGCTCTAGAATATGGCGTGACAAAAAGCCTTTACTCTGATAAATGGGAAGGCGAATTTGATTTGAAGCATACAAATGCTTTTGGTGGAGGGGAAGTGGCTACTATCAATGTGAGGAAGGGGCAGAGTAATGGAAGGAAAAATGGTCGCAATGCTGACAGAGACGACAATAATCAATGGGCGCAACGCTTGAACGATGGTCCTTTGAGTTGGAGAATGTCCGTCAAGGACAGCTATGCAGGCTACGACTTGAACCTATTTCACGAGAATGTTGGTGCCGGTGGGCGTAGAAAGAGAAAGAAGCACCAAAACACATCAAACAAAGAATCTGAAGGTGGTGTGCTGAGTGATGCAGCAGGCGGAAACCCGATGCGTGTCGGCGGAACGATGAGATTGAGACTTCCATCGTCGATGAAAAGAAAATTCAAAGCAAATGTAGTATCGGCGACATTTGAGCGCATCAATGCACAATCTATTGCTAGCGCATCTGTTGGTGTTGGGCCTTATCGGTTTAACCCTTTCCGTTCATTATATTCGTCAATTTCTGCTTCATTGACGTCTGGAGTGACAAGCAACTCTGATGGAAGTGCTGGAGCTGTTCCATACGCTGCTGGAGCACTGACTTCGCATCAAAGCATGCCTTTCAAATCTTCTCCGGTAACGTTAAATGTGAGGCATATTGCTTCAGGAGGAACAAAGAATCTACCACGTCATGAGGCTGTCTCATTGGGTCTTTCATCGAAAGTGAGAGGGTACAAGTATAATTATCAAGGTCAAAAAATTGATACTTCGTCAATTGAAGAAGAAGAACAGCAAGAGCATGGGACTTGGCAAGCTCTCAAGAAACTCTGCAGTGGTGGTAACGGTGCAAGTGTTAACCCTCAGATTGCTATATCAAAGGCGTTATCGGGGACGATTGAACTTCGAGTTCCATTTGAGGCAGCATCAGAAGGGGGGCCACAGCCGATCCTCTCTGGGACATTTCTTTTGTTTGGAGACTGGTCTTTGACTCAAGCTCATACTCAATCTTTAGCCACAGAAAAGGAAAATAGACCTGCTCGCTTTTCCAGCGCAGGAGTAGGTCTGCGCAAAGTTGTGCAGGGGATACCTTTAAAAGTTGATGCTTGTGTCACAGAACATGGATCAAAGGGCATCTTCTTCGGTATTGGTGGTCATGATTTTTAGAGTTTACATTATAACTTTATTGTAAGGTCTTGATCGCCCAATTCAGATGTGCCCTCAGTTGTCTAGCCGCAGGCAAACGCATGTCTCGTGGAACTCCGACTCGATCTCTCAAATAAGATAAACTCATCGCAACTTTATCGATGACCTCGTTTCCTCCTTCGTTCTTCCACACTGAGACCAACTCGGTCATCGCCTTGTCGCATGCAGCATTCTCGGTATCTGTCTCGGACAATATCTTGTTGCAAACGACCATCATAGCAGCATCAACAAATGGTTGGATGGATTCGTTGGATACAGCATTAGGGTCAGCAAGCGGGGCGCCATAGCTGCGCCCACTCTTCCCTGCTCCTCTTGACGCAAATGAAACAATTGCTTCAAAATTCGCTGTGACTCTCTCCACTGCCTCGAGCTTAGCAGCCGCTTCATCTCCTGCCCAGGACCAATCTGGTTCGAGGCCGTTATTGTCTGCAGCAAGAGGTAGGTCCCAGCTCCCATTCAGGCCGTTGATTGAATCTTGAAATTGTTTACTTCCATCTTCACTCACACATCCGCCCAATTGAGGTGGCAGATCCCAGCAATGCGTATAGTAGTCGCTTTTTGTGAGCTGATAAGATTCAAGAGTTTCCATTGAATCAAACCAACGGTTGACAGCAGGAAAGTTTGTTTTCTCTCCATTCGCTACACGGATCTGGAAGCCTTTGAAATAGAGCAATGATGCACACATTCTTTCCAAGAATGGTGCGAACATCGCATCCACTATGGACACTTGTTCTCCAAGGAAGAATCCTCCGCTTGTAGCCGTAAGAGCATTTTCTACCTCGATCAAAGTGGAGATAAAACCCTCTCGCAATCTTCCATCAGAGTTGTCTCTAGACGTCAGCCAATACATCCACGAAGAGAAAATTTGACGCTCCAATCGCAGCAAAGATTGAGCTCTCATTCTCACGTCAGCTTCGGTTGGGACCAATGGATTGCTGTCAGGAAACTTCTCCTCCAAAGCATACATAATGTCGTTGCTTTGATTGTACGTCACTCCATCGATAATGGCGACAGGAATACTGCCGCTCGGTTGCATCCTTAAAAACGAAGCCGGTTTATCACCATAGCATCTCATGTTGATTTTCTCTATTTTGTATGGAATGCGTTTCTCCTCTAGAGTCATCCAAACTTTTTGGCAATAAGGACACCAAGATGCAGAGTCTCTGTACAGTGTTACCCTTACATCGTCTTCATTATTACTTTCATCAAATAATCTAATTTTGTGCAAAGGTGATGCGGCCCCGTAGCCCTTCTGTAAGTTGCTGCGGAATTTGCGCTCCTCTGCTGTTTGCTTCTTCTCTAAAGAAGATCGAATTAGGTTCAGATTCATGTTCTCGGCAGCTAAGATCGTCTGCGTTTGTGAAGTGAGCTGAGACAACTGATTCTGTGAAACAGTATTCATGATTCCTTCTTGCTGTAAGTCGGATATTTTGGATGCAACGTTGCCGAAAAGAGATTGAAATGGGTTGGCTGATTCGAAGAGAGAAGTGCTAAACATCCGTGCCGACCGATTTTGACTGCTGGTAGTGAAGGCAGTGGAGGTGGACGAGAAGAGCACGACAACAATAGCACCCCAACAGAAGTTCATCATAGAAATAAATGTGATCCCTCCAATCGTCTCAGCAACAACTTGTGAAGTGCAACCATGATGACGATGCACATTCGTCAGCTTCATTTGCAAAAGGGTGAAAGTATCAACAAGCAAGTACTCCCGCTAATACAGCATGTGTTACAACAAAAACCAGAGGGACCTCATCAGGTCACCTACGAGGCTGTAGCATGGCCGATACACATATAAAGAGCTTGAGTAGAGGCATATATCCTTCGCTACTATCGTAACCAACAATAATGGGCCTCTAAAAGCTGTGGATTACACCACTCGCAGCGTTAGATACGATATGGTTCAATCTGTTGCTCGCGGCCATCCCAAATTGGACCTCATCAGGTCACCTACGAGGCTGTAGCATGGCCGATACACATATAAAGAGCTTGAGTAGAGGCATATATCCTTCGCTACTATCGTAACCAACAATAATGGGCCGCTAAAAGCAGTGGATTACACCACTCGCAGCGTTAGATACGATATGGTTCAATCTGTTGCTCGCGGCCATCCCAAATTGGACCTCATCAGGTCATCTACGAGGCTGTAGCATGGCCGATACACATATAAAGAGCTTGAGTAGAGGCATATATTCTTCGCTACTATCATAACCAACAATAATGGGCCGCTAAAAGCAGTGGATTACACCACTCGCAGCGTTAGATACGATATGGTTCAATCTGTTGCTCGCGGCCATCCCAAATTGGACCTCATCAGGTCACCTACGAGGCTGTAGCATGGCCGATACACATATGAAGAGCTTGAGTAGTGGTATATCCTTCGCTAATCATAACCAACAATAATGGGCCGCTAAAAGCAGTGGATTACACCACTCGCAGCGTTAGATACGATATGGTTCAATCTGTTGCTCGCGGCCATCCCAAATTGGACCTCATCAGGTCACCTACGACGCTGTAGCATGGCCGATACACATATAAAGAGCTTGAGTAGAGGCATATATCCTTCGCTACTATCATAACCAACAATAATGGGCCGCTAAAAGCAGTGGATTACACCACTCGCAGCGTTAGATACGATATGGTTCAATCTGTTGCTCGCGGCCATCCCAAATTGGACCTCATCAGGTCACCTACGAGGCTGTAGCATGGCCGATACACATATGAAGAGCTTGAGTAGTGGTATATCCTTCGCTAATCATAACCAACAATAATGGGCCGCTAAAAGCAGTGGATTACACCACTCGCAGCGTTAGATACGATATGGTTCAATCTGTTGCTCGCGGCCATCCCAAATTGGACCTCATCAGGTCACCTACGACGCTGTAGCATGGCCGATACACATATGAAGAGCTTGAGTAGAGGCATATATCCTTCGCTACTATCATAACCAACAATAATGGGCCGCTAAAAGCAGTGGATTACACCACTCGCAGCGTTAGATACGATATGGTTCAATCTGTTGCTCGCGGCCATCCCAAATTGGACCTCATCAGGTCACCTACGAGGCTGTAGCATGGCCGATACACATATGAAGAGCTTGAGTAGAGGCATATATCCTTCGCTACTATTATAACCAACAATAATGGGCCACTAAAAGCAGTGGATCGCACCACTCGCAGCGTTAGATACGATATGGTTCAATCTGTTGCTCGCGGCCATCCCAAATTGGACCTCATCAGGTCACCTACGAGGCTGTAGCATGGCCGATACACATATAAAGAGCTTGAGTAGAGGCATATATCCTTCGCTACTATCATAACCAACAATAATGGGCCGCTAAAAGCAGTGGATCGCACCACTCGCAGCGTTAGATACGATATGGTTCAATCTGTTGCTCGCGGCCATCCCAAATTGGACCTCATCAGGTCACCTAGACGCTGTAGCATGGCCGATACACATATAAAGAGCTTGAGTAGAGGCATATATCCTTCGCTAATCATAACCAACAATAATGGGCCGCTAAAAGCAGTGGATTACACCACTCGCAGCGTTAGATACGATATGGTTCAATCTGTTGCTCGCGGCCATCCCAAATTGGACCTCATCAGGTCACCTACGACGCTGTAGCATGGCCGATACACATATGAAGAGCTTGAGTAGAGGCATATATCCTTCGCTACTATTATAAGCAACAATAATGGGCCGCTAAAAGCAGTGGATCGCACCACTCGCAGCGTTAGATACGATATGGTTCAATCTGTTGCTCGCGGCCATCCCAAATTGGACCTCATCAGGTCACCTACGACGCTGTAGCATGGCCGATACACATATAAAGAGCTTGAGTAGAGGCATATATCCTTCCCTACTATCGTAACCAACAATAATGGGCCGCTAAAAGCAGTGGATTACACCACTCGCAGCGTTAGATACGATATGGTTCAATCTGTTGCTCGCGGCCATCCCAAATTGGACCTCATCAGGTCACCTACGAGGCTGTAGCATGGCCGATACACATATAAAGAGCTTGAGTAGAGGCATATATCCTTCGCTACTATCATAACCAACAATAATGGGCCGCTAAAAGCAGTGGATTACACCACTCGCAGCGTTAGATACGATATGGTTCAATCTGTTGCTCGCGGCCATCCCAAATTGGACCTCACCAGGTCACCTACGAGGCTGTAGCATGGCCGATACACATATAAAGAGCTTGAGTACAGGCATATATCCTTCCCTACTATCGTAACCAACAATAATGGGCCGCTAAAAGCAGTGGATTACACCACTCGCAGCGTTAGATACGATATGGTTCAATCTGTTGCTCGCGGCCATCCCAAATTGGACCTCATCAGGTCACCTACGACGCTGTAGCATGGCCGATACACATATAAAGAGCTTGAGTAGAGGCATATATCCTTCGCTACTATCGTAACCAACAATAATGGGCCGCTAAAAGCAGTGGATTACACCACTCGCAGCGTTAGATACGATATGGTTCAATCTGTTGCTCGCGGCCATCCCAAATTGGACCTCATCAGGTCACCTACGAGGCTGTAGCATGGCCGATACACATATAAAGAGCTTGAGTAGAGGCATATATCCTTCGCTACTATCATAACCAACAATAATGGGCCGCTAAAAGCAGTGGATTACACCACTCGCAGCGTTAGATACGATATGGTTCAATCTGTTGCTCGCGGCCATCCCAAATTGGACCTCATCAGGTCACCTACGAGGCTGTAGCATGGCCGATACACATATAAAGAGCTTGAGTAGAGGCATATATCCTTCCCTACTATCGTAACCAACAATAATGGGCCGCTAAAAGCAGTGGATTACACCACTCGCAGCGTTAGATACGATATGGTTCAATCTGTTGCTCGCGGCCATCCCAAATTGGACCTCATCAGGTCACCTACGAGGCTGTAGCATGGCCGATACACATATAAAGAGCTTGAGTAGAGGCATATATCCTTCGCTACTATTATAACCAACAATAATGGGCCGCTAAAAGCAGTGGATTACACCACTCGCAGCGTTAGATACGATATGGTTCAATCTGTTGATCGCGGCCATCCCAAATTGGACCTCATCAGGTCACCTACGAGGCTGTAGCATGGCTGATACATATACTTATCAAGATCATGAGCATTGATAAATATGTTTCCTTACTATCATATTTGAATATATTTCTTCATTAGATGATGCTCATTGCTACAATCAATCAGTGCTATCTCGAGAGATACATATTTCATCTTTGTTTCCTCATGAGTAAGTGCCTGTCCCACGATCTGTCCTGCGGTTGTCCCTTTGCTGTCCGGGGTTAAATGCCAATGAACAACAAACAACCAACACAATGAAGCGTGCTGGTTGTATCATTATTGTAAGTGTGGCAAGAGGGAGGAACTAACGAATATGGATGCAAATTGGGCAGGAGAATCTTCTTTACCTGCTGCTGGGACACCTTCTGTCAATGTCTCATTCTCATCACCACAAAGCAGCATCGTGTCTTCTCTTTCCGCTAGGCGTGTTGTAAACATCCTCATTCAAAATGGTTTTTCATCATCATCATTATTGGTTGACGCAGATGGCAGTTTAGATCTAACGCGGCTGAAGTTAAAGCAATTGAAAGCAGTTTCAAAATCGTTGAATACTGCAGAAGAAGATTTCAATATGCCAAAATCAGGCGCTAGAAAGATTGAGTGGGTGAATGCGATAGCTGACTTTTTCCGACTATCTCTAGACAACGGAGTAAATACATCAGCTGCTAAAGCCCGGAGATCTCCTGCCAAAGCAGCTTCTCTTAAGGCGTCCAATGATAGAAAACCTGCTGCTAAAAGAACTACCGCGACCTCTACAAATTCCATTCATTCAGACGAAGCCATGGCAAAAGCGTTACAACAACAATACATGCGGGATGACATGAATCAATTAATGGGATTTGGTGGAGCTCTTGCTTCAAATGCATCATTATTGACAAACACACTTTCATATAACGTAGCTGCTCGCCATCCAGTAGACCTACCAAATGATGCCTCTGTTGCAGGTCTAAAAAGACCGGCGAACCCAAGATTAGCAGCAAGCAACAATGCCAAACAACCAAAGCACGCCCCAGTGAAGGTAAAAAAGGAACCATACCACCACGCGACTTCAATTAGTTCGCATTCATTGCCACACGAAGAAGATGGTGATCGCCCTCGTGATGCTCGCGAATCATCTTCATTAGAAACCATGCGAAATATGGGTTTCACTGATAATCGGGAAATTCTTTCTGGCTTACGAGCTGTTGCAGCACAACGAGAAGAAGTCTCCATTGTTGCTGCTGCCGGCTGGAGCTCGCAGGACCACGTAGAAGCAGCGATGATGTGGATAATATCACAAAGAGAAGAAGCAGCAGAGGCTAGAAAAGAGGATGAAGCGAGATTTTCTTCAGAAAGGGTAGATGCAGAAATGATGCAACGAAGGAAGGAAGAACGAGAGAAAGAGATGATGAGCTCTGACTTACAAGATTTACTTGGATCTGTCGAAGGAGAGATTGTGATTTCTTCCAAATACTTTCCTCACTCTGTCATTCTCCAGAGCGGTCCAACTAAGCAGATGTTCGCAACGATTTCATCTGTAACTGATTCTGTCAAGGCAGCTCGTGCAAGAAAGGAAGTGTTGAGGTTTTTGAAATTGGAGAAGAAAGCGACTGATTGGTACGGTCGCGTTCTCCCTTATTCCTTTTTCCATCACTCAGTAAAGTCTCGCTTTGAAAGCTGGGCTGGGAAACTCCTGCAAACTTCGAATGGTTCCAGCATCGACCAAATTAGTCAGCTGCTACAGAAGGAAGGTGATGACCTGGAGAAAGCGTTGTACAATTTATCAGAGCAAGAGGAAGGAGGGGTGGCTAATGTACCGAAAGTGTTCCTCCAGGCAGAGAGAGATGCAGCTCTTAAGGGACTGCCAACAAAGGAGAAGCGAGATTTTGATGACGAAATTGAAGTCTTGCAGCATTCATCATCGAAGCCTGAGAAGCAACAACCTGTTGAAGTTATCGAGATTTCATAGATCTATCTACAATCCCATGCCATCACAGTACATACTTTTATTGTGAAAAAGTAATAACACATATTAATTATCAAGAAGTAAAGATTTCTATTTACCATGGGGTTTAGCAAATCCCAAAGCTCCATCGGCTGAAATCTGATTGAGATTGTATGTAAAGAATATCGTCGCCAATAAGTTTCCGTGTAGCTGAACCGTCTCCTTCCACAAATTTAACGTCAGTCTTGTGAGGTGGACTATCGTCTGTGCAATGATTGCCCGACGAAACAGAACTCTCGGACACAAAATCATGTTCAAGTTTCTGATCTTTGACATCTTGCTCTCTGTGATCACCAGTGGTCTCATGACTTATGGACGCCAAAATGTTGGCAACAAAGAGTAGATCGTCTGACCTATCAGAGGTGTCATCTTCCCTCTTCTTTAAGTCCATCTTGTTTCGGAAGTCCTCTATCCTCTTCTCTTCTGCCTGTTCAACCGCTTGCCAAGGCAAATCTTCTCCCAAATCCCACGCTGACACTTGCATCGCGTTCCTATTTCCAAGAACCTCTCGTGATACATCAAACATCTCCTCCGTAGGGTACGGAGAGTAGTCCACGCCAAAGCTGCCAATCATTTCCTTCAAACCTCCATATCCTTCATAGTCAAGTGCATAATGTACACCCAGGGTGCCATGTTCTAACACAACACTCTTTGAGACGGTACCACCACGAATGAATGACGCAACAGAAGAAGGAATATAGCCATACGTGGCAGTTCCACTTCCATGTCGAGAGCTGGGATGAAACTCCATCCAACCTCGACTTCCCTTCAGAAAAGAAACGAGCTCATTCATTTTCCGGATACTCTCTTCGTGTGAGTCGGTAGAGTCTTCAGCAAGACGGCGAGAGCGCTTAGCGCCTTCACGTGGCTTAGATTTGAGCCAGGCTGGTCCCTTCTTCGTGTCGTTGCTTGAAGATTTAGACTCATCAGTGTACCCATCAAGAGTAGATGAACCACTTCTGGCTGCACGCATGTTTTCCCTGTTTCCTCCACCAGCTTTGACTCTGTCTTCAGCAGTGTCAACCTTCTTCGGTTGTGGCTCATCATCATTTGCTTGCGGTATAGATGCAGGATCTCCACCAGCTAGAATTAGTTTTCGCCTCTCCCAGCCCTGTTTGGCGGCGCGTGCTCTAGCAGCTGCACCGTAACCCTTGGCCTTGTTTGGTTTCCTTTTGCTTTTGGCAGCAATCGGTAGCTTTTCAGTCTTAGCCAACTTCTTTCGCCTCTCCCAACCCACTTTTGCTGCCTCACGACGACCAAGGGATTTTGCCTTCTCTTGCTCCTTAGCTGCCTTTGCCGCTGCAAGCATCTTCTTTCGTCTCTCCCAGCCTAACCGGGCCGCTTCAGCTCTGGAAAGGGGCTTCTTTGGGGTCTCTTCTTCCTCAGATGATTCTTCCTCCTCATCTTCAACTTCTTCATCAGAGGATGAGGTGGATCTCTCACCCGTTTTTGCAGCAAGCATCTTCTTTCGCCTAGCCCATCCGAGCCGGGCCGCCTCGGCTCTCGACAGAGGCTTCTTGATGGTCTCTTCTACTTCTGATTCTGCATCCCCACTGTCGACATCTTCCTCGGAAGATGAGGTCGAGCCCTCTGTGTCTGTCTTGGATACTGCCCTACTTCTCCTCCCAGAGTTGTGCATGGAAGCAGCGGTGGTTACTGATCGAGAATTAGCAAGCTTCATCTTCTTGGCCGGTCTTCCCGTTTGTTCTTGGTTACGTCGTTTCTCCCACCCAATCAAAGCTGCCATCCTTTTCTTTTCTACTTTGCTAAGTCTCTTTGCATTCGGCCGCTTGCACATAATTGCATTTTTGTGTGCTTGCAGCATGGATCCGCCCTTTTTCGCCGCATCTGTGCTCGATGATGCTGCTGCCATTTCGGACTTTGATGAGCGGACTGTCATGATCTCCTTCTTCACTGTGGTTGAGCCGATGATACTGTTTGACACCTGAGTCTATGCAGTTGGTAATGCAAGAAGATGTGGAAGGTGGATGCACTTTTCAATGCGATTCTTCGGTCTTTGTTGCACACATCTGTGACGAGGTGTCGTGTTTTGTGTTGCAGAAACTCGCGAGATGAAAGGGACAAATTGTCCAGTGATGTCCTTCCTGTCCCCGTCCTTGATGTGTATGCGGTATTGTATGCGGTTGTAGCAGCTTGACTTTGTATTGTACTTGCAAGCCAGAGACAGCAGCTAAAAACAAAAACTTGTTTCAATAAGTACAACAAACTACTAGTTTATTTGTTATGCACAGATACTTCAAAACAACAATCACAAGAAAGGGCTACATCATGTTCAATTCATCACTCAACCTTGAACTCAAAAACTTCACTACTGGCATCTAATACTTGGGGCCCAGGTCCACCTTTAGTGCAATAAACCATCTTGACATCGCCAATATCACGTATGCTGCAAGACTTTTCTACTGCTTGTAACAGACCTGAATCTAATTCAAAAGCAAGGGCTTTGGAGACCATATCTTTATTGTTGACGTAGTCTCCCATTAGATCTTCACTTTCACACGGATAATACTTGAGCACCAATGCCAATAGTTCAATGACATGTTTGTCAAGTGTGTACAAAACAGCATTTGGACCAGCATCAAACGTGTAGGCAGCTCTGATCTCACCGGCCCAGTCGTTGTATCTATGAACCAATTGCACAATACTGCGCGACACATCGTTCATGTAAAAGATGGGAGGATATGTATCCAAGCAAGTTGCATGGAACTGATTTGAGTCCATCATAGTGACCTTTCCAAACGCTTCAAAATCCTTTGCTTTGATGGCCTCTTCGATTATCTTCATCCTTTTTGAAACGACTTCTTTTGCACGAAAAGCCAATAGCTCCGAAGTTGCGACAGAAGTCGACATTCCAGCAGTACTTGATGTTTCTTTCTTGGCATCCGAAACAACACAGATAACCGCTCTAACCTCTCCCCAGTGTGCCTCATCAGCAACTTGTTCTGCAATAGAATCAGACCAATCACTCTTTTCCCCGCCTGCACGCCACGCCACAAAGCCGCCATAGAGAGAACGACATGCCGATCCAGATCCCTGACGTGCAATTGCAGTGAATTCACCAGGATATGACTCCTTTGCCCCAAAGAGCTCCACTAATGCCGCTACAAGAGCTGCATACCCAGCAGCACTAGATGCCAAGCCAGCTGCTGTTGGGAATGTGTTATAGCTAGCGATATACACATGCATCTTTTTCCAATCATCCTTGGACACAATAACTTCTTTTGTGTCAGGATCTATCTTTTCAGTTGCCAAAGCACGCACCCCATCAACACAGGCACGGAAGCGTCTCGATGATGCTGCGCCTACTTCTTCGCTGCCATTAAGCCACAGGCGATCTTTGTCGAAAGCAAGTGATGCAGAGGCACTGGTTACTGCACGTAGATCACTTTGATCGAGTGTTAGAGATAGAGAGTCATTGATGGGCGTGTTGTAATGAGAGTCAGCCTTGCCCCAGTACTTGATGCAAGCAATATTCGTCGGAGCGGAAACGGTGGCCTTATGGATGATAGGATTGGTGTTGCCATCGGCCTTGGGCACGGCCACAGTGATCTTGTTTGTTGTCATTGTTCAAAGAAATGTGGAGGAGGGAGGAGCAAAATGCAAAATGCCATGCATCATCTGCTGGATCTTGGATTTTGGCTTCTCTGTTTTCCTCCGTGATTGAATCTTTTGCTCCTGTCCGGCGGTCAAGCCGGACAGCTCTCTGAAAAAAAGGACAGAAGATGCGCGCTTCAACGAACGTCAACAAAATCTCCCTCATTTTTGATGTTGCACATGGTGACACGTTGCAATAACACAACATTGGGTGGATAGTTGTTGACCTGTACGGTGCAGATCTTGATAATGCTTTACAGTAAATTATCTCTGAGTATATTGCTAAGCTACTCGGCGTGTCCTGCCGAGGCATTCTCAGGAGTTCGGCCCTTTGCAAGTCATCAAATAATAACAAATGGAAATGGCGCATCATGGAGCAAGTCTGCATCAACAATAGTGCTTCTTGCATCTAAGGAATCTCAGGGCGATGAAGATGAGGATGACCCTCTTTTGAATGATCAACGAGAAGGTATGGCAGATGCATTTGCGGCATTAGACGGACTTTCTGCAGATGACTTTGATGACTTGAAACCAACCTCTGCTCTTGAAGAAGTTGTCAGTAGCACAACGAATATGGAACAATCTGCAAAAGTATTCATGGAGATGCAAGCAGAGTTATCTACACGGGGAGAAGATGGAGTATATGATGACATCCTAGGAGATTTGTCTGGTGATATTAATGATTTGAACACTGTCTCAGCAGCTGTGCCAGAAGATGACGTAACTGAATTGGTAAATGCTTTAGATGAAGCTTCTGTTCTCAGCGATGCAGATGGGCTTGGATCAGGCGATGGATCATCCGCGACACTCACAACAGCAGATGTTACCAATGATGTGTTAAGTCAGGAAGTTGAACCTTCTCTTTCAATGGAAGATTTCATGTCCAAAGCGGTCACTGAAGCATTAACAGAAGTTGCTGCAGCCGAAGATCTTTCCGGGGTAAATACACCACCAGAAGACATGGGAGATACAAAAGACATTGCTATAGCTGCTGAACAGTTATTGGAAGATGAGCAGTTACGTAAGGAGATCGAGGAAATCTTTGACAAGGCCGGAGACAAATTAAGGCTGGAAGTCGCTGCAATGAAGAAGGAACAAGAAGCATTCACCAAGGTTGCCGAAGATCAGGGTTTAGAATATGTTGCATCAGAAAAGCAGCGCCTCTCTGAGGCAGAAGAGAGCGTATCTCGCTTGATCCAAACGGTTGCTGCTAGAACCAATGAGGTTCAGGAAGCAATGGAAGAATTGGAACGTGCAAAGGATGAGGCTGGTGATGGCAGCGGGGGCGGGATTGAAAAGACAGCGCTGGATCTAAAGCAAGGAGGTGTAAGTTGTTGATATGTGTTATTTTGCTATGTGCTGAATGATTGTAACTGCGCTCTGACAAACTATTCTCCTTGAATTCAACACAGCTAATCAAGCAAGCTTCATTAGTAGGAGGTTTGCTATTTGGAAGCCGGGCATTTACTGAGACTATTCTAGTCTTAGGAAGTTCAAATGGAGGTGATCATGTCGTATCAGCAATAGCGCAAGCAGCAATAGCCTTGGTGTGCGTCGGATATTTCTTTTTCAAGTAAGGAATAAGATTGTAGTACAATAGACTATGTGTTACTTCTTCTATGCAAGGAAGAGGTCTCCTCATTATGCCCCTGTCCTGTGCCCCTGTCCCGTCGCCTGTCGGTCCTGCCGTGGACCGTCCCTTCTCTGTAACTGGGAGTCCTCGATCCTGCGGCAGAAGGCATAAGAAAGATCCCCCACCACGCTCACTCACCGTCATTTATTTTTACATTGTTGGTACCAAGCCGTAGCCAAACAACCAAACGGATTAATAGGAAGGTCATTGGAAAAACAACTCTCAATCATGGGGCTCACATTCTCAAGGGTATTCGAACGTATGGTAAGATTGACTACAGCATCGGAGCCGTGGGAAAGCGGCGCATATCTTGTGTGAGCGGAGGCTGGTGTGCAGGATTCCCATGTCCATGGCTGCTCCATTGGCCCTCAATTAACGAAATGACTTCGCAATGCTGGGACTTCCCTTTCAATACCTTCTCCCCAAAAATATCAATCGCCCGAAGAGAGTGAAGGGGATGAGGGGGGAGTTCTGGTGCAAATGACGCCCAACTGCATTGGATAGGCCGTCTGTCATTATTCACGGTGGGGGCGGGGCTGGTCGTGGGAAGGGAGCATTGCCTCTCTTTAAAGCATCAACTGGAACAATTCTACGGTCAGGGGAGGGCGATGATCGCAATAAGCCTATTTTGGGCCAGGAGAATCCCTGTTTCCCACCACAAGTCGCCGTCTTGTCTTAATCTTGTGTTTGTTATTGCAGCATGTCTTTTGATTTTTCTGCATACAACTTTCTCACAATTAACTCTCCTATATTTTCACCACCAATTTTCAGTTCGGAAAGAAGGAAATGAGGATTCTTATGGTCGGTCTCGATGCCGCCGGTAAGACCACCATCCTCTACAAGCTCAAGCTTGGTGAGGTCGTCACCACCATCCCCACCATCGGATTCAACGTCGAGACTGTAGAATACAAGAACATTTCATTTACAGTGTGGGATGTCGGTGGACAGGATAAGATCCGTCCCCTCTGGAGACATTACTACCAAAATACACAGGGGCTTATCTTCGTTGTTGATTCCAATGACTCAGACCGTATTGATGCCGCAAGGGATGAGATGCACCGAATGTTGAACGAGGATGAACTTCGTGACGCAGTATTGCTTGTCTTTGCCAATAAGCAGGATTTGCCCAATGCCATGTCAGCTGCAGAGATGACAGATAAACTTGGATTGCACGGATTGCGTCCCAGTTATCGTCAGTGGTACATTCAGGCTTGTTGTGCAACTACTGGTGACGGTCTCTATGAGGGATTGGACTGGTTGTCTGCCACTCTTGTTAAAAGGAAGTAGATGATTTGAGCGGGGTGGTTGAATATATTTGTGTCTAGAATTTTGGGAACTATAGCTGGTGTGTCGTTAGGAATATTGATTGACCATAACAATTCATCATTAAATTAATTTCCTACGAACACTTTATTTTACCTTCCCTCTCGATCATCCTCCATCTAACTATAAACCCAAATAAGCGAGCTGGCAGGAATAGTTACCCTCGATACTCACATCATGGTGGAACAGATTCATTTTGGCCGATGAGATGAATGCTTGTGTGCTTCTGTGGCGTGGAGACAACAATCATTTGCCTAACTGAGTGGACGACGTTAAACGCTTCGTCACCTCAATAAAATGGTGGGTTTCGGAATGTATGCTTTTATTCTGCAATCATTTATAATTTTACTCAATTAAATACATACAATTATAAAGAGGGAAGGAAATCCTTCGCAGCATTTCACTACTAGAACTATCAATCTCTGTCATCAAATCACAAGAGCCAAATCATTTCCCTAACTTGATATTGCTCACTTCACACGTGGTGGAAGATGCGTCAGATGTTTCTAGAGCAACATAAAGATAGTAGCGGAAGAAAGAAGGGCAAAAGCTGCTTTGACTTCGATCCTACTTCCCGGACTCGCGAAGCACGTTGTTCCTGGCATGCTAGTTGTGGAAAAGACATCTCCATCACCTCCATCCGATCCGCCTACATAATCAGGTGCTTCTCCCGAATCTGGTACTGGCGGAGCCTGATCCACATCAAACAAGCATGTACATCTCTTGCCAACACTGAATTCAAAGCCTCTGTAAGCACCGAGATTGCCAAATCTTTCGCACTCCTTTTGTGCACATGTAATCGCGTCCGGAAAAGTCATTGTTCGTTGCAGATAAGAATACATCTTCCCACGACTATCTTGGCAGGACCCTCTGCCTAAGTTGCGGTAACCTTGGACTTGTTCATGAACACCCCACACTTCAGCCGCCTCAACAGATATTGATGACGAAAAAAGTATGCAGGCTATACCGATGAAGGCACATTGAAGGAATGAATTGGAGAGCACCATGGTTAACGGCAGTGATGGCGAGCGGCAAGCTATGAAAGTATGCGACGGCGTAGAGATTCTTCCCCTCGGTCGTATCGAGCGAGGCGGGCCCAAGTGATTGATAGGATGGATGCGCTCAATCAAAACAGCCTTCATTCATTTTTGAATTTCGTTTTTGTTGGAAAGGGGCTGGTCCGGGTCAGATAGAGTATTATTTTACTGGTATGCTACATATGACAGGATAGTACTTATGAGGTTAGAGATTAGAGATCTATTTAAACTCAAGACGTATGCAGTGGAATGTTTACTCGGCAGTGTCATCGCAAGAATTGATCAGAGCATGCATATGCCTGACCATACTGGCCTTCTTAATGTAATGGAAGCTTACACTGTCTGGTGCACAACAATCCTTGCCCTGCAAAACTCCCCATTCCTTATTGTATTCTTCGTACCAATCTGCTTCTTCATTAGGCCCTGGTGGCTGCCAATGCAAATGCGTACCAGGAGCGAAAGGGTGAAATCTTTCTCTGCCATTTGCATCCCGAGTGTCGGTATAATGTATACCAAGGTGTGTTAGACATCTAGCAATCATTACATCCTCCATGGAAGTATGGGCGTTAGCTGAACAATGCTGAGCATCATCCATATTGGCAAGGAATTTTCGCAATGTGGCCTGAGACAAGGTATATCCTGCCCCACCACTGTTAAAAGGATCACGTCCACCAGGAGCGAACCTCCTACCAACGAAGTATTCCTTTGTTTTTGGATCTGTGCCATCCTTATACACAAGTGATGCCAAATATGTCTTCAAATTATGTGGCATCACAAATAAGTCATCACCACCAATGAAGAACCTGTGTTCATATTCAAATGAGAATAATGAGTAAATATGCAATACGCAGCGTAATCGCAATCCTTCCAATCATGCTACTTACCAGTCAAACTCGTCCAAATAATTCTCGCCAACGAACCTCCAAATACTGCGCACCTTTTGCCACATGTTATCATAGGATTCTGGACCTTCATGCTCCAAAGATATTGTTGGCAATCGTGGGTCAGATTCAGTAGAGAATGCTAGGAAGCCATTGCATCCTCCAGCCCAAGTATCACGCATAGCCCTTATCCGGTTAGCATGAGCATCGGCCATAGTATAAACTAAACACATAATCTTCGGTGCAGGTACATCAATCGTTCCCTTTTGAACACTTGCCGTAGCTTCGTAATGATTTGAAGGCGTTATTGAAACAGTCTCTGACGTCAAAGGTCCAGTTCTATGAATCATAGCTTCACTTAGACATTGTTTGTTTGAGTCTCCATTCTTTCCACCTGTCACTCCTATATTTTCACATAGCTCATTAGATAGTGGCGGGGGAAAGGGATTACCATCTTTATCATTTCCATACACTGCCATAGTTCGAACCATTGTAACATCAGGAATCCAATCCTTTGCCACTGTGGGAGCATCACCAAATTCATTTGGATTCTCCCGACAGCCTGCTGGTTGATCTGTACCGTCCGATTTGGGAGTTGCCTTGAAACATTGCCTCCAAGAAAAAGATGATCCAAGCGGAGAAGAGGTAAGAGTGGGTTGCCAACCTAAATATGGATTTTGTGCCAATGCAGTGCTTGTGTACGGATTTTTGCTGCCGTCGTAAGGGCGAACAGGTATGTTGTTCTTGATTTTTGGCTTATCATTCAGCAGATTATTCCTAATAGCCGGCACTCGCCCTTCATCTGACTGCGACGTCGTAGTAGAAAGATGAAACATGGCCCCAATCCAAACGAGTATTAGAATAACGACAATCAATGATACAGTCAGAACTAAAATCCTTTGCCCATATCCCAAAGCACTTTTTGACTTCGCGGAGGATCGGTTCAGCCCATTTCCATTTTGAACCTTTCTTCTTGCCCGTCGCTCTCTCGAGGCTGCGACTTTTGATGAGGCCGCTAACGATGGTGCTGTACGGCGGTGCATGTTGAGCGTGATGGTGGGCAATCAGGCTTATCACAATAATATTCCATCGTCGTGAATGCGCGGCTGGTTTGCTTTTTGCTTTGTGGTGGATCTTGTCCCGCACCACATCATCGTCCGAGAGATGTCCCGACTGTCCTGAAGAGGCGAAACAAACCGACCACACAGCCACGCGTACGCACAATGAGGCCACAAACTGCGTCTCGTCAGTATTAAGTAGTATGCAAATAGCTCGAGCGAGTCAATGGATTTGGATTACTTTAGGAACAATTAAAAGCAGAAAGGGGCTCAAAAGCTGAATCTAACTTCCCTCTAGATGTTTAGTGTAATAGTTCAACCTGGTGATGTCCTTCAAATGCGACTTACTCCGCATTGCAACTGCAAGTCAAAAACAAACGACATAAGGTTGAGATGCATTAAATAAATGTAGTGCCAAAATTTACCAGTCAAGCCACTGGCAGAACTTGATCAGTTCAGATAAAGCACAATAATCTTGCAAGGATCAATATTTAGGAGGTGCTCGAGCGTGGGTAAACTTACTCGGCACCGCTGCAACTTGCGTCAAACAACACAGGAACAACAAGGATAAGACTCACCTCTCTTGGTATCGCACCCATAACACTTCTTATGTTCCATATACTCTTCGAGATAGAGCATCTGGCAAGTCCTCCAAGACGCTCAACCACGGCTGCTCAACAATAACCATTTCATTATCTGCAACAAAATCTTGGAATAATATACTGTCATATCGAAGGCAAATCGTGAAATTTGAGTTGCTTCCACGATTAGCCTTCTTCTGCTTTTCCTGCCGACGAAGGGAGTGCATTGAATTGTCTTCTGAGTTGGGCATCTGGATTCGTTTCGCCCGTAAATGATCTGGTGGGAACATATTAGCCTTGTCTGGGACAGGTTGATGTAAATCAACATGACAGAAAAACCCGTGAGCTCCCTGTGAAGCAAAGGAAGAAGCGAGTAAGCAGCAGGTGCATGTTAGTACAAGGCGAAGAGTCAATCAAACGCTCAAGCAGGGTTGTATCATTCACGTACCAAGATTAACTTTTGAGGAGACGATGGATTGCATATAATCCTAGTCACTGGTTCTGATCGCGAAGTGAGTTCTCTTGGAAGCGATTTAACAAGAGGAAATCCCATGTCAGTATTCCACTGGCTTAAAGATCGGCTCTCCAAGTTAAATATGTTGAACGCGTTGCTAGAATATCCAACACACAATGACGACTCAGCACCTCCTCTACCAAGAAACTTGATACTGGTCGTCGGTACTTCCATTTCCGGCACAGACCACCAGTGTTGATATTGTCCACCTTCCTTCGTCGGAAGAGTAAAGACGTGGACAGCACCTTTTCCAGAAGCAAATCTTCCAGCAGCAAGCCACTTGCCATCTACACTCACATCCAAGCTAGACACTGGGAAATGATGTGACGATGCCGACACATCAGAGGTATGCTCCTTGAACACATGTTCCAACGACACCTCATCAGGTGAACCCTGTAGAGAAATTATCGGACCATCAACGGTGGCACAAATAAGTCTACCTAGAGCATCAAATCGGAGAGCAGTGCATGGTTGCTTGCATTTCCCAGAAAGGTTAATTTTTGACGGACGCACATCATCGATTACACCATTCTCATCATCAAACTCCAGTGAAAAGAGGTAAAGGGACGAAGCATCACTTACTGCAAGGAATGCTCCATCATCACTGATAGTAGAACACACTAAATTGAAACTGCTTTTGATGTGCAATGATTTTAGGAAGCACTTCGTTTCATCTCGTGCTTCTGGTCTCATATTCGTAACAGAATTGACCGAAGGAGGTGCCTCTAGTCGATACAAATCAACCCTGTCATCCCTTGTCACCGCAAGTACGCGCTGTTTACGTGATATGGAGACAGGTGACACAGACGGCCAATTGTACCAGATTTTCGGGCGACTGCTACGGAAATCTCCGGCACTGTACATGCAAATTCTAGTGTCTACACTGCCACTGACAAGAAGCTCATTTGAACCTTGACTCGTAGCTTTGTGACAAATAGCCAATGCTTTTACATCATGTGTATGTTTGCGATTGGCTTGAGCATTGATCCACTTTCGAACCGGAGTGGACTCTTGGTTGTTGCTACTGCTTGGTGGTAAACACTGTCGCTGGATGCATTGCACTCTTGGATCAATGCCTCCGGCAAAAATCTTATTTTCGTCATCACTCACTGCCAAGCAGAGTACGTCGGCACCGCTTTCATTGTGGTCAAACGTTTGAGTCATCGTACCAGACATACCGTCCCAAATCTGGACGTGTCCCAGAGAATCTCCAGAGACCACAGTACCATCTGATAGGGCTGCCAACGCCCATACCTTTGTGGCTTCTTGGAGGCCACGATTTTCAACTGTCATTCTTAATGTTGAATTCCATCGATAGGAAACAGATGTCGAGTCCTTTGATGAATCAAGAACAGAACCCGTACTGATGGCACCTAACACGCGAGAAGTGTTGCAATCATAACGGCGTATTGTGCCATCTGCAACACCGGCAAATAATACACTTCCGCCCATTCCTCCGTCATCATTACTGCTCTGTCCTGCAACCCATGCGATTGATAAAATTGCGTTTCCAGCACTAGGCAGCGCTGACACTAGTTCTGGAAAGCTTCCTCCCTCACCACTGGATGCACGGTAAATTCTCACAGAACCATCTTCACATCCTGCTGCAAAATATCCACCACACTTCCCCCCAGAACAGCAACACTTTCCACGTGAGCACAAAGATGCCAAGCAAAATACACCTCCTCCTCCACTTCCCATGACACTCTTGTGACGCTTCTTGGCAAAATCCAACTCAAATATAGTGCCATCGCGACTGCAACCGAACAGACGTCGTTGCTCGTCTGCATTCCGTATAAGATGTGACTGATCGTCATAGTCCAAGCTCATCATATCACCTCCGCTTGCACTCTCATTTCCATGTTTTCCGCACACCCAAACCAGCGCGTCTACATCTCTCCCGCGTACTCCAGGGACAGTTCCAACAGAGACCCAACGGTCCTGGGGACTCAAGAGTTCTACAGCTCCACCTTCACGTGAGACAGCCAACCTTTGCGGAGAGGGTGAGCTCTTGTCAGAAGTGCATGTAGGTGTTGATGCCATGGCAAGAATAGACTTTGGATTAAGCTTCAAAAATCGTAAACGGTGAACATTCACGTCCATGGTGAGTTTTGGAGTCGTAGATGGCGTTATCCTCGGAGGAGATTTCTTTGACACAGGTGTGACTTCATGCTTGCTACTCTGCTGCTTTTTCTGAGGTGTAGTCTTTGCCTTCTTCGCATCCTTCTTCTTTGGTGTTACGACTTCTTCAGGTTGATCAGATTTTCCTCCTGGTGATTCTAACTTTGACTTCTTCTTGCGCTTCTTTTTCTCTGAACTCTTCATGGGTGATGATACAGGATCATTATCTTTTGCCGAGTCAAGAGGCGCATCTTGGTTAGCTTCAGATGCAGAACCAGCCGAACTTTTCCTTGATCGCTTCTTCTTACTTCCAGATGACTTATCACCCTTATCCTTGTTAGCAGCAGTTGCATCTCCATCTGTTTCAATCACCTCAGGTATTACATCCAATTCCGACACACCCGTATCTTTTCCACCTTTGGAACGAGCGCCGCGAGTTCTCTTCGTCGGCGTGGGAGTGCTAGCACTAGAAACATTCGATGAGCTTCGTGTTCGACGAGTGGGTGTAGAAGTACTAGCGGCAGAAGCATTAGAAGCACTACGTGTTCGTCGAGTAGGAGTGGTCACATCATTATTTGATGCATCGGAAGAGCTACGAGTTCTTCTTGATGAGCGAGTTGCTGAAGCTACAGACGAGGCTACGGATTGCTCATCGTCTGATTGGCTTAGAATTCGACGGCTTCGTCGAAGAGGAGTTTCCACCATGGTTGCTTTACGAAACAATTGCCAACCAACAACAAACACTGAGATGATGTTTGGCAGCATCAAAAAAAGAAGTGAAGACTTGGATGGTTGGAAGGAGAATTGCACGCGGCCAGGCAAATTTCTAGTGTCTGATGTGACACTGAGTACCTACGGTAGGAATCATACTCAAGTCTTCGGTCGCAAACTCGGCCGGCCGTGGAGCAGTGAAAGTATCATCAAAAGTGAAACCGAAGATACTCTGCCGCTACGCCTCTACTATTGATACAAAAACGACAACGCCATGGGTCTAGACAACATCGATACTTGTGCCAACTGCGGCAAGAAGGAAGGCGAAGGCGGCACCAAGTTGAAGCGCTGCCAGGCCTGCAAGTACACCTACTACTGCGGCGCTGAATGTCAAAAGGCGAACTGGAAGAAGCACAAGAAATCCTGTGAGTATCTTCAAATGCCAACCATTGATCGGGCATATGCGGGTGAAGAAGGAAGTGAACCATTGGTCTTTCCTGGAATGGGTGGGATGGAGTGCTCCACATGCGCTAGCAATGGTGTCGCGTGTTCTTGTTCAAATGAACCCATGTCACTTTGGAGGCCCCAGGGAGGCGCTCGCACATTCATAGGAACTGTGATGGTCAAAACTCCGGTAAGTGAATAATTCAATGTAGAAGCTTTGCCCCACCTTTCAAATATCTAACAAATTCACCATATCGACAACAGACGGGGGCAGCAATGTTCAAGAAACTTGACGATCCAAAGGACTTTCCTGTCAATCTTCCTTCTCTTCCTGGGCATTACCAAACTATCTGGGAGAACATGTGAGTTAATTTTCATGTGAGACTGCGCCTCATTTTTGAACATTAACCAACTTATCAACATTTATCAACATTTACACGCGGCATTATAGGAGTGAATTGAATCACTGTGATGATTCTGACGGAAACTTTCTCAAAGAGATGAAAGCACGTGACATCAGTAAATACTTGGTGGATTACCGTGGCCACAAAAAGGAGAGCGGCAAAGAGAATGAAAGTATGTACCCATTCCACGAGAACTTGGTGTCATTTTCACCATACACCGGATCCCCAGCTCCCAAAGTGCGCGCTGATGATATCATTGAGGCTACTGTTGCCAAGGACATGTCCGTCTTTGGCTTCCCTACGAAGAAAGGCACTGCATTGCAGTAAGTAATTCTTGTTTCATCTCTTTTCGTCCCCTTTTCGACATGGCGTGTAACCTTGCATCTTTTGCAGTGTGTATGTCGTCTCCCTCACTTCTGCAGGTGTTGTCACAGGGATTGTGCAAACAAACAAGAACAAAATGTGGGTTTATTTTCCTATCCATCATGCAAAGCAACTCGTAGTTCGTGGGAAGAATTGGAAGAAATGAATTGAATGACGACTTAGTTGGGACAAGAGGTATGATATGAAGTCGGCAGTAGAGAGGTCATATTCACAGAGTAAATATATATATACACGAAAAGTACAGCGGTAAGCGTAATTATTTCACATGTGTTGTGTTTAAATTAAGTGCATCAAGTAGAACCATAGCCACATCAATGCCATTTACCTATCGCTTCATCAGTAAGAGCCATCCCAATCAACATGGCGGCGAAGCTTGTAATTTCTATCCTGTCTTAGACTCCTGCCCTTCTCCAGCGCTGATGACACGCCAGCTCCTAATTCAGTTTGTAGAAAATTGTCGAAGATTGGACCATTTGAAACAGGTGGTGCACTTGTTCCGTCGTCATTATTGTCTTCTTCATAACCACCTATACTCCTCATTGCTTTAATTACGTTCTCATCAATCACTCCTTCCTGATCACATGCCTTGTGGTAGAGCCCAAAGGCAATGTTCCCGCGAGACAAACTCGGAGGAATACAGTTTGATACAGTTTGCAGTAAATACGCATAAGTTGCGGAGTTCCTTCCAGTTAATGCGCCCTCTGCCACGAGCTTGGCCTGCCTCTTCACTGCCGACCGAGAAGTTGCATTCTTAGTCGAATCCTTCAACGCACGAAGAGTGAGAGCTGAGCAGAACTTCATCCGAGAATAAGTAGAAAACGCTGCATCGATTGTAATATCCCTCAACATCTCCTGCTGCTGCTTTAAATTATCCTTATCAGCACCATTTGAACTTCTCTGAGAACTGCCTTCACCATTCAGAATATTGTACTTTTCAACAGCTTCAGCATGTGCTTTTGGATCAAAGTTGGAAGCGATGCGGATAACCGCATTGAAAGTCATGGCGGTAGGGCATGTTCGTACATCAAAATTTGTGCCCGGAGACAAATTCGAAAGAGATCCTGCACCCGTTCCACTCCCGATACCAATCCCTTGCCCAACTGCGGTCGCCTTCGCTTCTGCACTTAAACCAATGTCTCCTCCGTCTAGCCAGTGGCGATGGAGTACGGTATCTAATAAATCTTTCCCCATAGCAGGTGGAGGTGAGGCATCCTTACCCATCAGTTGCACCAGGTCTACGGACGAAGAGGAAGATTTGGTCCCATATTCTTCCTCGCAAAGGCAAGCAAGAGCATCTAATACTAGATCAACCATGTGAACAGTAAGCCCAGGAGATGCACCGAATTGATAATCTTCTTGACTGACTTCCTCATCAGCGTCACTGGCATCGTTTACAGAAGTCGAGGACGAGTCAGAGTTCTGTCGCACTTTAAATCCAACTTCTCTCATACGTTCGTTCAATCCACCTGACCATTCGTTGAATATCTCCTCGTCTTTTTCACTCACTCCTTCCTCATCGTCGCTGTCATCGCTATCAGAGCTGCTACTACTACTGCTGCTGTCGCTGTTTGTGGGATCAGTGGATGTTGTCAACTGACTACGGATGCGCTTCCTTAATTCATCGTACGCATCTCCCTCTTCTTGAATTCGACTAAGAAGGTCAATCATGGCCCGAAAGCAATCTTGCTTTGTCATAACATCCCCACCAGCTCCTCCTTCCCCTTCTTCAAGAGACATGGCCCCTGTCTCCAAACTACGCGACACATAAGACTCATTGGAGATCATTGAATTCAACCCCCTCAAAATAAATTCTACTCGCTGCACAACACTATCAGCTGCATAATACGCATCTGCCATTTCTTCCTCAGCGCTCTTTAACTCCCCCGTCTGAGATTTGGAATAGGCGATCAAGGTGCCCACAGGTGCATCAAATATGGCCTCAACCTCGGATCGTAAATGAGAGGGCGGGCACACGGGCGGGGGAAGCTTGCGTGAGTGTTTTGTAGGTAGTAGGGGTTGTTCATCGTCATAGTCCGATTCTTGAGCTAGCGCTGAGAAAGGTTGTTTGATTTGGTGATGGATTTGCATTTTTGAAGGCCAAGACGATGAGGACATTGATGCAAAGTTTCGTCCACATCTATTTGCTACGACTGTTCTTGTCAACGCATTGCAATTATTATTCGTCAACGATGCCCGCTGATGGCGACGAAATAGAGCTGGTGCCCTCTTGATTAGGGTAGAGGCGGAAGTCATGGTGATTATCTATCTGCTGCTTCTGTAGCTTGCTATTGTGCCTTTTGCTGAGGAAGAGAAGAGAGAAACAACTGCGGTCGGTCAGACGACGAAAAAGAGAGAGCAAGGATTTTGGTCACAGACGGACAGCATACAATGCTGATCCCTGCCTACATGAACTTAGAGAGAGAGAGAGGCGACGAGGTTACCTCTTGTGCATAGCTGGGTAAAGTTCACGATGCTTTTCAATACTGAATTAACTTGTACATAGAGCTGGACATATAGTTTAACATTCACACTTTCAACACAAAACATTGATTCTTTCATTCAAACACATTTTCATTAGACGTCGTTGCTACCGAACTGCAAAACTGTCACTTTGTGTGTTGGCGTCGTGGTAGATGTAAGCAATGAGGCAACCAAGTCAGCAGGTGCATTTTTGGTATCAACACCGTCCACTGCGACGATTCTATTCCCAGGTATCAAATGGCCCTGAAGAAGACTTTCCTCTGCAACACGAGTGACTGTGGGTCCATCAGCTGTTGTCTGAATATCAAGTCCATCAAGAATGTCAGCACCTGATGGAACAACACAGTCTCTGCAAGCAACACTCATCGCTCCTGATTCTTTGTCGTTCGTCAATTCTTTATCTTCGGTATTTGTGGAAACTCTCCTCTCCAGCTCGTCAAGATCAGTCTTGGTCGTATTCTCCATGGCAATTTTATTCTCAAGCCAAACAAGATCTCGAATGAATTGACTTGCTGATGTAGATGCGGAGCGCATGGTACCATTTCCGGTATCACTTGAAGATGAACTCATGTCATCTATGGAAAGTTTCGATGCAGTCGCCCTTCCAAACGTCGGGAACCCTCCTCTCTTCGAGGTGACCGTATCAATGACGCTAGCAGATGACGCCACGGTATACAGATTGTGAGATCTTGAACCCCCACAATCGAAAGCACTGAGTAGCCTCGGCGATACTGGATTGGAGAAATCTTCCCTGCCATGTTCGGATGGGTCTCTTGCGGAGTCGTTCGTATCTAACTCGGGTATCTGATGTTGATAAGCTGATTCAGTTGATACCAATGATGCGTTCGACTTCTCATCGGCGTGCAACGCCTTTAACCATGTCTTTGGTAGCACTGAACCATCGTCTTTTTCGAGTGAGAACGTGCCTCTACAATTGATTTCTGCAACAGACATTAAAGACTCTCTCTTCTCACTCTCACTGGGCACATTTTCTTCCTGTCCTCTATTGTTTTCATTATTTCTTCGCACGGGCAGGATGTTATCATCGGACCCCATTGCACATACTTCAGTCAACGAAGAAACAACAGATAGGTCTGTTCTTGGATATCCGCGTATTGGAAAACTGGTTGCCACTTCGAATGTAGTCTGATCTCTGTTACTCCTTTCTCGTTGGTGTCTCCGCGAAGTAAACACCAGAATTAACATTGTCAAAGTCGCCACGCCTGCGGCAGTCATGATTATCAATGCAGTCTTTGTTCCTTCAGGCGAATTTTCTTCAACAGCCTGATTTATCCCATTGGGGTTGTTGGGCAAAAAGTTTTCAACTTCAGTTCCAGCTTCTTCTTCGTATTTCTCAGCATAAACAACGTAAACACTTGCCAACTCGGGGTTGCCAGTGCCAGTAATGTTTGCCACCAAGTAATCATTAAAATGCGTACTTGTAGCAATCAGAGTTTTGGCGACACCAGAAGAAGAGGGAGCTATATCGAAGAATGAAACAGTCCCATCATAGATGATCTCTGATCCTCTCAATTTCTCGCTTTGTCGCCTGCTTTGACGAAGACGACGCACCGGTTCGTTGTTGGGCAAATCTCGGAGTACCAACCTCTCATCGACAGCAACAAGACTAATGTCAGCATAGTAGTCTGGAAGCGATCTACCATCAACATTGTAGATTTGATTCAAAATAGAACCAAGAAACTGCTCAATTCCCAATGTCGCGTCTGATAACCCACTTTCGGACAGCCTATCTTGTGTTTCAAGTAGCGTAAACTTCAACTTCGGTAGCACAGTGATGAAAGTTGGAAGTACATCGCCAGTCTCACCAGTTGATGTTGTCGGAGTTGACGTAGGAACTAAACTGGGTGAATAAGTTGGAATTGGTGCTGCCACGACAGATTGCACATCAGTTGGTGCTGTTGTCAGAACAGCTGGTAATGCAGATGAAGTGTCCGCAGATGGTCCAAGCGTCGGAGTAGCAGATACCAAGGGAGTTGATAAGACTGAAGTGGACTCCGAAGTGGGTTTTGCTGAAGGGTCAGAAGTCATAGCTATAGATGACAAGGAAGTTGGCGAGACTGAAGCGGACTTCGTTGTGGGCTGGATTGAAGGCTCATGAGTTGGAGCTGCAGAAGGCGCTGAAGTCGGCGATGCTGAAGAAGTCTCCACTGTGGGCTGCGCTGAAGGCTCAGGAGTTGGAGCTGCAGATGACAAGGAAGTTGCCGAGACTGAAGTGGACACCGTTGTTGGCTGCACTGAAGGCTCAGGAGTCGGAGCTGCAGATGCCAATGCAGTCGGCGAGGCTGAAGTAGACCCTGCTGTGGGCTGCACTGAATGCTCACGAGTCGGCGCTGCCGATGACAAGGCATTCGACGATGCTGGAGTAGACCCCGCTGTTGGCTGCGCTGAAGGCTCAGGATTCGGAGCTGACGACGGCGCTGAAGTAGTCTCCACTGTGGGCTGCGCTGAAGGCTCTGGTGTTGGAGTTGACGAAGGCGCTGGAGTTAGAGCGGCAGATGACAAGGAAGTTGCCGAGACTGAAGTGGACACCGTTGTTGGCTGCATTGATGGCTGAAGTGTCAGAGCTGAAGAAGGCTCAGGAGTTAGAGCTGACGAAGGCGCTGAAGTAGTGTCCCCTGTGGGCTGCGCTGAAGGCTCAGGAGTTGGAGCTGCAGAAGACAAGGCGGTTGGTGATGGTGATGCTGAAGTGGACTCCGCTGTGGGCTCCACTGAAGGTGCTGGAGTCGGAGCTGAAGAAGGCGATGGAGTTGGAGCTACAGATGTCACTGAAGTAGTCTCTACTGTGGGCTGTACTGATGGCGCTGGAGTTAGAGCGGCAGATGACAAGGCAGTCGACGATGCTGACGTAGACCCCGCTGTTGGCTGCGCTGAAGGCTCAGGAGTTGGAGCTGCAAATGACAAGGGAGTCGGCGATGCTGAAGTGGACTCCGCTGTGGGCTCCACTGAAGGCTCAGAAGTCGCAGCTGAAGAAGGCTGAGGGGTTGGAGCTGACGAAGGCGCTGAAGTAGTCTCCACTGTTGGCTGCGCTGAAGGCTCAGGAGTTAGAGCTGCAGAAGACAAGGCATTCGACGATGCTGAAGTAGACCCCGCTGTGGGCTGCACTGAATGCTCAAGAGTCGGCGCTGCCGATGACAAGGCATTCGACGATGCTGGAGTAGACCCCGCTGTTGGCTGCATTGAAGGCTCAGGGGTCGGAGCTGCAGATGACAAGGCAGTCGACGATGCTGGAGTAGATCCCGCTGTTGGCTGCACTGAAGGCTCAGGATTCGGAGCTGCAGATGACAACGCAGTCGGTGATTCTGATGCAGACCTCGCTGTGGGCTTCACTGAAGGCGCTGGAGTTGTAGCTGAAGAAGTCGATTGAGTTGGAGCTGTAGATGAAAATGAAGTGGTCATTGATGTTGCATTTGACAATGGAGTCAGGGCTGTAGATGGCGATAGTGTCGCAGCAGCGGGAGGCACAGGCATTACCGTTGGATCAGCCGAAGACGAATTTGATGGAGTTGTTTTTGATGTACTTTGCATTGTTGGCTGTGTTGTTGGCTCACCTATAATAATTGGGCTGGCAGAAGGCCTTTCAACTGGCAATGGCGATGTTGCTTGCGTATGGCTCGTAGATCTAGATGCTGACGGAGCTTGCGTAGGAAACTCAGACGACTGCGCAGGTGTTATCATTGGACTGGCAGAAGAATGTGTTACCATAGTTATTGGTGGCGCTTTCGTAGGACCAAGGCTAGAAGAACCAGAAAGAGCTTGCGTAAGACTTGCAGACACAAAAACTGGCTTGTTCGTGTTTGGACTGCGAGTAGGCTGAGCTACTGAAGATGAAGACGGAGCTTGCGTTGGACTTGAGGTTGTTGGCTCTTCGGTTGTTAGGCTAGCATTAGGCTGAGTTACTGGAGACGATGATGGAGTTAACGTAGGACTGGAGGTTGGCTCTTCTGTTGTTAGGCTAGCAGTTGGTGCATTTACAGGAGATGATGACGGAGCTTGCTTAGGACTTGCAGTTGGCTGTGCAGTTGTTGGCTGTGCAGTTGGTGCATTTACAGGAGATGATGACGGAGCTAGCGTAGGACTTGCAGTTGGCTGTGCAGTTGTTGGCTCTTCTATTGTTGGCTGTGCAGTTGGTGCATTTACAGGAGATGAAGATGGAGCCAGCGTAGGACCTTCTGTTGGCTGTGCAGTTGTTGGCTCTTCTGTTGTTGGCGGTGCAGTTGGTGCATTTACTGGAGATGAAGATGGAGCCAGCGTAGGACCTTCTGTTGGCTGTGCAGTTGTTGGCTCTTCTGTTGTTGGCGGTGCAGTTGGTGCATTTACTGGAGATGAAGATGGAGCTGGTGTAGGACTTGCAGTTGGCTCTTCTGTTGTTGGACTGGCAGTAGGCTGGGAGGACGGAGCTGATGTAGGTTCTAACGAAGGCCTATAAGAAGGGTTTGACGTTGGCTCTAAAGTTGTGGGCATGCCTGTCGGCTGGCTTGTTGGAGATACAGAAGGTTCACTTGATGAAGTAATGGATGGAGATGCACTGATTGCAACTGATGGAACACCAGAAGGAGACAAGCTCGGTTCACTCGTCAACAAATACGATGGTAATGCAGAGGGCTTCGAAGATTGCTGTATAGTTGGTTCCAGTGAGGGAGTCACTGTCGGTGCTGCTGAAGGATGTTTCGTAGGTGACATCGATGGCCCATCCGTCGGTGCTTTCGATGTAGGAGTCAAAGTTATTATTGGATTTGTCGTGTCATCATCATCATCATCATCATCAAAATCCAAGAGTAGCATATCGTTCGATATTTTGAATGGTAGTTTTCGAGGCGTCAACTCATGCTGCTCTTCAATAACACTAACGAATCCAGCTGACGAGTATTTGTCCTTGTCCAATCTACCATTTGACAGTGTTCTCCTCACGTTTGTGCTCTTGGACAAATTTTCTGCTAACGCAGCTACCGGCAAAAAGTATAGCTGCCCTATCCAGACTTTCATTGTAAAGGTTGTTGTTACGTCATTAATATTGTATAATAGAATCGTCTAGACTACGACGTATGTTCCTGTTCTTTGCTTGTTGTTTTGGCCTGCTTTGGTGTGGCCTTGATGGTGGCAGTACTTCAGCGAGTTTCCAGCTGGTCAGTCAGACTTGCTCATGAAAAAACGGCAATGAGATGAGAATGAGAAGCCGTTCCTTCACATACGAAACAGCTCACGATGAGCCCACGCTGCACAAACAACCTGCGACAAAACAAAAATGACACAAGAGATGAAGACCATGCCATGAGAGTTGCCTAGCTTACTTACACCTGCCTTTACCAACCATACTTATTTAACCAACAACATGACGGACTTCTTCTCCCGCATGTTTGCGTTACCCTCAGATGACGAGGACAGCGGAAGTGAATCAAATGATTTTGTGGAAGACTCACGCGGCAGGAAACATTATCATAACAAACGTCGCGTTGAAAGGTCGAGGTCGTTATCATCGTCATCTACTAGCTCAGAGACAAAGGAAGATTATTCTCCGCATCGCCGATCGCATCATGGTAGTGGGAGGAAAAAGTATAGAGAGAGGCAGCGTCGAAATGATGTATCTGCGCGTTCAGAGTCACGTCGCCGCCACAGTAAAAAGAGCCAGTCTTCCTCATCCCCGTCAATGAAACTGACCCTACACTCTCCCAGTAGAGATCGCCGCTCTTCCAAAGATAGTAGCAAAAAGACAGACGAAAAGGAATCCTTTCGTTCCCCTACAAAGAAGAAAGCCTGGCGGTCAAAACTCAGTGGAGGTGTGAGAAAACATTTATCGCCTGGACAATCCGATGCCAAAGCCAAAAGCCGTCCAGCCAAAAGCAAACGGGATGAAAATTGCAATGCTCCCCCAAAACAACCTATCAATATTGGAGACTCTATCACAATTTCGCAACAATTTTTGGATCAAGAAGCAGAGATGTCGGTGCTGACGATCCCTCGGGAGCTCGTGATGGAAGAAGAAGGGATAGAACATGATCATGATGATGATCACCTAGATTTACGGAGGGCAGAGTCAGCTCCATCTGAAACGGATCACGTTGAAGCTATTGAAAACCAGCTGTTAAGTAAATCGATGAGTAGCGATAGAATGAGTGCATATGCTAGTCGGCTCCTACATGGGGGTGGGCTTTATACCGATGAAGGTGTTGATGTGTCACAAGAGTTTCAAAATAATATGCGGCCGTATCATTCCAATAGAGGGAACCCACTCGGTTCACCACCGCCGCCACCACCAAACGCGGGTAGTCCACCCGGTTCACCACCACCGCCGCCGCCACCACCACCTCCTCCTCCTCCACCACCTCTTTCTTCGCCTGGGACGCATGCGAGAAGTATTCCAAATATGCCTGCTCCCAGGAAACACGATCCACCTGGTCAAGAATCACCAACCATGCAATTATCGGGAGACAGAAAGTGGCAAGGGAAAAGTGATCCCCCGCCAGTCCATGGCGAGGAGCCATTCGACGAAGCCTTCAGTAGCGGAAAGCAGGACGCAAGGGAGCAGAGCAGAAGTAAATCGGTCACGTTCTCTCTTCCCCCTCCCAATTATCGCTCAGCTCCTCCATTTATGGGTCCTCCGCTTGACTTTTACTATTCATTGGAACGTGATGAAACAGATTCACAGCCTTGTTGGTCACCATCTCCGTTGGTACCTCCAATAATGGAACTCTGGTCATCAGTCGAGTGCGTAGAGTACGGACCAAATGCAGATATTGAAAACGATTTGTTAGGAGAAGACATTCCCTTGCAAGTTTCATCAGACTGGTTAGATATTTGCGATAATGACACTGAAGAAAAGGCAGTCTTGATCAATGCTTCTATTGATGCACCGCTGAAAAAGTCAACAGAGATTGAGGCTTCTGCTGATTGTTCTCTCGACCAGTCAGCCCTGGAACAGACAGTCACAGCGAAGGCTATTGTCGATGTCGATTCCAACCTTCAGACGGCATTCGAGAAGATCACCGTCGATTCTACTATTGAAAATATTGATTCGACCCTGGAAATGACAGTAGCTACGAAGGCAGCGGTTGAGGATTCTCCTCATGATGAAGTCGATTCTCCTCATGATGAGGTAAATTCTCCTGATGATGAGTATTTTGATGAAATTCTAAACTGTGATGGAGACTTTGATGACAGTGTTGCTGATCAACTTGATCCAGTGACAGAAAAAGTGACACCAGCTGTTGATGCCGATGATGTTAACAATCGGCATAGGTCATCGTGGAGATCTGCTTACAACATGACCTACAAGCCACCTCCTCCCCATTTGTCGTTCGATCCAGCGCGTTACCTTAGTGGAGAGTTGCTACATATGAGGTTCCGCGCCGCTGCATCTATTCAATCATGTGTGCGGGCTCATTTTGAGCGTCAGCGGTTTGCCAAGCTGCTGAGGAGTGCACTCGTCATTCAACCATTCATCAAATCGTTTCTCTTCAGGCAACGTTTGTCTACGCACTTGAAGTTGAAAAGCACATACACTCGTCACAAGTGGAGAAAACGCATGGAGAAATTACAATAGATTGTACTTCAAATTTAATGAGTAACATATCAGTCAAATAAGAATGTATTTGCTTGCAGAAGAGGCTTACAGACTTGATTGAGGAGGAGGATAGCCATAGCGAGCTTACAAGCGCAGGGTAAAAAATGAAGGAGACCAAGGCTCATTCTTATTTTTGTCACAATGTCACTAAACCATGAAGTGGAACCCCTAAAAACTAAAAGACACCCTCAATTAAATATTTACCAACCTTTTCTACTGCTGCATGCTATGTGACTTGTGCTATTCTGAGGCATACCCCCCTCAAAATACAAGCATGCCTCGAATTCCCCCTGGACACCGACAAATCAAAACTTCGTGCCACCCTCCCGCTCGCCAATTTGGACAGAAGCAACTGCCCAGCCACCATCCCCACGCCTCCTATCACCACCATTGACAGCAAGCAATTGATAAGAACAATGACCTGGGAGTCTGGTCGCTCACCAGGGTTTGCAAGCCCCCTACGGCCCCCTACGGGCCGCCCAAGAGCGTTTGCAAGCGGACTTAGAGTCAGATCTCCTTCACCACGCAGCCAGTTTGTCTCCACATCCGAAAATGATTTCGATGAAGTATCCTGCTGTGATGAGACCTACGTTTCGCAGCTGTCTACTAGAAGTGACGCTGCAGATCACACATTTGCGGAAAGGGATAGAGGATTTCATGATGCCATGTCACCGTCAAGAAGCATCCTAGAGAAATTGAAGAATGACATGAATAGTCTAGAACTGCTGAGGCAAACTGAATTCTTTGAAGATGACAGCGAAAATCTCCATTACAACGGAGGAAGACCCAGCAGAGATTTTTCGTCCCCAAAACAATCACACCGACCTGTTTCATCATTCCCAAGGTCAAGGAGTGTCGATGTACCCCTACGGGATTCTGATGGAGGAGACTCATTTGTGTCGAGGAAGTCTCCTCGGTCAGATAGATCTTGGAGCACTGAAAAGAAGAGAGTGGAAACTGAAAGATCTTGGAGCACTGAAAAGAAGAGAGTGGAAACTGAAAGAGATCTTGGCAATGATGCTGGTTCTGATAAGTTGGCTATGAAAGTAAAAATCCTTGAGGGGGAAAATGAAAGGTTGCAAACGGTGATAAGCGTTCTCAGGGAAGATTCTGTAAACGACACCCGAAAGCTGAAAGAGGATCTTCATGAGGCAAAGGCATATGAAGTTGAATTGAAGACAGAACTCCTCACAGTTACTGCAGAAGGGGAGAGAAATAAACGAAGCCTAGCCGCAGCCACAGAACGACGTGAATCAGAAACAGCTTCACTTTTTGAGAGGATTCGTTCTTCGGAAGAACGACGTGAATCAGAAACAGCATCACTTAGTGAGAAGCTTCGATCTGCAGAAGAAAGAGAGAGGGCTGCAGAAGAAAGAGAGAAAGCTCTACAGGATAAGATTGGGAGCTTGGAACGTGCAATAGCTGGAGAGGGAGGGCTAGAACTGTTGCTACAAGAGAGTAACGCCGAAAACAAGAAGCTACAAGACACAATCCTTCTTTTGGATAGTGAACTTGACGGCTTACGGGATGTTATCGACAAATCTAAGCAGGACAACGATGAGATCAAGGCGTCACTAGAACTCGCCCTAGAAGAGAAACAGCAAGTTTCATCAAAGCTTTGTGACTCTGAAACTGCTCAAAGTAAAGCTCTTCAAGAACAAGTTGGTACCCAAAAGCTGTTGGAAGAGTCAAGGGATGAAAATATCGAGACCAAAAGGGCATTGAAGGATGCATTGAATGAAACGCATCGACTTCGGTCTGAGCTAAGTGATACAGAAATAGCTCATAGCCAAACAAAGGAAGCGAAGGACGCCTTGGAAAAGCAAGTAAAAGCTGGTAAGGAAGAGAGTCATAAGTTGAGACGTGATTTGAAGCAGGCAACTCAAGAAAATATAGCCATCAAACAGCTGTTATCGGAGGAGAAGACTAAAGCTGAGAAGGTCAGGATGGGCTTGGAGAAAAAGTTCACTCACTATGAAAATGAAATCAATAATCTCCATATTCAGAGCATCGAAGCAGAAAAGATCGCGGAGGAACAACTGCTTAAAGAGAGAGAAGTATTTACATACGAGAAGGAAACAATGTACATAACATTGCGAGCTATGGAGAAGGAGAAGGAAGAATGTACTAGCGAGCTGCAAAGATTGTCGAATGAGTTGGCCAAGTCTAGCTCTCAGGATGTCAAAACTACAGCTGAACTCAAAGTTTCGTTTGACAAGCACGAAAAGACGAAGTTGGAACTCACGAAGGCACACGACGAAGTCGCCAATCTCTCAACGAAGCTATCCCATACTAGTGACGAGCTGAAGGAATGCACAACAAAATTGTCTCTAAGCATTACCGAAGTAGAAGCCACCCAGAAACAGCTTGAGAAAGCAAAAGAAATGATGGACCAAAAAGACAGTAGCATTCAAGAGTTGATGGAAATGACAATCACGCTGAAGAAGAAGATAGACGAGCTGAGCGCACAAGCTGGAGACTACAAATCAAAGATGGCTCAATACGAAACTCAACTGAAAAAGGCTGACGCTACCGTCAATGCATCAGACAACAAATCAAAGATGCTAAACGAAGAGATTAGTTCATTACAAATGGAACTCTCGAGGCTAACCGAAATCCTCGATTTAGAGAAGAACGACAAAGAAGGTATGCAACAAAGAAGCAACTCGATCAGTGAGAGGAACGGAGAACTCATTCTTGCGAACAGAGATCTTGAGCAGAAGTTGGAGCATGCAGAGAAAGAAAGTCGTTCTCACAAAGAGGAACTAACTTCAGCACTAACAAGTCTTGACGAGATGATGAAATATATCGAAACTTCTAGAGAGGAACACGAGGACATCATTCAATCACTTGAAGATGATCTCAGCAAAGCTCTCGATGTAAAGCATGCAACGGAGAATAAAATGAATGAGCTTGTTGAAGAAATGAAGACGGAATATGATGCGACGAAGGAAAAACTCATTAAACAGACGGAATCATCATTGGTAGAGTATCGAAAACATACGGAATCTTCACTGGCAGAGTATCGACGCAAGATTGTAGAGCTTGAGACTTCAATGCACGAGAAAGCATCCGAAGCTACTTCGCTTCACCAGAAGATTCAGATGCTCGACGCAGAAATCATCCAGCTGAAACAAAGTGAGGCTGGTGAAAGGAAGTCAAACAATAGCAAACACCGTGAAGAATACGAAGAAAAGTTGGAGGAGGAGAAAATTACCAGGACCAAGTTGGAGGAGACAGTTGAGAAGTTGCGAGTGACGGAGAGAGAAAATGCTGAGCTCAAGGAGTCTCTCGCAGAGGCTAGAATGAGGGTGTGTCATGATGTAGAGCACAAAGAACAAGGCGAAAAGATCAAAATGCTCGATGCTTCGTTGCAAGAGAAAGCAGCCGAAGCTACAACGCTGCAAGACAAAATCAAGGCGCTTCAAGCAGAAGTTGAGAACCTCAGTCAAACCCTCACTGATGAAAAAGAGTCAAATGAGAGTGAGTGGGCTAGACAACGTCAAGAATACGAGATCAAGATGGAGGAAGAGAAGCAGCTAACAGTGGCAAAGTTGAGAGCAGCTGAGGAAGGGAATGCCGAGCTCGAGAAGACTCTGGAAGAGCTTCGAAGAAAAGAGAATCAACTTAATGAACTCAAAGAAACACTTCAGCAGAAGACTAAGAATGAAATACAAATGAGAGGAGAACTTGCGCATAAAAAGCAGCAGATGACAATTGCGGAGAGCAATGAAAAACATCTGCAAGAGCATGTTACATCACTTGAAGCTCAAATTGACAAGCTCATATCTGACTACGAGTCAAAACTCGAGGAGATGAGTGAATAAGAAGATGGGACAGTGTTGATTCAAAGTCAAAGAAGTTGGGAAAGTTATTTTCATATATGTGTGTAGTCGCCTTGAATTGAATGTAAATAGTAAAAATGAGCATCACAACAACATCATTACTACGTAACATCATTGAAATCATGTCATACAATACCTACCAAGCACAAGCAAAACTAGAAAGCTCTGTAGCCGTCTGGCCGCCCTTCTTCCTCAGGACTGTGAGTCATTCCTCCTTGGTTGATGCACTACCTTACAGTACCTTAAGTACCTTGCTTGCAATCATAGTAGAGCATAGTAGGCAGATGATAGCGTAGAGCTAACGCGTTGATGACACCATAGCGAGAGAGATATTACCTGTCATTCATTCCTACTGCACCCTTTGTCATCGTTTGTTGTCATGCATCGAGCATCAGTTTTGAGATCCAGATTGACATCACTATCGCACCTCAATAAGAAATTGACAACATCTCCACAACAACTGACCAGTAATCAACACCTATCACATCGACTTGCATATCTTGAAATGAAGCGTCACCTACACTCTACAACAAGCGGCAGTTCCAACAATGGGAACACTAAAAGGGGATCGACTAAAAAGCGATACGCAACAACTGCTCTTATCGCCTCCGCCACAGCTTCAGTGTCTTATGCGGGCTACTTTTTCTTTTCATCGGCCGCAATCCCGGCTGTGAGCGGAGAGAGTGTTACAGAGGATACTGATGCCAAGAGGAAGACAGCTGTTTTCAAGGAACAACTATCAAGCGATCCAACGTTCGGATACGAGTATGTCGGATTCGACTCTTACCCAGGTATTGAATTGGATGATGGAACTGGAGTTGCTACAGCAGAACTGAAAGCTGCATCTGTCAAAAATGTTGCTTCTGCCCTTGATGCAGCTGGTTTTGATGAAAATATGAGAGGCGACAAGAGCGAATCCACAACATTAAACCCCAATCATGCACTCAGGCTGGGGTTAGGAGCATGTCCTACATATGGATGTCCATTTCTTCCATCCGATGTTCACTACAATGATCAAACTAAGCAAGCGCTAGAGGAATTGAGGAAAAAGACAATCACTGCAGATGACAACAACTCTTCATTGCTGAAAACATCAGGGACAGAGAAAGCTGCAACGTTAACGTTAATTGGTTACAAAGGTGGGAGAATGGAAGACCAAATTAATCAAGACCGCGCATTCGTTCTCTCACCTTTTATGTACCGAAACATGCAAGATGACTCTAAGGATCAACCTGTCGCAAGATTACTTGGGGTATTTGATGGGCACGCGCGGCTAGGCGAAAGAGTTTCAGAATATGTTGTCAAGACATTACCAGCGTTACTTGGAAGCAAATTGGTGGCAAAGGAGGAATTGAGCAACCAAGAAATCGGAAAAATATTACAGGACACGTTCGTCGAGATCGACGCGAGCAGCCCTGCCGACCCTTCTGGAGGATGTACCGCTAGCATCGTTCTTCAAATCGACTCAAATATTTATATCGCTAACGCAGGAGACAGTCGTTCATTTGTCGCTGTCCACATTATAGATCCTATCTCAAAGACAGAAATAACACACATAATCTATGGCACTAGGGAGGACAAGCCTCATCTTTCTTTCGAAAGGCTACGAGTCGAAGCAATGGGTGGAAACGTCTACATTCCACCAGGTGGTAAAGGAACAACCAGAGTGTTGTATCAGGACCCTACCACTGGAAGCACAAGTGGATTGGCTATGAGTAGATCACTCGGCGATTGGGATGCAGGCGACGTTGGTGTTGTACCAGACCCAACTATTGCAATCCTCAATATAAAGGATATCAAAAGTAAAGTCATAGAGAAGCTGAACAAAAGCTGCCAAGATAAGGCGAAGGAAGTTGAAATTGATCCTGCAACTGGGGAATCTACTCCAAGCTCTGACTGTGCGACATATGGAGAGAATGATGTCAAGGTCTTTACTTTTTCAGCGACAGACGGTCTGTTGGATTATATACCAGAAAATTCAATCGCAGAACACGTTGCCAAGGGACTATACAACAACAAAGAAGCCGAGCAAAATATTCATCTGCTCACCGCTTGCGAAGATTTGATCTATGCTGCCGCGCAGGGTTGGCAAGAGGACAAAGGTGGTAGGTACAGAGACGACATTGCGATTTCTGTAGCTGATCTGGAATCTGATCCCTAGAGTGCTAAACAAAAAAGATTATAATTAAGTAATGTGTTGGGGCATATGCGGCTGTTAATAAACTTGTGCAAAGTTTAGAGAAGAAATGGTTGATTGCTCTCGACTTCTTGTTGGAATGATTGGTATTCAAGACTCCTGCTACTCTGTAATTGTAGCTGAGGCATGTCGGTCTCTTCGTCACTTAAATGCTTGTGTTTTCTTGAACAGCAGCAGGCAGTCGAGTCCTCTATCGCATCATCTCTCAACTCTTCCATTGTCATGTCCCGGTCTAAGACGAGAGGCATACCAGCACCAAATAGGAGTGAGATTGAAGCTACTACAAGAATCCAAGCGGCTCCAGAACCTGAATCGTCGACTATTAATTTCGCGTTAACGCACTGGCTCAAGATTCCGCCGAGCCTCCCCGTCGCGGTGCATACACCCATACCAGCGCTCCTCACGTTCGTTGGGAACATTTCAGCGGTTATTATATCAATGGTATTCCAACTAATGGTCCCAAAAGCTTGAAACGCGCAAGCACATATGACGATCACAAAAGTTTGCATTGATGTATTGCTTTGTCCATCATTGTCTTGTCGAGAGCCAGCATATAATACTGTTGTTGCAAACACCACTAACCCACAAGCAGCCCCGATCAAACTTCCAATCAACATTTTCTTCCTGCCGTACCTATCAGAGTACACCATTGAAACGATGTTTCCAGGTAAACTGGATAGAGCAAACAGAAAAGAATTGAAATAAATGTTTTCCAGCTGAATTTCAACAAACAAAGTATTTATCCAAGTTGTGATGCCGTAGGTTGCAAAGGACAGACAAAACCAAAGAAGTTGAAGAGGTAGTGTCGTGCGTGGAAGAAGTTGAGATGAATATAGCTTTCGCAACGAGTCAACAGAAGAGTTAATTGTCTGATTCATCTTGGCTCTATTGATTGGCGAGTGATCATTTTCAGAGGAATTGAAATTGTTTGCAGCATTCTCTTGATGATGTGAAAATAATTCATCTTTAGTCAGAGGGTGAACTGCTCGGTGATCAAAAGACGCTCCTAACAAGGTTGATTCTTTCTCGTGATCAAGATGAACATTCAAAAGCATAGCCATTTGGTTACATGACTTTGCTGCTAGCTCATAATCATGCTTCTCTGCTGCCAAGTAGAACCGCGGACTTTCAGGCACGTAGTTGTAAACCATCCATGCCCCCAGTAAAGATGGCAACGCACATGTGGCAGCAAATACCCTCCATATTGGTAGCTCTTGCTGCGGATCAAATTGAAATAGACACCAGGCCAATGAAGATACAAAGATGCTCCCAACCATCCAAAAAGATGCTACTGCCGTGACAAATACGCCTCTAACCTCTTTTGAGCTCCACTCACTTGCCAACGTGAAGAGTGGAGGAACTGTCGCCCCAATTCCAACACCAGCTACGAAACGCCACATAGTCAACGAAACAAACGAAGGCGCAAATATCGGAAGTGAAGAGCACATCCCAGCTACTGAATTTGTCAATAGCCCAAGCAAAAGAGCAGGTCTTCGTCCTATTCGGTCAGATAAAAATCCGAGCACTGTCCCTCCTATAAGCATTCCTACAAAGATTGATGAAGCAAGATACTCAGCCCCTTCCATCGAGGACGAAGAATCTTCAGAAAACATATCTTCTCTGAACCTTGAGTCCGCAAGCAAATAAGATAGCATCAATATTTCTGTTGCGTCTGATGAGTTAGCAATACATAACGCAAGCAGTGGGAGGGGAATGTCGCAACTACGAAGAAGGCGTCGCTTTCGACTCCCATAATTAGTAGCTCGATGTTTGTACACATACAATTCCGACAGAAAGTCATCTATGCTTCGATAATTCACCATACTACGCTCGACGTATGAAGACTTCTATGTGCTTAAATTGTCTAGGGATTGCATACGTGCCTTCACATTCCCTATCTACTTTTCGTTTGTTGATAATATAGCATTACTCTTGCCATGGTGGCCAGTGGCCAGGGTTGTGTACCCGAGCAAAAACCCGTCGGACTCCGAGAAGAGGTCGGGTATCGGGTATTTTCAAATACCCGCTAGTTGCCATTAAACGGGTGTCGGGTATCGGGTAATATACCCGACCATTTTTGACGGGTATCGGGTATGGGTATGAAAACGGGTACACAACCCTGATGGTGGCATAAGGTGGAAGGCGTATTGTTGAGTTTTTGACACTTTCCACTTTCCTCATCCGCGGGCCCTGCCCCGGGGTCATTAGGGGCAATAAACGAGGTTTTCCATGTCGGAAATTGAGACGCGACTCCGACTGCATTTTCGACCTGGAACCGAACTTGACACTTGACACCACTCCACCCGCACACCACCACCTGTGACAACCATGAGATTCTAGAGGCAAAAGCGGCAGCAGGGCGGAAGAGAATAACAATATTAGAGGCAGTATCGAGGCCATCGCTACTTAAACGTTTGAAACAGCGTATTTTGTCATCGATGAAAATGGTTCACAGATGACATCCCATAACTGCGTTCCATCACCGGCCAAGAAGGCCAAGACGACATCATGGAGATCATGGAAGGGAGAACTTGAAGCTAATGATGGCAAGAGATTCGGGCTGCAGGATCTATTGCCAGGATTCACACTGCGGCTTGAACATCGACAGGGCGGGACGCTTGCTACACATCGTGGAGAGGAAAGAATGTGAGTACACTACGTTGTGAGCACGTTATATGTTAGGCGGGCAACTCTCTGGTGTCACACACTCGATCCTGATCCTGTTGACGTTGCTCTCCCCCCCTCGCAGCTTGCTTTATCGCTCTGACAAAAAGGGAGCGATAGCCAAAATCATATACTCGTCAGAAATACAAGAACAAACTTCTCTTCAGTCTTCAGTGGCAGAGTTACAAAAGAATATCGCACAGGCAAAGATTCATGTCCTTGATGTCAAGTCTCAGTATAGGGGAAGAGATTTGGGAGGGCTATTATTCTCCGAAGCAATTACACATCTCAAATCTAAATATTGCAACAATGATGACAATGAAGACGATGATTTCAATACAAACGAGCCTCTCAAGAGTGACTACGAGCAAAAGCAATTGTATGATGTCAACTGTTCTCTAGAAGCCGAGGAAGACGTCACCAGACATGGAAAATTGATTGCGTTCTACTTGAGGTTGGGATGCCACGTCGTTAGCAAAAGGGTGCAGTACATCAGTGATAATGACTTTGCCTATCGAAAGGTACCCATGCAAGTCACACTAAAGGCAGCGACTACGACAGCAAGGAAAAGGAAACGTTCATCTCTAATGAGCAAGGCATCTTTCTTACCCGTGCAGCTTGTAGGGGATGCAGGGAAGATAACAGTCACACCATCTGGAGGATCTGAAGCGGGCATGAAGTTTGATTGGCTGATCAACCAGGCTGATGACGGGATCCAATTTTCAACAACTCATGGACATTTTTTAATTGCCAGCCCCAGTGGAAATGTCACCATTCTTGATCAAGTGGATGATTCATACTCTGATGTTGACGGTTGGGCAACTTTTGTTCCCTTGCACATATCAGACGAGATCGATCACGACGATAGTCCGCTCCAACAAAGTTCTTCACGAAGTCTGTGGGTGCTTCGCTCATGTCATGGTACTTTTTTAACCGCGGACTCTGTCAGTAAATGCTTTTCATGCACAAAGCTCCCTTCCTTTTGGCAAGCTAATGGTTCTAATCTCAGTCTAGCTTGCACGAGTGACACACCCCCGCGGCGACATCATTATCTTCAATGCTGGAAGCTACAGACTCATGAATACGTCCAATCAATGAGATCAAGATTCTTGAACTTTTCACTTGGGAAGGCAACACTTTTTGAAGCATTGGGGTGGATACACACCTTTCCTGCTTACCCATTCCACGCTTGGTCTTGTGAAGACACTAGTGGCTCATCTATGGTTTCATCACCATCTCTTCGAACTCTCTCCTTTCTTATGGCTGAGGCTGCTCGAGAGGAAGGCCTTCCAGATTGGGTACAACTAGTCGCTCTATTTCATGAGCTTGGTGAAACTGTCAAGAAGGTGGACCCGAACAACACAGGGAAGATGGCAGACTCAATCTATGACTGGACGATTTCGACCAGATCAAGGGTTGTTGGTTGTGCGATTCCCAACTGTGCGACATTTAGCGAATTCCGTCACTTAAATACGGACGTTTTGGATGCTCGATATAGCACAGACACAGGAGTGTATGAGGCCAATTGTGGCCTAGACAATGTGCTACTTCTATGGTCTGGTCCAGAATATATGTATCACCTCTTACGTCATAATCAAACCGCATTGCCGCTGGAGGCATTGGCAATGGTGAGGTATTACTTGTTGGGAGATTGGCACGAGCATCATGAATACACGTCCATTACAAATGAATATGATGAAGATATGTTGCCGTGGGTATCTGATTTTGATAGACTGAGAAGGAAGACACGCTTGGAGTGTTTAGATTGTGTTGATCTCAGTGATGAGCAATGTGCATACCTTTGGGATAGCCACTACAGTCGAATAGCCGCAAAATACGATTGTGATCGCCTGTTTGCCTGGTGAAGCGACAAAATACTTAAACATACTTAGCTTACTTGAATTTTCATTGTTCATAGCCATTGCCGGCTGTTTGTACATTATTTACACGACTTTTTGAGGCATTGCCAGTATTGAGAGTGCACAGTCATTGTTTCTCGTATGCTCTTCGCTGCTGAGGAGTCGATACAGTCAAGCATTTCTTTGTCTCCAAGATTTTTGTAAAATGACTTGGTCTCATCTTTGTATTTATCATCACTGGCACCATCAAGTAATACCAATACTACGCTCTCTACGCATTTGCACAAGATACTTCCGACATAACCCCCTTCCAAAGCACAAACTACTTTCCCACCAGCCAATGTTTTCAGTTGCCTAGTCAACCGACCAAAGCATTCTGGAGTTACATTGCAGTCTCCCATATCCCCAGCAGATGCATCGAAACCCGCACTGACCAGTACTAAATCTGGATCAAATTCAGTGGCAATAGGCATGAGTAGCTTCTCAAATACTACAAGATACTCATCGTCTCCCATTCTCTTGTCGTTCCATCCTACATTGACATTGCGGCCTTCCCCGTCACCATTTCCAACAATGCGTGGACCGGCATCTTTCGAGAATGGAAAGAAGTTGCCATTATCGAAGCAGTGGATACTAAAATACAAGACATTGGGGTCATCAAGGAATGCTTTTTGAGTCCCATTACCATGGTGTACATCCCAATCAACAATCAACACCTTACGAATAGGAAGCCTTTCTATTGCATATGAAGCAGCGACGGCAACGTTGTTGATGAAGCAGTATCCTCCTGCATATCCTGGCTCTGCATGATGTCCTGGAGGGCGAATCACAGCAAATCCATTGTCATATTTGTCACGTACAACATCACCAACAAGCCGGCAAAGAGACGAAGCTGCAATCTTTGCCATTTCTACAGAATCGTTTGTCAAGTATATTGACTTGTATTGTTCAGCTTCATCATCGAGGCGATCGTTGCAGCAACAGGAAGTCCGATCAAGAATCTGCATGTAGCCTGGTAGATGGACACGCAAATAATCTTCCTCATCAAGGCACATAGTTGTGCCATTTTCATCTGACATAACATGACATCTTTCTAAAATTGTCTTCCCTACAGATGATGATGTTGTAGATTTCGATAAATAGTCACGCACACTCAAAACACGAGCAGGTCTCTCTTTGTGAAATTTGTTGTGTCTATCAAAATGTTTCTCTGCAGCCTCGAACACAACCGCAGTGCGACTGTCACCATTGATACGCCCACCTACCACGGCCATACTATTGGCTTCTTCTGAATCTTCGCTACAGCCGACATAATACCCATCATCAGGAGCTTCCTCATCTGGAGGGCCATCGTTATTATCATCGCCGCTGCACCTCCCTACTTGAACACAATTCAATGAAGCGAGCTGCTCCACACTTTCACTAGCATTGCCTTCCTCGATACTATTATCGAGAAGAGTGGCAATTGAAAACAGGCTTGAATTCGCTCTCTTCAAGAGCCTCTCATTTGAATCCAAATTAGCAGCACGTTTCATCCTCCTATATTCATTGTAGCCAATTGCAAAGAGTGATAACGACTCCAATAGCTCGATACTACACCACACTTCTGTGGCGTAATAGCGATATTAGCGGCGGCGCGGAGTCCATCGTCCATCGTCTCATTCGCATTCTCTTGTTCTCCTGAGAAATCGCAACTCGCAACCACAAAACATGCCGCCGACATTGACCTCTGCAATCACCACCATTCATTCATTGACAGCAGAGATTGTAGCGCACCATGGTACTCTACATTATCGGCCTGGGCCTATACGACGAAAAAGATGTCACCGTCCGTGGCCTCGAACTTATCAAATCATCGGACAAAATCTTTCTCGAAGCCTACACATCAGTTTTAAGCGTGGGCAAAGAACGCCTCGAAGCATTCTACGGACGTGATGATATCGTTGTTGCCGATCGCGACTTTGTGGAATGCCACGCTGAAGATATCTATGTCCCAGCCAAAGAAGGGAATGTTTCATTTCTCGTAGTAGGAGATCCAGTATGCGCGACAACACACTCCGATATTATGTTACGTGCGCGAGAAGAGGGAGTGAAAGTAGAGGTTGTGCACAACGCTTCTGCCATGGGCGCAGTTGGATGTTGTGGTTTGCAGCTTTACAACTTTGGTCAGACAGTGTCAATTCCTTACTTTGATGAAAATTGGAGACCCAAATCATTTTACCCAAAGATAAAATACAATCGCGAGGGAGGTATGCACACTCTTTGTCTACTTGATATTAAAGTCAAAGAACCTGATTTTGAAGCAATGAAACGTGGAAAAATTGTTTACCTACCACCACGATTCATGACTGTGAATGAAGCGTCAGATCAGTTGATTGAGTCCGAGGAAGACTTAAAAAAGGGAGCATACCATCCCAACAAAACTTTGTGCGTGGGCTTGGCAAGGTTAGGTCAAGTGGACCAGTGCATTATTGCAGGCACATTAGAAGAGTTGAAAGAAGCAGATTTCGGTGCACCGCTCCACTGCCTAATCATTTGTGGAGAAGTGCATGATTTGGAATTAGAGTCACTACGACCATTCCTTGTCCCTAACTCAGCTTTTCAGATAGATGCAGAGGGGACCTTATTCAAGAGAGAAGATGATACAGCCGAGGAAAATGATGCTGAAGAATGACCTGGGCAATTTAATGTCGATAACAATAAACATGAGTAGCTGCCATAATGCACGCAAGTAGAATATCTCTAATCTCTAACTCTACATATTGTTATGTCAAGAACGATGATACGTAACATCCTTCCGCAGGACAAAGTTCGCCACAGCTTGTCTCATCCTGAAGCATGGCACTCAACCAATCCCCACCAAACGAACCCATATTACAATTTCCAGAACGGCGATATCTGCAGACTTGGACACGGCAGATGGAGCCATCTGCCTTTGTTTCCTCTACGTCAGCACATCCTACATATGTCGACCCTCGCCAAAGTGCCTGCGTTAAGTGAGCATTCTGAGGCCAATCCCAGTCCATCTCCCTCTCAACCCATCGGGTTATAATACTTTCCACCGGATAAAGTTGACCTAGCCCTGCATTTGGATTGCTTCCAAGATTCTTGGCCATATTTTCGCCGTCCCCATTTCGATTTGGATCGTGCCTCATACTGACATCGTCGCACTCGCCTAACAATGTCATCCCCCAAGCGCGAGCTCTATCTGCTAGCGAATGTGACCAAGCCAGAGGAACGTATTCTTTTCCATGCTTCTCATGAAATTCTTTTCTTCTCTTGTTATGTCCCACCCAGTATTGATACTCGCGTTCAGTCAATGTTCCAGGATCGTAACCAACCAAAATGTCAAAGCTCAGTTCTTTTTTGAAGTATCCTCCCACACTTATTTGCTGGTCATTGAGAAATACTCTGAATTTACCCCGTCCATTTCCACAGCACATACCATCACCGTATTTATCACGTATAATGAACTTATATTTGCCAGACTCAAGACCACAGAAGTCTTGCGACGCTTCCTCATTTGCATCATAAGTGTCCTCGGGTACAGATGCAAGTTCTCTATTTCTGTCGACATCTTTAAGCACCCACGATGTCTCATGGCCAAACTTATCCATCTTTAACTCAACTTTGATACAAGATGGGGTCGGCGGCAAAGTAGGCAGCCGAGTTGGATTCGGAGTCGTCGGTCGGTTTGGCACAGTAACTGCTTGGGAATTAGCAGGCGGCGCTGGTTGAGGTTGCACACCGATCGAATTTGACCCAGAACCTTGTTGATTGCTGGAGGATTCCACAGGCTTATTATTTGGGGAAGATGCTGGCTCTTCTTGAATTGATAGTTCTACAACATTCGAAACTGGCGGTGATACAGGCTCATTATTGTCTTGATTGGGCACTGGTGGAGGCGGTGATGGACTAGACTCTACCACTGTTGACACTGGCGATGATACAGGCTCATTATTGTCTTGATTGGGCACTGGTGGAGGTGGTGATGGTTTGGGCTCTACCACTGTCGAAACTGGTGATGATACAGGCTCATTATTGTTTTGATTTGGCACTGGTGGAGGTGGTGATGGGTTGGGCTCTACCACTGTCGAAACTGGTGATGATACGGGCTCATTATTGTTTTGATTTGGCACTGGTGGAGGCGGGGCAGGATTGGACTCTACAACTGGTGATGATACGGGCTCATTGTTTTGATTTAGCACTGGTGGAGGTGGTGATGGATTGGGCTCTACCACTGTCGAAACTGGTGATGATACGGGCTCATTATTGTTTTGATTTGGCACTGGTGGAGGCGGGGCAGGATTGGACTCTACAACTGGTGATGATACGGGCTCATTGTTTTGATTTAGCACTGGTGGAGGTGGTGATGGATTGGACTCTGCCACTGTCGAAACTGGTGATGATACGGGCTCATTATTGTTTTGATTTGGCACTGGTGGAGGCGGGGCAGGATTGGACTCTACAACTGGTGATAATACAGGCTCATTGTTTTGATTGGGCACTGGTGGAGGTGGTGATGGATTGGACTCCACGACATTCGAAACTGGTGATGATACAGGCTCATTATTGTTTTGATTAGGCACTGGTACAGGCGGGGCAGGATTCGATTCTACAGGTATTGTTGTTGCTTGTCCATTTACAAAACTTTCATCCACAGGTATTGTTGTTGCTTGTCCATTTACAAAACTTTCGTCCACAGGTATTGTTGTTGCTTGTCCATTTACAAAACCTTCATCCTCAGTGATTGCAGGTTCAATCTCTGGAGGGGTTGCAGGTTGGGATGGGGAGGAATCCGATTCGACAGGCACTGTTACATCATTCTCCGACCCTGTCGAAATATTTTCGTTGCCACTAGTTGCAGAAGCATTTTTAGACTTCGTAGAAAGAGGAACTGCGATTGCAATGATGACAATGAGTAAGACTGCAATGGATCCAATCCAAATCATCAGCTTCCTCTTGCTCGTCTGTTGTCGTATTGGGCGCTTTTTGTAAATTATCCCCTCTTCACTTTCAGAAACCTGATCTTGTTCTGGGTAAGAATCCCATTGCGATACTTCAAATTGATCCCAGTTGCCAAAATTACTCGGTTCCGAAGCTGCATGCTTATTATTTGGCAGCGCGGTCATGGGGTAGTTACGTTGTGCATCTCCACCAAACGGTGTCATAACAGAAATCTCGTCCGATTTCCTCGCATCAGCTGTGATGGTAGTGCCTTCCCAATTTGGGAAACCCTTCGACTGAGCTCCCGGCAGATCATTCTTTGGTAAACGTTGCTCCGCCGGGTAATTCCCCTGACGATTCGATCTTACTCGGCTTGGTGTGGGTATTCTCCTGTGCCTTAACGGCGACTCTTTCGGATTTTCAGCAAACACATCTTGTGCATTATTTTCACTTGAACTGGGTGACAAAAGATCGGTTGCCCATTCCATGATAGAAACTGCATCGCAACTAATTTCGGATAGTGCACTACCTGCCGCCGCTGAGCTGGCACTGCTGCTTGCGCCCTTTTTGGCCTTCTCGTTGGGGCGATAAGCGTCGGCTTTGTCGTCAGCATCATCTCTATGTGAAAATGACGCACCCTTTGCTGCAGCTACCCAATCATATTCATTAAAGCCATCCCTTTTATCACCGCCCTCTCTTCCGTAAATTTCCCTGCCGCTGCTCATCGTAACGATGTCTTCTGCAGGATGGAGTAGTAGATAGTTGGCCGTTTACTTGCCATTATGAGCTGTGGAGGGAAGAAAAAATGATGGAGTCGACGCGGTCGGTGGAAGCTCTCTTCCCACAAGAGTTTCTCAGAGGCATCCTCATCCTACGAAACAGTCTGTCCATCTTTCTAGCGATACACATTAAAAGCGTGGAATTTTTACGTGAGGACGGGCGGGCACGCGTGGGAACAGATTTTGCTTTTTGAAAATCCCTACAAGAAACCAATGTTTTCTATTAAGCGTCGGAATCAGTATTGAGGGCGGTCTTTTTAACCGTCGGATGGTCCTCTTGATACCTCTTGATGCACATAAGAAACGCCACAAGACGAGCGGTAGGAAAGGGAAGTTTTGAAGAGCAAAGCTCTTCAGTTTGAAAACAGCAAGACTGAGTTCGCGGTGCATCTAAACTTGCAGTTTAATTGCAGTGAATGGCAGTTGGAGGCGGCTTCACTATCGTTGCAATTATTAGTAAGGAAGAGGGCAGTTGTCGAGCAATAAGAAGTACATAATAAATTGCATCTCATCCGCATAGGCATTGTAGAAAGCATGAGCTATTTGCATAATAATCGTAGCAGCGTCGGCAGCTTCGAAGAGTCCGGATCATCCATAGGAGATGAAGAAACCCTGACTCCCCATGAGGCCTATGAGATTGAGACGCCGAGGCCTGTATATCCGTCGTACGCACAGCAACAGCAGGAAGATTACGTATCTCAGCCTAGTGTCTTTCAACCCGATGCATCCTCCACGGCCATTTTCTGGACACAAAAGAGAAAGCTCATTGCAGGCATCTCCTCGATTGCCTTGGTCGTTGGCGCTGCAGTCGCTGGAGTTTCTGCATCCAGCAAGTCATCGTCTGCCAATCAGCAGCCACTCATAGAAGATGTAGCAATTACAGACGATGTTGGTGAGGCTCCTCCATCGATTGCAGAAGACACCACTGAGCCAGTAACGGTAGAGCTAGCGCCAGAGCTCATCACCACAGAAATTGTCGACGATGGTATCATCTATGATTTTGTGGCTCAACAAGAAGTATCAGAGGAGGAGCCAAAAATTGATCTGGAAATTGTAGAGTTCAAAGGCGATCTATCTGACTTCATCGATGCCGATGTGGCGCGTTTCTCAATTGATGCCAGCGATGAGGACTGCAATTCTCTAGGTGCATTGTGGGAATTTGAAACTCGCACTGACAAGTACCCGTGGGAGACCAAATGGAGGCTATACCGAGAAGATGAGGAATCAGAAGAAAAGGAACTGTGGGTACACGGCCCCCCAGAAAAAGCGACATATAACCGACTTACCAATTACCGTGGCAAACTTTGTATACCTCCTGGTGATTATGAGATGGAGATCTTGGATTCAGAAGGAGATGGGTATTGCTGCCAGTATGGAAAGGGGGGCTACTCAGTCAAGGTTGGAGGATTCGTCGTTGGAGAGTCTAACATGGAAGAGGATGACCCATTTGACAAGAGGACGTACACGTTTAAAGTCAAGCCAAAAGACAAAGAGACGACCACCACGACCACTACTACCACCACCACCACTACTACTTCCGCCACTACCACTACCGTCGCAACAGAGGAATCTTCTGAAACCGAACCAAGCACTCAAGACAGCACTGAAGATCCGACGGAAAGTCCCTCAAGCGAACCATCAGTAGCACCAACGCAAGTCCCTTCTTCCAGCCCTTCACTCAAGCCAACGCCTTTGCCTACACCCGAGCCAACATCCGAGCCTACAGAAAAACCGACACCGGAAGTAGTCTCTTCTGACCCCACTAACTGCAGTGAACCTAACGTGATTGTGGGTGTTGAGATCTTAACTGATGGATATGGTAAACAGACTGGCTACACTCTCACAGATGGTTCAGGCAACATAATCGAGAAAAGGGACACAGGTACGATGCTTTCGGATGAAAAGTACCTCGACGAAATCTGCATCTCCCCTGGCACTTATGAGCTGAAAATGGAAGACACCAAGGGTAACGGCATTCGATACCCTGGGAATGTTGCTGTGTATCTAGGAGCTCAAAAGATTCTACACGACTTCACGTTCAACGAAAGAACGAGATCATATACCATACGGGCAGGATTTAACCCTGTCTTGGATTCCACTGAAAGCGAATGGCTCTACGGTCACAACGTACGCCGCAAAGAGTTTCATGAAGCGAATGGGAAGGAATTTCGTCCTTTGACATGGTCACCTGAGATGGCGCAAGGTGCATCTGACTGGGCGGGAAAGATAGTCACAGATGGGTGTGTATTATCTCGTGAACAGGGTGTAGATTATGGTGAACTCACGTTTGCGATGATAACCAGCAATGATAACGCTGTCCGCACTCAGCCAGAGAAGATCCTGAAGCGATGGTATGATAACAAAGCCGATAGGACGGTTCCTTCGTTGGTAAATGATAGCGAGACTCCAGGTTTGGCATTTTCACAAGTTGTTTGGCATTCATCTCGTTACCTTGGCTGCGCGAAGCAGGTTGGACAAATACCTGATGGAAAGTATTGTCATGTTGTTCTTTGCAGGTAAGTCCAATGTTGTACTTTGTTCACACGTCAAGTTTTCTACAGGTTCTCCTCTTACCAAACCTATCACTCTTCGATCTTTCAGGTATGCAACTACAGGAAATTGCAATGTGAAGATGCAACCAAATGAATGGAAAGGTCCTACTCTAGCCGACAAGTCCATTTGTAGTTCTGTGTGTCCTGAGAATGAAGGATGCCACTAATGTTTTAACTTTATACTATGCTGTTGATTGATTGAAAGAGGCCGCAAGCTTAATTTTACCAGCCCTTAATTGGTAGCGCTTTAGGAAGAATGCCCTTGTTATTAGAACCTTTGTTTTACAATACTTTCACTTACAATAGTACATGAACAATCTCTTTGTTTCATTTCAAGAGTGCATTGAGGATACCATGAACTCTCCTCTTCTCTTGTTTCCTTTAATCTTCCAGGATAGATGAGAACGATGCGATGAAGCACGTTCGATGTGATGAAAATGACTTCTTGCTTCTTGGTAGCCAACAACTACGAATGGTGATGGATCGATAGAAGTAGGGCAGGCACTCTTTCACAGCATCAAATTACTCCTCCTATTCCCACGATGGTCCGACCTGTGCTGCTGCAACTCGTGCGATGCTCAGCACATCAGCATTCACTGAACTGGAATCACCACCAAAGACGCATCGGTAGTATTTTCACCACGACATCATGCAAGAGAAGCATTTCCTCTCTTTCGGAAGAGGATGACAAAACAGTCGATCGGCTAGCGCATGATATATTGGGCAAACCTCGCAGCGATGATGGTGACGGCTACAAAAAAAGTTCACAAACGATGCGACAAAGAATTGCGTTGTCCAAATCTATAACACTTGTAGAGAGCAAGTCGCCCAAGCATCGGAAGATGGCCGACTCATTGCTTGATCGGCTGATGAAAGATTCATCAAATACCAATACTTTTCGACTTGGTATTTGTGGCCCTCCTGGAGTCGGCAAAAGTAGTATTGTCGAGGCGCTCGGTCTTTATATCCTAGGGTTGGATAAAAATGAGCAAGAGGATGCATTTTGTCCTCGAAAGGTAGCAGTTCTTGCAATCGACCCGAGCTCGCATGTGACCGGGGGCTCCATATTGGGTGATAAAACGAGAATGTCTCAACTTTCATATCATTCAAATGCATATGTGCGACCATCTCCGTCATCAGGGGTCCTTGGTGGCCTCGGTGCTTACACATATGATGCAGCGAGTTTATGCGAATTCGCCAATTACGAGCTAACAATAATTGAAACAGTGGGAGTAGGACAGTCTGAAGTTGAATTGGCAGAATGCTGTGATTTGTTTCTTCTGCTGCTTGCTCCTGGTGGTGGAGACGAATTGCAAGGATCAAAGAAGGGGATTGTGGAAGTGGCAGATGTTCTTGTCGTGAACAAAGCAGACGGAGAGTTGCATGATGTTGCCAGAAAGACTGCAAATGAATACAAAAAGGCAGTTGGTCTGCTCAGAAAGCCTGCAGGATGGTGGGGTACAAATAAGAATGATAATGTATGTTCAGATGATAGATCATCACCTGCAACTCCACCAGTATTATTGTGCAGCGCAAGAACTGGTCTCGGCATACCAGAGTTGTGGGACTTGATAAAAACATATCGTCAAAATGGCAAAATCACGGGGTATATTGACGAAAAGCGAAGAAATCAAAGACGATATTGGTTGACAAAATATTTACGAGAACACGTATTAGAAGCTGCGAAGAACGATGCAGGGACCCGAAAACGAAAAGAAGAAATAGAATTGGACCTAGATAATGGTTTAGTTGTACCTAGACTTGCAGCGTCGGAACTTTGGAGTAGCATAATCACAGCAAGCTCAGGGAAAAATGCACAGACTAAAACAGAATGATAGCTTCCTATAGCCTATATCCACAAAGCTTTATTACTGAAGTCAATCTGGTGGTCGCCTTCAGGTGGAAAATCTTGAGAAGATGATTGTCCAGATAACTCACCCAACAGTTCCATATCATCATCTTCTAGTGCAAACGTGAACACTTCACGCAAGTCACTTTGTCGATTGTATGGACTCCCACCTTGTTGCTCACGCAGATCCATTCCAAGTCTGGATCCTACAATGATGCTATCACCAGCTTCTTCGTTCATTTGTAACAACCACCTTAGTGAAATGGATTCACATGATACTTGATATTTCTGCGACAATTCATTAAGAGTGCCCTTGATTGATTGGTATTTCGCCCATTTCTGCGATGTGCTGACGACGCTGCTCTTATCACGGCAGCACATGCCAAACAATGCTTCGATTTTCTTCTTACTTGACTGTGGAATGCTGTCAGTGAACAAGCCACCGCCTAAAGGTGCAGAGACGTGGCGAGAAAGCTCCTGCTCGGAGCAAAGTATGCCGAGCTCACTATCTGGTCTTAGGTTGTGTGTGTTCATCAAATTGCCAACAATACTATTAGATTGGATTTCAAACCCGCAGCTTAACGCAGACCGAAGCAGCGATGGAGGAAAATTTTGTGTTGATATTGACTGAATCAGACCTTCACGCTTCATCTCGAATAGACTGTCCAAGACGTCAAGGTGATATGGAGAGTGTTCACAGTCTACGAGAGAACAATGATAAGCGAATTGTCAGCTATGTCATTCATATGATGTTGCAAACTACTGCACCAAACTGTTTAAGACTTACATTCTAAAACCACAGATCCAAGAGACTCTTCTTTCACCCTCTTCAATGCATTACCAACGCTCTCTCTAACCATCCACCCATTTCCAAATGACTGTGTAGGTTGCTCTTCGTCAACTCCAGAATGTTTCTGTTGCTCGGTAGAGAGAATGGCTGGTACTTCTAAATTGACCATGAAGTTACATGAACGAAGTACTGACTTTGGAGTATTTTGGTGCAGTACCTTGTAGAAATTTTCTTCCGCTTCATGTCGGATCTTCGTTCTCAATACGAGATTCTGTAGACGCTGTTTTTCCAATGCAATCATTAACTTTTCTGTTTTACCCCTACCCCTTTGTATTGTTTTCTGAGTACTCACTTTTGCGCTCTTAAGATCGTCAGCAGTAGGGTTGTTCACGATAAAAGTATTGAAACCAGCATCTACAAGTTTTTGACAATTTTTGCTTGCTTCGTCCCAAACTTCATTTCCATCCTCATTACTTGCCTGAGAACGTATTCCAATGCCAAGTAGGCAAGATGTTATTGTATCTCTTTCTCCTATTTGTTTATAAGCTCCGGGTGGGAGAGGACCAGTTTCTCTGTCTAATCCTGCAATTGCAGGTAACTTTGATGTCCCATTTTCTAATGATGATGTAGGTACTGTACGCCAAAAAGTTGACTCTGCAGATTTGCTTGTTTCATTTGTGTCTGCGATAGATGTTGCTGCAAGTAATCTTGACCATGACCGAGTGGATGGTTGTGAGTGAGGATATTGTGTATTGATGTTTTTTGTTCTCGCTATGGATACACGATGATGGCAGAGGTTGCTGAATGCACAAGCGACATATGCAACACATGCCAAAATTAACAGGCAGCGACGAACGAAAGAGGTGCCGCTACACCCTACCATGGCATTAGTAGAAGGAGAGGCCAGCGATTCTGTGGGTGATAGCAAACTTTCGACTGTTTGCTGATAGATAACTGATCCATCACATTCATTACATCATGGCTTGGTGCTTGGCTCTGGAGCTTCTGCGCTTTGTCAAAACGGAAAAAGTGCGAATACAAAACAATCCCTATTATCTGCTTCCCATTTAGATCTTGGTTGAACTCCCCCGACACCCGACAACTCCAGCTCCCACCTCCAGCTCATCATGTTCCACGACCTCCTTGCTTTGGTCAACCGATTGCTCAGCAGAGCATCTGCATCGTCGTCGTCTTCAGGCACTTCATCGACCGACTCACTATGTGCATAACAAAACCACGATAACAACCTGTGTCATTGTCGAGAACAAATATCGATCAGTGTGCATTTACTCTTGAATAAAACAAGTGCATTAAATTTTCACGCGTACGTAATAGGGAAGCTTTTGAAGAAGAAATAAAACACAATCCTCACGCAGACAATGGTGCAGTACAAAGATGCAGTTCTGGCACTGGTAGCCTCAATCGTAGTTGGGCAAGCTACTTCAATACAAACACATTCGACTGCGGCGTTCATGATACCTAACAATAGATGGAAAGACAGCGCCATCATCACTAGAACTCGCAGCAATAGCCGTCGATACTCGGCTATACCCTACGATGAGCGGTCCTCATCGCGATCCTCATCCTCTGATTCACTACAAGAACAAGACAGGGGTTTTAGCTCGACTGGACTTCTCAACTTACCAGACGATGATGATGAAATAGTCGATGCACTATTGGCCAAGAAGGAGGAACGTCGTGTGGCCAGGCAGCAATCGACAAGGAAGCCCGTTTATCAGGTAACGCTTCCAATTGTTGTGATCAGGGCACCGGTCGCTACTACTACCGAAAATGATGTTACTGCTACTGAATCATCAAGTGCTGCAAATGGAGAAAGACTGGCCTCACTTGTAGCTAAAGGTCAAGACATTGCAATTGCAAATACGGTGGGCATGTCACTACGTCAAGTGTACAGCGGAAGAAGACTGTCGGAGTTAGCCCTTGATGTAGATACATTGAGGTTTCAATCGTTTGGGGGTGAGTTACAAGGTAGAGATGTCTCTGAAGAAGAAACGGACGAGTCGTTGGGATCGCTGGAAGTGTTGCAGAACAGTGTGCTGAAATTGGTCAAGGAATCGTTTGATGGAGTGGTAGTCTCCTCAGTCACTCGGGGAGGATTAGCGTGGCAGGCTGGTGTTCGTGCAGGAGATGTCCTCGCTGCCACATCTGCCACCATTGGAAGCAAGCTTTGGCCTAAGAGTACACTGGATGGTGTTCGATCGGCAATCTCGTCGCGTAAGGTTATTTCATCCTCGATGGACTTTGAGTTTCGACGCCTTACAGTAGACAAAGTTGAGGCAGAATCTGTGCAATCTTTCGAACTATCGTTAGCGCGGCCCATTGGGATCAATGTGGAAGGTATGTGATTCTCTCTTGTTTGCTTACCTATGTGTCATTTTTGCTTCATCCCTCACCATGTCTCTTTTTGCAAAACCCTGAAGACACGGACGATGGTTATGTTACTGTGACTGGAATTTCAGACAAAGCATCTGAGGTAGTTGCGGATAATATTCGTATTGGGGATAGAGTCCTATCTGTTGAGTCATCAATTGGTGGTCAAATGTGGGATGTGTACAATACTGACGGGCTTACTTCAGCAGTAACCACCAGAATGCCTGGACAGCCCGTCCGAATCCGTTTTGAAAGAGTTGAAACAATAGACGAAGAAGCAGTGACAGCAAGATTACCGCAGCCAGAGAGTGCACCGTCGTCTAAATCAACCATGACCGACGCAGTTGACGGTTTTCGTCGAGCTGGTAGAGTTGCGGCTGCATCAGAAGCACCTGCGGCTCAAGCTCAACAAGCATTACCTGGATTTCAAAGCGCTGCTCAAAAAATGCTTCTCTCCCGTTCACGTGATTTGCTGCGGACTTTCATCGCAAGGAATGAAGTAACGAAGAATTTGAAAGTTGCGGATCGTGTGATTGAGGCTGTGGTGGACTCAGGTGCGGCGTTAGATGGAAGGACGCTGACACTCATTCTCACTGCTTACAACATGTGCAATAATGCAGATAAGACTATCGCAACATTTGAGGATGTATTCGGATTAGCTGGAGATGGATCAGAGAAGGAGGTTAAGCGGGTTCATGACGGAAGATTATCAGCAGACATTGCTGCTCTTAATACATTTACTATATCTGGGCTTCTTCGTGCACACGCCATTCGAGGAGATTACGAGTCTGCCTTACGTGTGCTTGCTGCAATGGAAGGTGATGCTGCAATGACTATCGGCGGGAAACCGACACGTTCATGGTCTGGTAAAGGGGACCCACTCAACATGCTTCCAGATACGAGAGCTTATAATATTGCACTTGCGGCAGCAGCCAATCGCGGAACAAAAGATGGACTTGATGCAGCAGTATCAATCTTCGAAAGTATGCCTAATCCTTCCCTCAGCAACCCACCCCTTGGTAAGCCAGCCAAAAACCTGGTCACATTCAACACGATGATCAATGCATATGCTAGATTTGGGCACTACGAAGATGCTCTTAGTGTGTTCAAGACTTTGAAGGAATCTAAACTTCAACCTGATCGAGTGACATACACAGCACTGATTAAAACATCCATTAAGAGCGGTAACATTGAAAAGGCGCTTGACATCCTTGACGACATGAAGTGGGCCAGTATCAAACCCGATATTGTCAGCTACAACACCATCATCGAGGCTCTTTGCAACGCAAATCGTTTGTTTGAAGCTAAGGACCTTATCAACGAAATGGAAACTGCTGGTTTATCTCCGGACTCAATGACCTACGGACTACTCATGAAGGGGCTTTTGAGAGCTAATAAACCTGGCCCATGTCTCACCTTCTTCGAGAGCGCCTGTTCAGATGCGCGAACTGTAGCTCTTACTGAAAACGTCCAACTGTACACAACTGCTATATCAGCCGCGGCTGCTCTTGGGGATCATGAACGTGCACTTGACTTGGTTGCCCGAATGAATCAGGCAGGTGTGAGACCAAACAAGAAGACATTGACTGCACTCATGGGAGCGTGTATATCGGGGAGAAAATATGAAGCTGCTGCTGAAATATTCTCCAAGATCAAAAATCCCGATAGTCACGCTATATCAGTTGGGCTCCAAGCGCTTTGCATGTCAGGAAGCTTTGACGCTGCCGTCGAATTAATCACTGACCAACGAAGTGGACAGAAGACACTATCTGGAAAGCAAGTCATGTCTGGATTCAATAGTCTTTTGCAGTCTGCGCTTGAGAGTGGGGAGTATGACATCGCACGCGAGGCTCTTTCAAGTCTTCTACAAGCCGGTTATATACCATCAAAGTTCACCTTCCAAGCCATGGCAGAAGGCTTAAACCTTCATCGGGACATGCCACGAACAGCAGCGCTAGTGAAGGCACGACAACGATCACTACCATCAGAGGGAACGTTTGACTTCCTTTTGTTCGTTCTCGATTCACTGGAAGCCAGGAAGCTGGCCGTGAATTCAGAGTTTTACTCATCGATACTGGTTCTGGGCGCCGAACTTGGCGGCTTGGAGATGAGAATTTCATCCATTTTGACACGATCCAGGAAGAACAGCAACCAAAAGGAGGTCAAGATATCATCAGACCCAACAGAAGTGGTAGCTGAATCACGCTTGATTTTATGGGAAGAATTGTACAAAAACTATTCCACACTCAAGGAAGATTTAAGCAATGGAGCACAACTCCCATCAATTCGTGTCCCTGCCAGCAAACAATTTGGTCGTGTTTTGGCCGCAGAAAATGCTGTGAGCTACAGAGGGAGAGTTGCCGCTGGTAGTAGGAGAAGATAAATGACTAGTAAATTAAAGTAAAGTACGATGCTTCAGTTGCTGTTTGTATTTAACACAATTATCATTGGACACACCAGCATCAACAACCTTGCTGCCATACCCATAAGTAGCTTCGATGGAAAGAAAAGAGGTGGGCGACATTTCATTTGTAACAGATGTTACAGGTAACAGATGGTGACGGACGGACGGAAAACGCTCACTCCTTCATCAAAAACGGAGCGTTAGATAACTTCCCCGCTACTTTTCGCTACCATAGACAAGTAACAATGAGCTTTATTGAAAAGGCAATCAACCCTGCTTTCTACAAGCAGAAAATTTCCACTTGGTCTCATGCCACAGCGGAATATTACAAGCCACTTTTCCGCTCTGGAAGGTGCGTATAAAATGTGCCGAAGGAGGATATATTTTTGGCGGCGACAAGTGCCGATATGGTGGCTGTCGACGGCTCATGGAGATAATACATGAAGCTTAGGCACCAGCACGTGTGATATGTTAGGAATTAGAGTGCGGTGGCGATGGATGGGGTGATATTTATCTGCCGATGCTGCTGTGATCCGAGCGAATCCCGCTCTCGCCACGCGAACATAAACTCTCTTCCGCTGCTTCTTTAATGATCATCTCTTTCAACTTGAGTCTAACATCCTCTTCCCCCCTTCAATATCATCTATAGTGTGAAGCCTTTGTGGCACATCATGATTGCAACATCTGTTATCATGTACACCCAAAATTATTTGTTCAACAAGGGTGAGTAAACGTTTTGCAATACAACTTTGGGGGAGGAATTGCAATTCGACCATCTATTAACAATTGTCCCTTTCTAACCCTTGAATTCTTAACTGTATTCATTATTTTAGGAACTCACATCCAACATGCTAGACAAGAGAAGAAGGTTGCCTTGGAAGAGTACTACAAGAACCACAACATTACTCCCGGCCATTAAATTATGAAGCATGCAAATAATAGTGATGAGAGGGAGAATAGATTTCTGTAGAAAATGTAATGTTTGAGCCGTCAGATTATTCAGTGTGGGATAGTTGGGTCAGTCATTTCATCCGTTGCTTCAGTAGAGAAATGAGTTTATGATAACTGTGGTACGGGAATGATCTGGCAATGATATGAAGTGATAAAATAACTTTTGATTTTATTTCTTCCTGATATAGAGTTGTTGATATGCCTTTTCGCAAGCACCCACTTAATTAATATGGCTGAGGGGTTGTCAATGTTGCGTCTGTGGTGTGCTGGAGTGTGGTAACTCCGTTTGTAGTCAGCGTGCACGATAAATATGGTAGCCATTCCATTTTTCTTGGTTTCATTTTTGTCGTTTGTCATAGATAGTCCAGCCCTTATCACTATCTTCACTGTCATTGACCCTTCATTCTATATCCGCAAGTTTGGTTTGGAAGCTATTGCGAATACAATTGCATCAATTGGCATTACCTGCATCACCTCCTCTTACATTCCACATCCAAGAATGGCCGCCGCAGCAGAAGGAGCAGCTACCCTGGGAGGCCAAAACGAAACTATAACGTCCAATCCTGTCGACGACGCAGCAGCAGCATTGCGAGAGGAGCTGACAGCTCTGCGTGAGATGCACCAAGCAGAAAAGAAAGAACTGCTGGACAATGCAGATAAGCTGCGAAGGCAAAACGAAGAGCTTGAGCGTGCCATGTCGCTGCAGCGCTTTGGATCATCATCTAGAGGAAGTAATGGGAGATCTCAATCTGCATCAAGATATTTCACAGGGGACGAATCAGTGCCAGCATTTGGCTCTAGGATGAAGGCTCTCGCAACACGCTGGGCATCGCCACATCCCAGAGGTAGTGGTGATGAAGAAGCAGATGACAACAGTACAATAAACACCGAAGATGTGGGACAAATAGATTTTATCAGGAAGGGGGACGACGATTATGTCACAATAATTGCATCGTTGAAACAACAACTTCGTGAAGCTGAGAACCGAGCAAAAGTTCTAGAGCAGCGCCTTCAAATTGTTAAAGAATCTGGTGATTCTGTCATTCAGTCACTCAATGAAGAACTAGCAGAGGTTGCTGAAGAGAGTGCCAGATCTGAAGCAGCAATGATCAAAGAGCTGTCTAGATTAGATGCCCAGAGAAGAGCGGAGCGTGCAGAATTTGAGAAGAGAATCCAAGAGTGGATCGCTCATGATGCAAATAGAAAGTTAGAGGTGGAAGAATATGAGCGAAGGATAGAATCTCTAGTCAATACGGTGAGATTAATGGATACAGCAAGAGAAGATGATCTAGTTCATTGCAACAGCTCCTCATCAGTGGACAAGGAGGCGGAGGAGGAGATGCACAAAGATCTAATTGCTTATTTTAGCAATCTCAGCGGCAAGAACAGTAACAAACGGGGTAATCCTCTCGTTTCATCGATCAATGATGCTTTTGATATACAGTTCAATGCAAATCCGATCGTAGGAGATGATCTCATTGATTATTACCGTTCTCACTCGGAACTAAAAGAGTTTACATTAAAGTCCGAGTTGCCACGGATGGACTATGAGGTATTGGTGGCTGACGTTAATGCAAAGGAGGGCAGGAAGCTTGTCACGCCTGAAGAAATCCGATCTTACTTTGATGATGCCGACATCGACGAAGAGAGTGAGCTTTGTATTAGAAGCGCGAACCAGTCGCTCCTTGCGGATCCCTTGGCCATGCTCACAGGAGAGGGAACGGGAAAGATTATTCACTCGGGCAGTTTTTACTCTACAGTGATAGCTAGCTCCTGCACTTTCAAAATTGATCTGCGGCATGAAGGAGAGCGAAGAGTCAAGATATACTGTGAGCTTGCTGTTTGCGTTCCTTCCGGAGATGATTCAACAGAGGAGACTGAGGAAACAAGTGCTACTTCTGCCACACTTGAACTTGCCAGAGCAAACCTCATCATTCAATTTGGCCCTAGTCCAACAGCAACCCCAAGTGGTCCTCTGATCAAGTACACTTTATCATCTATCGTCCCGTCTCTATCGTCTTCTCCTGACGATGCTCAAGCGTTGCAATTAGCAGCGGCAGCTTTGGCACGTGATCGAAATACCCACATAAGAAAGACAGACGACCCCGTTCCTGATTCACGCCGTGACAGTATTAGAAGCCGATTTTTGAGCAAGGTGAAAGCCTTCTCACAGTCGAATAGTTAAGCTAACATTTCCTACCAAACAAGAGATAGGTTTCTTTCATCCTCTTGTTTTCTACGTCCTTTCTCCCTACGGCGTTTCTTTTCTTTCTCTGAACGTCTTGAACGTCTCTTCTTTTCCCTTTCTTGATGTTGCTTCCTGTCAGATTTCTTCCGATGCCAACTCGACAATTTCACCATTTTGGGAGTCGACTCCAAATCGACACCCTTGGCCTTCGCAATTTCTAGAACGATAAGATTCATATTTGTTAGGTGCTTTACCCTTTCAGCAGAAGTTGAATCACGTGAATGTTGATATTGACTCAATGTATCTTTCAGTTTGTGTCCGAGGAATTCAAGTTCATCGGTGATGTTGTTAGAGCTGTTGTCAATTGATGGTTGACTAATGGTGATTGGTTTGGCTTCAGCGACGTCTTTGGACTGAGCCTGCATATCCACATTGACGTCTCCTTGCTCACTACAATTACTAGCTGCATTAACATTAGAACTCGCTTCAAAAGCGTCTTCGACGCCATCTAGGCAAGGAGCACTACCAGAGTCCCGTACCGGTGACGCAAGAATGACATCTTGCTCATCAGCATCAACGCCTTCACTTCCGTTGTCTGAGACAGGACTAGATGAAGTCCGAGTATCATCATTGTCTTCTTCGTGCTTACTTGCTTGAGCATCTTCGCTTTCCAACTCTGGTGTGTCGTTTCTAGAATCAACTCTGATGCTCTTGTTGTCTCCATCGATGAATTTCTCTAAATCGGCGTCCCTTCTGTCTATTACTGCTGGCTGAGGGTCGTCAGCTTCGTCATCAGAGGAGCTCTCACTAGAAGAATCATCGTCGGTAGCAGGGACTGATTGAGCCTCTATCGATGCGACTGCTATGTTTTCTTCAGCACAGGCTTCAACAGTTTCTTCTAGCTCTCTGGCTTCTTCCCCAAGCTCTGCAATTCTATTAGTCGCGTCTTGTGCTAAAGCCTTCGTTTCGCGCTCGATTGCAACAAGCTCATTTAAGCACCTCACCTCCATCTTTTGACCAGAAGTTTCACGCTCGATCAACTCCTGTTCCAGTGCGTTGATGGTAGCATCAGAGAATGCCTTGGAAACCGAAAGCCTTTGCTCGTAAATATTTTCGAGGTGGACAGCTTTGAGTAGCTTGGCACGCGCCCTGGTGATTGACTGAGGAGGTGCTGGGATAACTTCTCCCCTGTCAAGTAATTTCGAGTGAGCCCGAACCAAAATCGCAACATACTCGCGTAAGTTTTCGTCACCTTCCATAACTAGCCTAGCCACTGACAATTGCAACTTCAATTGTTCGCATTGGCGCCGTATAGATTCCATCTCCGCTTTATGGTCAGCTTTGTTCTCTTCAATCTTTGACTTAATTGATGATAGCTTTGCTTCGAGCCGTACTTCGTCATTATCCTGTTCATCATCATCACTGCTTCCCGATGAATCAGATGAAGCTACACTTTGATCACTCTTCGCTTGCTCTGCCCTTTCATTTGCATTTAACAGCCGTTCCTCTAAATGCCGAACATGACGCTCTGCTTTCTTTATTTTCTGTTTATACCTCAGTTCCTCTCTTTTTCTACGCATCTGCAACGCTTTCCCCTTTTTCACATAACTCGCTTCAGCTTTATTCGAGTCACTAGTCACCTCGACTAAATCTTCACACAAGGACATGATGATCTCATCTCCAGCTTGTTCCAAAATGGCCAATCGTTTTTCTTGGGAGCGAGTCCTTTCTAATGCTTCTTTCAGGCGACTTTGCAGTGAAGAAACGTAAGTACCAGTTGCTTGTTTGTTATCCCATAATGAAGAGAGGTCTTTGTTTGGTTCGTCATTATTCACCATCATGGTCATGTATTCATCGTAAGTCGTAACTTGCCCTTTGCTATTGCTGTACGGTAACTCAAGAACTAATTTGGCCGCAGTCGCCGCGACGCAATCAGATTCCACGTTTGTTATCAGACCACGATCTTTATTCATTTCTGTTTCTACAATATCCAGCTCCTTTTCGAGCCTATCCCTCTTCCTCTTCAAGTCCAGCCGTTCTAGCCCACGGACATATGATGCAGTCTTGGCTTTGCGTCCTGCATCTACACAAGAGTTGGATAGATAACGCAAGGCACGTATTCTTGCTCGTTCTTGGGGAGTAAGGTCTTCCCCTGCGTAGTTATTGTCAGAGTCGCTCGACGAATCATCGTCATCAGAGGATGAGCAATCATCCGAAGAGGTTGAAGATGAGTCGTCGTCACTTTCAACTAAGGCGTCACTAGCTCTATGTGTATGCTTTGTGTTTTGTGCAAGACTGGTTACAGGTGCTGATTGTTGGCGTTTATACTGGGTACTTTGCTGATTTGCATTAGTATTGATGTTTCCCACGGCACCACCTCCAAACCACCCCCTTATGTTACCCAATAAGTTGTTCGACGATGAGTTATTGTAATTTTCATGCGGCTTTGTATCTCCTGTACTGTTTCTCTTGTTTAGTTGGTCATTATTGTAATTTTCATTTGGCTTCATATCTCCTGTACTGCTTCTCTTGTTAATTTGGCCATTGTTATTATTTCTAACGACGCCAAGCCTCCTATCTCGTTCATGCTGGATCATGTGAGCCACTTTTACTTCTTTTTCTGCATCTATTTGTTTCTTCTTTTTGTTGTCTCTGTCGATGCTTCCTTCACCGGTAGAACCATGACCACTAATTTCTAGCGCGTCATCATCATCGTTGCACAAGTTGTTATCCGAGTTATCATCGCTGTCCTTTCTCTTCCATGGGTGGGATTTGCTGCTACGAGGTACATAATATCCTACTTCTTCATCATTCGCAGCTTCTCTTTTGTGTAGGGCACCACCACCGCTGTGAGACACGCCCTCTACTGTTTCGACAGCAGAGCAAGAAGTCATAACGTCATCGTCCGAATCATCGGCGATTCTATCTGGGTAGTAATTCATGGTGGTGGTTATTGAGGGTGTATTACTGTATCAGCTTGGCCACTAAAATACTACGCAAGCAACTATCAGCCCGAACATCCAGGGGAGGGAGACATCTTGAGTTTTATGGAGGAGGTTTTCGCCGGTAACGCTGAAACGGTCACGCTACCTTCGTGGTCAATAGAACTGAGAGGTTGTAACAAATGTATGGGATTTCAATAACAAAGTTACAGGCCGTGATATTTATAAGCTCCATCACTACGGGAGCTCATCAAACATCAAAAATCAAAAATCCGTACAAGATGCTGGCAGGAAGATGGCTATGCAGTATTCAGAAGGCTGCTTTATTATGCGTCTTCTTTTAGCACTCATTCTTCCTTTGTTAGCGTATCCGGCAACAGCGATGATGACGCCGCCAACTAAGAAGATAGTACTCATCGGTGGCGGACATGCTCATGTACAAGTTATCAAGGCACTCAATGTTAATACACGACCATCGAACGTCGAAGTGACGTTGATCGACTTGCAATCGGCTGCCTCTTACAGCGGAATGGTCCCTGGTTGTGTTAGCAAGCTATATACTCTTCCAGAAGTGCAGATACAGATTGGACCATTAGCAGAGTGGGCTGGAATCGACTTTGTACAGGGCAAAGTTGTGGGGATGTCGCTAGAAGACGAGGAAAAGAAGACTGTACAAGTGGAGGTTAATGATGAGATCGGGGGAATCACAACAAAAGAGGTACCATTTGATGCAGTCTCTGTCGATATCGGTAGTACTACACGAGACTTTAATCGAATTCCAGGTGCTAGTCAGTACTGCATCTCTACGCGACCGATTTCTGATTTGGTAGTTAGGATTGAAAAAGAAGAACAGTTGCTCAAGGATAGACTGAAGGATGGCACATTTAAGGCTGCACATTTCGTTGTGGTTGGTGGTGGTCCTGCTGGTATCGAGCTGAGTCTCGCTGTTCGAGCAAGGTTCAGTCAAATGTTGGACTCCAATCTCTCAATAACATTGATTGACTCTAGTGATGGTTTACTAGTAAATGAGACGCCTGCGAATCGCAAGGCATTGGAGAGCGTCATGTCAAAATACAATATAGATACTCGTTTCAATTTGTTGGTAGATGAAGTTACTTCATCCCACGTTCATGTCCATTCTAGCAAAGATCAATCTAGTAGAGAAAAGATACCGTACACCCACATCATTTGGGCAACAGGAGCTGAAGCTCATGATTTGTCATGGAGTCTGAATAAACAATTTGGGCTTGAAGTGTCCGAAACGCGAGGTTGGATTCAAGTGAATAGCTACTTGCAAAGTCTCTCTCATCCATACATATTCGCAGCCGGTGACTGCTGTGAAATTGTAAACGACAACAAGAAGAGTCCTCCAAAAGCAGGAGTATATGCAGTGAGGTCAGGACCAATTTTGATAGAGAATCTGACTCGTTTTGTAGGTGCAAGCAAATGCGCACAAGAGCTTGTGCCTTATCATCCGCAAGATGACTTTCTCAAACTCCTCATGTGTGGGGATGGAACTGCGTTGGGTTTTCGCTTTGGCATCCCTCTTTATGGAAAGTGGGTATGGAAGCTCAAAGACTTTATTGATGTCATGTTCATGGATTTGTTTGATGTAAATAAGCTTCCAAAACTCGACGAGAAGAAAGATGAGTACGACACAGCACAGTATGATGCATCAATCGAACGCCCTCCACCACTGGCTGCAGATGACGCAGCCAAATTATTGTTGCGCACTGATGACGATGTGGATTTTCATAGAGCGTGGGATGTTCTTCGAGATATGATGGCCGATGACAAGTATAAAAATGAAGTGTTGGATATAGCAAGGTTGTCGGTAGAAAAACAACTAAGCGAGATAATATGAATAAATGAATATGAATATTTAAATCCATGCTATCTTTTCAATGAAGTGTTTGGAAATACTCTATAAATGCAGATTCTACCATCTCCTGCTCCAGTGGCTAGCAATCCTGTTGCTGAAGCATTTCCTGCCCAGTCAACTGCTGTCACTGTATCCTCGTGCCCATGAAGAATCGCCAATGGCTTTGAAGAAGCCCTATCAAACAAACGAAGTCTTCGATCCCATCCACCAACAGCAAATATTCTTCCATCTGGTCTGAAGCGACATACTGAAACTCCAATCTTGCCTCCAGATTCAATGGAACATGTATTTGTTTTAGTGCGTACGTTGGCTCTCATACTGCCGGTTGTGTTTGACAACGAAGAATCCATTCCTTCGTCAACATTGGTCAATTCTTCATCTGCCAATTTGATTTTGATTGTTGATATAGTTCCTTGATCTGCCTCTGGTAACTCAGACACTTCATCAGCATCGCCAGCGCAGCCCGCTACAGCCACCAAAGATGGTGTACCCGTGCCTTTACTGAATGAATTGGAGAGATCCAACGAAAGCACTGGATCATTACCTAGCTTGGTATGACACATGAATCTTGACAGTGTGCCATTTGATGAGCATTCACTTTCCTCTGCTGAATGGTCAAGCAACCACGGCGATCCTGTTGAACGCAAGTCATAAAATAGAGCCGAGCCATCCTCCATGCCACAGCCCAAAACAAGTTGTTGAGCCTTCTCTTGCTGACATAATCCTAAACTGGTCAGCATTCCGTAATTTCTGCGAGAGGAATACACCATGCTATCGTAGCAATCATTCCCCATGTCAATACGGTAGGTTGGATTGCTAGTTGGATCACAACGCAAATCTCGGATTATTGCAACTGATTGCTCATGAGTTGGGAGTGCAATCAAGTTTCTGTCTCCTGCCATCGTTGCACCATCATCTGCTGCATCGTATTGCGAATTTTCTGTAATGTGGCACGGTGCCATCTGACAAAATGTTGTTGAATATGTATGAATTTGAAGAATGGGATCAAGTGGTCGATGAATATCATGAAGGGAAACTGTCCCAAGAACGTCACGAGATTGATATACAAATTGTTGCATTTGATCGAGCCGCCGTATAGCAAGACCTGGTCCACTTCGACCACCACCAGCAGCATCGTTTACTATGCACCGACGTTTGGCCAAGTCCCACAATTTGCAAGTACCATCGTGATGACATGATGCTAGCACTACTCCTGAGAGAGATGTATGAGACGCTGCGGAGAGATGAGTTGCCTCTTGATATGATGAATCTCTATGTTTTTGGTCGCCATGTCCAAGCAGCAAATTGGAGCATTTGAATTGCAAGGGTTCAAAGTTGTCATCATCGCTATCGCTATCGCTGTCGGTGTCTTCACTATCATCACAGCTAACAACAACATTTTGAGGTGCATTTTGCACAAAGCACACTCCTGTCACTGCAGTGGAAGATGATCCATCGCTACCAGCATTTTCAGCATCATTGTCAACGCTGGAGGTATGCAAGCTGAATAGAGCATCGGTTGAAGAAAGCATTGGCATAGAACACGCTAACACGCCACTGAGTAACTCTGAGAGGCTCAGCTACAGCAACGAAAGGCGGACGTTGTGTTGAATGGCTCCAGGAGCTGCGTGGTGTGAAATAATTAACTGAAGCACTTCATCAAAACTAATGGTATTCCTTTGAATTTTTGAATCAAGGAACGTTGACGCGACTCTGACGTTGACCGGGCGCAAAAGAATTAGCGAGAGTGCGGTGAACAAAGGGCTACGCAGTGATCCATCATGCATTGCACAGTTCGACGGCTATCGGTAGCAGCTATTGCAAGGCAGCAGCGAGCTAGAGGAGCAATAATAATACGGGCGGCGGCAGGCAGACATCTCACATGCCCGGCCTCGTATGATGTCATCAGTCGGTTTCCATCACCACATCATCATGTTGCTGTCAATAAACAAACGCGGTATTTCAAGGATGTTAACACCCTTCACTTTTCTACCAACGCTAGCAACGATACCGACGAGGATGATGAAACAATGACTGCTTCACAACGCGAAATTTTCTGGAATGATAACTTTGAAGCTCTAAAAGCTTATAAATCAACGCACGGAGACACTTCCGTACCAGCAACCTACCTGGAAAATCCACAACTCGGCAATTGGGTTGACAATCAGCGTCAATTATATAGAATGCGTCAAGAAGCCGAGGAGAACGGCATTACTACTACCTATGAATTCATAAGTGCTGAGAGGATAGACAGATTGAATTCCATTGGGTTTGTATGGAATGCAAACGATGCCGCATGGAATCTACGGTTTGAAGAACTCAAACAATACATTGAAGAGCATGGAAACTCTTGTGTTCCTGGGATCTATCTAGAAAATGAACCATTAGGTTTGTGGGTTGCAAAACAACGGCGCACCTACAAGGTCAAACACAGGGTCAAACTGGAAGCTAAGAAGAAGAATCGTGAGGAAGGCAAAGATTTAGCCGCTGAAACTTCTCTTTCCGGGGAGCGGATAGACAAGCTTAATGCAGTAGGCTTCATTTGGGATGTTCACGAGGCACAGTGGTTAGAGAGATACGCAGAATTGAAAAAATATCGCAGAGATCACGGAGATACACTTGTCCCCAAACATTATCCAGTGTATCCATTCCTTGGACGGTGGGTAGACAAGCAAAGGTTTGATTTCAAACGCTTTATGGCCAAAAAGAAATTGGAAGAGTGCGACGAAATTGAAGACCCTGAGGAGATAGAAGAGCTGGAAAGATTAGCATCATTATCAACTGGAATGACTGAAGAAAGAGTGCGGCTTTTGGATGCCGAAGATTTCATTTGGGACCCCTTCAATCACGCGTGGGAACAAAAGTACAACGAATTCTGTATGTTTGTACGAATGAATGGACATACAGCCATACGCTCACGTAGAAAGGGTTATGATCCGTTGGCTCGATGGGCCGAGATTCAAAGGAAGAATTACAGAAAAAATATAGATGGAGAGAAGACTACCTTAACACAAGAACGTATTGACAAGCTTGAGCGTATTGGTTTTGTATGGGACAACAGAGGAATGGAAACAAGGCTATCAGCAAAACCAGCGAGAGCTGCAGATGGTAAGGAATTAAAATCGACAATATAGGACGGAACAGAAGATCTTACATTCTTATCCCTACTTACGTATCATAACACGATTGAAATATGTTATCTAACACTGCGAGTGGTGTAATCCACAGCTTTTAGCGGCCCATTATTTTAGGTTATGATAGTAGCGAGCGATATTTGCCTCTCGTCAAGCTCGTCATACTCGTATCATCCATGCTACAGCCTCGTAGGTGACCTGATGAGGTCCAATTTGGGATGGCCGCGATCAACAGATTGGACCATATCGTATCTAACGCTGCGAGTGGTGTAATCCACAGCTTTTAGCGCCCTAAAAATGTTGGTCACGATAGTAGCGAAGGATACATGCCTCTACTCAAGCTCTATCTAACTGTATCGGCCATGCTACAGCCTCGTAGGTGACCTGATGAGGTCCAATTTGGGATGGCCGCGAGCAATACTCTCACACCATACCGTATCTAACGCTGCGAGTGGTGTAATCCACTGCTTTTAGCGGCCCATTATTGTTGGTTACGATAATAGCGAAAGATACATGCCTCTACTCAAGCTCTTCATATGTGCATCGGCCATGCTACAGCCTCGTAGGTGACCTGATGAGGTCCAATTTGGGATGTCCGCGATCAACAGATTGGACCATATCGTATCAAACGCTGCGAGTGGTGTAATCCACAGCTTTTAGCGGCCCATTATTGTTGGTTACGATAGTAGCGAAGGATACATGCCTCTACTCAAGCTCTTCATATGTGCATCGGCCATGCTACAGCCTCGTAGGTGACCTGATGAGGTCCAATTTGGGATGTCCGCATTCAACAGATTGGACCATGTCCAATTTGGGATGTCCGCGATCAACAGATTGGACCATATCGTATCTAACGCTGCGAGTGGTGTAATCCACAGCTTTTAGCGGCCCATTATTGTTGGTTACGATAATAGCGAAGGATACATGCCTCTACTCAAGCTCTTCATATGTGTATCGGTCATTCTACAGCCTCGTAGGTGACCTGATGAGGTCCAATTTGGGATGGCCGCGAGCAATACTCTCACACCATACCGTATCTAACGCTGCGAGTGGTGTAATCCACAGCTTTTAGCGGCCCATTATTGTTGGTTACGATAATAGCGAAGGATACATGCCTCTACTCAAGCTCTTTATATGTGTATTGGCCATTCTACAGCCTCGTAGGTGACCTGATGAGGTCCAATTTGGGATGGCCGCATCAACAGATTGGACCATATCGTATCAAACGCTGCGAGTGGTGTAATCCACAGCTTTTAGCGGCCCATTATTGTTGGTTACGATAATAGCGAAGGATACATGCCTCTACTCAAGCTCTTTATATGTGCATCGGCCATGCTACAGCCTCGTAGGTGACCTGATGAGGTCCAATTTGGGATGGCCGCGAGCAATACTCTCACACCATACCGTATCTAACGCTGCGAGTGGTGCAATCCACAGCTTTTAGCGCCCTAACGATGTTGGTTACGATAGTAGCGAAGGATACATGCCTCTACTCAAGCTCTTCATACGCGTATCAGCCATGCTACAGCCTCGTAGGTGACCTGATGAGGTCCAATTTGGGATGGCCGCATCAACAGATTGGACCATATCGTATCTAACGCTGCGAGTGGTGTAATCCACTGCTTTTAGCGCCCTAACGATGTTGGTCACGATAGTAGCGAAGGATACATGCCTCTACTCAAGCTCTTTATATGTGTATTGGCCATTCTACAGCCTCGTAGGTGACCTGATGAGGTCCAATTTGGGATGGCCGCGATCAACAGATTGGACCATATCGTATCTAACGCTGCGAGTGGTGTAATCCACAGCTTTTAGCGGCCCATTATTGTTGGTTACGATAGTAGCGAAGGATACATGCCTCTACTCAAGCTCTTCATACGCGTATCAGCCATGCTACAGCCTCGTAGGTGACCTGATGAGGTCCAATTTGGGATGGCCGCATCAACAGATTGGACCATATCGTATCTAACGCTGCGAGTGGTGTAATCCACAGCTTTTAGCGGCCCATTATTGTTGGTCACGATAGTAGCGAAGGATATATGCTTCTACTCAAGCTCTTCATACGCGTATCAGCACTGCTACAGCCTCGTAGGTGACCTGATGAGGTCCAATTTGGGATGGCCGCGAGCAATACTCTCACACCATACCGTATCTAACGCTGCGAGTGGTGTAATCCACAGCTTTTAGCGGCCCATTATTGTTGGTTACGAAAATAGCGAAGGATATATGCCTCTACGCAAGCTCTTAATACGCGTATCATCCATGCTACAGCCTCGTAGGTGACCTGATGAGGTCCAATTTGGGATGGCCGCGATCAACATTCTAGCACCATATCGTATCTAACGCTGCGAGTGGTGTAATCCACAGCTTTTAGCGGCCCATTATTGTTGGTTACGATAATAGCGAAGGATACATGCCTCTACTCAAGCTCTTCATATGTGCATCGGCCATGCTACAGCCTCGTAGGTGACCTGATGAGGTCCAATTTGGGATGGCCGCGATCAACAGATTGGACCATATGTATCTAACGCTGCGAGTGGTGTAATCCACAGCTTTTAGCGGCCCATTATTGTTGGTCACGATAGTAGCGAAGGATACATGCCTCTACTCAAGCTCTTCATACGCGTATCAGCCATGCTACAGCCTCGTAGGTGACCTGATGAGGTCCAATTTGGGATGTCCGCGATCAACATTCTAGCACCATATCGTATCTAACGCTGCGAGTGGTGTTATCAACTGCTTCTAGTGGTCCATAATGATGGGTTACGATAGCATAGAAGTAGAACCTATTCCACGATTCAAGCTCTTCATATGTGCACTGGCCATGCTACAGCCACGCATGGTAGGTGACCTGATGAGGTCCAATTTAGGATGGCTGCTTGCATCACTCTAGCACCATATCGTATCTAATGCTGAGAAGATGACAATGAACTGCTTCTAGTGTCCCAATATGATTGGTTTCGATAACATAGAAGGATCTATATATATTGTTCACTATTCAAGCTCTGTATACGTGTATCAGCCATGCTACAGCCACGTATGGTAGGTGATCTGATGAGGGCAATTCAGCCATTTAGTTCTAACATCTACATCTAGCTAGAATTTCTGTTATTGTTGTTTTTCATTCTTTAGCCATCCATTTTGAATCGTTTTGCATCATCATAACAGTTGGTTGAGTTGATCCTTCGTGTGTTTCCTTCTTTTCTTTGGTTTCATTCTGTCTTTTCTGTTTTTCTGTGCGGTCATTCCCCTTTGGTTTCTTGACCGGTCATTACTTTTGTCGCATCAATGACCGCCGTTTACACCACTTCAATTCACGACCGCGCGCACGCAACAGAAACAAAAGACCTGGCAAAATCGGAGCCACTAGTAGGCTGCTGCAGCGAATGCCTCCCCAATAATAACAAGACATACACGATGAATGCATCGATGAGTTCCGAACTGATAACGAAAGAGATGGAAAGTGCCTCTCCCTGTAGGAGTGATGCATCACTTGCTTCTCCGAAAACAATAACTCAGACTCCCAAACCCGTTAGCATCAACAAGAGGAGAGGCAAGCATTCTATCCGAAACAGAAAGCGGTTGCCTCAGTCATACAGTGCAATGCGTTTGTTTCTTATTTCATGCAGCTGCTTCTATCTCCTATCTGAATCAAACGGTGTAACTGTTGAAGATGGAGAAGGGAACGGGAGAAAGAGCTTCCTTAGGACTGCGGTCGCAGCTGCAGCTCCGGAAGGCGCCCTGAATACTTTAACGGAGCCCTCGCCGCCGGAGATATTAACTGGAAATACTGAAGAAGAGTACGATTATGAGTCATATCATGCAACACATAACATTCCCGTGCCAGCATTAAGCACAACGATGATGGGTATGCAGCACAATGGTGGGTCACGGATGAAAAACAACGACGTAATATCTGTTCAACACAAGGGCATCTTTTCTTTTGCAGGAACAAATCAAGCAATGAAAAGTTTTGCCTCCGAGACTAATGAGAGTGAAATTTTAGAGACGCATCAAAACACACGACGAGGACCCCTTGCCTTTGCAGGGACAAACCAAGCGATGTTAAATTTTGCCGGTGGGTCGAATGAAAAGGAAGACGTTTCTAAGGGAAGGAGAATATTAACAACGCAACAAAACAACGACCCTTTATTGGAAACGAATATGTGGATGAAACACATGCCCCACGTTTGGGAATTAGATACTGAGCAGTTGGAGCAGGAGGCTCGGGAGGCTGACTCTGGTGCATCGCTTGCCTCTGACTCTGATGCATCGCTTGCCTCTGACTCTGATGCATCGCTTGCCTCAGACTCTGATTCATCGTTTGACTCTGACTCTGATACATCATTTGACTCCGACTCTGACGCAACTCAACAGTCACGCCAACACAGTTCATCGTCAAGGACCGATGCTGACCTTGACAATGGTCGATACCTGGTAGGTTTGGAAATGAGGGAAATTAAAGTACACCAGCAGATCGTTATTGATTACCACGACACGAACGAATTCGGAGAGAAAAGTCTTGAGCCCCTTCGGATAAAGCTCATACCCGCAGACGGTGGTGTCGATAGAGATCAATTGCTATCATCACTCCTTGAAAATTCCTTCCAGGAAAGTTCTACTCTGTGGTCTAGTGCTTTGTCGCTTGTGCCTGTTACTGGTAGGATTCTCCCGTCTGTAGACACATGCGGAAGCGCCAGTATCCCATTAGAAGATCGAGAGAAGGGTGTGAATGGAGCAGATGTTCTGATTTACGTCAGCAGCGACAATCGGTTTTGTGGCGGAGCTTCTATGCATTCCGCAGTTTGCGACTTTGATCAAAATATGAGGCCTCTTGTAGGGAACATCAACATTTGTACAAAAAATATCCCTACAAATACGGATGCGGAGACAACCATTGCCCCCCGCACAATGGATCGATATACTGGCTATATCACCACTGAACTAGGGCGAGTTCTAGGGGCTTCTACATCTTTCTTCCGTCATTACAAGAACCCCGATACATCTATTGCTTACGGGACAATGGAGAAGACTATCACTTGTGTGGATGGTACTACAGAAACGATCGAAGTCCCCAATGTGATAAATGAGTTTGAGTCTACCGGAGAAGTTTCTTTCGAAATAAGGACGCCAAAAGTCATAGAAGTAGTTCGAAATCATTTCGACTGTATGACTCTGACTGGTGCTAAACTTGAATCTAAGAAGGGCGGCACAAGCTGCTTTGGTGGGTTTCTTGATGATGTAAGTTCCTCTCTTATCTTGTTCATTCTCTTTGGTTCTTCATGAATATTATAATTGGCCCACCTCTTCATAATCTTTGCACACAGCATCTCTTTTTCGGTGAACAATTGTCCGCATTCCAATCAATAGGGCCATCATCGCTGTCGCCTATCACACTTGCTCTACTTGAAGATTCGTCTTGGTATGTTGCCAACTACACCGTCTCGTCTGAAATCCCATTTGGACGTGGCTCGGGCTGTCAGTTTGCACGTGGTGGTTGCATTCCTGACAACGACAAAAATAATTGGGGATTTCACTGCACTGATATTGACACGCTCGGTTGTGACCCATCTCATTCCTTCAAGGCGACGTGTGATTTCTTGGATACATCAACTGACAGCAGTGATTCCTTTTGTCCAATGTTTGTCCGCGGAGCAGTTGATTGCTCTGATGAATCAAGCCAGCTGGCTCTCACAGAAACAGAAGAATATTACGGTAAAGGAAGCAAGTGTTTCAACACTGACAAGTCTGAGCCGATGTGTCTCCGAGCCGTCTGTAATGAACTAGATTACACAATTGACGTTCATTACGCGGATGATGTATTTTCATGTACATATGACGGCCAAATTATTGACACAATGGAAGACCTGCGAATCGAGTGTCCACGAATTGCTGCGGTATGCCCCACTCTTCATTGTCCTTCGAATTGTTCTGGGCGGGGAGTCTGCGACGAGGGTAGAGATGGAAAGCACACCTGTATTTGCGACAATCCATTTGATAACTCACCCGGCTGCTGGGCGAATTAGGCAACTTCAGTGACTACAATCATTCAAACAAGATAAAAATTACATAATGCATGTAATATATGTTATTTTTGTCCCTAACTTTCTCTAGAAATCAACGAAGTCCGAGAAGGATCCCGAGCGAGATCCAGAAGCGGATTCAGAGACTGTGCGAGAGTTGCTCCGCTGCATTTTTTGTTTCATATTTCGTCGTGCTCTTGCGGAGGAAGAGAGGGGTGGTGGTGGAGCGATCACAGGTGCTATTGGTTTTGTTGCTGGTTGAACCGGCTTTGGCTGCATTTGTTGATACGATGATGACATGTTATCGATTATAGTCACTGCATTCATTGCTTTAGCCCTTCGCCTAGCTGCGACGCTAACATTTTGGTGACCAGAATGATTGGACGAAGAGGCAGGTGAGAGCTGATCTTCGAATCTCGGAGAAATGGCTTTCTGGAACGTATTGAACTGTGGATTGGGTGTGAATGATGACTCACTGAATGCGTCAAAGGCGTGTTGTGTTGAAGAGTCTTGTCGTTTTTCACTACCATTATCTGTTGTTCCTTTGCCTCTCTGTCTTCGGGCAACATTCATGTCATTTTGATTGTTAACATTGCTGCCAAAATGGTTGGGGAAGCTAGTTTGTGGTACTGATTGCGAGGGCGTTTTTGTTTCCATTTTCTCTGAAGCAGGCTTTTGCCACAAAGAAGGGTTGTCAAAGGCGTCGAATGAAAGAGGCGATGATGGTTTATTGCTGGTTGACTTGACGCCTGAGAACGCATCCGCTTTGGGACGAGCCCCTGTTGGCTGAGCTTCACGGACATTTTGGGTGTTTGTCTTAACCCTCGGGGAAACACTTGTACCGATCCCACCATCACTTGGAGGTTGGACACGACGGATGGCATTTTTGTCAGCAGACACTCTCGCGCTTGACAGGCTAGTGTTCATGTTCTTTTTTATGTTCACGGTTGCATCGGATTTGATACTTTTGCTCTGGATCTTATTGGCGCTCGAGGCAACAAACATTTTCTTCTTTGCCTCAATTACATTGCTTTCACTAGATGCTCGAGGCGATGATCGAGCACCCCAAACTACCCTTGATGGATTAGTGTCTGTGTTTTCTTCATCAGCTTCGGCAACTTGAGGTTGGGCGATATTGTTCTGGATCTTGGCGGCGCTTGAGACGACAGACATTTTGCTCCTCGCCTCGACTCGATCGCTAGATGCTTTAGGCGATAGTTGAGTTCCCCAAACTACTCTTGATGGGTTAGTGATTGCGTTTTTCTTCATGTTCGGATTGTCATCAGCTTTGATGCTTTGAGGTGGGGCGAAATTGTTCTGGATCTTATTGGCGCTCGAGGCAACAGACTTGCTCTTTCCCTCATTTGCATTGCTACCACTAGATGCTGCTCGGGGCGATAATTGAACTCCCCAGACTACTCTTGATGGATTAGTGTCTGAATTCACCTTGTCAGCTGTGATACTTGGAGGTCGGGCGACATTGGCGTTGATGTTGTTGGCGGCGCTCGAGGCAACAAACATTTTGCTCCTCGCCTCAACTACATTACTGTCACTAGATGCTCTAGGCGATGATTGAGCTCCCCAGACTACTCTTGATGGATTAGTGTCTGTTTTCTGCTCAGCTTTGATACCTTGAGGACGAATGACATTGTTTTGGATCTTGTTGACGCTTGTGCCAACAGTTATTTTCTTCTTTGCCTCAACTACGTTACTATCACTAGATTCTCGTGGCGACGACGGAGTTCCCCAGACTACTCTTGATTGATTAGTGCTCGTGCCATTCTTAATGTTTGGATTTGCATCTGCTTTGACACTTTGAGGTCGGGTGACATTGGCGTTGATCTTGTTGGTGCTCGAGAAAACATTTGTTTTGTTCTTTGCCTCAATTATATTGCTATCACTAGATGCTCGGGGAGATGACTGACTGCTCCAAAACGACATTGGAGAGACTGGTGCCATCAGCGATCCTTTCTTCTCTCCAAGAGTCGAAACTATTTGAGACACGGATGAGCCTGGCTTCAATTGCTGTTCCGCTGATGTAGACGTAGGTGGCGCTGAGATGTCCTGTTTTCCGGCTGTCTCCACTGATTGCTGCCCCAACGAACAGCCCTCTACAGATACAGCTGGTGATATATCAAAGTCTCCTGATTCTCTTTTCTTCACAAAGCGTCCATGACCGATTGAATGCCATACGAAATCTGTTGGATCCGGATTCGTGCTTGCATCTCGTTCTCCATTTGCGACAATCTCAAAACCTTCAACATTAGCATCGACTTTGCCAAGCAAATTTTCGTCTGTGGCTCTATATTTTCTGGTGTTTGTGTTGAAAGGGTTTGCCTCGAACAAAGCCTTTCTTTGAGCCCGAGCTTGACGGTGGTCTTGAAGCATCATGATGTAAGCTTTGCGCGTCAAATACATTCGAACTAAAGAAGAGATCTTCGTCGCATTTATCATCGTCACCTGTCCACGTAACCGTTCAATGGTATCAAAAGTGTCTTGAATCAAAAACACTTTTGTTGCCCCAACTTGAATGCCAGCCTCGCTTAGGTCAATTGCATTGTTTTTGCCAGCTGACTTATTCTTCCAGAAGGACCTCGGTGACACTGTGTCTGAGGAGACATCTGGTTCAGGCTCAGGTTCAGCTTCACGTTCAACTTCATGATCATTTTCTCTATCTTTCAGAATCCATTGTGAAATGAGTTTAACAAGAGCTTCACACTCATCTTTTGTACCAGCCTGTGTCTTGGAAACACGCTTCTTCTTGGAAGATATTCCATTGAGCTTTCCTGCTTTGCTTTGAGTCTCCTTTCTGTCGCGTAGTACTGAGGAAAGTACATTGAATCTTGCTACAAAATGATCGAAAGTATATCTTTGAGGAAAGCCAGCTCGTGAAACACGTATTGCCTCCAGAATTCCACCACACCGCAGTTGGTCAACAACAATATTGGAATCGAAGTGGTTTGGTTGGAGTTGTTCATTGGGTTTGATACAGCGAACATAGTGAGGATGCGTTTCGTCGATTCGTCGGCGGAGCTTCTGTAGCTGTCCGGAAAATTGCTTCCCAACGGACACACGCGAAATAGATGATTTGCTTTCCTTCTGGCTGCCAGTTTTTGCAGAGATAACTTGAGCGATATCTCTCACAAACGCACATGTACTCTGAGATAGGAGTTCGCTTGTCTCCATTGGGATTTCATCCTTGTTCTTTTCCATGAACCCATCAGTTGAGTACTCGACAACTCCAGCGTAGTGACGGATGGTAAACTTGCCATGAGACTGTTGCTTCCTGTCGGCCCCAAAACGCGTATTGCCATTCATGCACTTGCTATAGACGGCGGATACAAATGTTTTGTCATTACAGCGCATCCCAAGTCTACACTGTTCATCAAGAATAGTCAATATACCGGCATGTTTCTTCTCTATTAGGTCCAACGTATCTTGATTATCCTGGAACTCAATCATGTCCCACCTGATTCCCTCACGGATGTATTCTTGCTGCTCAAGCTTGAATACAAACCTATTAAACTGCTGCTGAAGAGACTCATTACAGTAATTGATACAAAATTGTTCGAATACATTCTTCTGGAATGTTTCAAACCCAAAGATATCTAGTAGCCCGATAAACGCTCCACCCGAATTCTGTTCCGTGTCGGCAGATGTAGATGCTCCAGCGATGCACGAATTGATGCGACCCACAAGGATCGTAAAGATTGAGTCATACACACCTTTGATTAGAGCCTGTACTGCTTGAGCGGCTTGAGAAGCACTCAGATTCTTTGTTACCAATTCATCTACTGCCTTGAACTGTACCGTAGTTACAGCCGAATCGAGCGCTTCGTATGACACTCCAAGCAGTGATAATGCCCGCTGCAGAGACACGCTATTTTCGTCCAACTTGCACTCTTCTCCATCATTGACATCCACAAAGGCACCGTTCAGAGTCAAGTTTGATAGATGTAGTAATGCACACACCACTTGGAAGATCTCCATCTGTTCGCTCTGACTGAAGCTTAAGGTGCCCATGGCAGATCGAAGTTCCAAAAACATCTTACGATGATCACTAAACTCATTATGGAGCAATTTTGAATTGTTTTGACCTCCACCTGCCGTAGTGATGGCAAAATCCGCAGTAGTTGTACCTTCAATCATCAGCTGTTTACGCATGGCTTCCGTAAGCGAACCTTTCGCCAACAATTCATAGAAAATGTGATAGGTCTGCTCTCCACACGTATGACCAACAATACGAGCTTTCTCCAACAGATATGTATCAATGTACGCGCCCAGTAGCCGACCGCGGCCAGAGAAGCGCATTTCAATAAACTTTCCAAAGCGAGACGAGTTATCATTCCTCAGTGTCCTCGCATTCCCGAATGCCTCCAGGATTGGGTTAGAATTTAACACTCGTTGCTCAATAGACGACTTGTCTAATTTCCCCGACGTTGAATGATCAGAATGAACTTTTCTAGATAAATCAGCCAAGTATTGCATCAAGAATTTTGTAGTGACCGTCTTTCCAGCCCCACTTTCACCACTAACAAGAATGGATTGATTCGACAAAGCACTACTTTCGTTCTTCTCCTCAATGGAATCTTTATTCCTAGCAAAGTCAAGACCACGCATCATACCTCTGTATGCAGAATCTGCCACTGCAAAGACATGTGGTGGAGGAGAAGACGAAGAGACCTGGTCTTTATTATTGATGTTGTTGTTGTTGGCACCACTGCGTCCATTCGCCAACTGTTCACCATGCCGTTGATATAATTTCATCGTACTCTCATCATACAGTGCCTTGACCATACGACATGGATTAATCGCAATAAGAATCGGACCCGATGAAGTATACATTTCCCACCCAGACGGGAGTTGATATCGCCTATGGAGACAATCCAACACTGCAGGTTCATGTAAATGAGTGAGTTGTGTCAAGTCCGACGGTAGTGGCTGATTTTCTTCTAATGTGTTGGCTGGGAGAACTCCACGCCCCCCGTCTAGCATGTTGATGTGCTCACGCGCTATTTCGATGACCTTGTCTGCATAATCACTTTCAGGGTCAACTACGCGGATTGTTAAAGTGGCATCGGCGGCTGCATTGGCATTGTTGTGTCTTGATGGACTGGTTAAATCATTATGTGCTGAAGTAGCGAATAAATCTTGAGTAGACCCAGATACGACTTCTGAGAGGACCCATACCCATTGTTCCTTCCTCGTTGACAACAGGCCGTCTGCTGAAAAGGACGATTTGGTAGAACAGTTGCTGTCCAACTTATTAAGGGCTCTCTTAGTTATGTCATCGGCATTCTTCTTGTCGGCGGCATTGGCCAACAATGCCGATTTGAGGATAGATGCATGTACCCACAACTTCATCTTATTAGCTTGACATTGCTTGCAGATAATATTATACTAGTGCACAATTACTGAATTCGAATAGGTAGCATCTCGCCATGGTCTTTTCTGTCGAGCTTCAGTTTGTTGTTGGCGATTTGCGATTTCCTCATTGTCAGGCCCACGTACGGATAGAAAACCCACGCACATGAATTAGTCAAAAAAGGTAAAAAATGGCCGTTTCTTTTTCTGTAGGATCTCTACGTAGGAATCGTCCAAGGGCTTCATTTTGATGGTGCGATTCTAATTTACATGGTGAATTCTGCTGTCAACTCATGCATCGCCACTTTAGAAACAGCAGCACTATCATCGCCACTCCACACATACATCTTGAACAATAATAACAGCAGCAGCACCAAGAACGACGACAGAGGCAATGAGCGGAAGCCCAACGTTTCCAATCCCCGCCTCCCTGCAGGAACTTGAAAGCGCGCCCTACAATCTCCTCCCCTACCCAAACGATTTCGAAGATGACGATGAGGCCGCCCGTGCAGAATCGTTCCACAAACTCATCCGAGTCGTCGAGGCGGGGAATCGGTCGTTAATTAGCAACGGGCTGGGATTATTCGAGGTGCCCGATGGAGAGGAAGATTTGGATGCTTGGAACGACACGGAGCGGATTCAGGCGTTGTATACTCTGGTGAGGAAGTCAGATTCGTTGGCACCGGCCACGAGGACCCGTCTTGTCAAGGCTCTTTGTGATGCCGTTCATGGGCTGAGTGAGGCATTGGCCAATCCGGGCGCAGTCATGGCATCGCAGACGCAGCAAAGTAATGATGGAGAAGAGGGTGGTGTAGGTGGTGGTGCCAACTCCTTTGTGGTGTCACAGAGCTTCCGTGATGCGATGGCTTGTCACATTTACATGCTGTTCACTGTCATGTTCTTGACTGAATCGAAAGAGAAATTGGGCAAGTCACTCAACGCTGGGACATCATCATCGTCATCTGGAAGGGGTGGTTCGAAATCCAAGTCAAAGTCATCCAAAAGCAAGGGACAAAACACTGAGGTGGAAGATTTGGCAGCCTCTCGTGCGGCTTGTGCGGAGGCTATGCATCATGCCTCCTTGGCCATGTCAGAACACAAATCGAGATTGTGGAGGCGCGGTGTTGTCGATGAAGCAGTCGTTGGACTTCCCTGTAGGATTGCCTATCAAATGTTGGAAAGTTCCACTGGAGTTATTGCACGTAAGGCCTCCTCGGGAGATGCAGCGTTGCAAATGATTGCTGCCACTGTGGACTCGGCACCCTGTCTTTTGAATACTGTTGTTGCCGCATTGGTGGATCTACTTCACACATATGATCACATTGCACCTTTGGTTGCGGAGTTATGCTGCATTGTGAATGGACAAGTTCTTGCGACTGAATTACTTCGTGAGATTGGACGTCTTGATACAACGGAGGGAAGTAATGACACGGGTAATAAAGCAAGTGGCATCAAGAATATTGCACCATTCATTAGTGAACTGGCGGCTGTTCGTCCTCGCGTGGTCCTTTCAAATATCAGCTTGTTGCTACCTCATTTGGACTCGGAGCCTTACATCATGAGGTCTGCTATTGTTAACTCCATTGGGCACATTCTCGTTCGTGAAGACCAAACTTTGATGGAAAACAAAGATGATGAAGAGGGAAGCGATGAAGAGAGCAAAGACGAACGCCATGTTGTGAATATGGCCAAGACCCGCACGTCTCTATTTGACATTCTTTGCGACAGAACATGTGACATTACATCCTTCACCAGAGGTGCTGCTCTCAAAGTTCTCAATGATCTGACGGAGAAGCAATCTCTCCCTCTTGACCGTATCATGCCTGTTACGGCTATTGCTATTGATCGTTTGCAAGATAAGGCTGTCATGGTCCGCAGATATGCCATGCAGGTAAGTGGTCGGTGGTGTGTGTTTCTTATTACCCGTTCACAACAACACTCTTCTCACCAATCATTTACACAATTTTATTAGCTTCTCACATCTCTACTTGAGAATAACCCTTTCATGGGAATGCTCAATCCAGAACCTTACCGTGAAAAGGTTCGTGAGCTCGAAGCATTTTTAAAGTGCAACATTCCCGAAGAAATCTTGAAAGCTAGGGACACAGCTCTAGAGGAAGCAAAGAATGATGAATCTCAGGGCGAGCGAGAGCTACATGAAATTGAATCCGCTGCACTCGCTGCAGCAATTGCCGATGCAGAAGCAAAGAAAGAGGAGGAGGCATTGTCCGAGGCTGAGAGCACATTTTTGGCTAAAGTGAGAGCTCTCAAGTTTGCTTCTCAAGCTCTAGCATTCACTGAGCTGTTTGAAAATTCGAATGCGTCTTTCCGAACGATGCTCATGTCTTCCAATTCTAGTGATGTGACGGAAGCGCTCCGCTTCTTTGTCAGAGCGAAACATTTTGGACTTCCGTGTGCTGTTACAGGAACCAAGAAGGCACTTGCTCTTATGTGGTCAAATGAAGCAAACATCCAGGAAGAGGTTCTTCGTGCCTTCATTGAGGTATTTGTTGCTGAGCCAGGAACAGAGGGGAAAGAATTGTTGCCAGAAAATCAGATTGCACAAAACCTGCTTGACCTAGTTCGTGAAGCAAATGTGAGTGAACTCGCATCGATAGAGGAGGCCCTTGGACGTCTCGTGAAGAAGGAGATTATTCCACCGGATGTTTTCTCCGTACTTTGGGCGATTGCATCGCAGGCAAGGGGCGAGTTAAGAGCTTCTGCAGTATTGGTCATATCCATGGCAGCAAGCGCTGACCCAAATATTGTTGATAGCGCATATCGTCTCCAGAATCTTTATGATGCAGGTCTAGGAGACCACATTGAAGAAAATCACGACTGGAAGACTGCTCGTTCTGCTGCTTGTGCTCTCCAACGTGTGGCAAGGGCGAAAGTTGATCCTTCATCAGCCAAGTACATCATTCTGGATCTAATCAGCGAGCGTCTTGTGGCTATCGCACGCGGTGATTGGTGTGATGACGCTAATGTCGATGACACTAATGCATGGTTTTGTGCCGCCGAACAATCCATCAATGCAATCTTCACGATTTGTCCTTCACCTGAAAAAGTCAGCATGGAAATCCTTTTGGGTCACCAGCAAGTTATTTTTGGTTGTTCTGATGACTCCAGTACAGCGAGCACTCTTCGCCTTGCAAGATTCTTCTTTGTTCTTGGTCACATTGCATTGAAGCTACTAATGTACACAGAGGTGCTCAGCAGCTCTGTTCGTCGCGCGAATGCGGCAAAGACTGTCAAGAAGCAGGAATCGGCATCTACAGGAGCCACAGAAAATTCCGAGTCAAAGGAAGATGAGGGCGACGATGCAATTGAAGCTGAGCTTGGACTCGCTGCACAGGCTGAAGCTGAGACAGAGCGCAAGGTCGCTGAAATATCTGAAAATGAGATTGTTGGCAGAGGAATCATCAGCTTGTTTACTCCAATGCTTTTGCGCGTTGTCGCAAATGAAAACGGCACATACTCTTCACCTGTTCTTATGCAAAGTGCCACACTTGCGTTGTGCAAGTGCATGTGCATCTCAAAGTCGTTCTGCGAGAAGCATCTGTCGCTTCTCTTTTCTGTGCTGGCAAAAGCACCAAATGACGACCAGGATCTCAGGGCCAACATCGTTGTTGCTCTTGGCGACTTGGCATTCCGCTTCCCTAATGAGCTTGAGCCGTACACTCCCAAGATTTACGCATGTCTCCGTGATAAATCTATTCGAGTTCGCAGACATACACTCATGGTTCTCACCCACTTGATATTGAATGATATGGTTAAGGTCAAGGGACAAGTCTGTGAAATTGCTCTCTGTTTACAAGACAATGAGTCAACAATCCGTGACATGGCCCGACTCTTGTTCCATGAACTCAGCAAGAGGACGAACAGTCCAATCTACAACTTGCTTCCTGACATTGTGAGTCAATTGAGCCAGTTAGATCTCAAACAGGAAGTGTTCCGTGAAATCATGCAGTTCCTCCTCAGCTTCATCAAGAAGGACCGTCAGAATGAAATGCTTCTCGAAAAACTGGTGCTGCGTTTTCCTAAATGCACAACTATCAACCAAAAGGCGGATCTTGCTTATTGCATTGCTCAGTTGAAAGTTAACGAAAAGGGCATCAAGTGCCTCAACGACAACTTTAAGCTTTACAAAGATGCCCTCTTTGATGAAGACGTTTTGAAAAACTTCATGTCCTTCATTGCGAAGGCGAAGAAGAATGCTACCAAGCCCGAGACAAAGCAGACGTTGCAGGAGCTTGAAGAAAAGTTCACTGAATGTGCAGCTGCTGGAATGGAGAACGTGAATGCTAGTAAGAAGGCGGCTAGAGCGAAGAAGCGTGCCGCACGCCGTGTTGCTCGGAAGAAGGTTGAGTGGGACGAATCTGAAGAGGAAGAGAATGCTGTAGCCTCTGATCCCGAACCAGAGGAGTTTGAAGAAGTAGACGAAGAGAATAGACCAGCAAATGCACAGCCAGTCAAATCAGAGAGATCGTCTACCACAAAGAGGAGATCAGGACGATCTCGTTCTGCAGCTTTGACTGCGTAGAAAGTTATTCATGAGATGCGACTGCCATTATGGAAGTGGCAGTGCACATATTTGTGTAGTTGAGAAATTTATAAGCACTTCCGATTGATTTTAGTTCTACGTCTCTTATTATCTTCGTTATGTAAACTCAGAATCTTCATGAGAGGGAGTGTCACGATATAAGTCCATCCCTTCAGATACCAATTCTAAATCATGAGCTTCTTCGGTTGCGACAATCAACTCTCTCTTTGCTCTGTTAGTATTCTGGCGTCTAATGAACAGGCAGGTTAATAGTATGCCTAACGAAAAGGCCGCAAGAATAACCCCCATATCACTATATGAGAGTGATAAGTTGTCATAGATGACAGATGGGGTGAATGTGTGTTCAGGTACGCAGTTTGGACACTCCGACAAAGAGCAACTCTTTTCCTTGTTTGAATCTGCGCTGTCTATCTCTTGTCTAGAGTTGAGGAACCCCTGTGCTACCTGACCAGATACCAGTATTTGCATCATGGCAAGTGAAACAGCGGGTTGATCCATCGGCACCATATGACCGGCCTCAAGGATTTTGATGTAAGTCAAATTCTCAAATGTCTTGACAAATCCATCTGGACGGCGTGGGTTGTAATTGTTTTTCAGCGAAGGATCGACAGGTGCGTCCCATACATGCCTTGGTTGTTGCATATATTCAGACGCTTTGCTCCACGGCAAAGAGTCCAACAAGCGTTCATTACCCACATGATTGCAAATCAAGTCGTTGATTCCATTGAAAAACATCATGTGAGGCTTCGACTCATGATCAAGGATTCTAACCAGTTCATCAACAACTCCCAAACCATCTTGATGCGCTAATGCAAGATATGGTGGATCCGTGCACTCCTCGTAAGTTAGGCCTGCGTCCAGTGACTCCAATGCATGGATAGATTCCAATACAGCATGGAAGTCAACCTGAAGAGGTGGCTCACTGTGTGATCTCTTGCCTCCCAGGTATGTTTCTACATCCTTGTGTCCAAGCGGGAAGGATCGCGATGCCCCCCTGATCTCCCATATCCGTGTATCGTATTGACTAACAACAGTCTTTCCATTTGCCCCATGAGACTGAGCTATGATATCATCCAACAATGAAAAACAAACACCTGTCTTTAAATTGCCTGATTTCAACTTCTTTTGACAATCACGTTCCATATCTTCAAAATTGGCTCTTTGTGCAGTTCCAATAATCCCCGCACCATACGCAGCATCAGCTGCCGCATATTGATGAAACGGATCCACCCATCCATTACCAATCGCAGCTCCACGCACTGGTATTTTCACCCGCAACGGTTCCAGCCCATTGCTTGGATCTGGAACAAGCTTGCCATCATTTCTTTGTAGGATAAAGTCCATCATGCTTGGAATGTAGTGACCAGCGTGACTCTCCCCACTGAAGTAAAATGAGCTACGTAAAATCCTTTCACCATTGGTATTGTCATCTGATAAGAATTTATTCGAGTGCAACAGAAAGAACTCCTCAAGAAAGTAATGAAAATCCCGATTCACCTCAAAATCATTCTTGCAATACGTTTTTTTCTTGGTGAAACTTAGACCTGTTCCTACAGGCTGATCAACATACAAAGTCCAGGCAGGAGCATTGTTCCAACTGTGCTCATTGACATCGACAATCCAATTGTTTCCATCATTTTTCAATCTCAGAGGTCCATTTTCCAACCATAATCCGTCCATGGAGCTGCATCCTGGGCCTCCATTCAACCACAAGATGAGAGGAATATCTTCTGCTCGAACATTGTCAGTATTACCTGGCTCAAACAGCCAATAGAAGATCTTTTTATCATCTGGATCCTTTGACGCTGGGAGATGACCTGCCCAATGACGCGTTTTGAGAACACCATCTGGGAGGAGAGGTAGTGAGGTTACGAGGTGATCGTCAGGATTTGTAATCTCTTCCCGCCTACCTTGTGATTGTTGTGTAGAGGAGTGCTGCTGGGGTTCATGATTATTGTCCTCAATCGAGTAGAGCCTACGACCATGAACAAGCTCTTGTTGTTCTTGGTGGGGAAGTCTGCGCACCGCTTCGACAGAGCGCAATGCTATCGGGAGTAGGCATAAGATGGAGAGTATCATGTTGTTCATTATCTTCATCTCAGTAAGAAGTATGTTATTGAGCTCAGAAGCATTGACCAGACAAAGACCACAACATAAACTGCATGCGGTGTTTGGGATGGGAGAGAAGAAGCGAAGCTTTGGTAGTTGTAAAAACTAGTGTGCCCAAACAAAGTTCTTGTAGTTACTTTTACTGTGACCTGTTAGCACTAGTTTATAGCCTCAACAATCGACAAGCCAAAAAATGCCTCCAATGCGTAGCATGTTGTCAATAGGCGTTAGGCAGTTAGCTGGATTTGGCTGCCTGAAGGACCTACATTCTATTATGAGCTCATAATGAACAACCACATGATCCTGCTGTGCCATGCTGTGGGTCCAATCTACATCACACTCACAGCGGCAGCTCTGCTATCCATCGTTTCTCCTGCTTTGAATTCGCTCTCTTCTCACGGAAAGACTCTCTTGTCTAACAAATGCCATGTCAATAACAACCATGACCGTGTCGTCTGCAGCCTCTATCAACGGATACGGAACTTTGTGTTACACAGCAACTATTTGACAGTGAACAAGGGCAGGTTTATTGATTTCTACGCAGTCGGTAGTATCATCACAACATTTACAATTATATTCAATTATTTGAAGTGGAGCGGCATCAACACAACAACAACAACCGAGCACAAGCATTGGTTGCCTGCGTATCTATTGCTGATCCACTTGGTTCGACGCTTTTGTGAATGCATGTGGGTTCAGAAATCAATTTCGACGTCAAGAATGCACGTCGCTGGGTACTTACTTGGAGTGATTCACTATCTTTGTTTACCGTTCGTCTTCATTCCGATAAATCAAGAACTGGAACAAAAGAGTAGCAGCATAGTCGAATCATTCATAGTCAGCATGGGCTGCCTCTATTTTCAGTACCAACAACATCGACATCACGTCATTCTTGGCAATTTGAGACCAAACAAGACAACATCTTCTACTGGAGGGATCAACTCTTATCGGATCCCAAAGGGGGGCTGGTTCGATTTTGTATCATGCCCTCATTATTTGGCTGAAATCATGATTTATTTCAAGTTGGCAGTGTTGATACAAATACAAACCGATACGGCAATGGTTCAAGATGAAGAGAGTGGCATATTGTATCAGATACATGCACAGAAGCACTGGATTGTCTTTTTATGGGTTTCTACTAACTTATCAATTTCTGCGGAGAAGACTCATGCGTGGTACATTTCAACATTTGGCAAGGCCTATCCTCGAAGAAAGAGATTGATTCCCTTCCTCTGGTGAATCATTAGCTATCACTTGGTATCTTGAGTCTCGATAGAGCTCAATTTCGCTTTCAGATCGTCAATATCTTTTGCGATTGACTCTACCGCCACACCATCATCGTTGCTGGTAATGCCCTTAGCTAGTTCCAAATCAGCTAACGCTCCACGTAAATCATTGGCGAGTTGTTTTGCCGCGGATCGACGACAGAGCAAAATCACTTGCCACTTTCTTTTTGTGCAAGGGGTGGGGTGGAGGATGTTGGCGAGGGCGCAAGCAGAGCTGTCACTCTTTGGCTTGCCTTTAGAGAGAAGATCTAGTGCAGTGATACAATCTTTCGAACACGCTGTAGTGTCTTGCATTGCTAGACAAACTGCCGAACGGTTCATCAACACTTGAATGTGACCTGGATCTAGTTTCTCGGCTTTGCTGTAGTTTTCCTTTGCTTCTTCAAGACTTCCCATTGAAAAGTTCTTGTCGGCTTTGGCCTTCAGGTCGGCAACTTGCATCAGCGTCTCCAAGTAACGCATATTTCGGGGTGCATCGTGATCGCTCTTGTCGAGCTGTAGCACAGAATGAAACAATTCAAGAGCTTTGTCGTACTCTGTCTCCACCACCTTTATGATAACACTTAATAAGAAATAAGCATTGTGGCATTAACATTCGTTTAATTTAAGCTATTGATTCTCTGTAGGAATACATACGTAGGAATTCATAGCAAAGCAAATCAAATTCGGCAGGCATTCTTCCACCATCACTCTCAAACTCCCTGTTTTGTCGTCGACACCTACAGCCTACTCTACACCGTCCAACGCAGCGACCATCATTGCCCGCTCTCTACGCCTAGACACTAGCCATTGTTGCAATCATCGCACAAAGGCATCGGACCGCCTCTTCATTGAAGCTTGCGTCAAATCTGCCCACGCCGACATTATCCCGACGCCATCTTGCCGACGCATTGATTTCTTCGATATTTCTCATTCCTTCCAATATTCCAATCAGGCTTCTACTTCCACTCAGCGCCACGTCTCTACATTGGCCGAAGAAGTAGTGATTTGCAGCTCTTGATATTGTCCATACAGGCATCGTCAAAATGAATCGACACAATAATTTCCGTGGAAACTCCCATTGGAGAGATGGACACAGCTCAAATGGCTCCCAAGGATATAACCAAGACCGCGGCCGCCTTAGATATCGACATGACGAGAATTCTCATCGCTCTCATTCTCATCATCATTATGGACGCAGCCGCTCCCATCTGAATGTCAATGGCAAAAGATCCAGATCCAATGATGCCAAAGGATTCAACAAAGGCCGCGCCCGCTCTGAACATCGTTTTGAGAATCGATGGGAGCCGCCTTCGTCTTCGAGGCAGCAGCATTCACCTGCGATTGAAGATGGAGAAATTGAGGAAGGGGAGATAACGATGGAGCAACATCAAGAACACCGCAAGACCAACAGCAGCAATATGCAGCTGCACTCGAACGAGACGCAACTTTCATCGCGGAATAGGCCACAGCAGCATCCACACACTCAACCACAGTACAATCGTCACATGCCACAACATTCATCTTGGAATATGCCACAGCAGCTCAGGCTCCACTCTGGAAATCGATACGATCATCACGCTCATCAGCATGATCACAGCAATGATCAAGTGCCTTGGCATGCTCCACTGCCCCGAGCTCAGCCATCTTTTCATGATCATCGGCATAATAGAGTGACGCAGCAGCGTCCATATGCTCGACCACAGTACGCTCAGGTTCAATCATCTCGTCCATTTCGTCGCGAGGTGCGCTTCGAAAACTTCTTCTCCGCAAACGAATTAGTTCAGACAGCAATGCAGAACTTTCCCCTCTTGGATCCAAACTTGCTTTCGGTATTCTGGAACAAAATGTCGAAGCAGATGAGGAAGGGGCAGGCATGCGATGATGGAGAGATGGAAAGCAAACTTTCTCAAATCTTTGATCTCACACAACGCAAGATAGGATCGTTTCAGTCAAGAGATCTTTCCATGACAACTCACGGCATTGCCAAGATTGCATCCGTGGTCAAAGAGGGTGGTAGCATCAGAGATGGGAATTGCGTTGAGGCAGCATTTCACAGTCTGCTGCTTTTGGACAACACCAACACTGTCCATCATGGATTGTTTGATACCGTGGCAAATCATATTGTTATGCTTGAAAGCTTGACCGGATTTGATTCACAAGCTCTTGCTAACATTGTGTGGGCCTTTGCTAAGATTGAACTTCCTCATTGCCAGTTGTTCGGTAGAATTGCTGAGCACATTACTGAACTTCACCTGGACGAGTTCACACCTCAAGCACTTTCTAATATTGTTTGGGCCTTCGCGACAGCTGGTATCTCTGATCAGAAGTTGTTCGGCAAAATAGGGGAATATGTTGTTCAGCTCTCAACTCTAGACAAGTTCACACCTCAATCACTTTCTAATATTGTTTGGGCCTTCGCGACAGCTGGTATCTCTGATCAGAAGTTGTTCGGCAAAATAGGGGAATATGTTGTTCAGCACTCAACTCTAGACAAGTTCACACCTCAAGCACTTTCTAATATTGTTTGGGCCTTCGCGACAGCTGGTATCTCTGATCAGAAGTTGTTCGGCAAAATAGGGGAATATGTTGTTCAGCTCTCAACTCTAGACAAGTTCACACCTCAATCACTTTCTGATATTGTTTGGGCCTTCCCAAAAGCTAGAATATCTCATCCAGGGTTGTCCTGCAAAGTAGTTGATCACTTCAAGAGAGTATTCCTTGTGTAAATTTAGTTCATATTAATCATTACCCTCATCAGTAGTAGACTTCTTGCTTGGTAACTTTGCTGGGTGGTTTCTTCTTCTTTCCAGACTTGTCTGAATACTTGGAATGTGTGGAGAGAGGGAAAGGAGATCTTTTTTGACAGTCTGTCTGTCTTCCAAACTAGAGAGAAGCTCAAGCCAGCTCCGACAGCAAGATCCTGGATTGCGTATGTATGCGTACTTGTAAATTGAGGTACCTACATATTTGGCGATAGAGCGGTACTGGATGGTGGCTAAACGGATACCAACTGGATACCAACTGGATATCAATTGGATACCAGTGGACACTGATTGGATACCAGCGACAACCAGTGGCGACCAGTGGCTACCAACTTGGCAACCAAGTGGCGACCAGAACAAAGCAAGTTGGATACTAAATGGCGACCATAGATCTGTCGACCAAGAGAAGATCATCTATAGTAGGCGGCAAATAATATGACTATAAGTCGTCTCCTTTACCTTCAACGGCTTGATACACATTTGAGGGACGAAAACGGCGATTGCTCTTCCTCAGACTCTGATGCCGACGACTCGTCCGCAGATGAATCAAGTGAGGAAGAATTTGTCGAAGACGCGTATGATTTATCCGAGTTTCTAGGCACAACCATCCTCCGTGAGAGAATGAGTGATTCGAGGAGGGGACAAACAAGGAGGGAGGAGGAGAGCCGTGCTGCTGCCGTGGACAACATGAGTGCACCTATTGCCGGCAGCCAAAGTGGAAGAACACAACATGTTGCTGGAGGACATTAATGACAGGGACCAAAATGCTCTCTACTTTCAGCTTGAGGAGGGAGATAAATGCGTGGCAGATAGTGGCTATGCTGGTGAACCAGAGAAAATTGTTATGACCCAAGATGAACACCCGAAAGATTTTAAGGAGTTCCTTGCCAGGTGCAAGAACCGTCAGGAGACGTTTCATTGGCGCCTCAAGGCATTCAATATCCTAGGTGGTCGCTTCCGTCACGGAATTAGATGACAGTTGATGTGATAGTTGGAGTCATCCAATATGATTATGAGAATGGGCATCCCCCGTTTGATGTATAAGTGAGAATAGAGGAGAATGATTTTGGATGATAGATCACGGACAGGATGGGTGTCGCAACTAGCCTCCCGCCAAAATATGATAGGGGCGGACTCCTACGCGAGAGTCGTGTCTGCAGCTCGTGTCACGTCGAAAAGATGCTAACTGAAACTTTTGGCGCGCATCTTGACACGGGCTGCAGACACGATTCGCGCGTAGGAGTCCGCCCCTATCATATTTTGGCGGGAGGCTAGTTGCGACACCCATCCTGTCCGTGGATAGATAGCAGACAATTCTCTAAATCAAAACTCTTTTTACTCCAACTCAATCCTTTGAAGTCGCTTCATACTAATGCTATACAATAGTAATAAAGCACAATTTCATGTATTGCCGAACCGAAATAGAATGCAATATCTTCTGAGAGACACAGAGAAGTGGAGAAGTAAGTGGAGACCAAGTGAAGACCAAGTGGATACCAAGTGGATACCATTGGATATCAAGTGGATATCAAGTGGATACTACTGGATACCAAATGGATACCAGCGGATACCAAATGGATATCAACTGGATACCAAATGGATGCTAAATTAGCATGCATTCAGTACCGCTCTGATCGCCAAAAAATGTAGGTACCATTTTACCCGTACGTTTACATACTGCATCCAGGATCTTGCAGGCGGGCCCACCGTACTTACTCTCTTACCTACTCTCCCGACCACGCCAGCCCCCTCCTCACCAACTCAGCTGCCGCTCGCCGCTCGCTCCACACCCAACGCTCCCTCTCGTCACTCGCCTCGCCGCCGCCTCCATCATAACACGACACAGATAACAATACTCCTATGTACCAACCAAACCAATTGCAGCCGCACGAATTAGACATAAACAACATAGGACATTTTGCACCATGAACCTGTATCAACTACAGGTACTCACCCCCCAAATTCTAGCTAAAATGCTTTGTGGTCCTTTGAAAGATGGTCATTATGATCCCGGATTCTTTGACCAAGTTGCCAATCACATGATGCGTCTTGACAACTTGAATTGCTTCGACCCCCAAGCTTTGGCTAATATACTATGGGCGTATGCAAAAGCCGGCCATCAATCTCCCCAACTATTCAATAAAGTGGCCAATCAAATTGTCGGCCTCCGTAACTTGAATAACTTCATCCCACAAAACTTGTCCAATATAGTTTGGGCAAATGCAAAAGTCAGCCACTCCTCTCCACAACTATTCAACAAAGTGGCCAATCAAATTGTTGGTCTCCGTAACTTGAATCAGTTCAAGCCACAAGAGCTTGCCAACATACTATGGGCGTATGCAAAAGTAGGTCATCCTTCTCCCCAACTATTCAACAAAGTTGCGGATCACATGATGCGTCTTGACGACATGAATGGCTTCGTCCCACAAGCGCTTTCCAATATACTATGGGCATACACAAAAGTCGACGATCCGTCTCCCCAACTATTTGACAAAGTTGCAAATCACATTGTTGCCCATGACGACTTGAGCAAATACAAACCACAAGAACTAACTAATGTTGTTTGGGCACTTGCCAAACTTGGATTCTTCCATGTCAATTTATTTGAGAAGATTGCTAATCACCTTTGCACAGAGGAGCATCTGCTGACAACCTACAATGGGCAGGACTTCTCAATGCTGATGTGGGCTTTCTCCGAGGCGAATGCTGAATATCCTCTGCTCTTTGAGAAGATAACCGAACAGTTGCTTGAATTTGATAATTTGAATGACTTCACAACACAAGCTCTGTGTAACATCATCGGGGGCCTGAATAAATTTACTGATCCACCCCGAGAACTAATGAGCAAAGTCCTCGAAACCGCTCAACAGCGTGATGAAGAATCGGGACAGCTAGCTATGCTATCTAAAGCATTATTTCCAGAAGAGAGCGAAATATGCTGGATTTCATCATGTACCGGTATGTGTGAAAGGAAACACATCAGTGACTCAGCAGTGTTGTCTATATTACTACGACTAAGATTTGAGCGCAACTACAAACAAGATGGTATGTGTAAGATGTTTGTCTGTATAGATATGATTTGAATTGCTCTAACAATTGTATATGTCGACTTCTTTATATTTACAGATGATGCATTTACAGATGATGCTGCCCTGGTGGAAGAGAGTCACTCTATCCAGGAGGAACAAGATGCTCCTCTCAATGAAAACTCAATCCCTGATGATGACCAACTCCAATGTGATATCAAGGAAATGAAGGACAAGGTTGATTGTTACTTTCAGGAAAGAGCTAAGGTCCAACAAGAGGCTAGACGGAAGGTGTCTGGTGGAGATCGGTTCTCCAACCTCGATGACGCAAAAAAGGCCGAGCTAACTGCTCAGATGAATGGAGTGTCGGAACCCAATAGGAATACGGAGAAAAAGGAGCCCACCGAGTGCGGTTTTCGATCTCTGCATCATTTGGAATGGTGTCGCTACAACCTCATTATCCCCCTGATCGAATCACAGGATGCAAAGAAGGTGCCACTCTTCACCGAACAATGTGTGCGTGTCCTTCTTATCATCAGTCCAGGTGATCTGCACGTAATTTGGGTGAACCACTGTGCCACTCAGTATGGTAAAGGTCATTGCAACTTGAACGGTGGCAATGGCAGTCGTGAAAATTACGACATGGGTAATTGTACATCAGTGATTGCCATGAGGGAGATTGCTAGATATTTTAAAGAATTGACGGCCATCCTGTTTGCTGATATCATCGAGCACGTCCAATGCGTCAATCTGTTTGAGTTTTGTACAACGGCGGGTAACAAATTCAAACGATGCCCTATAGGAACAGAGCACGAAACAAATCCAAAGGTGACAATCTTCAATCTCTTCTTGGCAGCATTATCTGGTCTCAAGGTACACACAATAGTTGCTTCTTCCGCAGGTAAAACTTGTGGTGTTGAAGAGCTTGTCCTGAACAAGCTAAAGAGTCCTTCTGCTCTCGTCACGATCATCCGCAAGACTCTTCGGCACCTCCAATTCAATCTTGTGCCACACGAGTCTGTGCCTGTACATGATTGGGCATTACTCATGACCCGACAATGGAAAGATTTTTCCGCGATCTTGATGCCTGCACTTCAACGAGCGGGTGTTGTGAGTGCAGAGGATGAGACAATTGCCGAGAACCTGATAAAGAATGTCGGCATGCCCTTTATTTCAGATGATCCATCTGGACTGGAGGACCAGTTTCAGAAGTATTACTCCAAAGAAGCGCGCATTGATAATCTTATCAAAGCTTGTTGGGAAGCCTATGGTGAAGATGGGAGTGCCAAAGTTGAAGATCAAGTAGATATCATTCAGATGTATGCTCAAAATCACTGGTTGGAAATTCATGAGAGACTAGGAATGGAGGCTCCCATCAGCTGGCACAACCTCACTGTCAAACAAATCCTCTCCAACATGGGCAAAAACGGATGGGATGCGAGGGTGAAAAAGTACGGTCGTGAAGCAGTTGTCAAACAACTCTCCGAAAGTGGCAAAAACGGACGGGATGCGAGGTTGGAAAAGCATGGACTTGAAAAAATGTTGGACGAGATGGCCCTAGCCAGGTCTGCTTCCCTTGAAGCAAGGCAAGAGCAAGCTGAAGAAAAAGGACAAATACTTGAGCGTCTTCGTAAAAGTGGAGAGCCTTTCTGGGTCAGGCTGAATGTAGGCGAGATCACGGCAACGAAAGGCCAACAGTTGTTCAGGAGCTACAGGAAGAAAAAATTGGGCCACTTTCCAACAATCCAAACACAGCATGGAACATTTGAGGCTCTCGAGGAACTCTTTTATGGGGAAATCCCATTCGGAAATAACGAAGAGGTGGATTACACCTACAGCGCCGTAAGAGCTTACAAATCACAGAATAACAATTACAAGGCGTACAGTTTCAATGTCCCATTTGGCATGCTCTCGCACTCAGGCAACGGCAATGTTGTCTTGGCTTGGTTCCAGGAAAAATAAGATATGCATAACATAGCAACGATTTATCATTCAATTCGGTGTTCAGGTCGGCAACTTGCACCTACTACTCTCGATCCAGCATCCGCGGAGGACAACTCAGTCTTCTTCGCTCAGCTTGAGAGCCGCCATACAATCAGTAAGACATCCCTCGGCTTCGTGATCGTGTTGTAGGACAGAACGGCAATATGCCATACCAAGCGTCGTGAGCAATTTCTTCTGAAATAACAATCCTGCTTCGGAATCGCTCTGCTTGAGAGCAGCCATACAATCTGCCATGCATGGATCGGCTTCGCGTAGGTCCAAGTAGCAAGCTGCACGAGCTAGCAAAGTCTCTACCATTCTGCCGTCAGCATTGAGCGCTTCAGAGTAGGCATTGATGGCAGACCCAATGTCTCCGCGCTGGTAAAATTCATCTCCTTTCGTAGTGAGCCAAGTAGGATCAACATTGCTCACGTCCGTATCGACGAGCAATGCATTGTCTCGTAGTTTTGATCTATTCTTGATGATGAATTCTTCCTCTCGCTTTTTCGTAGATTGGCGTAGCGGGGTCTTGAACAATCGTGGTGTGTGACGAAAGGATAATTGCACCGACTCCCGTATTGGTGGAGGCAAGTAGATGTTATCCTCTATTACTAAGTCCTCTTTGACTTCACGCAAAGTTGAGAAAGTGTCAAACATTTCATCTTCTGCAGTCTTTTTCTCTTGATGCTTGATGTCATCCATACGTTGTCTCTCCTTCTCTTCCAACGCCATGTGTTCTCGGAGCATCATTCGTTCTTCATCTACCTTCCTTGCAGCGGCCATCTCCTTTTGCCGTTCAGTGCGTTCATCTCGCAGTTTCATAGAGTTTTCTCTCCGAGCTGCGATTTCACTCTTGGATCCAATGAAGCATAATTGTCCCCATAGTTGGCTCTTCTTCTTCGTAAGGCGGATACTGAGTACTCCATCTTTGACTACAGCCTTACTCTTATCCTCTACGATGTCTTGGAAGAGGTTCAGGTCAAGAAGATACGGTTTGTAGTTGACCTTGAGTATGTTGTTTAGGGTTAGGATATCCACTGTCTTGTGTGAGACGCCCTTCAATGGAACCGATATCGTTACGGTCTCGGTCGTCTCGCTCCATGTGTATTCACTGGACAAAGGCATGGTCGGGGTTTGAGTGTTGGTCGGGCTAACGAAAGTGTGAGGAGTTCAGAAGTATTCTCGATTGAGATTTTGATTTTAAAGTTAAGTTTCAAGTGAAAGTGATCGATCACTATTAAATGAAAATATGAAGAGTCTTCGTAGCTTCCCCACACGGAACACCTAATTGAAGGATACGGAAATTTAGACAAAGGCAACAACATACAATGGAAGACACCGACAACTACGAGCCTGATTCTTCAGGAACCTTGATGGACTTGAAGTATCAAGGGTTATCTGTGGTGGATCCTCAAATTCTCTCCTACACTACTCTTGTTTATCTTGATGTTTCGTTCAATCTATTGGAGACTCTCCCTGATGAGATTTCTTTACTTCAAAACCTTGAAGAGCTGCATTGCTGCTCCAATAAGATTGCTGCTCTGCCAGAAAGTATTGGGTCTATCCAGTCTTTGAGACTTATCAAAGCAAACAACAACATGTTGATTTCTCTTCCAAAAAGTATAGGGCAATTGCAAAGCCTAAAAAGTTTGGTTCTTAGCGACAACATTTTGACTTCTCTACCCGATGAAATTGGAAACTGCAATCTAGAATCATTGCTCTTGGAGAACAACTCCTTGTGTCGTTTGCCTTTATCGTTAGCATTGCTGAAAGGGAAGCTTACTCAGCTTGATGTGTCAAGAAACGACGAGCAGCTACAAACAACATTGCCGACTCAAATCCACCAAGATGCACAATCAATACTGTGGCTTCTTGCATTACAGTGTGAGAAAACTCATTGCATAGAAACTCTGAAAACAGATGTGAAGTTGCTACAACATCAAATACATTCCTCCTCGGAAGCTTTGGCAGAAGCAAAAGAAAAAGTTCTTGTACTGGAACAGAAGAAGAAGTCATTAGAAGACGACTTTGAATCAGTCAGATACTTCTTAACTGTTCGTTATCTTTGCAGAGAGCTTCGAAGGAAAGCATTGGAGTTGTGGCAAAGCGTCCGTCGTGCTTGCGCTAAAAAGTATTCGGAACGCCAAGCTAAAGTCAGTGAAGCTCAAGTCGAGCGGTGTAGCGGAGATGTATAATTTATTTTTCATTATCTTCACTCCCTTCGGCTTCTCCTCCTTCTTCATTCTCGGCGGTGTCTTCGCTCTCACCTTCACCCTCTACTTTCGGTTCATTGTAAACCTCTTCTTGTCGTCCCCAGCCACCAACCTCCTGCTCGAGTTGCCTCCTCATCCATGCAGCCTTAACACCCTTAAACATGAACTCACTTTCATTCCTCACGTGTTTCCAGCTTGTTTGCTCCAGCTCGGCAATAGTTGCCACGCGAACCTCCCCATCTTTCTCTATCAAAGTGTTTCCGTCGACTATTCTCCCATGACGGCGGGCTTTGGCCCTTGCGGCTACTCGTTTACCATGCTGTGATGAGCCTGGAGGATTTTCCAATGTGTGCGTGTTAATAATTTGGGCTGCAAACTTCCAACGTGGCCGACGAGTTTTGGGAGTTTCGTTATAACCAACATTGTTATCAGGATAAGGTAAGGCTCCCTCAGGAATTGGGGGTACTTTTGTTCTGGTTGACACTGTCTCCTTCTCTTCTCCGTCACCACTAGCTTTTTGTATATCGTATAGTCCAGCAAGGGCCTTCTTCATCTTTTCGAGTCTCTTCGCTTCCTTGTCAAGCTTTACATTTCTTGTTCTATCATCAACATCCTCCACATAGATGTGATTCTTAATTCGCATGCTTGCTTCATCTTTCTCCATCCTCTTGACCTTCTTGACCAATGCATCAATATCAACCAAATCAGATGCTCCCATAACTGCAGCAGAACCAACATCCTCCCTAGCAAGAAATCCCGAGGACGCAACCGGATCTTCAACGAAACCCATAGGATCCTTCTCTCCGTAACTTTGATAGACATCTCTGTGATTATCCCTCACCTTGGCATCCACAAAGGCTTGAATATCATGCCTTATTTTGAAGTTTGGATCTTTGTTAAGCTGTTCTTCGTTATGTTGTAGCTGAATAACTCCCGCAGCCCTGGCTGTGGTGATGTTATAATGCTGAGCAATAACCCTCACAACATATTCGTGAGATGTATTTGTTGTCAACACCCCCCAACTATCCTTCTTTGGGTCCCCACCTTTCTCCGCCATGACAGTCATTAGATCGCAGTACATTTTATAAATTCCGTCCTTTTCATTTTGAGTCATCCAAGTCAGCGTGGCCATGGCATCGTGCAAACTAGCAAAGTGCTCCGAGAAAGTTACCCTGGGTCTGTTGGCAAAATCTTCAGCGGATATGATGTCAGCGCGACTCTTCCATGGTGGACGCCAGTAGGCATCACGCCCATCATTCTCATGACGAGAATGCCTGGCATGGGATTGGGGAGAAGGACCTGTTCGTAGATTTTGGTGAAAGAAAGGGGGAAGATCGCTTAGTTCACCGTCTTCGAGCGGCACTTCATCGGTGACGAAGGATTGAGGGTGCTTCTTGGGTGCTCCTTCACTGTCATCGGTTTCGACACTGGCTCTAGTGGAGAATAGTCTACTTCCCACTGCACCACGCAATGAAGAGGAGCATTTTCGCAGGGAGCTTCCCCTCGTGGTGAAGGCTAGGGCGGCCATCGTTGCCATGGTGGTTTTGTCACTTTTGATGATGCGATGGCGAAAACAGACCGACCGACTATTCATTATGCCATTAGCGATGGTAAGCGATTGTCATCTGGAATCTAAGCCAATAGCCAATCAAAATCATTATTGATGCTGCCAAAGAACAAAAGCACCGCTGCTCTTTCATATTTGAGTTGTAATTGACCCTATAGCCACTCTTTCATCCTTATCAAGTTCTGCTGAGACAACCACTGCTGCTTGTATCTTATTCACAATGGACGGAAAACGAGGCAAATCTCCTAAATCTTTCGACAAGTTGCACAAAAGGGGCAAGGGTCCAAAGCCCAAAATTACAAAAGAGCAGCGCAGGGAAAAGTACACCGCCATAGCTAGAAACCAAAGGAATAAGCACATGTCACGTGCTCGCGATAAGAATCTAATATGTTATCGCTGCCGGCAAAAGGGACACTCGGCAGAGAATTGCACCAATGAAGCAAAAGAGACAGCTGGCAAAAAGCAAAGCAACAACATATGTTATAAATGTGGAAGCACCGAGCATAGAATTCAGCAGTGCCCGAAAATCAAGTCATTCATCAAGCAAGGCCAACGGGTTGATTTTGGTAAGCTTGGAGATTTGCCATATGCAAATTGCTATGTGTGCAATAAGAGTGGGCATCTTGCTGGTAACTGCCCAGACAGTAGTAAAGGGCTTTATCCTAATGGAGGCTCCTGTAGATTATGTGGCAAAGTCGATCATTATGCTGCAGATTGTCCAACTAAGCACGCCAAAAAAGAACAAGCTAGCGACGACGAATCTGTGACCATTGATCAATTTTTAGACGAGCCGAACAAGAAAGAACAGACAGAGAAGAAGGTTCAGAAGCCTAAGAAGAAGGTTGTCAACTTTTGATTTTACAGTATTATAACAATTCGTGTAGTCGATACAATCTATTTTACAATTTCATCCAACATTCGTTACATCTGTGGTCGGACTGATAGAGCGACATCGTGGACATACAACCAACCCAATCTCAATATTGATTTTCAATAGAGAAAAACAATTGCAAGGTACCTGAATCAGTACTCAACTTTGCCATGCTTGATTATATCGCCACTTCTTCTTCGCCTATCCTACGTAAGACTGCGTTGGATGCGTTACAACATTATGGATGTGGGTCATGTGGCCCTCATGGATTCTATGGTACTATTGATGCGCACTTGGAAGCTGAATAAGCCGTGTCCAACTTTTTGGGAACAGAGGGAGCTATTCTATATTCAGATGGAGCTAGTGCCTCTACGTCTACGTTGGCAGCATTTGCCAAAAGAGGAGACTTGTTGATTGTTGATGAGGGGGTGAATGAAGCACTGCTTACGGGGATAAATCTCAGCCGTGCAAACGGAAGAAGCAGTGCAGAAGGTAGATGATAAGAAGGAACAGGCAACTATCTAAAAGAATAGTTGTGCAAAAGGCAGCTTCACCTGAGACCGAGCTTTCTGTCGATCATGGGGCTCCGCCGGGTTTTTTGAAAAAAAACTTGCAGAGCATGGCAAACATACGGTACCACATAGAGCTGGCGGATGCCTTCTCAAATCAAACGAAAGTAGCTCATCCTCTTGAGTAAACTTAATTCATTATGATTACAGCTACTTATTCTCATCATTGACGTTAACAATCCAATTTTTCAATGGAGGCAACAATGTAAAAACATCAGTTTCTTCAATTGGTGCTCCATCAAACTGTGCTTCGCCCCCTTCAAAAGTGATACGTTCAATGAATGTTGTATTCACCGGGCTGAAAGTTTTCCCATCAATGTACTTAGCGAGAACAAATCCTTTATTCCAGTGACCTGCATTTTTTCTAACATGGATGTTACAAATGTTGACTCGATGATCTACTGCAGAATTACAGCTAAGGCCATGAATGTAGATGTATTTTCTATCCGACGACAAGCAATGGTCACCATCGCACTGGCGAGAGTATTCATCACCATACCTAAGTTGACGGAGAATGGCCCTTTTCTCATCCCTCCTTATCAAAGGCCGGTAGGCCATCAAGTGCCTATCATACGTGGAGTCTTGAGGGAGAGTCAAACCAATTGCTTCAAGATTCCCTTCCGTAAAGACAGTAAGGCCAAGCTGATTTGCCAGTATCAAGATGAGCCTGTGTAGAAGAATGGTGTGTTTCACAACTTCACCGGCCCCAAGGAACGTAACAGCATATTTGGATTGTTTGTATGTGGATAGAATAGAACGAGTGACGGAATGCAGCACACCATTTTCGTCATAGTGAAGTGGCTCCCTTCCTTCCTCATGAACAGCAAGGAGTGTTCCATTTTTTTCGGAATTCTTAGCGTCCAAGTCAGTAATTCGAGCAGAGTAGAGGCCGACCAAATATTTCGCAGCTTGAAACTCTTTGATATGGCCGCCGAACCCACGATAGTCGTCTGCAGTAGAAATGAAATTTAGGAATCACTCTGAAAAGTAAAGGAGAACATACATGAACATGTTATTAACTTACCAAACCACTTGAACGAAGCACCCTGGCAGATTTCATACTTCAGCATGGCCGGGATGAAGACATACACGTCAGGGACACGATGCCCATTGAAATCCGGATTACCCTCACCGACCATGACTCGAAGCCTTGGATCGCCTGCCTCTAAACATCTAATGATAGAGTGGATGCAGCACTTTTGCTTGATGATATAATCAAGAATGCAGCAAAGCTCGTTGTATTCTTGGTCATGGAATGATTCATCTCCATGCTCTGCATGATGTGCATCAATGAGGCGCTGAACTGCAGACTTACGATAACTTCTCACCTCATCTGATCTGATAAATTCCACAGCCATAGTGCATAACTGACCAACAGAACACAGATGAATGTATGTTAGATCATAGTGATCAAGGACTTGGTCGTATAATCGAAGATGTTCATCTCTTATTTCACGAGGGTAAGGTGGTGGGCCATTGTCATCGTCAGCGGCGGCAGTGTCGACATCGGCGGCAGCTTCGACATCACCATTGTCATCGTCAGAGATGTCGACATTATTGACGCCGGCTACTACAGGACTGGGTGTGTCTTCATCGGAACTGTCGTGGTGGTTGGTGGATGAATCCTCAACTTCACTCTCATTGGCTGCTTTGGGACAATTGTTGCGGATGTCAGCCTCAAACTCATCATCAGATGCATTCTCGTCGTAGTTCTTGTAACTGGCACCCCTAGTCGAACGTCGCCTAGGAGGCGGTGGATCAGCCATGGTGACAAGAAGTAAGCGATCAAATCCGCACTGGTTGTCTACTGTAGGGTGCAGATCGCCTAACAATGGTGATACTAATAAAAGTTATGGTACATGTAACGACATGATAAAAGATGCACAAGAAGCTTTGGTGGAGATGAAATCTCCCCGTAGACATAGAGAAGGAGTCCCAATTTGATTGTAAGTAAGCAGGACGCTACCTTAGCACTACTTTGATGCGATGGAGAGGAAGATCTACATACTAATTCCATTCCGTAGAGTAACTTGATGTTTTAGTAAGATGTAAGACTATTATTCCCACCCTTTCTGTGAAGGGACCCGCCTGGATGGGGCCCGCCTCCCGCCTCTGGGGCCGCATGGGGCCTCTTTCAGGAACATCCACCGCTGCTCTCCGGAGTCGAAGTCGTAGAGTCGTGCAAATGCATGTCGTCGTGTACAACATTAGTCCTCATCTCTATATTACCAGCCCCCTGTCTTTTTGAATGCTATGAGCTCCCTTTTCCATTCGTTTCGTTCATTCAGGGGCATTGCTCCTAGTCCTCGCCCGGCTCTCTCGTTCTTCATTGCCGTCTTCAACAAGCGAGAAGGTTCCCTCAAGTATCTGAAGACTACATTCAACCAAGATGCATTTTCACCGGAGGGTTTTTCAGTGAGTGCATTTCGAAGATCTTTCCAAGTACGGATACGGATGCTGCCTCCTAGTAGATTCTTCACAGCCCGACTGACTTTCGGATCGTCAAATACGGCAAGGCTGATTGTTTCGGCAAGACCATTCATGTTCAGTCTGACACTTTCCCTCCAGTCCCGTCCCTGAGCATCCACCATTGCTTTAACGGCGACACAAACAAATTCTTCGCAAGTATCCAGCCGATGCCGCGGATCATTCGTATTACGACCACGCTTCGGCATCTTTAGGGTGTGAGGGAAAATGACAGAACATCGCAGCAGACGGATTTTAAATTTATTGGTGCGGCAATGCAGACAAATTCAAAATATCATTTTCCTCTCCATTCTGAGCATTCCATCTCCAGCACCCAGCATGAATTCTATCACAACTGCAAGTCATCAGAAGCTCTTGCTCGCTGACATCGGCCTACACAACCTCGCCAACAAAATTTCCAACAAGGCAACCTATCCCACCACCGACATCGGAGCCTACCTATCAGCCTACTACAGAAGAGCCTACTGTGGAGCCTACCATGTATCCGACAATATCGCCGACCTTGTTTGTAAGTTGCTGACGTTTCTTGGTATTTTGTGTGTGTGAATGATTCGTCAACGGAGCTAACATCTTTTACTGTGTTTATTGGCCTGCTCGACATTTCCAACACCTCACAACATGCTCATATGCACCTAATTCCGAGTCATCTAATGTCACTTCCGACCATTTGTCTGCAATTGAGACATCTTCTTCTTGTTTCTCTTCTTCGTCGTCACCTGGATCGAAGAATCTTCCGACAGCAATCTCACTATTTGAAACGCCACTGTCTGCTCCCTCTTCATTGAATGACAAAGGCAGGGGTCCAGGTGGCGGTAGCGTTGGCTCTCTCCGAAGCATTTCATCACTAGGCGGATCCCATGTTTTCACCTGAGGTCCAGTTCTTTCTGTGCTTTGCTCCGATCTTGTAGCTTCCAGCATTCGCTTTTCTTTCTCATACATCCGTTCCACCTCTTGCTTTTTAGACTGAAGATCTCTGAATTTGAGTCTGCCTTGAACTTCATGCACTGCGTTGATTTTTCGCTGGATTAATTCAATTTCATCTATCTGTCCTACTGGCACGATTTGACCAGTAATTGGACCTCCTACATGAACAACGCCGGGACGTGATGAAGCTGCCTGACATCTCTCCCATCGGTGACTGCCCCCTCGAGGTGGCGCTGAAGGAGTGAAAGTAGTCCTGGTGCTTGCACTTGTACGTTCGGAAAATGCATTGGTCGTCGTTCTGGTGCTTGTACGTTCGGATACTGTATTACTGGTCGCCGTCCATGCTGTACTGATTGTTGTGCTTGTCCTTGCGCTTGCACGTTCATTCTGATCTAGAATGTCTCTCAATTCCTCACCAGACATGACCCCATCTGGATCGATTATCGAACGTAACTGTTGAAGTCGTGGGTCTTCTTCATCTGATGATGCTGCTGCTGCTGCTCTGTCAGCTGTAGGAACGGTAGACTGAGGAGTGTGTGCAACAACTTGGTGTGCATCAGATGAAGAAGATGAAAAGCCGCTCAGCCGTTCTTCACTTGTGGTAGAGGAGGCGGCGGGATCATCATCGCCGCTGTGAGTTGACCCATCATTGATTACGGAGACATTCATGTTATATCATAATGTTATATCATAATACCATCGATCGCTTTAGTACCACCAAGGCCAACCTGTGCGCATAATTTGCACTTCGCAGGGCGAGACTTCGCTTGAGATTGAGATTGAAGATCTGTGTGCATAAGCTGCAGTAACAATGGTAACAGAATATGTAACACCTACTCACATCAATGCCGCCAAACACGAACACGAACAACATGAACATAAAAGGCCTCCCTATGAAAGAAATCTCAATACGTAGCATGCAAAGCAAATACTCCGCCTAGATCATATCATCATCATTATTATTATTACATTAGTATTATTTTCAATTGAGGAGCGAGGGATATAATATCATGAGGCCGACGCCAACTAAAGCAAGGCCAACGTCGCGCTCTCCGCGGAGATCATCTCCCCTCCGACAGAAGGGGAAAGGCAATAACCCTCCCTCCGCACGACGTTCCATCAAACGTGGGCTGGAAGATTCCTTGGGGAGTCCAAGTTTTGCTGAAACACCAGTGACAAAAAATCAGCAGAAGAGCAAACAGCGTGTTCGTTCTCCCCGTGTCAAGAGGGCGATACCGGCCGTTACATCTGACAAGAATAATACACCGGCAAAGAATAGTAGTGGCGGAGGGAAACCTAAAAAGGCAAATGGACGGAGAGTCAGAATGTCCCCACGAACGCATGGTGCCGCAATAGCAAATAGTTTGGCTTCGCCGGCTATTGATTCTGCATTTTTGATGAGCAGTACTGCGCCCATTACGCCAAGTAAACGATCCACGGCTGAATCGGCATTGCATCACATGGCAAGGAACACGAAGCGGGGTAGAAATGATAGCAATACTCAATCAGATGATGATGATAACAACAAAAATACTCTATCAAAGAAGAGACAAAAGAAGAAACCTGCAGTCAATGCTAGAAGTACTATTGATTCACAACCCCAGCTAAATGAACAAACAGATGTCGAGTTTGTCCCTAAAGGAAAACTTGAAGAGAGATGGCTCAAGAACTTCCACAAATGGAAACAGTCCGTAGAGAAGCAAGGGCTAGATGGTACCACAACTCAGTCACCGCTACCCAAGTCATGGATCAATGCACAGAGGAAAGAATACAAAGCCATGAAACAAAATGACAAAACTTCTATGACTCAGTCTAAAGCTGATTTGCTCGAAAGTTCTGGCTTCACTTGGGATGCTCCAATTAGGCGGTCAAGGAGAAATAACAGTAGCAGCAGTAACAATGAAGAAGATGCAGCTGCTGCTCTTGTAAGCGTCAAGAGTGACGTGTCAAAAAGACAAAGAAAAAGCAATAAGGGCGATGATGTCAAGAATGATAAATCGGTTGAAAAGTCAAACCTATTATCAAAGCGAACGTCTCCACGCAAAAGTTGCCCAACTCAATTTTATCACAACTTGTTAGGGAGAGAGGAAGAGGGAGGCGATGAGAAACAGAGCATCACCAATACTGTTGAGCAAAAGAAAGACAAAATCCAGGACGGGCCAAAGACAAATGAATCCGTCTCCAATGCCAAGGATGGCGACAAGTGCAGAAAATGCGGTGGTCCGAAGAAGAAGGGACATATTTGCACTAAAGACAAGACTGATGAAGATGAAAAAGCTGTCGAGTCTTTGGCGTTACTTGCTACCTCATCTGATGAAAAAGATCAACCAACAAAACAAAAACGTGAAGGGAAGAAAAGAAGGAGCCGCGGTGGCAGGCAGAAAGGGTCACTCTTGTCATTACTTGAGCCATTGCAAACATCGAATACTACCTCAAAAAAGAAAGGCGTGTCTTCAGGTCGAAACGAAGATTCAGCCGAGGCAGAGCACGCAGAGGAGATGGAAGTGAACAAGTCTACTTCATCAAAGAAGACGAAGGTTACTTCGGACGATGCTACTGAACAGAATACAAAGCCAGGATCGAGAGTGAGTGAAGTGGAGAAGGCGGCTCCACCAACAGAAACGATTGAAAACGAAGCAGTCTTAGCAGATGATCAGCCAATAGCGTCGCCTTTCGCTAGTTCTCCACTCCGAACATCAAATCTTGAATGTCCAGAAAGCGGCAGCATATCTGTAGGTCAGGCACAAAATAGTCCGGCGAAGAAAAACGTGCCTGAATCAATATGTATCAGAGAGTTGATGATGTCGTGTCTGACAGAAGAGGACAAGGAAGAAGAAAAGCGCAATTCTGAAATTAGACGCTCGGAATTCAAGTCGGCTGAAGAAGAAGTTGATGATGGTGATAATGACAACGACGACGACGGTGCCATGAAAGCTGACGATCCTCTTCCAAACACACCTACTCAAAACAAAGAGATGCTTCTTTCAACATTTTCGCCTCTGTCAATGACATCACCTCTACGGGCAAACAATTTATTGGAAACTAGCTACAACGATGAACCAGAAGTTCAAGATGAGCCTCCGCCGCTTGAAAACCGCGCAGATTCTCATCCCAATCATCCTACAGCAAAACGCAGATCGGCAAGTACATCTCGTCGTTCGAACCAGATGGTAAAGAACGCACCCCGTAATATCAGTACGACTGTCAGCGCGGAAATAGCCACTCAAACGAGTGAGAGGGTTGACGAAGCAAAACAGCTTCAATTGATCAAGGAGAAGCAGTATCAAGAGAAAATGGCAGAATTTGGAAAGCTTGAATTGGAGGCTAAGATGGTAACGGAACGCATGCGTCAAATAGAGGAGAGAATGAGACAAATTGAATCAACCTCTATTTCAAATGATCTTAGAGAATATGATGAAATGAAAAGGCGTGCATCGTATGCTGCGGAGACATTGCGTCCGTCGAAGAGGAAAATGATTACATCACAACGTCACTACGGATCATCAGAAGATGACTTTAGTGACGAGTACGACTCGCACAGGAACTGGAGACATAGTACTCATGGAAGACATGGGGACCGCGAACGATCCATCAAACGAAGGAAAATTCGAACAGACTCTCGATCAGACTCTCGTCGCTCACGAAGTCCTTCAAGAAGTCACTCAAAGAGAAGCAGCCAATCAAGGAGAAGCGACACCCAGCGTCGTCGCATTGAAGATTCGAGAACAGAAGATGACCGAGACCGTTTGTCTATCTCGAGGAAGCAACGAAAAAAGAGCAGTAAGAAGAAATTAGATGAGGCAGGGGGGCGGCACTCCATGTCTCAGATGGATAGGACATCGTTGAAATCTCCATACGCTGTGCTGCGAAGTGATGAGAGAAGACAGCGCGAGACTCGCCAACCAGATGAACCTTTAGATGCAAAGTTGCAAATAGAGAATGATGCTTCGGATGAAGATGTGGAAGAAAATGACACTGCTCCATCTATCGAGTCAGCAAAAATGCCCGACCATGCCAGAGAAGAAAACAAGAAGGATTCTGATTCGTCTTCTACAAAGCAATCATCCATATCCATAGAACATGCCGAGAAAAGCAACGATGCAACACACCCTCGCAAAACTCAAAATGAGGATAAATCAAAAGATCCTTTGTACTGGCTTGCAGGTGGAGAAAGTGACTCGGATGAGGAGAGTTGGGACTTTGATGGGCCCATGATCCTCCCCCCTCCTCCGGCGTAACGGTTCAAAGAATCATTATTTCAACACGATATAACTTCAGAGATAATTCAACAAATTAGACAGATAGACGTCTGTAACACATATCTTCTTTTAGAATTAAACTCTTCTTTATGACATCCATACATATGGAGATTCACGCTTCTCTCCTACTATCAAATCACTATGACTTTTTCTTCCCCCGAAACATCTTTTTGAACGATGATTTTCCCTTGTCGCTTTGCGGCGATTTCGCATCAGTAGATTGGTTGGAATTGGGTTTCGATTGTTCTTGTGTCATCGAAATGTTGAGATTCTTGGCCCGTCTTCGGTTGGGTGAAAAGTCAAGACTGGCTTTATTACCAGCTGTTTGATTTGCCTTCTTTAGCCCAAATATTCGTTTCTTGGCTTTCTTTTCTTTGACTGAAATATTCTTATCGGTGACTTCGAATCCTTCTTGGATGACTGCACCAGGAACAGGGCGCAGAGGACCAACATATCTCAAGAATGTAAGCTCTACTCCCTCGTTTTTGGGAGTACCTGATATAATTGATGCGACTTCATCTATGGTTGCGTGAGCAGAACTCTTTCCATTTATTGCTGCAAGTTGGTCTCCTGGCTGGATCTCCTTACGCGCTCCATTGCCGTCGGGTACTACTCTTGATACCCAAGCACCCAGCTCATGTTCTTGAAACAAGAGTCCAAGCGGAAGTGCGACTGTTACGACAACAAATTTGATGTCCGTCAATACATTAATGTCTTGCATCTCATCAAATTGTATACCATGAATGTGATGAATAGCTCTAGCCGAAGCCAATGCTTGCTGCAGCAGATAATCATCATTGTTCTCCTCCTCTGTGGAAGCGGTGCCGGAAGCAGTATTGCTGTTGCTCCGAAGTGTTGACATGTTAGTTTGCGTGTCAGTCTCCCCGCCTGCCGTCTCCTGATCCTGATAACACAAAACAATTGTCATTGCAACAAACATGAGTCATGATATAAGATACAAGGAAATCAGGGTAGAAGACTCTTTCAAACTTACCGTCTCTGGAAATAGGAACTTCTCCATGTATCCTATCCAATCGTACTCAGACGTACCTGCCGCCTTGGCATTTGTTTCTTCTGATTCCTGACCTATCGTTGAGGTCCCCTGCTGGGTATCGTCATTCTCAGCAGTCTCAGCAGACAAACTAGAAGCTGCATTGTTAGCTAAAAGTAAAATACCACCAAGAGCAGATCCTATTGCTTTGACGGCGTGGTCCACATGGTCCATAATATTGATATCATCTTCAGGTTTGCGTGACGTATCAATTGTTGTTCCGCCGATAGTAGACTCTCCATAGGTTGCATCATCGAGCGTGTAATTGTCAATAGTATCCCCATCTTCCAGTGTGTCACCATCAGTTTCATCATCGTCATCATCATCTCTTGTTTCGTAGGTTCCTGAATCTGAACCCGAGTGGTCATGATCTTGCTGAACGTGGTACGTGTGCACTTTGTTCCCCTCTTCCCCAACAAATGCCACACTCCTCGATGGAGAAGTTGGTGCTTGATGACTCCGAAATTTTAATTCATTCTGAAACGCTTCATCACTCTCGCCCCCTTGCAAGTTCTGCGCAACGTTTCTTGCGTCGTCAGCCTGTTGTAACCCTTGGGAGATCTTGGTAAAAGCTTCGTTAGGATCAGCCGAAGTATTGTCATTTGGGGTGTAGTTCTGCTTCTTTTTCTCGAACTCAAAGAGACTATCGCCGTCAGACTCCTCCGAATCAGATACTGGCATGTTAACTTCCGTTTTTCCCGTGTATCCCGTTGGAGCAGAAGAGGTATCATGTTGCTGCGCCTTCCATGGGTAGTTCTTATTCAACACTGAGTCTAACTCTTCATCCTTCGGTGGTTCCTGTGCTCTTGCTGGTGATACTTTGTCTTGCCACTCAGCTTCCGCCTTGTCCCATGCTGCAAGTGTCTTTTGATTTGGAGGCTGACCACCATCATTCTGTTTCAATTGGCTACCACTCTCTCCAAAGAAAGAGCCAGCCCATAGATTTTGTTCGAACGAAGTCTTATTCTCTTGGTCCCAAGATTTGGAGTTACGGTCAAACTTTTGCATTGTGGCGCTGTTATCATCCTCCCACATGTTTCGTTGCTTGTTCCCTCCGTCCCACACAGGAACGTTACTCTCATTATCATTGCCCATGCTATTCCTACGTTCGCTTCCATCCCAAGAGTTGGCATTTCCAATTCTCTTTGGCAAGTTTCTTCCATTGGAACCCAACGAACCTTCATCATCAAAAGGATTCTTAGTTGGTGCTTTGATTGGTTTTGGGGCAAACGAACCAGGCTGACTCCCAGCAGCATATCTTCCAGCATGGGCAGCAATGTCTCCATAGTTGTACTGCCTATCAGGACTCGCTCTCCCATCCTCTACTTCACCGCTGTCGTCATCATCATCACCATCATCATTACTTCCCGTAAGATGAATCCCATACCGAGGATCAGATACAGACGCAGGTTTATCCATGGCATCATCACTCCCCACATTATGAATCAGAAATCTCGCATCCTTTGATACCTTCTTACTCTTCTTTTCCTTCTTCTTTTTTGTCGGATTGCCATTGAGTGCAACCTCCGAACTAATCGTTTCATTCTCTTCATCATCCACAGGTTGACTGAATACAGGCGTTCTTGGTGCCATAATAGGAGCAACCATGTCATTTCGTTCATTCACATATGCTTCCTCATCCTCGGTAATGTCATAATCGTATTCACCACCATCCATCATATTTTCATCTTGCGAACCTTGGAAATATGGAGACATGTTGTTGTTGTTGCTGTTGCCTGAAGCGTGATTAGGAGCATTGTGAGGAGAAGGAGCAAATGAATTAAATGCTGCTGCACCCCCCTGCTGTCTTTGAGACGGCATTGTTGATGGTGGAGGCGGGGGAGGAGGAGGTGCATGATGCTGCATACTTTTATAATATTGTTGATTAAACCTCTCCTGCTCTTCTTTGGGTGCATCCGTGTACGAATCATAGCCTCTTCGTGGCCTATTGGGCGAAGGAGTATTTCTGGCCGACAAATGATGAGTGTAGTTGCCACGATGTTGTATGGCTGTATCGAATTGTTCTTCGTTTTGCATGGGGCGATTTGGAGAGGCTGCTAGTGGTGATGCTGCTGCTGCCGATTGTGGTTGATGATAATTCTGCTGGTAGCGAGTATTATTATTTCTTACATCATTGTAATGGGAAGAGGATTGCTGTTGTTTTTGCTGAGGACTTGCATATTGATGTTCTGGCGGCATGAAATCAGTTTGAAAGCCACCTTGAGCCGATGAAGCAGATGCAGGATTCATCATGTTGTGTTTTTTACTGCCACTGCTGTTGCCATTATTATTTAGCATTAGAGGTGATGCTACGCCAGCAGAGGATGGTGAAGCAATTGATGAAGGAGACGATACTTTGGCCGCTTGTGAAGCCTTTTCCCTCTTTTGCTTCATGCGCATTTGCGCGCTTGCCATTAGGCCCGAGCTCATTATTATTGCTGTTTGTTGTCTTCGGCTGCAGCTAGCGTAGCGTAGGTGTCAATGGTTCCGATAAGTATCAGTTCTACCAAAGAACTTTCATGGTGCGCAGGTTCACAAAGTGGAAGCATCGTGTAAGGCGTTGGGTGATGCTCGGTTCATTCAAATGGGTTCAACGCAAGTGAGAAAATGTACCAACTTCGTGCTGTAATAAAGGCATGGCATCATCTGTCACACCAATAAAATCCAAAATCAGCCCACAAAAAAACAAGAGCAAAACAGCGATGACCATGTCGTTGCTTCAGCCCCTTCTCCTACTGGCTGCCAGTATCACTGCAGCCTCGGCAGACATGGCCAGCTCATACTCACAACAACACCAGCAACATCGCATTCTACACAATGCCGAAACTGGCACAATAACTCATCCACTTGTGCCTCACAAAGAACACCTAGCACGCCGCCGCCGTGAACTCAGAGAGCTGCACGACAAAGACGGTAAAAATAACGGTAACGAATTGGATTTGACATTGCCTCCCCGACCACACACTTCGAGACACAGCAGCAATGCCAAGGAAATTATTGAAAAGAGCATTGGCAGCGGAACTAATTTGCGTGGTCGTCAACTCCAACAACAAATGGGCGCCCTCTACCAAGGATACGGCACTCACTACGTCGACCTGTGGGTGGGATCACCCATCCCCCAGCGTCAAACTGTCATTGTTGACACTGGATCGGGCGTGACTGCCTTTCCCTGTGAGGAATGTTCCGGATGCGGTGATAAATACCACACTGATGGATATTTTGCTCATAGTCAATCGACGACATTTCGAGAATTGACATGTGATGAATGTTTCCGTGGATATTGCTCCAGTATGTCGGGAGGAAAGAAGTGTAAAATTAGCATGTCCTATGCCGAGGGAAGTTCGTGGACTGCCTATGAGAGTATGGATTTGTGTTATGCTGGTGGACCTCATGATCAGGCATTGCAGGTGAATGGTGCAATGGTGGCAACTGGGCCCAATGTGGATCATATTGATCCCGTGGAGGCACCGCAATTTGCGTTCGAGTTGGCGTTTGGGTGTCAGATATCGATTACTGGACTGTTCATTACTCAATTAGCAGATGGTATCATGGGGATGGAGAATGATAAGACTGCCTTTTGGAAACAGATGCATAGCAAGAATGCTATACCCAATGAAGAGTTTAGTTTGTGTTTCAGTCGACAAGATTATACCTCCAAGGATGGGACGAGGGCAGGAGCCATGACGTTGGGGGGAGTGGACCCGAGGCTTCATAATGTCAGCCCAATGGTCTTTGCGAAGAATACACACATGAGTGGATTTTTCGGTGTTCACCTTCGAGCTGTGTATCTTCGTGAGGGTGGCGGATTGAGTGCTCAAACGACTTTAGATGATATGAGCAGTCGAATGCACAGACTGGAAGTTTCCGAACAGCAATTGAATAGCGGCAAAGTTATTGTTGACAGTGGGACAACTGATACTTACATGACCAGTCGAATTGCATCTGCGTTCAAAACGACTTGGAAGCAACTAACAGGGAAAGATTATTCTCATTCGGGGATGAAGCTGACCCCAGAAGAACTCGATAGTCTTCCCACTATCATTATTGTTATACAAGGTTACGATGGATCAGATGTTGGTGATGAACCTTTTGGGGAGCCCAATGATGTACCTGGTTGGGCGGGAGATGCACTGTCTCCATCATTTCCAAAAGATGTCGTCTTGTCCATCCCTGCATCTCATTACATGGAATACGATCCCGAGAAAGAAATGCATGTTGCTCGCTTCTACACAGAGGAGGGCAGCGGAAGCGTCATTGGTGCGAATGCAATGATGGGACACGATGTTTATTTTGATATACCACGGGGGCGCGTCGGCTTTGCGGAGAGTGACTGTGACTATGCAACGTTGTTAGAGACGGAGGGGACGTCCATCAGCGTTGCACCACAGACCAACACTGTAAGTACCAAAACTGAAATTATTCCTGAAGAGGAAGAACAAGTTGAAGTTATTGAGGAGCCAACTCCTGAAGAGGTGGTCATTCCTGAAGAAGAGGTTCTTCCTCAAGAGGAAATTGATCCTCAAGAGGAAATTGATCCTCAAGAGGAAGTTATTCCTCAAGAGGAAGTTATTCCTCAAGAGGAAGAGCAAATCGAAGTTATCAGTGAGGAGCCACCTTTTAACGGTGAAGATGGTAACGGTGAATTTGAATCTCCTACATTTGAAAATCCTGCCCCCACTGACGAAGACAATGCCTCTTATGAATTGTTCAAAAATAAACAACCGCAGGATCAGAGTGGATCATCCAGCTATTCAGACCTTGCAGATCAGGCCAAAGGCAAAGCTGCTGAAATTATCGATGACATGAAGCATGAGTGCAGTTCAACTGAATGCAGAGGTGTTGCGGGTTTTCTCATCTTCTCCGCACTGGTGATAGTTATTGCTGCTATTCGAAGAGCTACATCTCGTAGAAGGATGCTTAGACAGTACCAAGAAGCTGAGCTTGAAATTAGCGACTTGGCTTTGAATTCAGACTCGGATTCTGATGATGGAAGTATGAATAGTGGTTATACTGATGAGCCCCCTATGCCTCCTCAGCTAACATAAAAGTTGTAAGTTAGAATTCATAGAAAGAAACAGTTTTAAGTAGAGCTGAATTACAGGTTCATTTCAAGGATCAACATCAAAGTTTGTGTGTCACCTCAGAATGATGGCAAAAACTGCAAATACAATTATCGGAGGCACTTCACCAAAGCTTAGTATCAAGCCGTGTCCATCTATCAAATTCTTACTGTATACGAGAGCCATCAGCACTGTAGGTATACGGATGAAGACCATGTTGTACAAATGCTCTACGGGTTTGCGATCTCCCTTGCCCTCATCATCCCACGCCCCTGTTACTACCGCTGGCAATAAAGATTTTGTGCTTTTCCAAACTCTTAGTGGACCATTGTCTCTCTGTGTTGGCGCATCTTCATCAAATAGTATTGAATTTCGTGTGAAAGATACAGATGGACGACTCAATTCGTCAAGCTCATCTCCTTGCTCAGTGATTACTTCTTCGCTCCCACCTGCGGCTTGCAGCCCATTAGTTGGTAGTCGGGATTCAGTCCTTATTGTTGTGCTAATCGCTTGGAAAGATGAAGCACCCGAGCACAAACATAGCAACGCGATAATTGACCGCATCATTATATCTCTTCCGTCCGCTAACTCTGTTGAATGATTAAGCTATGGGTCTATCTATTTGCCTGCAATACCACCGGAGGTTACTACCAGCAGCACTGCCATCTACTGCCATCTTCCATCTTCCAAGCCAAAGCCAAAACAGGCACAAAAAATCCAAGCATTGCCATTAATCGTACCGTCATTTATTTTGTGCCAGCTCCCAACCACTTTTTTCTTTCGCAAGAAACGCGGCAGCAATAAACACCTTGTCAATACCATAGCTTGTAGTAGCCGCAGTAGCATAGCCGCTGTTAGAATACAACCCCGCCCCTCGTCATTCTCCTCCATATCCCTCGTTCTTGCATCCTTTCAAATGCCGACATCAACATTATCGGACGAATGCCCAATTAACGAGCCGCAGCCGAATCCAGCCGCTGTCACATTCGCAGCGACAAACGATGAAGCTACCCCTTCTGATGTTGATGAAGTCGATGCCTTTGTACTAATTTCTAACAAGGTCAAGAGAAAGAAACGCAAATCAAAGAAGAGAGAGTTGGTGCAAATATCAATTCCAAGCGCTCCGGATAAAAAAGATGCAACCATTTCGGCAGAACCCGCAACACTACCGGTGACAGCTTCTTTGGAGCAAAGTAATCTACTTCCAGGTGGGTACGATGATGAACATTGTGACGGCGACCTTTCATTCTTCTCAGAGACACACGAAGGACAAGATCTAGGCTCTGCGGAAATCCGTTCACCCCATATCAATGTTGAACTGGAAAAAATGGAAGAACACAAGACAGAAGATATGGCGAAGATTAATGCTTACTTGATCGCCAAGTGGGAAGAACGCACTGAAAACCTCAATAAGCAAGTATCGAAAATTAGGCAGGACATGCTGACTAAGCAAAATACACAGCGTGCGCAGCTTGCTGAGAAACATAAGACGCAACAAGGTGAGTCTTGTGATACTTTGCATGTTCGTGAGTAGTTTTGCTTGACGATAACGCTTACTTATACCTTTTTCTTTTTGCAACAAGAACTGGATAAGCGGAAGATTGACGAGGGGAGAAAGTGGCTCCTAGAGCGGCAGCAACAACAACTTCGTCAGGAGGCGGAACAGACAGGAAAAGCCGGAAATGCTATAATGGAGGATTGGAGCACCCAGCTTCAGACTCGCCATGCATATCAACTGAAACAGTTTGAAGTGAAGGAAGCTACGATGAAGGAGCGGTCGGCAAATGATGCGAATGCGCAACACCAAATATTGGAGGCACATCACAAGAAGAGGAGTGCCGAGGCCGAGGCATTTGTTGATGAGCTCATCAAGAAGTGTCAACAGAGGCAGAAAAAGCTTAAAGCCACACTTACTCGCCTTCATGAGCAGCGATTCGAGGCGAAGAAACGGGAGATCCAAATTGAGTTCTCCAAGCCGCTTGACTCCTCTGTCTCTCAACAGAAGAGTGCAGAAACTCATTCTCACCAGGAGCTTGATAATGATCTTGATAACTCTCTTGCACACACTGCTGTCTTGAGACACAAACGACGCAAACACCATTTGAATGGTTGTACGGTCCAGGTAGCTGTGGACATACACAATGAAGGCCTCTTTCTGATGGCGAGATCGACCCAAGAGAATGACAACTCCCTCTCAAGATTTGGCAACGTTTCTAATACTGCTCCTGGTGTAGGCACGATAGTAACGGATGACACATCCGGACGACCATGTCTGTTCATTCCGTGGGGAGCCAAGGCACGATCGTTCCTCTATTCTATTGTATGTGGTGATATTCCGCCTGGTTATGGTTTAGAAAAAGTAACAGCTGGTTCAACTTCTAATCAGAAACTATTGGACGGGGGTCTGGTAAAATGCATGATTACAGACACAAGGACGAGCCAAGAAACAGCTATTAGCGATCGAGCTCAGAGCTATCCAAAAATCCAAAAATTGGCGAACATTGCCCGTATTGAAAATGCGACAAAACTTGTTGCTAGCTACAGCACTCGTATGGAGGAGTTGGGATCGGACATCAATACCTTATCTCTTCGAGAGGAAAAAATCGCGCAAGCTCATAAAGATGCGACGCAGCTTCTTGAACGATCTAAGGCGACCATGGACAAACTAAAGCTTCATTTGCAGCAGTTCTTCGGCAAAGATGGTACTCCATCGCCCAACCTCAACCCTGAGGGCCAACAGAAGATATTATCTACCATGTACAGGTATAAGACATCTTACGAAACTAACAGGAATGAAGAGTTGGCCCTACGCGAGCCGCTGGAAATCGCGAGAAAGGCGCTTGTTTCAAAGAAGGACGAGCTCGAGAAGGTAAAGAAGGAAATACAAAAACTCGAGGCTTTTAAGAAGGACAAATCAAAATCTGGAATGGAAGTTAACATGATTGATAAGCGTGCAGAAAATCTAATCAATTCAATTTGTCAGGTTGCTCAAAGGAGGAGAGCACACGTTAACCACAAGAAAAGTAACTCGGATCATGATATTCCTGAAGATGAGAAGAAATCTTTTGCTCAAAAAATGTCGAGACGCCGTATCGTGACGATGCTGCGGCCAACGCAGGTAAGCATTGTGAACGAAGTCAAGGAGATGGTTGGGAGTTCACCCGAAGACGGAAACATTGATCCGAAGCTACGCGCCGAAGAACTGCTCTTACTATCGTTGTATCCACAAGCTCAAGAGGCGCTTTCTCCTGTGCCGACTGATACGAATATGAATTGGGCTGAACCTGGCTGGCAATTAAATCTTTCTCCGCCAGAAGGGGATAATCCTCATTCTATCCTACCGTTAGATCAAGCTGGTCATCTGCCTCGGCATTTTTTATCTGTCTGCTGTTCATCAGGTAGGCAGACAGCAGCACTCGTACAGCAGCGTCATTTAAGTATGCTCGAAGGACCCTTATCATTTGTTTCAAAAGCGAGTGCGCCGGCAGAAATGAATCCAGGTCAACAGAGACAAACTGGCGATCCCCTGACATCTGATCCTCTTTCCATAACAGAAGACGATATGAATCTTGGCTATTCGTTTGTTCTCAGACCGCCCAAGAATGCTCCCAAAGATACAAATGAAACTGAGAAAAAGTCTCCGGCTAAGAAGAAGACGAAGACGTCGTCAAATGCAAATGATGATACTTCTAAAAAAGAAACTAAGGCAAAAAGGCAAAGCAAAACTCAAACTCAAGCAGGCAAGACCAGTCCAAAGCTATCACAGCCAGTCGGATCCGTTGCGCCTCTTCGACAAGCTGCTCCTGTTAGGTCGCCTCCTACAATGATGCAACAAAATCAAACGCAACAAAATCAACCTATGCAACAAAATCAACCTATGCAACAAAATCAACCTATGCAGCAGCCAAATCAGCTCATGCAGCAGCCAAATCAGCTCATGCCCATGCAGCAGCCGAATCAGCTCATGCCCATGCAGCCGAATCAACCCATGCAACATACACAGCACATGCCTATACAGCATAATCAACCAGTGGCATTACCAAATCAATCATTTATGAACATGAGTCCTGAGCAATACCAATGGATGTTACAACAGCAACAGCTTCGCCTGCAGCAGCAACAGCAACAAATGCAATTGCAGCAATTTCAAAATCAACAACAGATGCAGCAGCACCGGCAGCAACAAAATAACTCTGCAGTGAATCACGGTCAAACAAACAATGCACCTCATTCCCATCAGCAACAAAATACTCGTCGATAGATTTAACTTCTTGTAAAACAGTCTATGTAATTGTACTTATTTATCCTATCTCTTCCTATCACGGTCATCATCTCTTCGGCGTCTTTTCCTATCCCTTTCCTTTTCGTGCTTTCTTTTATGACGACGCCTCCTACTACGGTGGCGGTCCTCCGCAGACGATGTAGAGCTACCCGAATCATCTGAATCTGATGTTGATGAATAGTCTCTCTTTCGACGATGCTTCTTTTCAGACTTTTTCCTTTTGTGGCTTCTGCTTTTGCTTCGTTTCTTTTCCTTTTTTCGTTTCCGTCTGCGTCTTTCTTCTCTACTGCTTTCATCATCTTCATCAGATGATGCGTCTGATTCCCCTCCTTTTGGATTATTTGCACCATCAACGGTATTGTTGGGTTTGACTTCCACAAATTCTTCTTCACTGCTACTGCTTTCCTCCTCCAAAAGGGCTCGAGTGCCCGCATCTAGATTCCCCCCTGCACTGTTGTTCATATCGCTCGCACGTTTCTTCCCTCCCTTTAACCCTAAGAACATTTTGCGAGCAAAATCATCATTCCCAGAAGCATTCCTCCCCCCGGTTAGATTTTGATGACGAGCCAATTCCAATAGACCACGAGCCTTCTCTTCCGACTCCTTATCTGCAGATTGATCTTCGGCACCGGCGTAAGGATCATGACCGATCGTTTTGGACCAGATATCTGAGGTGTTTAGAGCTTTACTGGTTGAGACGCGATTATTATGCGGCATGCGCACACGCCCTGCTGTAGCTGGCATGGTTGTTAGATGTCTTCGGCCTCTTCTTTATTGATACAACTACCTACTGGTCCTCTCCATCATGTTGTTGGTTGAGTTCTGTGACAACATCATGGTGTCAGTGATGGAGGTTACACCTGGGTTACAGGGCGCCATGTGATGAAGATGTAACTTGTTACATCGGTTACATCTCGTGAACTCACCACATCATTTCTTGCTTCCGCGAGCGTTCTCTCCACTCTCGCATGCCGCCGCCTTCTAGATATCAAAACTAGCAAGCCAAAGCTGTAAATTGAGCACTTTTATGCGATGGAGGAAGGAATAGCAGCAGCACCGCTGTGGCGTTGTCGCAGTGAACAGCATTAATAATCAGACCAAAGATGGACGCAGCATCGGTTGTGTCAGAGACTTACACGGAGGAAAGCGATACAGCTGTCTACATAGACAGTAAACAAGCGGCTTGGGACCCTGAAAAAGAGTTGCTTCAAAGCGCTGTCGTCGGATCGATTGCAAAACAGTGTATCCGCCAGGGTGTTTTTTCTAGGGACGATACTCGCTTTCAATCTATCATTGAGAGATATGGGTCAAAGTGTCCAGGATTGCGAGCTGATATGGTGGAGCGGAGAATTGAGGAGTTCGCCAAGAGATCAAACAACAACACGTTTTCTTTATCTGCTGGTTTGAACTCATTGGGTGGCGATGTAATGGCACTACCGTTATCAAACGAACAAGATGACGGAGAACAGCAATTTCCTTCTGGATGTATGTCATGCTTCAAGTCCAAATGCAAAGAGAATGGAGGATTCAATCTCCTCACCTACACATTTCTACTACTATTTTTCGCCATCCTAATGTTCATCATCTCCATTATCTCCACCCACATGGACTACAACCGTGCTCCATATCGAAACTGGGCATTGGCAGGAGGGGTAACATCCACATCTGCCGAGTTCCGCGTAAGAGGCCCTCAGTCGGACGACAATTTACGAAGAGAGTTTGTCGTCTCTCCCAACTCTAATTTGGGAATAAAGAAAGATCAAATACTCAACGTTCCTGTATCATACACGGACTTTTCAGATGAGGAACACTTTGTGAAGAAGCTTAGGCTTGATTCTCTTGAGCCGCTGACTACATATTATTATGCGATTACGTGGCCGCAAGTGGTGCCAAATTCAGTGACCGTCGTTGATGATAACATTGGTTCTTTCAAAACACCAGCTCCTGAGGGATCTCGAATGAACTTTACTGTAGCGTTGGGATCTTGTTCTTTGACTGGAAGTCGATCTCAAATATTTCAGTCCATTTTGGAGTTAGAACCTGAATTATTTATTAATTTAGGTGATTTTCACTATGAGGATTTGGTTACATTGGATGTAAACGAGCGCTTGGAGGCATACGATAAAGTTATGGGCTCTTCCTCGCAACGGAGTCTTTACATGAGAACAATTTTCTCATACATCTGGGATGATCATGATTGGCTGGCAAACAATGATGATGGAAGTAATGTAGACGCAGGAAATGTAGCGAAACAGGGTTACTCCCTTGGGATACCTCACTGTAATCTGGGCCCGATAGAAACACAGACTTCAACAGATGAAGGTACTGCTGCGAAGTATCAAGCGTTCACTATTGGCACCGTGAGATTTATCATTCTAGACTTGCGTAGTGAATCAAGAAAATCAACAGCTTCATATGGTGGAAAAGTGTATAGTGATGAGCAAAAGGAGTGGTTGTTCAGTGAATTGTCGCAAGCAGACAATTATGACTTCGTTGTTTTGGCGAGCAGCCGTCCATGGACAAGTCCAGACAAGATTGGATCGGATGGTTGGGGTGGCTTTGTCTCTGATCGTGACGAGTTATCTTCTTTTATAGCTTCAACAATTGGTGCTGGTCCGAAGAATCTATTTGTCATATCAGGAGATAACCACATGGTTGCATTTGATGACGGATCCAGCACGGATTATTCTGGTCAAAGTGAGTTTCCTGGAGGCTTCCCTTTGCTACACTCTGGACCACTATCAAACTATGGTCCAGGTGGTGCGAAAAATATCTTCAAGCCTAGAGAATATCGATTTACAGAAGGTTGCATGGCTGTCAGCTCTGAATTAAACTACCAATTCAGTACAATCGAATTTGATCTTCCACAAGACACAGCAGAAAGTGGATGCTTACGAATCAAAGGATTTAAGGAAGGTTCTTCAAGTGACAATATTATCTTCGAAAAGGAACTCTGCGGAGAAATAATGAGAGATGGATCCGCAGAGCAGGATACCTGCAAAATGAAAAGCTTTACGGCTCCAACCGCGGCCATGCTTCTCGTTGCATTAATTCTCACCATGGTATCTGGAATGCTCATTTTGTATTTTCTAGGTCGTAACAGATGGGTCCTCGCATTAAGTTACTTTGGAATTGGGATTTTGTTTTACGGGATCACCATTGCAGCTTCTGTTGTGGGTGCTCTTTGCTTTGGGGAGAGGGCCAAAGCACTTGATGTTTCTGCTGTGCTGTTGTGTCAAACAACGATAGGTTTGGCTTTTGTTTCTATTGCAATACGTTGGTACTTCTCTTCACAATACGACAAGAAAGATATAGCTGTTCCAGAAAAGATTGCCGCCGTATCTGGTGAAGATGATAGTGCAAAAGAATCAGTCTTCGCCATTGCAAACGATGGCTTCAAGAATCTAGAGGAAAAGAAACAAACTGATTTCGAGGTGCAACCGAATGAATCTGAAGAAATCGAGGTAATCTTATAACATCATGTTGATTAGGAAAGCTAGGATTTATTGTTTTGGGCCAATTGTTACATTTACTAAATATAGTTCAAGTAAATTTGCATGCCTTATGATGCGTCCGTTGACATGCTACTTCTATTCCACCACACGAGAACGATGTGTCTCCAGCTGCTAGCACCAATGCTCAACCAATGCAACGTGTTTGAGACGATGGAATTGTAGATTGCCATAACTGAATTTCCCATCTTGGATGAGAAGGAGCGTGTGAAGCCCCACCCAGATGAGCAAAACGTTGTGATGGTACCGTTCAACGATAATGCTTTCGCAGCTGCGTTGCGAATCAGTTCGTAAACATTGCCTGGAATAGATGTAAGTTTCTGAAACAATGGTGTCCATAACATTCTAGATGACAAAGTATCAAGCGATGACGTAGATGGTTGAGTCTGCAATGGAGATGCGCGGTCACTAATACTATTTCCAGACCCATTGCTCATTGATCCACCGTCACTTCCTCGTGAAAAATAAAAATGAAGTACGCCAGCTAACACGATCGTGCCCAAGCCAGCCAACATTGCACCTCCAGTGGGCTGTACTGCATATCCCACCGTGTTTCTCAAAGCTTCTCCTCCGGTTCGTTGTACTACATCATCTCCGACCACTTCTGTAGCAAACTCCATAGAGTGATCCAAAACATCCGGATCATTCAGTGTTGCGTGGGCACTCACTGTCAGTAGTTTTTGAGTTGCGCTGAGGACATCGCGTTCCTCGCCGAGCTGTACAACCAGTTTTGTCAATTCATCGTAGACTTCTTCATCATTGAGTAGTTGCATCAATAGCTCTTTTACAGCAGCGTATATTCGTTCATTTTGGAGCACTGACTGAACAAGTGATGTCAATTGAGTAGACGTTTCAGGATCATTGATCAGATCGTTCCACACATTTCTCACAAGAGCTTTTACTGCGTTTTGGAATGGTGGGGATTGGATGACATTACTGGCGACACGAGATGCGGTCGTCTTTACATTATCGCTCCCAAGTAGATCATTCAGGATGCGCTTTGCGTCTTCTTCTGGAGAGATGATTGTTGTCTGTTCATTGTTACCAGATTGTCGACTTTTATTGTTAGGTGTAGACTTCTCATGTTGTCTTTGTTCATTGCTACCAGTGCTCTCCATCAGTATTCTTACCGAGTGCTCCACAGGATCATCAACTGGTATACTGAAAGCGTAGTCATCGTCGTCGTGATGTGCTTCTTTCATTGCAGTCCAGACAGTCGGACCGAAGACAAATGCAACTAGGATGATATTTAATGCCCAAATATCTAGGCTGAGATGTGTTTTCACGTAGTTGTGAAGTTCTCGTAATGATTTGAGTGTATTGTCGAAATTGCTAACAACAAAGTCACTCTTTTTGCCGCCGCTGGCAAATCCTCTCCGGAGAGTTGTGGTTGAATTACTGATCGTACATGATGGGGGAAGTATTATGAAGCTGTTCTGTACGCTGCTACAGATACCAAAACTATTCCGCAGCAAAGATCCCCTACCTTGATTTTGTAGCGAGATGAGGCTTTTGTTTAGTGGATAGAAATGTGCGTTGGTTCTTCTCGTCGGCAGCAGTGTCTGTTGTGTCGAAGAAAACAGCCGACATATCTGATGCCTGTTGCTGCTTGTTGTCACGGAAGAGCTGGACGAAACTGCTGCTGATCTGCAGCCACTATGGAACGCAGCAGCCAGCCTTCCTTGCATGGTGCAACGGATAATTGGAGAGGCGTGGGGCATCATGGTGAGTGATTGTAGAGGGCAAGGAATGTTGACGCATTGCTGGTGCGGTTGATGTTGCGTTGATGGACGGAGCGAGGCCAGATAAAAGAGTATCTTTGGCTTTGAGGCCCGCCCCGCCAAACGACATACCAATTCCGACAGTAGAATCTCTACGGATCATCACATGAACTGCAAATAAACGGAAAGGAACAAAATGTCCATATCACGGGTAACCGAAGAAAATAAACGACAACAACCATGCCATCCCAATTACTAATCAGAGACCCGACGGCATACAACACTGAGCAACCTCGTAACACCTCTACGGAGGCGGGATTATTGGGAGGAGACGATACGGCAAGCGTTTCGACCGTATTCGTTCAGCCAGAGGGTAGCAGCCGCAAAGATGTTAGATCGGTCACCGCTGCAGCTCTTCTTCTGAACGACATCACTGCCAGTCCTCGGTTATACGGCTACTGCGTTTGTTCTATTTCAGCAATAGTCAGCATGATCTCATCGTCAATTTTCTATACAAATGGGGCTATTCAACTTCCAACCATGGACACCATTAATACGACTGCGGCTGACTACGGAATAACTCTGGATACGGAACAACAAGAACTAACAAGTATATGGGTTGGAGCTCTGAATGAACAACGTATGAAGTATTTTTACGGAATGCAAGGGAATGTGGTACAATATTGGAAAGCCAGGGGGGCAATCGCGATTTCAGGATTAATGGCTCTCATCACGTTGCTAGTGGTGATAGCGCACTTTGATTCCTATTTCTTTCCAAAGAAATTCCGTACCTTCTTCGCTGATGGGAGTATGAAGGAGAGAAACCTCCTCCTCGTACTCATATGCATCGCAATTTGTGCACTTCAGATAAACACAAGTAGATACAGCGTGGGAGAAGCTCAGGCAAATGTGTTCTTCTCAACTTGGACTAGCTTTCTTGCCTGTGTTTTTAACTATGAGCTCTGGCGAACGAATGCGGGGAGGCACTTGACGTTCCAAAATGTCTTGTTTGATTCGAATTTTCCGACAAAGCGATTTTGGATGCTTCTGGCCATCTTCTCAACTATTACCTTGTTAGCTTTTTTCGAACATACTATACATAATAACTTCATGGGCCTCACGGGACGTGATCAGGAACTCATGAATTGCACGGTTATATCAGCTGGAAACCGGTGGATGTGGATGAATGTGGCTGCGTGCTTGCTGACATGGGGGTTTCTGTTTTATCGCAATCGTAGGTCATCGGATTCGTGCAACCCCAAATTAACATGGGCACTCGAGACGGCTTTTGCAGGTGCTGTTGTGGCTAGCAAGGGGATTGCTATTTCAAGATTCACTGGAGGGGTATCCGACAAGGTGCCATGCCCGTCAAATCTGTATTTTGGGCTGTGGGGAGCGTTTGTGGTGGCAGTTTGGATTCTGAGTTGCTTGTTGCAAAATCATCACATCTATTGGAACGCAAAAGAAGAGGTGGAAACTGCACCTGATAGGGTTAGAAGAACAGAAGAGTAGATGGCATGGAGGCGGAGTTGTTTTCATCATCCCCATTTGTTTAAATCAGCAGTGCTTTAATCTTAAACTACTGCCAAATATACACACCTACACGAATCTAAAATCGGACTCCTTTTGTTCCGACCAGATATAATAATAAAGCTTCAAAAAAGGGAGAGCATACCCTTGTAATTTAAAAGACGACATCTTCATCATCCCCAGCATCAAAGGTACCCATAATATCTTCGTCATTATGGCTCTCCGCTTCCTTCATCATTTTCCTCTGCTCCTGCTCCTGAACCTCCTTCTTACCCTGCACCAACTTCAGACGGGTGAAATCCTCACGCTCCAATTCATCCAACTCACGGTCAATGTAGTCAAGAACACCCTGAATCTTGGGAATGGTAACATTCTCTAAGGCATTCACACGACGGTTGGTCACCTTCATGGCTTCATCTAGAGTAACAAAACTAGTCTGCAATGATGCAAGCTTGATCAAATTTTGGAGCAATACCGTGTATTTTTCACGGACCATTTGGATTTTCTTTCCTCCCCCGACAAGACCCAAACTGGCATTATCGGTGGCTGCCCCGGTTTCAAAGTAGGAGAAGACCGGTAGCTTGACTCCGGCAACGTTGTCAATTCCGGCGCCGACGCGTACACGTGCCGTCATGGACCCCTCTGATACCTTTTGCTTGAAGTTGCCGGCGGCATATTCAGCTTGTGTTAAGGAGAAAAACGCTGACGAGGAGTCGGCAGCCATACTAGACTTGGTTTCGGCAATGGCCTTGGCATAGTCACGGAATTTAACTTTGAGGGCGTCGGCCTTCTTTTTGAGGAGCCTGTGTCCAGATTCGGCAGCCTTTTTCTTTGTCTTAAAGACCTGCTGGTTCATACGGGTAGGGGGGACTTCCGACATGGTGTTGCTGTTTTATTTATTACTATTACTGATCGGAGGGGATGCCTTATCTGATGCTCCTCAGTGTCATTGCAACAAGAAGTAAGATGCGAGGGAGGTTTCGCAACGGATACAATCTAACGGAAATGAAAACGTGGCCCTGGATGCGATGATGCATTGAAAACGTGCCCTTGTGCAAGGGTTAATAAATAGGGTATGTCACACACCTTTGTGACACTTTCCGTCTCGTGGACATGTTACAGAATTTCCCTTGCTTGTGGCTTGTGAGGTGGAGAAAGCAAAGCAGCTAAAAGAATGAAGTCTATCCGGATGCTGTCGAATGAAAGAGAAAATCGCCGATTTTACTTTGCACATGACATCTTTCTCCTCCACTGTCACAAGTCAATAGAAAGCGCAGTAGATAACAACCTACCCTGCGTTGACTAGTATACGATGGCGACGCCTCGATCAGCCTATCAGCCAAACATGGCGGCTGCGCCAAGCCCTCAACAAGCAGCGACTACCCCGCGGCAGCCAAGGCCAGGGTCGCAACCTCCTCCTCCTTCAGCTTCTTCTGGCACACCAAAAGAAGTAGACTACTATCTGAACCCTACAGAACTTTTTCGTTGGATTAACTATCGACGATGGGATGGTGCCCGTACCCGCGCTCAATCACACCCCGATGAAGCAGCTACATGGATTGTCTCTCGACACTCCTCTGATGGACGCATCCTTTGGAGACATCTACCTCTGCATTTGGTATGCATGCAACGTGAGGCATCTGTGTCAGTGGAAGACCTTGGAGACTCAAATGCTGTACTGGCAGCTAGGCAGATGGAACACTTGGTTGACATTTTGTTGGATTCGTATCCAGAGGGTGCTTCTAGTCCAGATGATCAGGGGATGCTCCCACTGCACTTGTTGTTGAGTAAGGCAGAGAATGAACCTAACGAACGTGTCATCAATCTTATCTTGACATCGTTCCCTAATGCGGTAGATGTCAAAGACAAGTTTGGCAGGACACCTTACGATGTTCTACGCGAACAATGTCAAGAGAAGGGTGTTACCAGTGATCGCTGCCGTGCTGCCTTTCGAGCATTGAAGCGTGCTAGATTTGTCTCTGATCGGATATCCTCCACGATCCAGAATGAAAGTGCCAATATTGTTGCAGCCGTTCAGCACGAGGCAACTAATGAGCGAGGTGCAAGCCAAAAGATAATTGTGAGGCTGGAGGAGGAGTTGAATAGCCAAATGAAAGAGATGGAGATACGAGATTCGAGGGAAAGGAACTGGCAGGAAGAACTTAGAAATTTGAAGAACGAACTGGCTTCTATGGAAGAGGCATTAGAGGCTGCAAATATCAATTTGGAAGCAACTAAAGAAGAACGTGATATGTTCATGAATGAGAATGAATCTATGAAGAATAAAGTCGAGCATCATGATGAGATAATCGACAGAACACGTTCAGAGGCACAACAAAGTAGGAAGAGTGACATCGAAACGATTGCCAAGCTGAAATCAGAAGTTAATACATCGAAAGCTATGGCGGAAGCTCTGGAGTCACAGCTTCGTTCGAGATTTACCAATGAAGATTACTTATCGACCACAGTATCTGATTTGGAGGAGCAGTTGGAAGAGTTGAAAGTTCGCAGTGAGCATGCCTCTAAGAAGCACCAGCATGAATTGGACTCTTTGACTGCAGACAATCAAAAGCTGAAGAAAGCTAATGATGAGCTTAACAAGAAAAACACTCAGCTGACTTCGAAGTTGAGTGAGCTTAACAAACAAATGGGAGATATACTGAGCTCTCATGGTGCGCTGTGTTCCGAGTACGATCGTTGTGTAGAGGCTTCTGAGCAAACCGAGAGCAGTATGCTTGAATCCATCAGATCAGAGCGAGCGCAGTTAGTTGAAAGTTTTACTCAGCAACGTCAAGCATTTGAGAAGGCTTTTGCTGAACAAGAACGAGCCATTGAACTCTCCTCAAAACGCCAGGATAGTTTGTTAGCAAGCGCCCACCAGAGTCGGATGGTAGGCAAGAGTACCATGGAGGAAATACGTAAGGAATTTCAAGATATCAGAGCCGCAGCTGCAGATAGGGAACGGCTACTTCATGCGCAGGCGATAGCAGCAAATCGAAAGTTGAACAAAAACAACTCCACGATCCATCGTAGTCCGTCATCTTCGAGCAGATTTTCCACTGGATCAACAACCGGTGAATCAAGGAATCCTCACTCGTCTCGAAATCATCAGCACATCAATCCAAGATTAGAGACAACGATAAATCAAGTGTCTTCCTCGCAATCTAGCAGTGATGATGGCCATCTTGTTCGACTGCTCGATAAAAGAGCCGCTGCTCAAGCCCAATCTGGTGGAATCAGAGAACAGAAGTTGTTTCCAAATCCGGCCTCCTCTGATTCAAGCACCCAGCATGAGCCGTATTATGTTAGTCCTCAACGCAATCTTACTCCTCCGCGTAATCATGCTCATATGAGGTCCCCGTCCCCCTTTCGTGCGCCACACCAAAACAAGGGTAGCGAATACAGCCTTGATCAATACTCGCATGACGCATCTGAGTCTACGTCAACATGCAGTAGTTACAGTGGAATGAGAAGTTCAAGAAGATCAATGGAGCCTCCTCCTTCGAATCATCACCATCATCACGATGGTGGTCATCCGTGGCAAGGAAACAAGTATGTGAGTAACTCGTACTGTGACGAGAGCTCATCAATGGAGTAATAATTTTTGTTAAGTGATGTAGTTAAGTTCATAAGTCGAGAAAAATAGAAGTAATCAAACATCTGCCTCCATCTAGATACATTAACTTTGGAATTCTATCATAACCGATACCGATCGCTCTCAATTATTGTGGGTTTTGCCTGAAGTTCGACCAACGTTCCCACAACATGGTTTGTAATTATAGGATGCCCTCCTCATTATTTAACCAAAGGTTGTTTCGTTACGCTGGCAAGATTGGAGTTGGTCATAAAGGAAAGAACAGGCTTGCTGATCACCTTGGTTAACCTTCAAGCAATCAAAGAACATCTCCTTATCATTTGCACAAGCCCCAGTAAGTTGTGATTGCTGGGGAGCAGCGGCATACTGCTGATCTGGTTGTTGTTGCTGCTCCGCTGGGGCAGCTTCACCACTTCCACTAAATGATTCGGCCACGGCGCCAACGGCACGGTGAGCAATTGCAGATCCCGTTCCGAATGCCATACCCTGGGCAATGGTAGAACCGATTCCCGAGAGCATTCCCCCGCTTTGTTGAGGGGCAGGAGGTTGGGCCTGCATGGGTGCAGGAGTTTGCTGTTGAGGAGCCGCACGGGCAGGAGCTGGGGCTGCTGGCTTTCTCCTTGGAGCAGCAGGTGGGGCTGCCTTCCTGCTTCCGAAGAGTCCTCCTCCTCCTCCGCCGCCTCCACGTCTTGAACGCTGTGATAAAGAAGAGTTGAGGAATAAGTATTTGAGGTGAGATTGTGATTCAAAAATACAATAGATTAAAAATTTCAAGAGGACACACATCATGTGTTTCGCTCCTGAACTGCACAAACGGCGACCCATTAACGCCTCATCATTTGCAGCATGTTTTCACTACCATCACTTACAGCCATTTTGTTTGTTTTGTCTATCTAGTAAAGAATTGCGTTGCTACTACAGCACTTTTTATGGTGGAAATTTGCAGGAGTGCCGATCTTGCTCTCGTCTTCATTCTTCATCGCATCTTCTTTCGACATCGACGACATACGACTCGACTACAAGGGGATCGCTCGAACTATACCCCCCAAACTTGCCTATACCCCCCATCGAAATCTCAGCCTAGCTGAAATTCTTATACCCCCCTCTTCAAGATAATAGGGGAAAGCTAGTTGACAACTTCGACTTATACCCCCCTAAAACTCAGCCTAGCCAAAATTCTTATACCCCCCGGGGGGTATAGTTAAAGTACACGGTCTGTCCTTCAAATCAATCAAACAAAATCAAAAGAGCATCAATTCCATCAATCTCATCGAATGAATAGGAAAGAGGGAATTGATCTCTGTCGGTTTGTAGCAAGCAACGTCATCGCAAAATCGAGAGCTATTTAAAAGTATTATAACAGACAACCAACAACTACAAAAAAGATGGGCGGAGAGGAAGAATCACAAAGCAATACACAAAGCGGCGCAACCAAGCGCAAGGAATCCACACCTCCTGATGGCTACGTTTGTCGACTCTGCAGTGTGCCAGGACACTGGATTCAAGTTTGTCCTACAAAAAAGACTGGGGACAAGAAACGCAAGCGAAAGCCATCAGATCATGTGCCAGTGCCTGGGAAGGATCCCTCGCCTGAAGATGTTGCAGAGGCTCAGAAGATGCAAGAGATACCTCCTCCTAAATGCTTCTGTGGCGAAACATCTCGTCTCAACAAGGTGAAGAGATCGAAAGCAGGAGGAGATAACTCTAGAGCACTTGGAAAGTACTTCTTCTTTTGCAGTAAGAAAAGAGATGATGAGACGCAATGTAGGTTTGCACGACCAGCAGATTTGGAACTGAATAAGATGAAGGCTCGTGCTGGAAACAAAGCAGCGCAAAAGAAGGCAGAGCAAGAGGAATCAGCGCAGAAGAGGAAGGAGACGAAGCAAATCAAAAAGGCAAAAGTTGAACAATCAGAGAAAAAGAAACAGGTGGAGGCTGCTGCTGAAGAGGATAATGACGACAGTAGTAGCAGCAGTGGCAGTAGCAGCAGTAGCGATGACAGTAAAGGAGAAGCAAAGAAAGTAGATTCCAGCGATAGCGACAGCTCTTCCTCTGATGATGATGAAGAGTAATATGCACTATAGCACTATATAGGTGAGACCTCCAAATTAATGGTAACCTATAGTCACATTTTTAAGCTACTGGTGCTGCCTCCTCTACAACTGGAGCAGAAAACTCGTTTCCAGAACTCTCCTCCCACGAATGGATTGCTTCGCCACATCTCTGACAAAGATCAGGTCCATACTTAGATCCGTGCTTGCCTACTTCTTTGTCGTAGAACCAGCAACGACCGCACTTGGTGCCTTCTGCTTTCTTGACACCAATCATGCAACCACTGAGTTCGCCCTTGCCAGTGTATTCCGAGTCACAGGCTTCAGTGATAGCATCTTCCGAATCAACAATATGAACCTGCGATATCATGAAAGCAGTACGGAGTTCATCAACGCCATTTGTCTTGACACTTGGAGTGATCAAGCTTTCATCTCCATCTAATTCAGATAGAACAGCCTTGATCTTGTCATCAGAAGTGTAAATGTAGGCTGCCGCATCCAAAGAAGCTCCAACTAACTTGTCTTTACGTGCAGATTCCAAGACTTGGTTCACATCTGTTCTCACATTACGTACAAGGTCCCATTTTTCGGCGTCAACTTCTGGGTAGGACATGAGCTTCTCTGAAAGGCCGCCCTCAAATACTGATGAATTGTCCTCTTCAGTTTTGTAGGGAAGATTCTGCCAAATATCTTCTGCCATGTGAGGTAGGATAGGTGCTATTGATTTCGCGAATCCCTCGAGAAGTGCGTGGATGACAGTTTGACAACTTCTCCTTCTGGCATCATCGACAGCAGAAATGTAAAGTCTATCCTTTGCCACGTCCAAGTAAAAGTTTGATAGGTCTGCCGTTGCAAAACGCAAGATTTCGTTGGTTGCGCGACCGAATTGGTAATTCGAGAGGGCGTCATCAACTTCGTTCAATACCTGGGACATGGTTCCTAGCATCCATTTGTCCATAGAAGGCAAGTCATCGTAAGCAACAGCATCTTTGCTGGGATCATAATCGGCCAAGTTTCCAATCAGGTACCGAGCAGTGTTACGAAGCTTGCGGTATGATTCAAAGGTTTGCTTGATGATATTTGCACCCACTCTGACATCTCCAGCGTAATCAACAGAAGCTACCCAAAGACGCAATACGTCAGCACCGTATGCTGGCTCAAGCTTTTTATTGTTTCCTCCTTCGATAACCTGCAGAGGGTTGACAACATTTCCAAGACTCTTGGACATCTTGAAACCCTTCTCATCGAGAACGAACCCATGCGTGAGAACTGCTTTGTATGGTGCTTGTCCCTTGTTTGCGGCAACAGATGTCAACAAACTCGATTGGAACCATCCTCTGTGCTGATCACTTCCCTCAAGGTACACATCCGCAGGGAAACTGAGACCCATTTCTTTCTCTGCGCGCTCTTGCACTACACCTGCCCAAGAGGAACCAGAATCAAACCACACATCCATCGTATCAGTTCCCTTTGTCCATTTATCAGCTTGGTCCTTGTACATTTCGGGAAGAAGATCAACCTCATCCAATTTCCACCATGCATCACACCCTTGCTCAGCAATGATTGACTGAATGTGGTCAAGTGTGTGCTCGTCAAGAAGAGTTTTGGTGCCTCCAGTTTCTTTGTCGTAGAAGACAGGGATAGGTACTCCCCATGATCGTTGACGAGAAATACACCAGTCACCGCGAGACTCAACGAATGATTTGATACGATTCTTGCCAACATCTGGGATCCACTTCACTGTCTCTACTGCATCCAATGCAGCGTCACGGAATCCTTCCACGGACGCAAACCATTGAGCAGTGGCCCTGAAAATTGTGGGTTTCTTTGTTCTCCAATCATAAGGATACTTGTGGCCATAATCTTCTGCTCGGATCAATGCTCCTGCTTTCTCCAATGCCTCAATCACAGCAATATTTCCCTCTCCCAAAACACTCATACCGACGAAATCGTCTCCAACGACTGTGGATGATCCTGCTTCAGTTGTGAATTTTCCAACATCGTCAACTGGACTCAAAAGTTCTAATCCATACTTCAACCCAGTGAGGTAATCCTCTTGTCCATGTCCAGGGGCGGTGTGAACAAGTCCGGTACCAGATTCTGTGGTAATGTAATCACCTCCTGCAATCACCTCAGATTTGCGATCATACAACGGATGCTGATAGGAGGTTCCAACAAGAGCTTCACCATCAAAAGTAGCAATTACATTAAGGTTCTCGCCTTCGGGAAGCTCAAACTTGGACTGTATGAATCAATAGAATATAGCATTAGCAATGTAAATTTTGTGAAATCCTCGTGTTTGTGTACAACCAATAACTTACCTCCAATGTTTTTACTAGCCCCGTTGCAACAAGTAGTTTGGATTTGCCGTCCAAGACTGAAGGGTGTGAATCAACGATGCAATATTCTAGCTCAGGGTTGACTGCCACTGCCAAGTTAGCTGGAATGGTCCAGGGAGTAGTAGTCCAAATAGCCACCTTCAACTTCTCATCGCCCTCAGTGTACTGCTTGATCTCTTCTGACGGACTGACGACATCCAAAGCAACGTAAATAGATTTACTGACGTGTCCCTCGGGATATTCCAACTCGGCCTCAGCAAGGGCTGTCCTACTCGAAGGACTCCAATGCACAGGTTTCCTCCCACGGAAGATGTATCCCTGCTTATACATTTCTCCAAAGACACGGATTTGGGCTGCTTCGTACTCAGGTAGCAAAGTCAAATAAGGATTTTCGAAGTCACCAATAACTCCGTAGCGTTGGAAAGATGCGCTCTGTTTTTCAACTGTTTCTTTTGCAAATTGAGCAGCCTTCTCACGAAGAGTAATGGGCGTAAGAGCCTGACGTTCCTTCGATTTCATCGTCTGCAAAACCTTCAACTCAATTGGAAGTCCATGACAATCCCATCCAGGCACGTAGTGAACCTGCTTTCCCTTCAACATTTGATGGCGGTTGATAAAATCTTTCAATAATTTGTTAAGAGCATGCCCGATGTGCAAATCTCCATTAGCGTACGGAGGACCATCATGTAGGACGAAACGTTCAGCATCGTTAGCTTCAGCAGCTTTAGAAAGCTTTGAGTATAGGTTGCTTGAGTTCCAGTACTCTTGAAGTTCAGGTTCACGCTTAATTGCATTTGCACGTTGCGAAAACTCAGTTTGAGGGAGGAGGATGGTATCAGCATAGATGTTCTTTGGTGCCTTTTGCCTTCCACCGCCTCCCTTAGCATACAACACCGATGTAGAGGAAACAACCGATCGCGACGCTCCTTGCCGAGCCAATCTTCCGGTTGGTTGAAACGATAGGACCGTCTTCCTCTCGAGTGCGGCAAGTGTGAGAAGAAGAGACATGATGAATGTCTTTTTCATTTGCGATGCAATAATCGCCATTGTAGATCTTTTCACTGGCCAAACACAGCTACTGCCACTCTTCCGCTGCAAACTTGTAGAGAGCTATTGTGCAATTACTCCCCAAAGTTAGGTGTTAGTAGAGTGAAGTTCTTTGCAAACAACAACAAACCGATGACGCTCGTTGGAGTGTTTGATGGGCGGAGCAACTCTCGTCTCTTTTGTTTTAGTTTGTGAGTCATCGACAGGAGAAGAGGGGAGAAAGATTGAGACTGTGATCCTCTTTCCTCTCGATCGTCTCGCTCGTCATGATGAGCTTTGGGAACAATACAAGCCACTCTAGAGATCATTGTTCACTAATTATTTACATTCTATATTTAAATCCTAAAGAGTAGGTTTCTTCCATGACGTAGTGTTGGTATCGGTGTTCCAATAATAGGGCGAACCTGCATCAGTCAAAGTCTTTACCCAGGGCTCAGGCAGGCTCTCCAATCCTTCTACTTCTGTCACAGGATCGTCCAGTACTTTTCCGTCATTGTCTTTCATGTCAGTAAAGACAGGTATGTCACCCCAAGGAACTCTGCCTTCCCAGAAATAATCATCAGGCACTCCATGCATCAGGTTGACATATTGATACTCCACATATGCTGCCAATCGCTTCAACTGATCATTGTATGCCTCCTCATCTCTATTCAATACGTGAATCCAGATTGCTCCAGCAAGTTCCTCGAATCTCTTTCCATCATCATTGGCAAATTCTTGGAATGCATGATCGTAGTGAGTTAGATGCAAAAATGTGAGTTGTTGAACATCTTTTAGATGTTTGTTCACTGTTAGTTCATTAACGCCCTCCGCGCGGATACGTGCACGAGTATCGTTCCAGAGGATATCGAATAGTTCCTCCTGAATTTGGTAAAGGGTAAAGTGAGATTGGTGTCGAGTAATAATGTACAGGAGCAATCACTACAACTTTGGTAAACATACCTGAACCAAGAGTGCAAGATGTGGATCGACTGTATCAATAAGCAACCTTTTGTGCAGAAACCAAATATGCATTGTGATCATTGCATGACGAGGGCGAAATTCAAAAGGAATTCTTCCTTCAGTGTACCATCTCCTGTTGGAATGAATTGCATTATTTTCAATGTAGATATAATATAAGAATGGGTGAGCTAATCTACATGACATTGCTTCAATTGCATAGTATAACTCTTCAAGCACAAGAAAACTCACGGATCGTTAGCTCGATATTGTGCACTTCGAAATAGACGTTCTCCTAGAATGATGCGCTTTTGTTGACCTTGAAAAGAGTACCTATCCCATATCTTTGCAAAAATGCCTTTGTCCCCTCCTTTATTTGCAGTTATTGTTTGATCATTTGATATAGATTCAGTCTGGTTGTTGCCAAGATTTATTGTTGACGATGAATAACACCGTGCATGGTTGGTGATAATGGGACGATGGGTGAGCGGTGCGTTTGTTGGGATGACATTTGCATTGAGCTTGGCAACGTGAACATTATTTGCAACGATGACTCTTGATGAGATGCTTCGTAGATGTGTATTGTTATTGCTGCGAAGGCGGCAAAGAGATTCCAATCCTTTCCGTGCAAATGCGACGGCTGCATCGTGGAGATGTGCCATGGCGCCGATATTACTGAAGTGATACAATCAAGCTATGATGGCAATGCAATCAAGCTATGCCTACTGCAGCTATGGTAGAGCTATGGTACTTCTCGCTCGATGATTGCACGAAGATTTGGAGAGAGAAAAATCTGCGGTGGCCGGGAGCGGGAGAAGAAGAAAGTGGAAGATGAGGAAAATAGGCGGACAGGTTTGGCTCTTGACCATAGCGGGGTTGTACCATTATTTATACTGTTATTAAATCACATCACACTGATTCCACGCGGCAGTTGGTTGTGTGACGCTCGCTTGTGCTTGGATTGGCATTTGCCTGTTTGCTCCTCTTGATTGGCATCGATCTCAGGGTGGTACCTCTTCTCCTATTGTGCTTTGTGCTTACGCCGGTACAATTAGAGTGATCTACATCTTTGATAAAAGGGATTGAGATTACCCTGTTATCTTTTGCAACAAAAGTGTCTGTTTTATACCAAGTACTGCACAGAACAATGAGTCAATCATCAACGAGAGCTGCAAGCTCAAGAACTTCCACTTGCATGCGTTGCGTTTACTTGGGTGTGGTTCTGATGGCATGTTCAGTGGCTGGCTTTTCAGTTGATACATCTTCAAAAAGAGCAAATATTATACAAACAACTTCCCTGCATATGATCAACAATCAGAATGATCATCAAAGAATAGAGTTGCAGCAAAACAATGATGATACACGAAGAGTCGGTCGTAAACGCGCTTTTGTCAAGAAATATGGCAAAGCTATTGCTCTTTCCACCACACTACTATACGGTCCCATGCTCTCTGTGCCTCTTGTACGTCGTACAACAGGAGCCACAGCTCATGCAGCGTCTTCTGTGGCTGCAGACGGAAGTGCATACAAATTCCAAGATTTCAAAGATGTCAAGAAGAAGTTAAGTTTGGCGCCTGGTGCGAATGTTGATGAGTATGAAGAAATTTTGGCAAAGGTTGAAGTAGAGGGAGAGGATGCCTTGGAAAACTACAAGCCAGGCGAGACCGCTGCATTGACTATTGGTGACAGTGGTGAAGAAGGTGACAGTGATGCTTCGCAAGAACAGACCAAGACGAAAGGACGTCGAGCTGCAAGAAAAGAAAAGAAAAAATCCCAAGTTAGTGAATGGGAATCAGACGAGTTTGGATTTGGTGATGATGACGACGATGATTTTGATAGCGGTGTAGTATCGCTGGGAGGAAGTGCATCGAGTAGCAAACTCTCTCCATCCAAGGGAAGTGGAGGAGGAGATGTCGTTCTAACAGACAAAATGGCATACAACAACTACAAGGCACCAGTATCCAAAAAAGATCACACACAGATAATCAAGAAGGGGGCATTCTATTCTATCTTTCCAGTGTTTGTCATAACAATGGTTCGTGGTCAGATCAAGGCATACAAGGAGAGGAAATGGGTCAAGAAGGGTTTGGCTATTAAGGATGAAGAATACAAAACATACTTGGAAGAGAAGAAGAAGAAAAAGGAAGGAAAGGATGATGATGACGATGATGATGACGACGACGACGATGATGATGATGACGACGAGTAAATAATCTCAATCAGAAACATCCTTCTTATTTCGAAATAAACATAGACCAACTACAAAATCAGTGCTTTTCCAGTTTCGTAACGACAAACACTCGAAGAGTTTGGTCCATGGAGCTAAGGCAGCACAAACCTTGCCTGTCGGGGCTCCAGTCGAAGCTGGTCACCGGCTGGGTCGATATCACACGACTGTTCAGCAATTCCACTGAACCTGCAATCCCAACCGCTGCTCCATCTTGCCCATGCTTGCCTACTCTGTTTTTGGGGTAGTGGTATTTGTAAATATTCAATCCTCCATTTCCACCTCCGGTAAGAAAGATATCGCGATTCTGGGGTAGGAATTTGGAAAGCCAAACCGTACTGCGATGAGCTCGCTCAGACGTGAACGCAAAGCCATCGGTTGGGTGCTGCGTCCTCATGTCATAGCACCTCAACTGACTTTCCAACGTCGTTACAACCACCTTGTTCTTCTGAATATCTTGGCGATCGAATTGGACAGATGTTACACCATTTTCGACGTTTGTCTCCCATACGATCTTGCTCGTTCTCAAATCAAACATCTTGACGTCTCCGTTGTCAAATCCGGCCAAAATTGATCGTTCTTTATCATTGTAGCTGTCGCCAAATGCAACAGTCCAGCAATCTCGTGCGCTGGATGACTTGTCCGGGTTTAGAGTGACAACAGCCTTTGTTGTACGCTGATCCCACACCTTGACGCAGCCATCCCTCCCTCCAGTTACCGATTCAGGCGCACCATAGCTGCAAGTTGTTCCACCTACGCCATCCACCGCATTGATTATTCCTTCGTGGGCCTTGACACAGAAGATCTCGCTCTTGTTTCGATCGCCATGAGCAACATTCACGTCGCAAATTGATAGCGTTCCATCGTAGCTTCCCAATGCGATATGTCCGTCACCCAACCTGCTTGCTCCAAATGAAGCGCATTTGATTCCGCTCGATCTGAAGGAAAGATCGTGAAACAATTCCTTCGTTCCGTCGCGGCAAAGCTCATGAATTGAGAGCACTCCCTTACCGCTTGGGCTCACACCGCAGGCAGCAAGCTTGGCAGTTCCGGGTATCCATTTTGTATCGTGAGGCGTAAAATCCAAGGACTTATTCGCATATTCTATCATCTGCGGGGCGGTTGAGGTATTCATTGTAAGTCACCGGTGGAGAAGAGAAAGCTGCGTCGAGTGTAGAACTGAGCAGTGCGGATCTATTCTGAATGGTGGAGCTCGAATAACGGGCAGAACTATAGTGATAGAATTGGCAGCGTCCTGATAATGAACAATGCGATGCCGTCAATCTCACTCTGCCGCCCACTCATCTCTCTGTTTTCCCCGCTTATTTTCTTCCAAATTATTCCACGTTGCGGTAAAAACGTACCATCGAAAGAGCTCTCTTCCATTATCACAAAACAACCATGGTGTCCTCCAAGTCCTCTCTCCTGTTGGCAGCGTGCCTTCTTGCCTCTTCTCAATCATGCAGAGGTGCTCGTCTTCCCTTCCTCGGTGCAGCGGCTCCTCTCCATCACAGCAAGCCTTCCACGGCCCTAAACACCGCCCTTCACGTCCGCGGTGGAATGCAACTCTTCGTCAAGACTCTCACAGGTAAAACTGTCTCCATTGAAATTGAGGAAGGAGAATCTATCGAAGATGTAAAGGCTAAAATTGCCGAAAAGGAGGGAATCCCTGCGGAACAACAACGAATCATCTTTGGTGGGCAGCAGCTTCAGGATGGCAAGACTATCGATGATTACAATATTGGAGATGACGCCACACTTCATTTGGTTTTGAGATTGCGTGGTGGCGGTGCTGTCAAGAGTGTAGTGGAAAAGGCACTTGGACGTGGAGTATTCCAGGTGGATGAGTCATTTGTGCAGTCCAATTTGAAGGGCATGTCAGAAGAAGAACGTGAGCTCATGAATATGTTCATCAATCAAAGCCTCGGGCTTACTGAAGAAGAAGTGGAGGTGAAACCAACTGCAACTGATGGACGTGCTCCTGCATTGGCTGCCTACTATCGCATCAGCAATCTGCCCCGTCGTACATGTGATACGTCGCCATTGGAGGAGGTGGAATTCAACTCTCGTTCAGCGATGCCTCGTGACAGAGCTTTTGACTTGCCCGGAGGCAAAGGAGCTAGATTGGTTGAGGTTGAGCACAAAAGCGGATTCGGATTATTAGGGAAGGAGGAGACAAAACTGACAGGTGTCTACAAGAGGGGTGATAATCGTGGAGCTCTGTTGGGAGCCCTCAAGAGAATGAGGTTAGCTTAGATAACAGTTGCTACAGATATTAAAATGCAATGCTTGACAGACTACTTGATACATTGCATGCGGCTTAATTGAACTAGTGGCCTCTTTTCAGCTGAACTATATTGCATGCATTAGTATTAGCGTAGTACCAAGAATAACTATCCCAAATGAAGAGAGTGTTCTATCTGTGTGTGACGTTGTATCTTTAATTTGAGGCTGCTTGGCTGATGTCTGTGGATCAGCATTTGTGGTGTTCTGATCCAACTTCATCTCTTCCATTGGGCTTTGACTAGGAAATCTTGTAGGGTTTGTCTCTTTTTGGTTGGTTTTTTCATCTACGCACCATTCGTCAAATAAAGATGAATCGAATGTGACACCCAATCCAAGCACATCGAAATCATCCGGCTCCTCACATTGTTGTGTAAATAAGCAAAATTTTGCATTGCAAGAGCCAGTTGCATGCAAGGCAATATCTTTGATGAAGGTGCAAACAACAAGTGTTTGTTCTTTCCCGCTGTGGCTATCTTCGCATTCGCAGCCTACAAACTCAATCTCATTATTTCCATCAACTGGATCATTTTGATATGCAGGTAGAACTGCAGCGCAGTACCCCTCTAAATCATCATGCCCAGAGGCAGAGTAAACGCAGGTAGATAACAGAAGGAATCTACTGATGCCTCTCATTCTACGTCTAATCTTGCTGCTCCACACAACATCATGACCACAATACCAATACCATCCAAAAAAGCTGAGAAAAGCTGCCAAATGCCAAAAATGAAAAATGCCACATCATGTGTGACGAGTGACGCTCCGGCATCGTTTGACATTGTTCAGTGGTTCTCGCTCCCATGCATGCATGGTTCAGTGTTCAAATTCCTTCGCTCTTTTCCCCAGCACGCACACGAACACAACAACAAAGGCACGGAGTGGAACAGCGAACAACATGTATGCAACCCAGTGCAAAAATCTTGTATTTTGACAGCATGCAGTATTCAGGTAGAGGTACTCTTTTTTTGTCCAAGATTAAAGCCTCATTTTTTAAACCGTTCCAAGTTAAACCGGTATTTACTAAATCTCTCGCCGGGTCACTTTTGACACATCGGAAACTCCTCCGCTGTCATGTGTGAGTACCTATGAGGATAATCTACGATGTTTATCGCGGAAATCATATTACGGGAATAAAACCTATTACTTTACACACTATTGTATGGTTTCCGTAGGGTGTTTGAACCATTATTCTTCTTCGGACGAGTAGTAGTATGCATATTTGGCTTCATGTTCACCCCCTCTTCTTCATGTTCGGCTTGAGACCATAAGCATAAGCTGCAAACTTCTTTGCCTCAGAGACATTATCACGCACAATGTAGGTACGAGTTGCGCTAACAGACGCATGACGCATTGATCCAAGGGCTTCCTCAACGCTCACACCTTCGGCATTGTTTAAAGTGGTACCTCGAGCGGCTACGCTTGCCGTGGAGGAACGTGTTGTCGTCATGTTGGAAGATACAGCAAAGCAAAGGGAGATACTTAGATAAGTATAGTAGGGAAGCGAGATGGCAAATGGGTAAAGAGTTCTTCGACAGTCGGTCTTTGGAAGAAGAATTTATGAGCTCATCTCATGCCAATGCACGGATTTATGGCGGAAAGCACCTCCATATGTCGCAACGTTGGAATTCGTGGCATCGTCTACACGACTTCTCGCATCAAGAAAGTGATTAGTAGGAGTAAGCAGGGCCAGTCGATTATTCACAAGGGGCTGATTATTTTGGTTCACTGATGGACGTGAACCAAAAGTGACTACAAAAGCAATCGATCAAAGAGTCACAACGCCGAGTCATTTGTCGTAACGGTTTTGATCTTTTTGACTTTTGCAAATTCATTGAGATTAGGTAAAGTCCAGTGCCGTCTGTGCGAGAAAAATGAAAATCTAAGAACTAATTATGGACGATTCCTACGTAGTTTTGATGGCTGATGCCACGTGTGAACGGATATAAATCAACTTTTCTTCATTTTTTTATCCGGTACTGCCACAGTACAAATGAACCTACTATATCGAATTCCTACACATGTAGATTTGTATTCAGCGACGATTTTACGCGATTTTTTACACAGGATTCCATACATTAAAACGCGCACCTTGTTTTTGCACTCGCGCTAAAGCGCTAGTGCAAAAAAGGCAGTGCACGTTTTTATAGAACTCTACTCGAGCAGTATCCGGGCACTATGCATAAATCCAACGGGAAATAGTAGTCGTCGTCATACATATCTACAAGCTGTTGCATAATGGTGAAGGGATACGGTTCTACAAACAGAAGTGATGAACAACCTCCTCCGATAACGCCACCGCGCAGAAATCTCAGTGCTTCCTCCTACGAAACTCCATCACGAACCGGCGGTTCTCTTCCTCGCAACCAAAGTAATAGCGCTGAAACTACACGTACGCAAGAATCAGACCCGCTGCTTGGAGAGAAGTTGCTGATAAGTGATGTTGACGATGTGAAGGTCAATTTGTCGAAATCGTTGAAGCCACGCAGTTCTGGATTTGAAAGTGCTCCAGATCTAGGCCGTGGTAGAACCCCCAAACGGGAGAGTTCGCCGGTAGATTCTCTTATAGGAAACAATGTGATGGTTTTTGATGAGCTAGACACTCTTGCTTACTCGTATGAACAAGATGATAGTACACTAAGGCATTTCTTGGAAGATGTAGAAGAACAAAGACGGGGTTTCCTCAATAGATTCTTTGGCTCGGATCCAGCATTACCGCTGGTGTGTCTCGGACTGGTAGTGGGTATTTCTATCTGTGCCATTCCTGCATTTTTATACGTGCAATATCATCATCATCAAGACGTGCATACTATCATGTCTGGTGATGACACAGTAGTCAAAACGTCTGCAGCTCACTCTGCACTATGGGGTGGCGTTCCATATCAAAAGATCAGTCGAGCTGCATACGGGGATCCTGTTTCCAACTTTTTGGATGAGTCACTTTTTCATCCGTCGCTATTATACAAGGGAGAAGGCATTGATATAACAAGTGCTAAATCTTCCATAACGGCGCAGAATACAGATGAATCGACGCACTCAACAATTGGGGATGATGATGAAAGGAGGAGATTAGCTTCCTCGTCAATGAAACCATTTCTGCGGTTCCCTTTTCCAACTGGAGCATTTTGGACAAACTTAGTTCTTCTTCCTCAAACGTATGATGGGAAGCCAAAACCAAGCACAAAATCACAATCATCTTACCCGATCGTAGCTTATCCATACTCCTTTCAGTGGTCACCGCTTGGAAGGTTGCAGGTGTCTTATTCGGCTTCGCGGCGTAAAATACAATCCAATAGTATTCAAGATGCATTTGCTCCAGATGTGTCAATTGGTTCAGTGGACAATATTCACACTCGACATGTTGTCAAGTACGATAGTTTAAGTGTCACTTTACGATACTATGGTGACGCAAAAGAAACATCGGGGAAACAAAACTCGACTAATTTGGATGGAATGAAGCATTGGGATACATATATAGTGCAGGGGTCACCTTACGTCACTGCTCGATACTATGGGCTTCGTCCTGAATTGACTGCTCTTTCGGACTTCACTGATATTTCATGCCCACCAACAATGCAGACAGAAGAAGAGCGACTAACTAGAAAGCAATCTAATTCGACGCACTCAAATCGAAGAAGAATGAGCATTTTTTCGCAGCCATCATCACCTGCGGCAACAGGCACAAGTGGAAAAAAGTTCGGCGTCTGTGGCATATCAGAGAAATCCACTCGACAAAAGAAAGTCATCACAGGAGTACAGTTTGTAGTTACAACCCAAGAAGGTTTGATGTGGCTCGTATTTGCATCTGAACCCATTACGTTTGAGTTCGAACAAGCTGCAAGACGAAACATCAAAACGTCTAAGCCATTTCAGGGTGTAATTCGTTTGGCACTAGTGCCGCCTCCTCCAACCACTGTTTCAAATGTGACTGCTTCGGCGCCATTGGACATGAAACAGCTTGCTTCTTCTTCTGGAGTTAAACGTCTCATTTATCACGCTGGTACGTTTCCAGTAGGCGGTACAGTAAATTGGAGCTTTCGTTCTGGGTCACGTGCTCCTCTTGCGTCATCGATTGCATCTGGTCGAAGGAGTTTGCGTCAATTATCCTCTTCTACGAAGGAAAACAACATCGGAAGCGTAACATTCACATTCAGCACAATGCATATGTCTTCACTGGATTCTGTATCTAGCAGTGCTCAAATGGAGCTGCTGATGTTGTCTCTACCGCATCATGCTGCATCCATCTCGTCTGCGGATAAAATACTCTTCAGTCCACAAGACTTTGACTTATTTTTCCGGTGTATAAAAGGAAGGATGGTGCCAGTTGTTGGTAGCTCCTGGACATATGAGGAAAAATTAACATCTATTGGCTTCGATGACGAGACATCAATCGACGGAATACAAAACCCAGGTCTCTCTGTATCAACCTTGGACAAATCCATCCGCGATCTAATACTGCGAACAGTCGATTCCGATCTCAATATTAATTTGCCTGTGCTTGAGAGTGGTGCATATGGTTTCGGGAAAGGTATTGCAAGACTTGCACAGTTGGCAATCATTGCAGATTCTATTGAAGGAGCGAATGCCCATGGGAAACATACCACTTCAAAGAACGTGACAACTGCAAAAGATGACAGTCACGTTGCAAAACCAACCACCCCTTCGTCTAGTACTACGTCACAGAGGGCGTACGCTCTATTGGAGAAATATTTGACAATGTGGCTAGTTGGCGATGGCAGCGACCGACGGTTATTTTATGACGTAGATTTGGGTGGTATTGTTTCGAAAGACGGGTTGAAAGATGTGTTTAGTGATTTTGGTAACGTTCGATACAATGGTAAGAACAGTCACTTGAATTCAATTCTGAAGTAATGCACTCGATGCGGAAGTTGTTCTAAACATTTGCCCTCTTTCTTCGTCATCAGATCACCACTTCCATTATGGATACGTGCTTTACGCTGCTGCTGTACTGGGTAGAGCAAAGCCAACATTCGTATCCCAATATGGATCCTATGTTGATTCACTTTTTTATGATGTTGCTCACAATTCAAGTTCTGTAATGAATCTTGGTGGTAAAAGCGAAATATTCTTCCCTTTTGCTCGTCACAAGTCGTGGTTTGATGGACATTCGTTTGCTTCTGGCTTGTTTCCATTTGCCGATGGAAAGTCGCAGGAAAGCTCAAGTGAAGCGACAAATTGTTATTTCAGTGCCTATCTTTGGTCGAAGGTTCGGTGGGCTGGTAGCCCTGAGGGTGACAAAATCGTGGACTATGCAAGATTGCTGTTAGCGACAGAAATAACTGGAGCAAAGACGTATTGGCACATGACGCCTAGGTCTATCAACCCCTTCACAGCTACATCTGGCGGCTCGAGCTTATTACCTGTGCCATACAACACAATCTTTCAGCAAAATTACATGGTTGGTAACTTGGGAATGACCGACGTGACTAGCACTACATGGTTCGGCACAGAGGTTGTGTATGTTCACTTGATCAACTTTTTGCCAGTGACTGCGATTACTTCCGAACTGTTTGACAAAGCATATGTTAAAGGAGAAAGACAAGTTCTAACGAATACTGGGTCAGTTGAAAAGGCTTGGACGGGTTATTTAATAAGCAACGAAGCAATCATTGATCCTAACAAGGCTTGGACAGAGGCGCAAAGTTTGGTCAGTCAACAAATAGATTCTGGATCCAGCAAGAGCCAGGTGCTATACTGGATAAGCACTAGGCCGGGATTTCTGTCGAGTACCACATCAGTTGTACCAGACAATGATAACCAAAGCAGCGCAAATCCTTTGGGAGATACGAAAGGAGTTGTAGATACAGCGTCGACGGGTTCGGCAAGCTGTTCAGCTCATGACAACTGTGTCAAGAGTGAATTGGTAGGTCTGTGTTGCCCTACACACGATGGTACAATGTTATCTTGTTGTAATTAATAATGAGATGTACTGCTACTATTGATCGATGTAATGACTCCATCGTGTTCAAACTTGCACAGGCGGGTATTTATAGGATCGTTCGAGTGTTTGAAGGCGAGCCCTCTCTTCTTGCTTAATCTTTTCCTTTCGCAATCGTTCGTGCTCCTGGCGCTCCTTTGCCATCTTTTTGTTCGCAATAGCAGTCTACTCAAATAGAGGTGGAAGTTGTGAGTTGCAAATGTAGATAATCATGTTTTGTGCCACGAAGCCAGTCGTCATAACGTTGGACACTTACCTCTAATCTTGTCAATCTAGCCTTCTCTTTGTCTCTCCTTTCGGCCTCCTCTGCTCTCAATACAGCTGCCCTGGCCTCTTCGACAAACTCTTGCTCTTTACTTTGCTTGATTTCGGCCTCTCTTGACTTCTTCAAAATCTGTTGCTCTCTTGACAATGTAATTTGCTCTTGCTGCCTTTGTCTTTCCATTGCCTCTGCTCTCAAATGATCGTCCTTTTTCTTTGCGATGCGATCCATCTGCTCCGAGCGTATCTTGTTCACGGTCTCGTTCTCGGCCTCTTCGTGTTGCGTCTGTTCTTGTAAGCAACGAATGAACTCTTCGGATGCTTCCTTGCCATCGTGTTTTTTTGCCTTTTCAGCTAGGATGGCCTCTCTTTCCAAGGCTAACGCGTGTTTCAACAAAATCGCATCTTGATGCCTATCTAGGTCTTGTCTCAATTGCTTCTCTTTGGTATGTTGTAATTTGTCTTCGAAGGCTTCTTTTTGCTCCTGCTTGGCCTTCTCAGAGGCTCGCCGCTCCGATTCTCGAGCTTTCTCTTCCGCACACTTCATGAGGCGCATCTGTTCTTGCTCTTCGCGATGTAGTTGTAAGGCAGCTGCGGCTGCTTGCTTCTGCCTCAGCTCGGTTTGTTTATCCAGTGCACGTTTTGTTTGGAGGATGCTTTCACGATGTTTCAGCTGCTTATCGCTTTCGTCGTTTCGTAGTATGCACATGTCCCCGGAGTGTGCGTCGTCGTTTCCATTACTTGTTGTTGCGATCTGTATGTCAATTTTTCTGTCCTGAACAATCTGATTCAACATCTCTTTGGATTGCAATATCCGCATCTCTTCACAAGAATCCCTCCATTGCCTTTGGTAGCAATCTTTCACAAGCTCGAGCCTTTCAGCTTCCCTAGTGGCTTTTAACTTGTAAGCTCGACTTCTTATTTGCTCAATTCGTTCATCTTTGCTTTGGGTCATTCGAGCGTTTGCTTCGTTCTCCCAAGATGCTTTATCATTGTTATACAACGATTGGATTGTTTCGTTGCGACTTCGATTCATCTTCGTCGGTATGGATACTAAGAAAGTGATGCAAGTTGTTGACAAGAAGTTGGTGTTAACGATGCGATAGCGAAGGATTCAAATTCATCTGAGACGGGCGGTTTCTCCCGTTTCTGCATGCAAGCGGGCAAAAAAACACAAAGTGTCGTGTCTCGAGACACCCATCTTCACTTTCCGCGTGGCAGTCGCGCCAAATTTTTAACTTTTTCGCCTTGCTTTCCCGCTGACTAATCAAAACACGCCCATCCCCCATCCATCCATCTCTGTGGACGTCACTCCAACTATCCCACCGAACTCCAAGAAGATCTACTCTCCCTAGCGGCGCCGTTGTATTGAACAATCTTTAGCTTGCTACTTTTGTCATCTCATCTGTGGCCATCGTCTAGTGACATATAATTGCAAAATCATACACTACAGAACAATCACAAGATGAATTTATTTCCAGTAGCACTCGCCCTGTTCTGCTCCAGCAGTTCCACCATGGCATTCTCGCCAATGCGTGCCCTCCAACCCGTCTCACCCATGAAAACGAGCCATTACTCTCCTCTTCCATCATCGCAGCAGACACAACGCACATCAAGCACACAACTCTACATGTCATCACGCAACAACTCTCGTGATCTTTATTCCATCCTCGAAGTTGCACGCAGTGCTGACGCTAAAGAAATTAAATCTGCATACCGAAAACTTGCCAAAAAGTATCACCCTGACGCCAACCCCGGTAAGGATACCACCAATGAATTCCAAGAAGTCAACCGAGCCTATGAGGTGTTGAGTGATGAAGACAAGCGTAAACGTTATGATATGTTCGGTGAAGCTGGTGTTGGAAGTTCTGCTGCCAGTGAAGGCGGAAGTCCATATGGATACGGAAGTCCCTTCGGTGGAGCTGGATTCTCTCAAGAGGTTGATTTGGGTGATATTTTCGATACCTTCTTTGGAGGCGGAGGACCAGGAGGTCCTGGAGGAGCCGGATTCGCTGGAGGGAGAGGTGCACGTGGTGGACGACGAACGGGTCCCATGGCAGGTGATGATTTGAGGTTTGATTTGGAATTGGATTTTAAGAAGGCAGTATTCGGTGGAGAAGAGAAGGTGCGAATCCGCCATCTTGAGACCTGCGGAACGTGTACTGGATCTGGTGTCAAGCCTGGTGCCAAGGTAAATACATGCTCAACTTGTAATGGAGTTGGTGTGACGATGCAGGTTACTAGGACCCCATTGGGTAACTTCCAAACACAGCAAACTTGTGCTTCTTGCCGCGGAACTGGTCAAAAGGTTGAGGAATATTGCGGAACATGCTCTGGAGAAGGAACTGTCAGCAAAACTAAGCAGATCAAGGTCGACATCCCACCTGGCGTTGAGGATGGAAATAAGCTGCGTGTGAGATCCGAGGGAGATGCAGGCCCCAATGGAGGCCCCGCTGGTGATTTATATATCTTCTTGAAGGTCAAGACTGATTCTAATTTCCGAAGGGAAGGACCGGAGATTTATTCTGATGCCTCCATATCGTATGTTGATGCAATCCTTGGAGCTTCGTTGAAGGTTCCTGTTGTTGATGGAGAAGTCACTATCAAGGTTCCTCCAGGTACTCAACCGGAACAGGTCATGAGACTTAAAGGAAACGGAGCACCTGTGCTTGGGGATGCCAACAAAAGGGGAGACCACTACGTTACAATGAAAGTAGAAATTCCGTCAAAGATTTCCAATGAGGAGAAGGAATTGGTAGAGAAACTGCAACAGTTGCAAGAGAAGAAAGCAGGCAAAAAGTCTGGTTTCTTTCAGTAGATAGTACAGTAACACCTCTAAATGTAAGTATATCAAAGCTTATTACTCCTAGTACAGATAATTTGCACTACTGACTATTGAGACTATTCTTGTTTTGACCACCTCACGAAAGCCCATGCTGCGCTAACGGTGCACAACCCGATTTCAACTAATGATGGAGGTGCCATACTTCCCAAAGAACCGGACAATCTTAATGAAGACTCAATTGGTGATATCAGTAGAGTCATGAAGGCAACAGCAGCAGGTATTCTTTCGTCAAATTTTATTGTCCCGACAGTAGTGCAAGTTGCAGCTAATGCAGACAGAACTAAAAATGTACCAGAAAAGTCAACATCTTTGGCAAGAATCCCTCCCGACAGAAAAATTAGCCCAAATGCATCATCATTATAGCCTTGATCACCATTACTTGGCGAACTCTGAAGGGAAAGGTCTGATTTGATGTGTGTGAATTGCTTTTGAAACTTGTGAGGCATCGCCGCTCTCCGATGAGAAGGAGAACATGTAGGAGAAAACGAACTAGCAGATGAAAACAATACTACCAGCAGAAGAAGCTGCACGGCAAGGGCCTTCTTCGACGCCATCGCCTCTTTCTAGTATGGGAGCAAGCAACTACACTATGAACAATGAGTGATGAGTGAGCGACATAAATCAGTGCTGAGGAGGCGGACAAATTCTATAGGACATAAAGTCCACTCCTGTCCGGTCGATACAAAAAAGTCCCGGACCGAGAAGCATCAACCAAACAAGGTAAACAAGGATCTAACATGGCTAATACGCGTGTAAATAGCAGAAGCAATTTCAAAGCAGCGCCTAAACTATCGTGAAAGCTGAAGATTGCTGAATACTACGCGAAAGATACGATATGGGTTCGAGTGTTGCTGGCGAAATTCTCAAATTGGACCTCATCAGGTCACCTACGACGCTGTAGCATGGCCGCTATGTGTACAAGGAGCTTGAGTAGTGAAATATATCTTTCTATACTATCGTAACCAATCATAATGGGCCACTGGAAGCTGTGGATTACTCCACTCGCAGCGTTAGATACGATATGGTGCTCAGTGATGCTTTTGACGATCTCAAATTGGAACTCATCAGGTCACCTACGACGCTGTAGCATGGCCGCAATGTGTACAAGGAGCTTGAGTAGCGAAATATATCCTTCTATACTATCGTAACCAATCATAATGGGCCACTGGAAGCTGTGGATTACTCCACTCGCAGCGTTAGATACGATATGGTGCTCGAATGATGCTTGCAGATGACCAAATTGGACCTCATCAGGTCACCTACGACGCTGTAGCATGGCTTCTATGTGTATAAAGAGCTTGAGTAGCGACATACATCCTTCTATACTATCGTAACCAATCATAATGGGCCACTGGAAGCTGTGGATTACTCCACTCGCAGCGTTAGATACGATATGGCGCTAGACTGAAGCTCGCAGATGACCAAATTGGACCTCATCAGGTCACCTACGACGCTGTAGCATGGCCGATATGTGTACAAAGAGCTTGAGTAGCGACACATATCCTTCTATGCTATCGTAACCAATCATAATAATCAACTGGAACCTGTGGATTACTCCACTCGCAGCGTTAGATACGATATGGTGCTCAGTGATGCTTTTGACGATCTCAAGTTTGACCTCATCAGGTCACCTACGACGCTGTAGCATGGCCGCTATGTGTACAAGGAGCTTGAGTAGCGACATATATCTTTCTATACTATCGTAACCAATCATAATGGGCCACTGGAAGCTGTGGATTACTCCACTCGCAGCGTTAGATACGATATGGTGCTCGAGTGTTGCTTGCAGATGACCAAATTGGACCTCACCAGGTCACCTACGACGATGTAGCATGGCTTCTATGTGTATAAAGAGCTTGAGTAGCGACACATATCCTTCTATACTATCGTAACCAAACATAATGGGCCACTGGAAGCTGTGGATTACTCCACTCGCAGCGTTAGATACGATATGGTGCTAGACTGAAGCTCGCAGATGACCAAATTGGTCCTCATCAGGTCACCTACGACGCTGTAGCATTGCTTATATGTGTATAAAGAGCTTGAGTAGCGACAAATATCCTTCTATACTATCGTAACCAATCACAATAATCAACTGGAACCTGTGGATTACTCCACTCGCAGCGTTAGATACGATATGGTGCTCAGTGATGCTTGTGACGATCTCAAATTGGAACTCATCAGGTCACCTACGACGCTGTAGCATGGCCGATATGTGTATAAAGAGCTTGAGTAGCGACACATATCTTTCTATACTATCGTAACCAATCATAATGGGCCACTGGAAGCTGTGGATTACTCCACTCGCAGCGTTAGATACGATATGGTGCTCGAGTGTTGCTTGCAGATGACCAAATTGGACCTCACCAGGTCACCTACGACGATGTAGCATGGCCGATAACTGCAAATTGAACTTTAGTAGCGACATATATCTTTCTATACTATCGTAACCAAACATAATGGGCCACTGGAAGCTGTGGATTACTCCACTCGCAGCGTTAGATACGATATGGTGCTCGAGTGTTGCTTTCAGATGACCAAATTGGACCTCATCAGGTCACCTACGACGCTGTAGCATGGCCGATATGTGTATAAAGAGCTTGAGTAGCGACACATATCTTTCTATACTATCGTAACCAATCATAATGGGCCACTGGAAGCTTTGGATTACTCCACTCGCAGCGTTAGATACGATATGGTGCTCGAGTGTTGCTTGCAGATGACCAAATTGGACCTCACCAGGTCACCTACGACGATGTAGCATGGCCGATATGTGTATAAAGAGCTTGAGTAGCGACATATATCTTTCTATACTATCGTAACCAATCATAATGGGCCACTGGAAGCTTTGGATTACTCCACTCGCAGCGTTAGATACGATATGGTGCTCGAGTGTTGCTGGCGACAATCCCAAATTGGAACTCATCAGGTCACCTACGACGCTGTAGCATGTCCGCTATGTGTATAAAGAGCTTGAGTAGCGACATACATCCTTCTATACTATCGTAACCAAACATAATGGGCCACTGGAAGCTTTGGATTACTCCACTCGCAGCGTTAGATACGATATGGTGCTCGAGTGTTGCTTGCAGATGACCAAATTGGACCTCATCAGGTCACCTACGACGCTGTAGCATGGCCGATATGTGTATAAAGAGCTTGAGTAGCGACATACATCTTTCTATACTATCGTAACCAAACATAATGGGCCACTGGAAGCTTTGGATTACTCCACTCGCAGCGTTAGATACGATATGGTGCTCGAGTGTTGCTTGCAGATGACCAAATTGGACCTCACCAGGTCACCTACGACGATGTAGCATGGCCGATATGTGTATAAAGAGCTTGAGTAGCGACATATATCTTTCTATACTATCGTAACCAATCATAATGGGCCACTGGAAGCTTTGGATTACTCCACTCGCAGCGTTAGATACGATATGGTGCACGAGTGTTGCTGGCGACAATCCCAAATTGGAACTCATCAGGTCACCTACGACGCTGTAGCATGTCCGCTATGTGTATAAAGAGCTTGAGTAGCGACATACATCCTTCTATACTATCGTAACCAAACATAATGGGCCACTGGAAGCTTTGGATTACTCCACTCGCAGCGTTAGATACGATATGGTGCTCGAGTGTTGCTTGCAGATGACCAAATTGGACCTCATCAGGTCACCTACGACGCTGTAGCATGGCCGATATGTGTATAAAGAGCTTGAGTAGCGACATACATCTTTCTATACTATCGTAACCAAACATAATGGGCCACTGGAAGCTTTGGATTACTCCACTCGCAGCGTTAGATACGATATGGTGCTCGAGTGTTGCTTGCAGATGACCAAATTGGACCTCACCAGGTCACCTACGACGCTGTAGCATGGCCGATATGTGTATAAAGAGCTTGAGTAGCGACACATATCTTTCTATACTATCGTAACCAATCATAATGGGCCACTGGAAGCTGTGGATTACTCCACTCGCAGCGTTAGATACGATATGGTGCTCGAGTGTTGCTTGCAGATGACCAAATTGGACCTCACCAGGTCACCTACGACGATGTAGCCTGGCCGATATGTGTATAAAGAGCTTGAGTAGCGACACATATCTTTCTATACTATCGTAACCAATCATAATGGGCCACTGGAAGCTGTGGATTACTCCACTCGCAGCGTTAGATACGATATGGCGCTAGACTGAAGCTCGCAGATGACCAAATTGGTCCTCATCAGGTCACCTACGACGCTGTAGCATTGCTTATATGTGTACAAAGAGCTTGAGTAGCGACAAATATCCTTCTATACTATCGTAACCAATCATAATTATCTACTGGAACCTGTGGATTACTCCACTCGCAGCGTTAGATACGATATTGTGCTCGAGTGATGCTTGTGACGATCTCAAATTGGAACTCACCAGGTCACCTACGACGCTGTAGCATGGCCGCTATGTGTATAAAGAGCTTGAGTAGCGACATATATCTTTCTTTACTATCGTAACCAATCATAATGGGCCACTGGAAGCTGTGGATTACTCCACTCGCAGCGTTAGATACGATATGGTGCTCGAGTGTTGCTTGCAGATGACCAAATTGGACCTCACCAGGTCACCTACGACGATGTAGCATGGCCGATAACTGCAAATTGAACTTTAGTAGCGACATATATCTTTCTATACTATCGTAACCAATCATAATGGGCCACTGGAAGCTTTGGATTACTCCACTCGCAGCGTTAGATACGATATGGTGCTCGAGTGTTGCTTGCAGATGACCAAATTGGACCTCACCAGGTCACCTACGACGCTGTAGCATGGCCGATATGTGTATAAAGAGCTTGAGTAGCGACACATATCTTTCTATACTATCGTAACCAATCATAATGGGCCACTGGAAGCTGTGGATTACTCCACTCGCAGCGTTAGATACGATATGGTGCTCGAGTGTTGCTTGCAGATGACCAAATTGGACCTCACCAGGTCACCTACGACGATGTAGCCTGGCCGATATGTGTATAAAGAGCTTGAGTAGCGACACATATCTTTCTATACTATCGTAACCAATCATAATGGGCCACTGGAAGCTGTGGATTACTCCACTCGCAGCGTTAGATACGATATGGCGCTAGACTGAAGCTCGCAGATGACCAAATTGGTCCTCATCAGGTCACCTACGACGCTGTAGCATTGCTTATATGTGTACAAAGAGCTTGAGTAGCGACAAATATCCTTCTATACTATCGTAACCAATCATAATTATCTACTGGAACCTGTGGATTACTCCACTCGCAGCGTTAGATACGATATTGTGCTCGAGTGATGCTTGTGACGATCTCAAATTGGAACTCACCAGGTCACCTACGACGCTGTAGCATGGCCGCTATGTGTATAAAGAGCTTGAGTAGCGACATATATCTTTCTTTACTATCGTAACCAATCATAATGGGCCACTGGAAGCTGTGGATTACTCCACTCGCAGCGTTAGATACGATATGGTGCTCGAGTGTTGCTTGCAGATGACCAAATTGGACCTCACCAGGTCACCTACGACGATGTAGCATGGCCGATAACTGCAAATTGAACTTTAGTAGCGACATATATCTTTCTATACTATCGTAACCAATCATAATGGGCCACTGGAAGCTTTGGATTACTCCACTCGCAGCGTTAGATACGATATGGTGCTCGAGTGTTGCTTGCAGATGACCAAATTGGACCTCACCAGGTCACCTACGACGCTGTAGCATGGCCGATATGTGTATAAAGAGCTTGAGTAGCGACACATATCCTTCTATACTATCGTAACCAATCATAATGGGCCACTGGAAGCTTTGGATTACTCCACTCGCAGCGTTAGATACGATATGGTGCTCGAGTGTTGCTTGCAGATGACCAAATTGGACCTCACCAGGTCACCTACGACGCTGTAGCATAACCGATATGTGTATAAAGAGCTTGAGTAGCGACACACATATCCTTCTATACTATCGTAACCAATCATAATGGGCCACTGGAAGCTTTGGATTACTCCACTCGCAGCGTTAGATACGATATGGTGCTCGAGTGTTGCTTGCAGATGACCAAATTGGACCTCACCAGGTCACCTACGACGCTGTAGCATGGCCGCAATGTGTACAAGGAGCTTGAGTAGCGACACATATCTTTCTATACTATCGTAACCAAACATAATGGGCCACTGGAAGCTTTGGATTACTCCACTCGCAGCGTTAGATACGATATGGTGCACGAGTGTTGCTGGCGACAATCCCAAATTGGAACTCATCAGGTCACCTACGACGCTGTAGCATGGCCGATATGTGTACAAAGAGCTTGAGTAGCGACATACATTCTTCTATGCTATCGTAACCAAACATAATGGAACACTGGAAGCTGTGGATTACTCCACTCGCAGCGTTAGATACGATATGGTGCTCGAGTGTTGCTTGCAGATGACCAAATTGGACCTCATCAGGTCACCTACGACGCTGTAGCATGGCCGATATGTGTATAAAGAGCTTGAGTAGCGACATATATCCTTCTATACTATCGTAACCAATCATAATGGGCCACTGGAAGCTGTGGATTACTCCACTCGCAGCGTTAGATACGATATGGTGCTCGAATGATGCTTGCAGATGCAGATGACCAAATTGGACCTCATTAGGCCACCTATGAGGCTGTAGGATGTTTGATACGACTTCATACAATATGCATGATTATTGACGAATCTATTTGTTCACCATCTTAACTGAATATTTTTGCTCACATCACCTGTTTTTTTCTCGTTTTGACAGTGTTAGATACGATTTGGATATCGAATGTGGGAATTGCGACTGTCACAAAATGTCAATGTACTTCTTTAGATCATTTACATATGACGCTGTAGCATCGCTGATACGTCTTCATAGTGTACTTGTAGGTAATTCTTTTTTCGTTTTGGGCCACTAGAGACGTTTAAACTTCTATTCATTGCATGTTGTAACCCTTGATGGCAGTGTTCCATGCTTTCTTCTTTTGTCGTAATATCAGTCGTATCAGACAGGTACTAATTTACTCCATCTCACTGACTCACACACTATTTTTGATTTTTGTTGCTGATGTTGTTGACGGACAGCGCTTTTATTCCCCTCCACTGATCGCTACAATATTCTCATCTGTACTTAGTATCATCGCCACTCAAGTACAGAAGTACTCAACTCTTGCGGACTGCGGGTGTTTAACAGCACACACAACACGATGGCGACAACATCGATATCGATGAGAAGACTTTTCGGATCTACCGCCATGACGGTATTATTTGTGTCCCTTCGTGGCAATTCCGTTGCTTCGGCGTTCTGTGCTCCGGCTTCAAGGGAAAATATGTTTCGACTGCGCAGTGGAGCTTTATTTTCATCTACAACTTCCTCTGACACAACATTTTGGCGCTCAAATCAAGACTGCTGGCGTCCGGATGTCAGAGATGTGGAGAGGATATCGTTTGGACAGCCTGCAAAGAAGAAAGGCACCGGTAGCAGAGGAATACCTCATCGTCTGAATGAAGATGAGCGTAGATTATTCGACCAAGCACGGAGACAGGGCTTCCTTCAGGTCACTGGGTCTGCATGGCGATCACAACGTAGGGATGCACCCTTGCTGAACACGTATAGAAGTTTGAGCGATGCACGTGGAAAACCAGCTATTGTATTGCATAAACTGAGCCCAACATCTTCGGGAGAACACGAAGATAAGTTGGTTGTAGATTTATCCCCATTGCGTTTTCCTGACGAGTTCGATGCGGTTGGCAAAGAGGTGAAAGCAATGATTCAGGCAGAATATAATTTGGAAAGTTGCGTCGACGATGTTGAAGAAGGAGGAGACGCTGAAGTTGACGAAGGATTGGATATCGTGGAGACGAGCGACGAAGATCAATATGAAACTCGACCAATATATCAATTGCCACCATTTCAGCTGGAATGGAATGTTTCACGGCAAGAGGGCAAGATAATTGGCAAATACCTGGCAGGAATTTTTGAAACAATCGAGAAATCAGCCTCAAAATCGAAGAAGCAAAGAGGAGTTAAACCAGGCAAAGGTAGACGTTCCGGCGGCTATGGTATTGGATAGCTCTATCAAAACACAATAGTCCACTATATCAATCAGTTATGAGCTATGATTACTTGCATATTCTTATGAAGCAATCAATTTGGACATAATATTCATATGTTATGCAACAAATGTAAATTACTTTTTTGTATCGAGAATGGGCTTTCGCTTCATATTCCTCGGCTTGAACGACAGAACGCTAAGGGATATGGAGCTTGGAGTTTCGACATTGCTGGCTCGACTATCCTTGCTAGCTTTTACATCTCCTCCGTTGTCACAATCCATCCTTTCTTCGCTTGTGTCCACCTGTAGCTTTGACCCCTTTTTCATTTGATTCCGTTTGGAACTTTTCCCTTCACCTTTCGGCTTGACACGATGCATTCCCTGCGGAACAATGCCAACAGCGGGTAGGTGAGATCTTTGAATCTTAATTAATTTCCCTCCAACATCCAATGTTCCATCCATCATCACAGCCTTCTCCACAGAGATAGACTCTTCAAATTGCACCAAACCTGCGCACTTGGATTCGCCGTGAGAATGGTGCCCACCCTTTCCAAATTTCTTCTCACGAAGTATTTTTACATGTACAATGCCACCAACTTCTTTGCGGAATATATCTACCAGGTCCATATCTTGTGTTTCCTTGCTAAGGTTGGACACGTGGATCGTATACGGGTGCGCAGGATATTCTAACTTGCCAATGCGAACTTTGTGCACTCCCTCCGTCTTCTTTGGTTGCTTCAAATTCGTTTGGACTTTGGTTTTCTTGGACCTGGATTGACTTGGCATTTCATCGTCACCATCTTCTTCCATTGCATCGTTAGAAGGAACTTCAATTTCTTCCACTGCTTTTCTTTTCCCATGAGTATCATCTGATTGTTCATTTCCGTTGGTAATCATTTGCGGCGGTGGGGCGGTCCATTGAGCCATTTTGCTTCGGACTAACGTTTGCGCTCGAGACAGGCTTTCATCGGATCCAAAAGCACGCTCGAAGCACAAGAATTCTCTGCACAAATCCAACAGCGAATTGTCATAATTCCTTTCAAACATGTCATTGTTCAGTCCTGCCTCTGCCCGTGTAGAATCGATACTATTTTCACTTTGTCCGGCTTTTCGCACAGATGACAAGGCTCGATTGTATAGTCCCCGTGTTTTGCGAATGATTGATGGAACTGCCGCAAAACCATCCGGGTGCAATTGAGAAAAGATGTTATCACCTCCAAAAGAATGTACATGCGATGAGCTCACATATCGTATGTAATCCATCCACGAATCAGGGTTGCTTGGCTTCTCAGCCTTGACTAGCTTTTCGAAGCAGCGAATCGCCTCTTTGTCTTGCAGCTCCGACCTATTCACATCTGTCATGTCATCGTTAGCGTCATTCTTGGCAATAGGACAGAGGACGTATGCTTCTGACGTTGCGCGATGTTTCCAGAATGTTACTTTACCCTCCACCCAAGTAGCGTGTGATTTGAACAAATAATTCTCAGCCTCATCATACATATCCCTAATGTCTTCGATCAAATCCTTTACTTCTTCGATGACTGATGGATCCAATTGTTGATACACGACGGAACTTTTTGGCGATTTTTGCTTTTTGGTTGCGGTTATATTCATCACTTCGTCTTCGTCAAAATCTTTTCCAGTAGACCGCAAAGATATGAGACTGAGCAATCTTCTTTTCACAACGTGTATTGCCACTAGTCTCAAATGAAGCATTGCTTCTTTATTGGATGTGAGAAATCCCAACTCTATGGCTTCTTTAATGACAGCACTAATGTCATCTGGCTCCAAGTTAATTGATACCAGCCCAATGGTCGTCATTCGTTTTTCAAAAAGAGCACTACTATAAGGGCAATTTCTGATGGAGCGTCGAGATGCTGAAAGTAGGCCATGCTCGATGCGAGACTGTTGTTGTTGAAGATCCTGAGAATTTTTCTTCCCTTTCTTCAGTTCATCTCTCGTAGAAATATATTCCTCACTCAGAAATTTCATATAAGATGCCCACAACGTTTCAACAGTTGGGCATTCAGAGATTGCCCGTTCGTAGAGAGAGACGATAATATCATGACCATGCCCTGCAACATGATCCTGGAGAGGTGAGCCGTCATCGCCATTCCTAGCTTTTCCTTTTCTTGTGAGGTCTTGATAGTTGCGTCTAATGTAAGAAATTGCTTTCAAAAAAGATCTTGACGTTTCAGCTCCTCCCAACCCCAAGAGAAACCTAATCGCAGCACCGTCGGTTTCGGCCAAAACTATGCGATCCCAGCAGGTGTTTCTTTGCTTCAAGGATTCTAGATAACTGCTAAAACTTTTTGAGTCTGGCATACCTTGATCTTGCTGCGTCTGAAACAACGATAACCACGGCAATGTGATCCCCTCGCTTGACATGGCAACATCTATTTCATTTTCACATGAAGACAAAATATTTGTCAGCGACGACGTTATCCTTCTATTTGCATCAATATTGGCCCAGAGGGTTGCCTTGCGCCCCTCAAGTTGTTTTGTTGTGTTGATTTTGTCACTCTCGTTTGCTTCATCGTAAGATGAAAGTATGAGTGAACACGCCTCTTCCCACAAGCAATCCATATCTTGCATCATTTCTTCGTTGGATCCTTCTCCCATTGGCGTTCGGCTCCATTGATCAAAGAGACTGCATATTTCGTCCATGATTAAAGCAGATTGACTCGATTGTTGTTTGGCTACCAGTGATAGCCGCAACAACAGGAAAGAAGCAAATAATCTGAACATGTCCGAAACAATGAACCCTTCATTTACATGCGTCCCCTTCCCAACAGATTGCCACGCTTTCAAGAACGCACTAGAAACTTTATTGCTACTTCCAATATCTCCGCATTCACATATGCAGGCAATTATATTTTCAAGGTTATACAAATGAAGTAGAGCACATCCAGGGAATTCAATCAGCGCCAGTTCCAAAATGCCAGCAGATGATTCGTATGCTTCCTTTTTGGCTTGAATTACCAATTGCAGCTGCTGAGCGTTGTCATCAGTAGCGGATTTTTCCATCATCCACAATCCTTCCATCAAAGCCTTCGTATCCTGCGCATATTGCATCCAAAGCAGTGGAGTCATGGGACAATTTTTCGAGAGGGAGGCAAATCCATCCATGGATTGTTGGAGTGCGTCCAGATCGGGCAACCCAGCGGCTGCATACGCCTTTTTGCGGTGCTGCTGAATCGATTGCACGCATTCATCATAGTTATATGACATTATAGCTATTATTATTGTTCACTGTATTTATTTATGCACTGATTTTAGAGACATAATAGCTAGATAGTTACAGGATGTGGAGTGTGTTGTAATCGTATACGTACCATAGTGAGCTTTTTGTTGATGAGTGAGCGAGAGATGGAGTTTTAGATTTTAGAGATTTTCATTTCCGTCGAGAGAGGGTTATCTTTCGCGTCTGAGTTCAGCTGTTCTTATAATGGTGTTTCCTATTATGAGAAGCATTAAGGTTAGTTAGTGACGCTCTATGCCACGTCGATCTACCAGAACTAATAGGGTTCTCTGTGGGTAGCATTCTCCTAAAGACATTTTGATTTGTCACTAGGGTTTGAATGTACCAAGATCCTACTTATGTAGACAGCGTGTTGAAGATCGTGCATGCAGCATTTTCTTTTGCAGTTGCACGCGGCCCTGCTCTAGCTTGGTTCCGGCCGCCATCCAGCCCGTTGCCGGTTGCCGCCCTTTCTGTTCGCAAATTCGCACAAAACCACCTGATGCGTTTGCTTTGCTTTCATGCATGCACTTTTAGCAAGATTGCTTGATAGGCCTCATCCCTAGAGCAACCTTTACTTATCAGCTCGAGCAGCGCAGTTCTGATCTTAACCTATGCGAGCTGCACTGTGCAGAGTAATTGAACATTTAATTGATACACCATCATGATCGAATCTAATTTTAATATCCAGCTTCCTGATGACGTCGATCTTTTCTCCATGAGTAGAGATGAGTTTTCTCCGTCTCCGTCATCATTTGAGCTAGACGTCGGATCCAATCCCGATTCTTTTCCAACAGTTCTACATGGCATCGTCTCTGATGAATCAAGTGACGACTGCATCCATTGGCTTCCCTGTGGTACGCACTTCTCTATCAGTGACAAGGAGAAGGTGAGCTTTCGACAGGATATCGACAGGATATGTTTAAATTATTTCTTATCTCGCTCTCGTTGTGCTCACACACATCTTAAACGCCGCCACCAGTTTTCAAAGAAGATCATACCAATGTATTTTGGAAGCAGAGGAGCGACCAAATTTACTAGTTTCACCAGACGTCTTAAACGGTGGAAGTTCACCCGAGTAGCGAAGGGTCCACAGCATGGGGCGTATTACCATGAGTATTTTGTAAAGGATAAGCCCGAGCTCTTGGAAAAAATCGTCTACCCCGGCGCCAGGCAAAAAGCAGGTGCTTCGCCCGCATTGAAGAGTAGCCCTAAGGTCAAGAGTGCAAACAAGGCTCGTAGGCGAGCCTCCACTGGGTCTCTCGTGCAGCCTGTTGTCGACCCCTTCGATGTTGCCGTCAGTTCAATCTCGGCGCCGAAACAAGACTACGATGAGGGCATGCTAGATATATCTCCAATGCCAATCAAACACAACTTCAAACTCCAATCCGAATCTCCACTGTTAACAAAGGACTTGACAAACTGGCTCTTAGATACAACATTCGATGACAATAATCAGAGTAGTCAATTGACTCACGGTTTACCTTCTCCGCCAACAGGACCCGCCTCAGTTGTTTCTAATTCATCTCAGCTTCCACCACCTCCGCTATCAAGCACAGAGTTGTCACCTGTTACTGTTGGTGTACAAAAATCTAGGCCTTTCCATCTGTTAGCCAGGCGCCATTCGTGTATTGCGAGTATTCATTCAAGTCCAAGTTACAACGTACCACTAAATGATGTTGGTGTCAAGGCAATCAAAAATTCAGAGTCTGGTTCCATGCTTCAGTTGCCTCGCCCGTCGACCTCATCTTACAATCGTATCGTGACAGATGATATTAAGATACCTTCGACACAGAATACCCAGATTTGGCCTGCAGATGTGCCAAAAATGCTGCAGCAACAGATGCAACAAAAGTTGCAGCAACAAGCACTGCAAGTTGGTGGATCTTCTTCACAAGTGGAACCATCAGTAGATCAGAGGCTGCAGCAAATGCAGCAACAACAAATGCAGCAACAAGTTCAGCAACAACAAATTCAGCAGCAACAACAAATGCAGCTGCAACATTTTGTCGGAGGATCACCGCATGTGAGATCAACAGCAGATCTGAAACAGCAGCAGCAACAGGTTCAGCAGCAACAATTTCAGCAGCAACAATTTCAGCAGCAACAGGTTCAGCAGCAACAATTTCAGCAGCAGCAGCAACAACAACAACAGCAGCAGCAATCACAGTCACAACCACAATCACAAAGAAGCAGTTTTCAAGACGAGTTGGATGATCTGTTCCGGTTTTCGAGGGAGTTCACTCTTGACGACTTCTTGAAAGAAAGCCATTGAGCGCTTTTCACAGTCGTGTATGCACTTGAAATGAATAATTGTATGCCATGCCCCCAGTTTTATGTCAAATTTGAACCTCGAGGTCTAGCAGAAAGGTTGAATTGAAAATGAATCCTTAGTTTATAAGCAAGGATGAATATAACTTACGCTAAACTCATTTTAGTCCCAATTGCAGCGATAGCAATACCTAAGAGGTTCACGATCATAGCAAATTTCCCCTCCTTCTTCTGACTGTCAGTGGCCTTGTCACCAAGATTCTTTACAGCAGCTCTGAACATGAGCGATGGGAATACAAAAATGAGGGCTGTACCGAACACAGCTCCACTAATGGAAGAGACAAATGAAAGGTCAGTGAGCTTCCATGCCATTGCAGTCGTTATAGCGAGAAGTGCGTATGTAGTTTGGTTGAGGAGAGATGCAGTGCGCTTTTCCTCGGGAATTTTCAAGAGGTCAAGTGTACCATCCCTCGTTCCAACAAAGAGAAGAGGGTAGCTGAAAAGACAAGTTCATGTGGCAATGAAATGATGAGTACATACAGCTAACACAAAGAAGTAGTATCGAAGCATGGTAATAAGAACAAGAACTCACGAAAAGATAAGAGAGATCGCCACTGCAAATCGACTTGCACTGATGAGAATATCCTTCGTGGAATAGTTGTTCAAAATAAGCCCATCACAGTTTGCCCCAAACGTTAAGAACGCCATTGCAGACACAGCTGCATAAATTGCAGTTGAGATTCCAAATGAAATACCAGTCACCTTTCCGAACCGAGACATGGTGTTGTCTTTAAGCTCACGGAAGAATCGAGGAGCATTGAAATGAGCAATGTAAGCAGTACTCAACATGCATACCAAAATTAGCGAGTTGGGAGACATGACGCCGGAAGCACCAACAGTTCCGAAGCTGGGTTGCATGTTGGCAGCAACATCTGCAGCGAAGCGACCACCTTCTGCATATGCTCCGCCAAAGTATCGCATACCGATGGCAAAGGAAGTGTACGCCATACCAGTAATACCTAGAAGCGAGAAAGGTGCAAGTGTTGCAAGATTCTTCACCATACACAGAGGAAGGAGAATGAGCGTAGTTACTCCAATGAGTGATCGAGTGCGGGTAGTAACAATGGAGAATGTGGACAGCAAATCACGAATGGAATCTGCAAGAATCATGGAGTATGATAGATTTCCCATGAAACAATCCAATGCCGAGGAAAGAGCTACAATCCAAGCAGTTTTTGTTCCTCGAGTTTTGTCCCAAGCATCTGCGTAGGATGTTGCGCCAGTCATTTTGCATACACGTGCAATGAGCATGAAGGTGTATGCGGAGATTGCACCGGTGAAAAGAGTAAGGAATGTTGCCGGAATGAGGGCACTAGGAGCGTTACCAAATGCAGCAATTCCTGAAAAAGTGTTGGACCAAGTTTGCATAACAGAATAGTTGTTAGAGCCGAGACGCAGGATTATACAGTTCGCAATGTTAAAGCGGGAATAATGTAATATTATATGGATAAGTACTTTGATACTCACCTGCAGGCAAACTCAATACACCAGCACCAACAATACTTTTTACCAAATTGAAGACTTCATCAGGGATAGTCGCCGTGCCCTCTGTGGACACTGCATCACCACCACCACCTCCTGACATTTGCAACGCTGAAGTTGCCGCCACCCCGCGCTGATGGCTGCTGCTGGCCTTGGTCAAGGGAACCTTGGCATAGCCCTGGCCGCGCGAAGGCACCGCGGCTGGAGATGCAGAGATGAAGGCATCAGCCTCGACGAATGCGGCCGTATGGATGGCCGCTAGTAACAGGGTAGCATAGAACTTCATCTTGGTATGGTGGCGATGTCACCAAAGGTTTGTGGTGGGTGATGTTGGCGTTTTGCGTTTTGGAAAGCCCAAAGCCCAACTAACCAAAAGGTGCCAAGTTCCCGAGGAGCACGTACGTAGAATGTACCTAAACCGAAGAAGTTATGACTTATCTACGAGTATTTAGTTCAGTTTGTCCTTGTGTGTCAAACACCAACCCAAACGAACGCAAAAGAACGAATGATGATCATGGTGCATTATTTTATGGTGCATGCAACGGCACCATCACCACTTCTTCTTCTTCGTTGACACCCTTGTCACTACAACCACCACCAGCAAAATGAAGAGCTTTCTAAAATCTCTTCCCTCCCACAGAAAGAAGGAGAAGTCACGCAAGGCACGCAAGTCTCGTGACAGTAAAGAAAGCGGCGGCGGTAATGACCAGAAGATCAAGATTGGATGTGCCAGATTTTTAGATCAGACGGGGGAGCTCAATCTTGACTACCGACGAGGAGAAGGAGGAGGTATTGCCGACTTTTCACCAGTAAAGCAAAGCCAATGTAGTGAATCTGATATGATGTCTGCACTTACTGACGAGGGCAGCTTTGTTGCGGGGACTCAGATTCAGTTTCCTCTTCGAAATAGTAGAAATAATCATATGCAGGACAAAAATGACGAAGAGGATGGCATTGATGTTATGCCGGAAAATATCTGCCCACCGCAGCAGTCGCCATTATCTGCGGCATTGCCACTAAATGACATTGGCCATGCGCCGCCCGAAATTCATTGTCCTCCAATGTCTCAAAAGCTCGATGACAACAACAACAACAACACTGATGAAACAATCGACTTTGGCATTGATTTCCAGAAGGGAAAAGTTCATGAGAATATTGCTGCCGAGACGGGCCCATTGGATGGGTCCGTCGGAAAGAAGACAGATTCATTGGATGGATCTGTCAAGAAGAGTGCAATCTCCAACATTGAAAATGCTGCAACTTTGGCCGTGCCCAAGCTTCATCCTAACAACAATGAATTGAGTAAAGTTGATCCACCCAACGATCAAGATAGAGGTGATGATCATGAAAATATACAGGGACAGGATAATGATGATACCAAGATCACATGTCAACCGAAAGAAACGATGGAACAGCAACAGCAAGATGATGAGATATCTGTAGACGAAACGCACATGTCACTTGAACTGCTCAAGAGACCTGATTCCAACGTTGTAAATACAACAATAGCCGAAAGCAACAAGCCATCAACTCATGTAGAACCTCCTAGTCAGATGAAGCCGCCGCAGCAACAACATAGTCTGGCCGCGAGTAAGGAGCCTACATCTGCGGAACGAAATCATATCAACCAACACGAGCAAGAGTTGACGCCAAGTTCTCATCGCAGTACTGGGAATTCAGAATTTGTATTGTCATCAACTGACATACGACAATGTATAGACGAAGTAGAGGAAGCAGTGCAACTCTCCGAGAAGGATCCGTCTATTTTCGATGTAGATATAGAAAAATTCCACGACTTTCTTCAACAGTTTGAAAAGTATGTCTGTGCCCTAGGCGATGCATCTTCGGTAGAAGCGGAAGAGTTGCAACAAATACAAAATGAAGAAGACCAAGTATTTGCCATTTTTGATCGTGGGATGAGTATTGACCACTGCAATGTGATGTTCATCCGCGATGTGATTTGCACAATTAGTAGTGGTATCGATGATCAAAAGAGGAGCATTCCATCGCAGGCCTCACACAACAGTAGTGTTGAGAATCAGAGGAAGCTAGATCAATTAGCCAATGGCTTGGATTTTGTGTTTGGAATAAGCGGTGGCGTCGAATCTTCTACCTCACAATCGAAAGTCGGTGTGACTATTTCAAATGCTCCAGGTGACAATGGAACGAAGCTTTGGTTTACGAAGAGACAACCTTCCAACGACGAGATCAAGCCACGAAATCAGCAACCATCTTCCATCCCATCGCACTTGAATGAGATTTCAGAAATCTTTGCACGTTTCGCTGCCAACGAGGCACGCACTTTACAATCGCAACTGGACACAACACGTCTTGCTCTGTCGAAATTGCGCTCTCATGCAATGACACTTCAGGCCCAGGCATTGAAAGCAACAGATCACGCTCTTCATGCTGACAATGAAACCAAATTCGTTAGAGAGCAGGTTGAAGTTGAGCTTTGTAACCGTCAATCAGAATATGAAATGCAAAAGAAATCATTTGAGAGAGCGAAGGAGGGCTATAAAGTGGATTTGGAACGGAAACAGATGGAACTTGATCAAGTCAAAGCCCGATATGAGAATGAGCTAAAGGAAGCAAGGGATGAATTGCTTCGCCTCAAAGCTACACGAACTGGGCAAACACACAAAAGAGGCGTTCAGTACGGTGAAGAGGAGGAAGATACCACAAACGGGAAGATCAATTCAAAGAATCGCCAGTATGGCAGTAGCTTTAACCGTGACAGTACATACAATGCAGAAGGCAGTGTACGACACAGCCAGTTCTCTTCCCGCTCACATCCTCGGAATATAGATTACAAAAGCGCCAACCCCGTTGATGACACTGATGCGAAAAGAAGGAGAAGCAAAGATTCTGACAGTTCATTTGCCAATGGTGGCAGCACGCATAGAACCGCCCTGAAATCCTATTCCGTGAATAATTTTACGGACCAATCATCGTCCAACACCAACTTGACACGAGGTGGCAAAGTACCAGCAACGAAAAGTAAAGCAGTTGTGAATCCGTACAAGAAACAAATTCGTGCAAAAACAGAGGAAGATGGCAAGCCTACGTTTGCGTATCAGGAAGTAGTGAGGAAACGAGATGAACGGATGGATTTACCTGGACACGATTGTGAGGAGTGCCGGAAGTTCCTTGATGCACTTGAAGCAGCAGCAGGAGGTCAAATCAACAGAGATGAAATCATCAACCAATGCTCTCGTCATCGATCTAGACACAAGCCAGGTAAGTTCCATCTAGACGATTGGTTCTCGCAAGTAGTAATGAATTTTATGCATTATATTCTGTCTCACACCACAACCACATGCGATATTCAACTACTCCTAGCATCCACCCCACCCCATTACTGGACACTTTCGTTTATGGATAGTCAGCATAGTGGTTAGCTATTTAGTCACGATGTATGTTGCTACAGACGACCCAAGTCAGTCAACTACACTGCAATGCTAACAAAATAAATTCAAACCCAGTTACTCAAGGCCTCCTGGATCTAAAATTTTTTGGTCTCAATTTTGGCGCCGTCGTCGTTCTTTGCAGATCACGAAATTTCTTCGGAAGCGACTCTCTTTGCTTGCCTTCTCTTTCTTCTGATATCGATGGAAGGGAAGATCTGCGATGACCAATCAAATCAACCCTCGGGATGAAGAAGTGGCAATCGTTACGAAGTCCAGGAGGTCGTCGTCATTGTCATCTTTGACGTCATCTTCCTCCTCTCTGAAGGGAATGTTGAGTTCGAAAATTCGACTCTCTGCATTAAATTATGACACATTTGACCTGTGCCTCTCTCCTGACTTCACGTCTTCTTTTGAAGAACACGACTTTAGCAACATCACCTCTAAAGCTGCATCATTGCTTGGTGCAGAGAAGTGCTTTCTCTTCATTCGCGACACCAAGGAACAAAAGCTACACACCTACCTGAAAGACCCGGCAGGAAAAATCCAGATAGCAACCAAGCCGATCGATCGAGGAATCACAGGAGCTGTTCTTTCAGAATCTACAGGGTGCAATTTGAGCAGAGCGTCGCAGTCAGATCTTTGGCTAGAAGAGCTTGACGAGCTTCCCAATTTTGTCACCATTTGCTATCTGGCGTGGCCCATACACGACTTTACCGATGGAAAAAGCATTGGCGTCGTTGAATTCAGAAACAAAGAGAATGGCACGTCATCCTTCAATGCTGCAGACTCACAATTCGCAAGAATCATTGCTTTGCAACTAGGGCATGCGATTGTCAACTCCAAACAGCAAGAACTAATTGCAGATCATAGCGAGGCTATTCACCACACATACGAGGCAAAGAACTTTGATCAAGGAGAAACAATCAATATTACCAACGATTCCGGAGCAGCAGAGAAGCAATCTCTCATCGTCAAGTCAAGTGGAGGGACAAGAGGTGCATTTATGCTGTCAAAGCACCCCTCAGTTTTCAACGTTAGAAGATCTAGCGTTGCTGTGAATGATAGGGCATGGGATTACGATGTCTTCCAACAATCTGAGCAGGAGCTGATTCATCATGCAATTGATATATTTGACGAGCGAGGATTGTTTTCGCGGTACTCTATCCCAATGTCTACGTTTTGTAACTTTCTTACAGAGATCAAGAACGGATACAACAGCGAAGCCCCGTACCACAACTCCTATCACGCGTTTGATGTTTTGCACGTTTCCTACCTCCTCATGACGAAATGCGGAGCTGATGAATATTTAGAGAGCTTCAACGTCCTTTCAATCCTGGTGGCTGCACTCGCCCACGATTTGGGTCATGATGGATACAACAATGCGTTTCACCAAAATACAAACAGCGATCACGCAGTGACATATAATGGCATCAGCATCCTCGAGAATTACTCAGCCGCCTATTTGTTTAGGATACTGAGGAAGAAGGAGTGCAACATTTTTGCTAGACTCAGCGACGAGGAGATGACAAAGATGCGATCTCGTTTAATAGATTTGATCCTCGACACCGATGCCAAGAATCACTACATGCTCATGACAAGATTCAAACACGGAATGGAAATGAAGAAACTATCCAGAGGTCTACTCTCCAGCCTCATTCTTCACGTTTCGGATGTCTCCAACCCAACGAGACCAGGGACAATTGCTCGAAAATGGGCTTACTCCGTCCAAACGGAGTTCTTTCGTCAAGGTGACAAAGAAATAGAGCTTGGACTTCCACGGAGTCCATTTATGGACAGATCTCACGAGAATCTTCCGAGGATGCAAGTAGCCTTTATCGATGCGGTGGTGCATCCCGTCTTTCGACTACTCGCAGACTTTTTACCACTAGTGGAGGATCACTGTATCAAGCCTCTCCAACTTAATCGGGCCTTCTATCAGTCGATGTTACACAGAGGTATATTGAAGACGGAGGACATCGTTAACTTTATTGATAAGTCAAAGGGGAAGGATGTTAGCTTTATGCTTCCGAGTGACTGTAACGACGGCGATAACGATAGTGTGGGTCCAACAGATGACGTCGGTGAGACGCACATTCCAGGAATACCATCTGATGCCACTCAGAGCAGCGCAGATGTTGACGTAAGACGAGCCAGTGTTATCTCCTTGAATAATTCCTTACGAAAAGAGGCGGATCCCGAGCTAGGACGGGTATTCGAAGAACAGAACACGTCCATACGACGCTTATCTCTGCAGAGTACAGTGATGAAGTCTAGCAATATTGTGTACACCGCAATGAAGAGATGTCTGGAGTCGCCAATATTTCAAGCCCTGACGTTTTTATGTACAATATTCGCACTCTTTGCATTTGACTTCAATTTGGCGTTTGGCAACAAAAGAACAGATACAATCATGGATTTTACGACCCTGGCTGCGTTCTCGATCTTTGTGGTAGAGATCTGCCTATCCCTACTCTGCACAAAAGGATACTTGAAGTTCTTTTTCTGGCTCGACTTTATAGCTACGATTTCGTTGTACTTTGAGATTAGCTTCTTCTTAGAAAGCTTTGAAAATACAGGTATGGGAATGGGTCTGAACGAATTTGCATTAGCACGTGCTGGCAGAGCAGCAAAGGTTGGTGCTCGCGCAGGAAGACTTTTGAGGTTGATCCGTCTGTTGAAGATCTTCAAATTTGCAACCTGGACACTCAAGCGGGTAATCAAGGGAAACACACAAAATGAATCGAAAGATGATTTGGAAAAGGATCTCACATTTAGCATGAGCATCATTGGACGGCGGATGACTGAGAGCATAACGAAGAAGGTAATATTGGCTGTCGTTCTGATGCTGATTGTCTTTTCTGCTACCTCCGTCGACTTGATACCGGATGCGAGACAAATGCAACTCGACTCCATTGGAATGTATCCAAACTCAACTATTCTACGCGAAAGCTTCTTTGAATCTCACGATAATATCGTTGCTTTCAGCGACGGTGACGAATATGCCTATCTCGATGGAACACGTCTAGATGCATTACGCGACGTGGAGATTCTAACACTTGTCTCGGATGCGGATGAAGATGTAACTGCATCCTTTGACGTTTCTCAAGACACTGCGACACAAGCCATTTTGAGTATCATCATTACTGCGTTTGTGTCAATTCTTCTTGCTTCGATGGGCCTTCTCTTTAGCAGAGATGCATATCAGCTGGTGATTCACCCGATTGAGAAAATGAAGCACACTGTTCAGCAGCTATCTGAGAATCCGCTGCTGCATCTGGAGCGAGTCAAGAATAATCGGGGTAACGATTCAAGTGAAACGGACGTGCTCGAACAGGCGATAACGAAAATGGCAGCGCTGCTGCAAGTAGGCTTTGGGTCGGCAGGAGCCGAAATAATTGCGAAAAATCTATCCGATATGGGCGAGCTAAATCCCATGATTCCTGGAGTTCGAGTGAATGCAATATTTGGCTTTGCTGACATTCGGAACTTTACCTTTGCGACGGAAGGGCTTCAACAGGACGTCATGATCTTTGTGAATAAGATTGCTGCAATTACGCATCGGCACGTGGTGAATTCGGGAGGTCATCCAAACAAAAACATTGGAGATGCATTTCTGCTTGTGTGGAAACTCAAGGGAGGCAAAAATGGCACCAAGAGCAGTGGAGATTTGCAAAAGGATTTATATGATTCAGCACTAGCAGCATGCCAACGAGTCATCCGTGACATCCAACATGCTGGCAACCTTGCTTCGTTCCTAGATGACGACGGTGGAGGCAATATTAGTACTGCATGGGCTTCCAGCCTCAAGTCATACAACGTGGCCATTGGAGTTGGCCTTCACAAGGGCTGGTACGTTCCATTCAGACTGAATACATTGATTCTTTTCCTCTCTTTTGGCAAATCAAATTGCATCTCACAACACCATCTCTCTATACTACTGCTACTTCAGGGCAATCGAGGGAGGTACGTGCGATTTAGGCTATTGTATTAGATGCTTTTCACATCAATGCTAATTTCATCTCACCTTAATTCCCGTTTCTAACATACTCCTGCTTCTGCTGATAGCTATTGGCAGTAAAGTGAAGATAGATGCATCGTACCTGTCACCACATGTCAACATGGCCTCTCGCCTAGAAGCTGCTACAAAACAATACCGTGTGCCATTACTCATGAGCGAGGCATTCTTTACTGGATTATCAGGTCACGTCCAATCTACATGTCGACGAGTTGACAGAGTGATGTTCAAAGGATCTACAGATCCGATACAAATTTACCACGTTCCCGGTGCCTCTGATTGGTCAAACAATCCCGTCAGTAATCACAGCGAGTTGGTTGCAATGACTTCGTGGGATGAAGACACCGAAAATGATTATAGAGGTTTGATTAGAGACGCACAATCCAAAATTGATTCCGATAACGAAATTTCACACAGAGATTTGTATGATGGCCTGATGAATGCTTATCTAGACAAGGATTGGACAATGTGCAAAATATATTCACACTTGTGGATAAAGAAGTGGCCAGGCGATCGCATCGTTGTTGCGTTGATCGAGGAATTAGCAAGACACAACTTTATTTGTCCAGACGACTGGCAATGCCATAAACTTACTGAGAAATGATAATGCATTAGAGTTATGTTAATGTTATGCTGTCAACTCCAAACGTTCAAGAGGCTCGGCTAGATCTAGGTCAACAGCAGCAGCGACATTCTCTGCGCTGTTTTCTTTCTCTTCAATCTTCTCCTCACGATCCTTGACCTCTGCGACAGACTTGTCTGTCTTCTTTGTAGTACTGGACTTTACTTTTTCATTAGTATCTGTCTCTTCCTTCTTCTTTTTCTTCTTCTCGGGATCCGCAACAATGGCGGTGGTAGTAGTAGTGGTAGCGGTAGCGGTAGCAGAAGGAGGAGGCGGATTGGCAGCCATGGGCAGAAAGAGCTTAAACTCAGCCGGGAGCTCTTCCTCGGTATAGAGACGATCAGAAAAGTATATCCGACGAATGCTATTAAGAGGGGAAAGAATACTATTAGCAGAGTGGCGTTATGGTGGAATATGTAGCAAATCTAATGCAGCAAACTTACCGACAATTGGCGTGGATTTGAACACGAAGAGTCTCGACATAGTTGGTTCCATACGCACGACGAGTGAAATCCGATAGATTGAATTGGATTTGATTCCAACCCTCATCCAAACGCATTGGCATCGTGCAAATGAACGGCTTCACTCGAGTCGAAGACTGATAGTTCGACGCTCGAAACCTCCTCTTGACCCCCTTGTCGTCGAGAACTTGTACCTCGAATGTGAAATACTTGTTTAGATTCTTGATTATCATGACAAGGAATGGCAGCTTGATTCCCAAGGTGTGCTTAGGATTGGCCGGTGCAACAATGTAGCTCGTCGAAACATTTGTTCCCATAATTTCCAGCACAGAGCTTTGAATGTCTTGGTCTGTTATGCGTTTAATGTGACCATTCTTCACTTTCGAATCCCAAATCTGAAGTGGCTTCGACCCAATCGAATACAGGATCGATAGGAATCCACTCTGGAACGTGTTCCTGAACATGGTGAGTCTTGAGACAAAGAGAGAGGCTCCTTGTGTTGAGATCTGCCTTTCAATTCAACTCGCCTTTCAATTCAACTCGACGGAATCACCGAGAAAAATCCTCCAGTGAAATTGAAGCGAAAAAATTCAAAATCTTCGCCCCTGTCACTTTCAGCTTGGACAGCTCAATCTCTCCAGATCATCACAATGACAACCCAAATTCAAAAGCTGGACGACCTGCAAATCAGATTCGCAAGGCTCGCTTGGTTGTCGTTGTGCCTATCAATAGTGACTGGCGTAGCACATGTTAGAGCTTTTCCTAGCTACAACACTGCCACTGCGTTGGTGGCAATATATGCATCATTTCAAGACAACACTAATACCGATATTCTACTTCGAAACAATGCCTTGTTTGGAATTATTGGTGGACTGACAACGTTGGCAGACATTGTCTTCTGCATAATATGGGCAGGAGAGATTGCACAGGGGTACAGCGGTTTGATGAAGTTGTCATTGGTGGCATTTATTTCGAACGTTTTAATCAAGGTAGCATTACTCTATTCGGCAATGACAGTTTGGGTGGCTGCATCTTCAATCACCTCCGAAGAGAACGACGGCAATAGAGGAGACGAGGAGAGGATTTCGCCGCCCAAACGCAGATCCCCACTCAATGATTCTTTGGCACCGACACATACTCCTATCGGGTCACATCGTGCTCGTACGCCTGGCGGTGGCATGAACGAACAGCTCCAAGGCATTCTCGGATTAGTTTCTCCTGGGTTTGATCCTCGTAATCGTGTATGAAACCGAAACTAGGTCAAGAGCCTGTCTACCAATTCATTTGCCAGTCCTCTTCTGAAGGAATCGACAATCCAAAGGACTGCAAAAGTGTTGTTTTGTCTACATTCGTCCACGCCTTTTTACCAAAAGTTGACGGAGGACTTCCTTCGCTAACATAAGGCGGTGTAAGAAATAAAATGAATTCGCCCTTGCCGTATCGCACCTCTACAATACCTTCATAGCCAGTTCTTACAATGCCTGCTTTTTCATCTGCCATTATATCGAAGTTGAATGCCAATGTTTCAAAGTGAGAAAGACTGTTATAAACTAGTCTCACATCGCTGTGTGCGATGTAAAACTTTGCATCAGCTTCTGTTGATACAAGCTTTGCATTTGATACCCGTCTCCAATAGCTCTCTGCAAACCATTCAGGCTTCAAGTAAGACAAGTCCTCCTTCTCCCACTGCACACCGACTCTATCTAAAAGAATTTGATTCAAATTGTGCTCTATATCATTTTGACTCACTCCGTGAATGTTGCCAAAATGAAACGTCCGTGACACTTCCGGTCGAAGCACTTGTCTCCCCAGTCTTATATTCGGTTCACGTATCCAGTCATCCCAATATCCATTAGGTGCCCAATTATTTTTCAGAGCAGTATTTGGATGCGAATCGACTCCATCCCATACACGTCGCGGCATCATCCAGCCAAGCCCAGGGAAAAAGTCGGAACGCACAAGACGTTTTGAATCTGCTACATGTTGTGTCTTCCCGTTATCATTGTACCCAGAAACAGCGAGAAGAGTGTCATCCGAGTCAAGTATGTCAGCAGTAGCATTCATGAGTGAGAAGAAATCTGTTGCAATCTCAATGTCTTCCTCGAGAATAACTACTCTCTGCGGAAGTGGTGGTTTTGAAATGTGTCGATCGTGCTGTGTGTCAAGATCATAAGCAGCACCCGAAAAGGTTTGTTCTAATGCCCATCCGTAATGCCTAGCAAGATCTTGATACGGCTTTGGGTCAATATCCCACGAATCAACACGAATCTCCTCCTGCTTATCTTCGGGTGGACGATAGTGCTCGATCCTGTACAATGGTATACCAAGATTGATCTCGAATGCTTCCCGATAAGCTTCAATCACAGCTTTGACCTCTGGATCATCTCCATCTTGCGAAATAATAATGGGCGCACCAATGATCCTACCAATATCATGCCTCTCTTGTAGATTGGCTTTTTGTTGTACGTATTTCTGAGCAGGATGGTTCTCATACAATTTCCACATGGCTCTCTCGAAATAATCAGCTCTCTTGAACGTAAACACCAATACTGGTGATTCGATCTTATTTACATCCAACATGGGCGACTTCCCCTCTAATTTAAGTTCCAATCTTTTTATTCGCTGTCGTAATTTGTTGCCGAATCGATGCCTTTCTATCTTTGGTCTAGCAATCAATCCTCTCGGAAGACGATTCCCTCCTCCATCATTGCTAATGTCTCTAGCAATCTTTATGATCAAGCACCCCCAAAGGATGCATAGAAGAATAACCACTGCAACTATAGCACGGAAGATGATGACACCCTTGGTGGTATATCTATATGCAAATAATGATGGCTTGGACATCATTCCATTATTAGTTTTGTTTGATTGGTACATTGGGTAGCTGGGCATCGCTGTCTCATCATCATTGCCAAAATTATTACCACGCCTTCTAAACATTTTGCAATCAGATGAAAATAAATACTACCCATGCAAAACCGAGCAAGTTGCAGATATTGGAGACGGCTATTATAACACCACGCAATACTCCACTCTTCCCAACAATAATAGATACAACCAGTGAATATAGAGCTATTGGCAGGCTACTACTTAGCTGGCTACTGGCTACTGGCTACTACTTAGCTGGCTACTGGCTACTGGCTACTGTTGCAATTGTAGCAACGTTCCTCTACTATTTAGCTTACACGCTCAAAGCTTTCAATGTTTTGGTGAGGGGCTCAAGATTCCGCCAAAAGATTTGATGCGCCATGCGCCGATGCGCCTTTCACCTTGCCTTGCTTTCACCATGATGTTGTCACCTGCATGAGTAGCATGTAGGATAGTACATGAATAGTAGATGAATATAGTTCACCATGATGAAACAGCTCGTTGGTGGTGCGATAATACTGTCGCTTGGCTCTCCAAGCCATCAATTTAAGGTACCTCTTGTCATCAGAAGTCATGGTAGAGGCGCGTTGACAACAAAGTCTTCAAGCTTGTGTGCAGACATCACAAACAATGATGCTGGTGAGGAACTAACTCCATCTGATACTGAAACAAAAATATTGCAACTTGCTCAATCTCATTTTGTAGGCCAGGCTCTGCTCACACTGATTCGAGTAGGTGTGATGGATGTGCTGCACACGACAGAAGCTCTTACAGTAGATGAGATCATCACAAAAATCAATGACACCAAGAAGGCGAGCACATCAACAATCAATCGGGAAGCCTTGTTTCGATCCTTGAGATTAGTGTGTACATCTGGGGTAGTTGGAGAAACTACCAAAGATGTTGATAGCAACGTGGAGTCAGCATACTTTGCAACAGATATAGGTATGCGACTACAAACTACTGCAGATAAAAGCATGGCTCCGTTCATTTTACACTGGCTGGAAGATCCACTATGGAATGCATGGTCAGAGTTGCCATCCTATGTTGAAAGTACAGATGATAGAAACACTCCACCCTTTCATCGTGCAAATGGCATGTCAGCTTCGGAGTACTACTTGCAAAATGCAGAATCATGCTCTCATCGAAATTCCGTAGCTAGATATGCATCAACGAAAGAAATCTCATCTATAATAGAAGCAATCAAGCAATCAACAAATTTGAATGACTCCGCTCTATCAGATAAAGTTATAGTAGATGTTGGTGGTGGTTATGGTGATTTTGTTACTGCATTAAAGGAATCTATACCTACTATAGGCCAGTGCTATTGCCTCGACCTGCCGGATGTAATTGCAGATGCAAAAGAAATAGTACCAGTAGGCAACAAAGATGATGACAATAAGCCTACGCTGGTGGCAGGGAATATGTTTGATCCAACAACCATTCCTTTATGCGATGTCATTTTCACCAAGCATGTCCTCTGTGACTTTCCAGACGAGGATGTAGTTCAGGCCCTGTTATCATTCCGAAAAGCATTAGCTGACTCAAAGGAAGGAAAGGTTGTGATTATGGATACAGCGCTGCCCAATGGCGATGAACTCAACGGAAAGTGGAACGCAGCTGTAAGCTTTGATGTGTTGTTAATGCTATCAGGGAGGCGAGGTGAACGATCTCGTTTGGAGTGGTCTAATCTTGCGAAGAAGGCTGGGTTTGTTTTGGAAGATGTGTTGGCAACATCAGCTGTCACTGTTGACTTGGCAGTGTTGTCGCTAGAATCGCCATAGTATTAATATTTGTCATGTTGTGTTTACCGCTTCGTTGCAACGGAAAAGTAGCCTTCATCATTATCCACCACCATCTTTGACTTGACACTATTCATTTTCATTATTGCCTTGGATTCTTTGGAGCCATTTAATTTCCACTCATCTCTTTGTTCGGTTTCCAAGCTATTTCTACGAAGCGGCATCCTCCCCAAGCCACGAGGATCATCATATACTTCTTGATCGGTCAAAGTATTGTCTAAACTGGCGTCGTTGCTGTCCCCATCAATACCCAACTTTTTTGAATCCAACATAACTGACGCGCAACGCATGATACTAGCAATATCTACGCGTAATTGATCTCTTCTGTCTGGACTTAGACGCCGTACATCAATGAGACATCGCCGAGCAAGAGTTGCCAATTCATCCTCTGATATCTTGTCTGGTTTTGTATCATCTGTTGAACTGAGACGCAGCTCACTGACTGACCATGATGGAGGAGGAGGAACTTGAATAGCGTTGGGTGGGATGCCTGGGGATGAATCAGAACTGAATTTACTGGTAAAAGAACTGAGCCAGCTACACCGCAACGTCATGGAAGAAACGAGTCTAACTGGATTTCGTAGCACAAAAACGGCCGCCATGGTTGATGTGCTGCTTTTTGGTTTTGAATATTTGTGACGGAAGGAAGAGGGGTGATTTTCAACACACATAATAATCGATTCTACAACCATACCCCCTAATTCCCTTGAGTGAATACAACATATTCATATGTAATGTTCTACAAAAATAATAAACCAACAACACTTTGGGTTGGGGTAATTATTACCACGTAGCCAGTTAGCACGAAGCGCACGAGGCCAGCGCACGCTTCTTCTTTTTGGATCTATCGTTCACAAAATATCTTTCACCATGGCGAGAGGAAGAGTTATCGCGGCGTTGGCCGTTGCCTCGATCGGTGCAACTACCGCCTTTGCCCCCTCACCTGGTAGATCAATCATTTCTCCATCTCAATTCAAGTCAACTGGATTTGTTGTGTCACAGCAGGAGTATGTGCATAATGCCGCCACCTCAGCTACAAAGTTGTTCATGTCCACACCGGCAGCAAGTCCCATGGATCGTCTCTCAGACGGAGTAATAAAGGCGATATCATACTCTCAAGATGCAAGTGTCAATGTTGGCTTGAATACACTTGAAAGTGAAATGCTACTCGTAGGAATGGTTCGTTCTGCAGGCGCAAATGACATTGAAGCACGCAAGATATTGACCAGCTTTGGCATATCTCCAGATGGTGCTTTGAAAGCTGCAGAATCGATCATTATGGAAATGTATCCTGGTAGCACTGCTACTGCACAAAGTTCATCCGAATTGCCATTTTCACCTGCTGTCAAGAAGGCACTTAGTGATTCTGTAGCCATTGCAGAGAGGATGTCTCCCGGGTCAGATGTACTTCCTGGGCATGTGTTGTTGGCATTACTAGAATACGACGATCGGTACAAAGTTGCGACTGAAGACGTTTCCAAATGTGCAGCGTTGGCAGTATTGAAGAAGACTACGGAAGATTCTCCAGTTGCTCGTGCGTTTGATGGGACACAATTCTGTCGTAATTTGGCTAGTGATATGCAAAACAAGGTTGTGACCAGTGGAGCACAAGTAACTGAAATTCGCGAGAGGGAGGTGATTGAAGTAGGTGGTAATGCCGGTGGATCCACTCCAACACTTGAAAAGGTTGGAATTGACTTGACCCAAATGGCAACGGAAGGACGTTTGGATGCAGTGTATGGACGTGAGAATGAAATCCGCATGTGTCTACGAACACTTGGTCGTCGGCGCAAATCTAATCCTTGTCTCATTGGAGAGGCAGGTGTTGGAAAAACTGCCATTGCGGAAGGTGTTGCACAGGTTCTTGCAGGTGGATACTATGTCTTTGATGATAAGGGCGAAAACGGCGGTGGATGGGGTCTTCGCAATCCATTCCGTAACAAAGAAAAGGAGAGCGAGAAAACTGTGGCAGGTATGAGTCAAGAAGAAGTTGACAAACTCCCTCCTTTGCCTCCATGTCCTCGTGCTCTACAAGGGTTCCGCGTTGTATCTGTTGACATGGCAAGTCTTATCGCAGGTATGAAGTTCAGAGGAGATTTTGAGGAAAGAATTCAAAAATTGATTCAGGAAGCATCAGCCACTCCAACAATCTTGTTCATTGACGAGCTCCATACTCTGATTGGGGCTGGTGGCGGAGGTGGCGATGGCGGTATGAATGCAGCCAACTTAATGAAGCCTGCTCTTGCAAGAGGTGAGATACGCGTAATTGGAGCAACAACTGTATCAGAATATCGTCAATACATTGAAAAAGACGGAGCTCTTGAGAGACGCTTTCAACCAATAATGGTGAACGAGCCTTCTATCGATGAAGCCATTGAAATTCTTAACGCCGTCTCTCCTAGGTATGAAGAGTTCCACGGTGTCAGGTACACTCCGTTTGCAATTGATGCTGCAGCACGATTGGCAGAAAGATATGTTGCTGATCGTTTCCTACCAGACAAGGCCATTGATCTTATTGATGAGGCTGGCTCCATGATTAAGCTAGAAGATGATGGTGAGCAAGACGATTTGCCCGAAGACTTCTTTGTAGTTACTGAAGAGAACATAGCCACAGTTGTCTCCGAAATTTCAGGCATTCCAGTTGGAAAGCTTGATCGTGATGAAAAGGCGAAGCTGATTCGATTGGAGCAAGATATCTCTGATAGAGTCAAGGGACAAGATTCGGCTGTTCGATCGGTATCAAAAGCTATCCGCAGAGCAAGGAGTGGACTTCGCGATCAGACAAAGCCTGTTGCCACATTTATGTTTTGTGGCCCCACTGGTGTAGGCAAAACAGAGTTGTGTAAATCTCTCGCCCAAACATATTACGGAAGAGAGAAAGACATCATTAGAATCGACATGAGCGAGTACATGGAACGTTTCTCAGTGAGCAGATTAGTTGGAGCTCCACCAGGATATGTCGGCTATGACGAAGGAGGCCAGCTGACAGAAGCAATCAGGCGCAGACCCCACTCTGTTGTATTGTTTGATGAGTTGGAGAAGGCACACGAAGACGTACTTAACATTCTGTTGCAGATTTTAGATGAAGGATCCTTAACAGATGGCAAAGGACGCACTGTTTCATTCAAACACTGCATCTTTGTCATGACGTCAAATGTTGGTAGTAAAGAAATTATCAAAATCTCTAGAGGAGAAAATCCCACTGCCGAAGATGGATCAAGTGCTGGTATGACAATGGAAGGAGCTGTCAAGAATGAGCTTGAAAAGAAGATGAAGCCTGAACTGTTGAACCGTATTGATGAAATTGTCGTCTTCAAGCCACTAGAAGATGATGTCCTCATCTCGATTGCCAGGGGAATTCTCGACGAAACCGTGGAACGGGCTTCAGCGGAGCAAGACATGGACGTCACTGTCACACCAACTCTCACGGCGATGGTCACAAGAGAAGGAGCATTCAGTGCTGCTCAATTTGGAGCTAGGCCGATGCGCCGTGCAGCCAAGCGGTATCTCGAAGATACCCTCAGTGAAGCCATTATGCGAGAATTCCTCAACGAAGGCGATGAAGTTGTAGTCGACATGGCAAGTGAAGCCGAGGCAAGTGGATTCAGCGGAGATGGTCGCAAGATTGTCAAGGTCACACGAGTCACTAATGGGAGGGATAGCATGCTCATTCCTGTAGATAGTGAGGCTGGCATAGGAAGCATTGAGAGCAATGCCATGGACGCACTGAATAGACCAATGCCTCCATTACCCGATGTCGATGGTTTCATGTAATGATACATCAAGTATAAGCATTTACTTATATTATTACTTTCTTCTACTTCTATACTTTTCTAGTCCTTGATGAAATTCATCAACTTGTAATCCCTGAGGAGTGCGAATCCCAGTAACACCAAAGGCATCTTGCAAGTCGCCAACGTGATCACCCCAATTGCAGTCATCAAAAAATAGCATCTCATCGTATGGAATACCAGATTGCGCTTGGAGTAGCTTGAAGTGGCTTGTCTTTCTGGATGTTAATTGACCTTCTCTTCCTATTTGTGAATACGAGATCATATCTTCCATCGTGACATCATCAACGATTTCAATGCCATTTATGCAAGCACGACTATACGATGGCTCAAGACTCGAAGATGCAACTGCAATCTTGACCGCGGCATATTTCGGATTTGTTGCCAACTCTCTCAGCACTAATCTAGCTCCAGGATAGAGTTCCACAACTTCTTCACCATCATCATTGGCATATCCACGAGATCCGTCACGGTCCACTTTTAGCGCGTGATGGTATTGATGATGGAATTGATGAATGCGTGATGGAATCACGTGATTCCATCGCACTCGTATGTAGGACAAAATAAGTACCATATATACTATACTACTAGTATACGGTACAATAAGATTTACTTTAAGGGGCATATTCGCTAAAATCGCCAATTCCAACTCATAACGTGATGTGGGTTTGCGTTATGGAGTGATCAATTCCATCAATTCCATAACGTTTCCATTCCAACTTTCCACAACGTGACGGATCACTAATCTTCTCATTTCTGATTTCCAAATCCGACAGCCGACTCTTACTATACTTGAATACGCTAGCACAGGTCACCATGTCAAGACAACCTCGACGCGCCCAAGGCAACGCAGACCTCAACTGGTCCTTGACCAAGAAGGAGGGTGCAGGAACCGGGTCTTTTGGCGGTGCAACAGCCACCACTGCGGCGTCATCATCATTATCATCATCTTCCTACCCAACTCTAGCCACTTCCGGTGGGCTATACGATCTCGACACTCTCAATGAAGACCTTGTCACTGCACAACGGCCTTCCCCATCGGCATTTCACGACATTACCGAACCCAAAATGGACAGTCTTCGAGCACTCAACAAAAACAAGGCTACATTCAAAGATATGATCCGTGCCGCTGATGCAGATGTTGCCAACCATGCTGCGAGGATGAGGAAATTAAATGAATCTGCCGAGGGAGGTGCAGCAGGAAAGGATGCATCCTCGTGGAGGGAACGAGAAGAGCGGAGGAGAAAATGGGATGCCAAGGCGGATGCATTGAAGAAGGAGGCACCGACTATTTTGAGGTTGGCGGATACACCCATCGAGGGGACACAGGCAGAGGTGACAAAAGAACGAATGGCACGATGGCAAAGAGCATTGGAATTGTATGTTTACTGTCCAGAAGAAAAGGGGGTGGACTGGTTGAAACTACTAGAAAAATTAATGGAAGGATGTGGGGAGGACGAAGAAGAAATGTTAGAGGCACTCTCTCAGGCATCCCAAGTATGTACCAATTTACTCGATCAAACATCCCTCGCTTCACGTGATGCCACTGATGCCATGACAGAGGCAGAAGATGCCTATCATATCCGTCTCGAAGCGCATACCATGCTTGCTGATCGTGTTTCCGAACAAGCGGAGAAAATTGAAGAGCAATTTAGAACCAATGGACGAGCTGCATTGAAAATTGGGCAACAATTGGAACTTGCCGAGGCAAAGAAACGACAATGTGACACGGCATCACTTTTGATTCGTCAATGGTGGATGATGGAGAATTTGGCAGAACAGGAAGAGTTGAGTGGAGAAGAGCTGCAAGTGAATGAAGAGGTGAGGGGGGTTATTCCCAGCTCATCTTGTCGTATGGACCCGCTCTTTACCCGTCCAGAAAATAGTTTGGAGGCAGCTAAGGCACTCAAGGCATTGAGGACTGTTGTGAAAAGTCGAGGTAATTCGGCAAGTGGGACTCTGTTGGATCCCATGTCACGCCATCGATTTGATGTGACGAGTAAATTGATCCAACGTACCTCTGTAGCGTTGGAATCCAGATTGCTCAATTCTTTCTCAGAGATTTATGTGACCGGGGGAACATATGACTTTTCGTCTCCAGATGCAGCCTCCAGGCCAGGAAGACTGAATTGGATTCAACTACGCAACCTGGCCATGGCTTTATCGAACTTTGATGGTGGAAGAGGTCTTCACAAGCGTTATGTTCAAATGGTGGTGAGTTCGCGCTTCCCAGAGCTACACCACGGGAAAAGCGGAAGTGACGATAGCGACAGTGATGAAGATGACGACCACCTCGATATGGATAGCATGAGGCAAAAACTGTCCAACCTATTTCATCGCGTCAACGAAGTGTGCACCGCTGAATTTCAGCTCATCTCTAATGTGTTCTCATCACCGCCTGTTGGCAAGGGCGATGCCACGTTTGATGTCACATCATTGTCGGATGCAGTTCCATTCCAAGTCGCAAGAACACTGCTCCAACGTGTTATTAGTGATCCTCGTGATGGGTTACAAGCCCGAATCAATGATCTGCTAGAGAGTATTGATCGTCGAGGTGACTTTGATGCCGGTACAAAGAAGTTGGACACGTTTGTGGTAATTCATGAGAAGGCAGCTGGATTATTTACCATGCTGAAGGATTCAGCACAAACCATGCTCATGGCCAACAACAAAAGTAGAGGTGATGAGGACCAAAGGTCAGAGGAATACCAAGCAGTCAGCGATGAAAACAAACGAGCAGTAGCGTCGCTCATCCAATACTTAACCACACAGGAGATGTCGCTCAGCAGCAGTCACCGTCGAGGATATCTTAATCTCGAACTCAGGCTCCTTCATCATGAATGCTGTTACTGCTTGGATCGCACTGGAGCTAAACTTGTCATTCCCAAACGTGGCAAGGATAACGGCAGGCACAATCAATCAATGGGACAAGCAGGAGGCCCTGCCACCTATGAGGCACCTGTTATGCCACTAGACAAACATCATTTGAAGAAGATTGGATTCAGTGGCTTGTTGAATGGTGTGTTGAAGTCGTCGGTTTTACGTCAACCGTTGATGCATGCAACAGATTCACTCGCCAGAGCACGTCTTATGTTTGGTATGGGACAGGGATTTGGGGATATGGATTCAACTGCGCGCGTGATCACTGGCATCTTTTCACAGATGTGTACATTTTACGGCAACTCTTTTCTATTTCCCATTATTGAAGTGCTGGGCGATCTTTTAGACACAAAACCCCCAGCAGCACCGCCAAACCTGCCATTTGACGAAAACTCACCTGCTCCCGATCTTGGTGTTGACGGTTCGTTCTGGGTAGGAATTGAAAGAATCCATTCAGCCGCCAAGGCATTTGATCGAGAGTTGTGGGCAGAGCAACGAAAAGGAAGCGAACGCGTATGGGAGATTCTCGAAGCGACTGGTAGTCACACAAGCTTGACTCTCGCCAAGGACCAGAGAGTAAGCTTCTTCCAAGAGCTTGAGGAGAGAGGCGAGACTGCAATATTGCGTGCTCTTGACACCATCAGTACTCATGTATCTTGGGTCTTAGTTGCTGGCAGTGAAAACGTGTTGAAAAACCGCGTTCTCAAGATGGGTGATAGGAGCGGAGGCCCATACGCCGTGCCAGCTGGTGTAGCACTCGACAACTCGAACAGTCCAGCAGTGAAATCTTTGACCTTCTGCTTGAGGGCTCAATTTGTACATATTCAAGCAGCTCTCACTCCGCAGTCTCTTTCTGCATTTTGGACTGCTTTGTCAATGAGACTGTATGATATTTTGGGCACGCGTCTTCTTCAACATTATTATGTGTCGATGGTAGGAGCTGTGAATCTGTCAAGAGACGTGGAGGCACTTCGTTCAGTTGCAATGCTTGCTGGTACCGATCATCAACATTGGGACATGCTACGAGAACTTCTTACTCTCTACATGACGCCGCCGAATGCACTCAAGACAATTCTAGTTGGACCTGAAGGAGATCCAAACTCTGGAAAGGGTCTATTTGGACAGGCTGGGAAAGTTCAGGCTCTTGTGTTCATGAGCAGACGTGTGGACTATCGAGTGAAGGTGGGTAATGTAATTCAAAAGAGTGCCTGGGTTGTAGAACTCCTCGAAGATTTGGGTGTGCCGGATCCGTCAGATGGCAATGTCAACATTGCAATGTACTCAGCCCAATCATTGAGAAATCGCAGGCTGAAGCTTAGTTAAAACGCGCTTCTATTAAATAGTATAGTAATGTTATCATCTGCATCGTACAAGTACAAGAAGCTATTCAACTCTCTTCATCCGATTGTTCAGGTTCTTCTTTTGAGAAGCGTCTCTTGTCAAACAAAAAGTTTTCGCCATCCCAAAGACTTTGATCCGCATCCGAAGCCCATCGCTCATAACCAATGATTCCATGTCTCAGGCTTCTCACGTCTTTACAACCTAACTTGTTCTTTAAATACGAACCAACTTTTACACATCGGATCCCACCGGTGCAAAAAATGTACACGGGTTCATCAGGGTTGATTGCGTCAGATTTTACTTGATCATCAAGCACTGACCAAGTTTCAGAGAAGGTTTTTGTACCGAGTGGCTGAGCAGACTGAAACGTTCCTTGGTCGCTTTCATAATCATTTCGACAGTCAAACAACTGAACATTGCTTTTTTGAAGTTGTTCATGCCAGTCTTCAGCATCCAATTCGGTACCAGCATCACTCCAATCTAAAGGTGCATCACCATCCTCAAGTGGTATGCCATCCCTAAGAATGTAATCACGCGTCCTTACGATCAATCTGTCAAATGTAGACACATTGCTATCAACTACATCGCCCATATTCGGAGGATTTTGTTCAAATGCATCAAAAGGTAGACAACCCTCTTTACCAAACGTCTGCAAAAGCGACTGCAGTTGGTCTCCTACGGGCACTGCAAATTGTGCGTTAATACCTTCCGAAGCTACATAAACTGTCCCGCGGACTCCGGGTATTAGAAGCAGTTGGTCAAATAGTGCATCACGTATAGCAGCAGGATTGGATATAGGTACGAAACGATAGAAAGAAAGTAGCTGAAGCTGAAGATCGGTGTCAATAGGTGTTGTTGGCCTGAATGATCTCACTGCCGACGATCCAGATGTAGTTGTAGATGATTGGACATTAGAAGAGGACAAAGATAGATCTGTCGCCGACCGTGTAGCTGATAGATATGGTTGCCCGATTGAAAACGAATGCACAGCCACAAACAAGACGAGCGCGGTGAGGCTGCGTAGTGACGATCCCATCATGTTTACTTCTGCGCTGTGGCGGGCTGTGGAAGGTGCTGTTGTCTGTGGTCTGTGGTCATGGTCGTTGCTGTGGTGATTGGTGATGGTTCGTTCCCGCCAACACCCTCATGAGGGAGGCCTTGCCATTCTTCATTCCCTCTTCAAAGCTCCCTCGCCGTAGTTTCATCGCCATCCCTCTCCCACTCCCAAGCCATACTTTGATACTGCCGTCACCATGCTATATGATCAAAAAATCTCCATCAGGACAAGCGGCGGCGGCGGCTTCCTTCGGCCGTCGGATGCGACAGCGGTAAAGACGAAGGGAATCGGCCCTCCGCTTCCAACGTCTCAAAAATCGACTTTATCAACACCATTTGATGATATGCGTTGGCCGTATGCCATATCTCCTCTCCAGGCGTATCTCTGCGGAGTCATTACTGTGTGGGCGCTCTTCATCCTCTACCATTTTATCATCTTCGCAATCCATGCTGTGCGGAAGAAGCGCATCCGTCGAGGCAACGAAAAGAAGAGGTCTCCCTCGAGGCGCCGGAGCAAAGATGAAGACAAGTGCTCTCTCAATGATCAACACCATAGCCTCCATACCGCCCAATCTTTACGACCATGTGCGCGCATGGCTGAAATACCACCCAAATCACCTGCTGTTTATCAGCCCAACAAAAGGTCCAAGGTCAAGGTGCATCGCAAACTAACGAAGAAGATTGCACGAAGATCGGCTTCTAGGCAGCGGCGTAAAAGCCGCAGAGAATTTGCTCGTTCTAAGACGAGAGTAAAGAAAGCATCAGTGACTCCCACAAGTCCATCCTGTGAGCTTTTTCATCACATGAATTCTCATCCCTTTGACGGAGGAGTGCAAGAAGTGAGTGAATCACGCCACTCATTCGTGTGTTCCGAAAGGAAGCTCGCTGACCCACAAAGCAGCAAAGAAATCCCCTTCTCCGAAGAAGGAGATGATATCGCGGAGGGGCTTCGCAAAGAGTTAGAAAAAGAGAATGTCGACAACGTCGGTACTGCGTCTTCCGGTGAGCAAACTTCCATCACCGAGACACGGTTCCTCATTTTGATCTCAAGTGGATCGTATGAATACACGCAAAAAGCGCAGCAGAGGGAAACTCTGGATCTTTTCAACGATCTTCAGATTGCACATGTGACAGTTGATGGAATGGGCCCACTTCAGCGCGAGCTAAGGAACCATCTATTTCAAGTCAGCGGAATCCGTGGCCAGTACCCCCAGATATTCAGCTCGTCAAATGACGATAACCACACCTATCTCGGTGGATATGATTGGTTGCAGAGCATGTCTTTTGAAGATTTGAGAAAGATTGTCGCGTGAAGATTGGGAGGGGAGAACCATTATGTTGAGAAACTACACTTTTTACAATATTGTTATTATTACTCCCTACCATCGTCACCGGCTTACTTTCCGGGCGCTTTACGATCGTTAGCTGTCTTAATCTGTCCTCCACCCCCACCGTATCCGCCAAACAGATCGTACATGTGCTGAATAGTCATCTCTTCCTTGCTCCTGCGTCCTCTAGGCATTGCAACAAAGAACGGCGGAGCTTCTCTCCTCTTGGGTCCTTCAGGAGAATCTTCAGTGCCCGAAATTCGTAGCTCGTCCTTGGGTATGAGGCCAAGATGCATGAAGAGGCGGCGAGCCCAGTTCTTGGTGGGGATCTTCACAGAGGGATGATCAAGCACATCATCCAACACTTCGTCGCACAGATTATCGATTCTGGCAACCTGTCGGGCGCCTAGAAAGAAAGTCTTGTACCTCACTGAATGAAAGAATTCAATCAAGGTCTTTACATCTAAGTCAGGAGAGTGTTCAATCCCAACGACAACAATAGTCTTGTCTTCAAACAAGTCTCGTGCCGATTCCAAAACGAGCAGTTGGTTCTTCATGGAAGTACCGTCAACATGAAGGTAAGGTACCACAATGTCACCGTCTCCTTCGTCCTCTTCTTCAAAGGGCAACAGCGCCCTTAAATTGGGGTAAGGTCTTGTTCCATCTGCCAACAAAGACGTGGAGTTACCAAGTCTTCGATTCTTGCCCGACCTCATTCGAAGTTCAAGCGTCTCCTTGTCAGGGACGTCAACCTCCAAAGCTTCCTGGATTTCGTCATCATCCATATCCTCATCTATCTTTGCCAGACCAGCCAAGTTTCCATCACGATCATAGATGCGTGCCTTATCTATACCTTTGAATCGCTCCTCGATATCTTCCAAGGCACCATATCCTAACGCCTTGGCAGCATTTCGACTATCCCTATCACGAGGCAGTTCATCAGAAGCAATAACATGCACAATGGTTCGATGCTTTCCTCGTGGAGGCCAATGTCTAATCGCCTGGAATGCCAAATGACCTGAGTCACGACTTTCTGTGAAGATGATGTGCTGCCGAACGGACGTGTTACTTCTAAAGCTATCGGCAACGGCCTCGATAAATCTGCTAATGACGTGAACTTGTCCTTTGGTGCGGTAAGTCCCTTCCATAATCTTGACTGGTTGCCTCACTTTAGGTGTACCATCCTTATTCTTCTCGCCTGGCTTGATCTCAACAAAGTCAGGGTCGTATTCATCCGGAGGTTGCTTCTCAATAAAGTAATTCATGACGCAATTTCTACCCGCCAAGTTACGTTTCGCTGCCACATCCAACCCTGGTAGTGGCACTCCTGCAGACCACCACCACTTCTTTGGTCGAGTAATTCTATCAGCGAATGAGGGTAACATCTTTTTTGACCCGTAAAAGATAAGTGTCAGGAGTAAAAACAATCGGAGAATACGGACCGTCGACTTGGCCGAGAGTAACTTGAGGAAAATCTCCTCTTCCGTAGATCCACTCAAGCCAGCCTGATGTTGCTTTTGAAGCAGATGAAAGTCCTCTTCAGGCACTTGGCCAAGCAATAATGATAGAATTCGTCGTGTTTGAGAAAACATGTTGGAGGCAGAAGCAGCCGCAGAGGGTTGTTGTTGCCTGCTCCTTCTCATCTTTTTGTCTTCATCTAAATCATATGGGTCAACCCTCCCCCCACCAGAGGCAAACGGAAGATTCTCCTCTGAATTAGAAATACGCCGCCGCAACCCCAACAGGGGGTGCACCTGAGAGGTTAGAGGCGCTGCACCAGCATTACCTCTAACAATGGGAGCGGCTTGATTACTATGACCGCCACCGACGTAAGAGTTCGTACGATGACCCCCCTCAGCTCGTGACCCATGGTGATTGCTATTGTCTCTACTTTCAAGGATACGATCATGAATGCTGGTCCTGCTTCGTCGTTGTTGTGTTTGTGTTATGGGTTTGGTTTTGGACAAGCTGCCGCTGCTGCCTCCATTATTGCTGCTTGACCGGTAGACCGTGGAAACGGTTGGCGGGGACACATTATGACTTCTAGTGGTGTTGTTATTTAAAGTGCCCGATCGACTGTTGATCAAGCTCCTTTGCCTCGTCGCTCCATGCGGAGTATTATTACTATTATTGGCATTGGTATTGCCGCGAGATGATGTGTTGCTATCCCCGTAGGGATCAAAACGCCTCGATTGGAACGGCGGCATGGTTCTTTGTGCTCATCGAGTGTGTTTTTGTTTTCCATTTTCAGTCACAAGAGTGCAGGGGACAAATCTGGGTCACGGTCACAAACATTACGATTAGAGTAGGGGGCAGCGGGCGCCCGCTAGTTTCCCATTCACACAAACTCGAAATCTCCGTTCGGAGCGAAAGTCGTGCCAAAATCCAATAAGAATGGAAGTGGAATAATTGAATTGAAATTGACAAGGTGGGAGCATTAAAACTTACTCTTGCGTGGGGAAGAAGAGGTTTCAATATTATTGATTGCAATCATCTAACTATAGAGGCAAGAGCTATTGGCGCGATCGACAAGTAGATCAGTATACACTTGATCATCTTCACATATCTGGTGAATCTACCTCTTTTCAACCATGGCCGACTATGATCACTCCGCTGGACTGCAATTCACTCCCGGTCTTGATCATGCCCACGCCTCCATGCAGAATAATGACAACAACATGTACGCTGAAGAATCACAAGAAGTGTATGTCTCCAGAGGACAAACTTACTTACAAGACGTAGAGGCTAATGGCGATTTACATGTTTCATCAACCGATAGAGACCGACGATCGAAACGTTCTTGTCTACCAGTCTGGCTAAAGAACTCGCCAACCTACGTCAAAGTAACAACTGCAGCTGCAGCGTTATTGGTGGTGATTTTTATTGCAATTATGGCTTCTGGGATTGCCCAGTTACCAACCAATGACGATACCTCCAAATTTAACAGCAATGCAAATACTGGAACTGATGATGTATCTACAGATGGAGGATCGAATGATCCTGTTCCTGCTCCAACCAAAGAACCCACCACCATCATCATTACTTCATCTCCAGTGGCTGCTTCTCAAGTGCCAGTGACTCCACCTCCATCAACTACGGAAGGTGTTGTACCAATAACAACAGCGTCACCCACGCCTCAGCCCACACCTCAGCCTACACCTCAGCCTACACAAGCTCCTGTCACCACATCCAGTCCTATTGTTGCTACTGAACAACCTACACCTTTCCCTGCCTTGGCATGTCCCAAGGATCTAGTTGAAGCCGTTACAATTGATCCAAATACGGTGTTTTATTATGCGATTGTCCCAACAGAATCTGCAGATAATGGTATCATGTGTGGACGATTGGAAGTTCTGAATCACAAAGGATGGGTTGGTGTGGCTGTTTCTTTAAATGGATTTATGATTGGGAGTGAAGCTATCATTGGAGAACCGTCGACCGATTCTGTACTCAAGTACAACTTGAATGGAAAAGGTGCAAATTTAGTCAATGTCATGGACACAGCCAAGCAAACACTGGAAGATACTTCCATTGTTGAGGATAAAGGTACGACTATCATGAGTTTCACAAAGCGTTTGGTTGAACCAGGTGAAATCCCGATAACACCAGTGGGCAAAAACATGTTCCTTCACGCAAGAGGAGATGATGCAACGATTGGGTATCATTCTAGGAGAGGATCGTTTATGTTGGACTTTACAACTACTAATCCTCCAACCGCACAGCCAACGGAAGGGGTAACAACATCTCAGCCTACAGTGGAACCTGAGCTGGGAGATAGCTTCTTGCAATGCACAGAATATTCACCATGCTCGATGTGCTTAGGTTCATGCGACAGTGACTTTGACTGCGCAGGAGAACTTCAATGCTTCATACGAAACTTTGGCGAGCGGATCCCTGGTTGCTTGGGGCAAGGAAAATTCGGCCAAAAGTATTGCTACAATCCATTTGCTAATGGTGCAACCGTGCTCTTAACGACCGCCGAGGAAGAATGTGATAAGAAGGCTCCTTGTAGCAAGTGCTTCGGTGGTTGTAACGCAGACGAAGATTGCGATAAGAACTTATTTTGTTACAGAAGATTCGACAATCCTTATCGACCAATCCCTGGATGTGCTGGGCAGGGTGAACGAGGTATGCACTATTGTTTCGATCCAAATGATCTTCCATGAGTGATTGATAACTGAGGCTAATATTATGTACTCAGTCTAATTCTGCGTTTTATCTGTAAGCCTCAGTGTCCAAAAAGTGATAATTCCTATTTGATTGCAGCATGCGTGCCATTTGCCTCTCACATATATACCACAAGGGTAGTTTATTAGCGCTTCCCCCTCCTGTTGGTCTGTCCCGTCATCAGAGCCCAAACATCAGGCAACACAATTTCATCCGACTTTGACTTCTTGATGGGAGTGGGGTCCAATTCGCCCGTCATCACTCCATACCCAACTCTTACACCAAGAAGGAAAATACCAATTCCAACAACTCCAAAGAAGCCAGATGCAAGGGACGATAGACCCATGACCATATTTCTAAACACTTGCGTAACACGCTGAATGAAATATATGTCTGTCTCTAATGGATGTGATACAAATAAAGCTCCCAGATATGTTGTGAAAAACCACAACGCCCCAGCACAAGCCCATGCAAAGGCCGCACCACCTATACAAACGAGTGGGTTCACTCCGTTGAGATCTCTAGCCTCCTCGATAGAACGCTGCCTTTCTTCTTCTGATTTTTGGGATCGAAATTCCTTGAAGTATTCACGAGTTTTACCGGATCCATACTTCTCCTTATCAACTGTGGCTTGAATTTCTGACATGAGCCGATCGTTTACAGAGCTGGTGACCGCCTTGCTGGGTATCGCGTCATCTGTTGATGATTGTTCCCCGGGTGTAATGAGGATTTCTGATTTTTCAGCTGATGCAGCGGTAAATCGTTTCTCAACACTGTCAACCGTTGATGTTATTTGCGACGAGTTATCATCTTCACTTGCCAGACGCACTACACATGAGTCATGCCGCCGCAGTGAAGCTTGCACTGCCGATGATTGAAAGTTAGCACTCTTGAATGCATAAGAGAGCTGGCAGCCACTCAATGGCAATGCCAAATAAACCAACGGAAGAGTCCTCATAGCCAGTGATTTGCGATATTATGTGATGTTCCATCTGATTGAAGCGGAAGCTGGAAATAGCGAAAATTCAAACAGTTGCGCCATTCCGACCGATTCCCTGGCAGCCTCCAAAATCTACATACGTAGGAATCATATGAAAGTGATTGATCTTCAAGAAATAAACTTTGCAGTTGCATGAGCCATGGAAGCCGAATGTCAAGCATGCTCAAGCTGTCACCATCCATGGGCTGATTGAAGGCTCATAATTTTTCCCAGGCTACAAACGCAACATCTCCTATCATTCAACGCAACATCATATACACAATGTCGTCAGCCGTATTACCAACGATACCGTGCAAGACTTCGCCCGCCAAGTCCTCCTCGCCATCCAACAGATGGACGCCCGTAAACTCTTGCAAGAATCAATCGCTTACCGTCATTTTCCAGTGTGGCTGGTCAGGGGAGCGTCTCACCGTACCTGCTCAAGCACCCTCGGAGAACGATGACACCGCCAATTACTTCGACGAACCAAACAGTGATGAATCAAACATCCGCGGCTACACAACTCTACAAGACGCCGTTCAAGGTATCAAAGGGAAGCTTCCAGCTCTGTACTTGATGGAGGAGCAAGGCGCCGCTTCTATGGTTTGTGGTTCAAACGAAGTATGCCGCACCGAGTGGGAAACCACCATGTTGCACCACTTGATCTTCGACCAAGATGATAAATCTGACAAGGAGGTGGAACAAGTTCTTTTAGAGGATGGCCGTCTTGCCTTCGTGATCAACATTGGTGGAGAAATAAAGAAGCACAAGGACAAGCCAACTATTGTCACCAGGTGCCTCAAGAAGCATGACACGTACGGATAATCCACTTTGATGGAGCTGTTCGGTCATCAAGACGATTTCAATATAGATTTTGTTGTGCCTTGTATCGCACATTTTTGTTAGGGAATATTTTTAGAGGCTATTCAATTTTTCCTACCTCTGTGGTAGATCTTAAAGCTAAACTTACAGAGCTACACTTTACTTCTTCAACAAACTTATCAAGATTTGAATGAAACACTACCAAATTAGAATAAGTAGTTCCAAAGTTTATTGCATTGCTTGCCATCCCAGTAGGAACAGAAAGACATCTACTTGAGCTGAAGAACATGTACAAGGGAAGAATGACCATTACCCCATCCAGATCATCCACCATCCAGGCTACATACGAGAGCTATCATAGCTGCCTTCTGCATCTTGTCATCATGATGCTTGCCTTCAGCTTCTTGAAGGTCATTCCTTGCGCTTGAAGGATGCCGTCCTGGTGGTTGGAAGTTGAAGGAACTTAGGGGTTCGTTGTTCTGGCCGCCGCAGTAAAACTGCTCCTCTTTCTCTCTTCCTTTTCCCGTCACTTTGCCAAAAATCTTTCATTTTGATTTTGACCATGTCGTGGCTGGAGATAGTACACAAATAATAGGAGACTCAGTCCAACTAATAGAAAGAATCATCTCATCCATTATGTCCTCTGATAAAATCCTCCTCGAGGATGATGACAATGCCATGTTCGGAGATGGCGAAGAAGAGGAAGAAGAAGAGGATGTGGACATGGCCCTCCCTCCCACAACAAGTGTCAACGTGAAAGATGAAGGACAATCCACCCTGCCAACAAACGGTGATAAAGTGGTGGATAGCACAGCTGATACCACAGCTGTAGCTGACTCTTCATCCACGCTACTACCATCACTGAATACCGACTCACCACTCCTTCTATCGACAACTCTCCCAGCTAACTCTCCTTTCCCCCATCACAATGTCGGGCCAATTGCCGATCGTCTCCGCAATGCAATGAATCGTATCACTGCCGATCCAACGAGAGACGCGGAGGCTTGGCAAGCTCTTCTTACTGAGGCGCAGTCTAGCTATCGTACATTGCTACCGTCGTTGTATAAGCTCAAGAATTCACAAATGGCAGCGGCGGCTGTTGTTATTGACCCAGAGGCGGAATTGATTGGCACAAAATTAGATTGGGTGGAAGGTTGCTATGGAGCATTACTTCATAATTTTCCCTATGCGGTCACTCATTATGTGCAGTTGGTGGATATGTTTCTCAGATTAGGTGCATTGACACAAGATGAAGAAGAGCAATGTGGTACTGCGTCCCCCGCTATGATTGCCATGGGCACATCTGCATTATCGAATCTGGCGCTGACAACGACTGATCAGGGTGTAGCAGTAACACCGGCAAGTATGTTGTTAAACGCGGATTTGGCCACATCGGCAACTGAACGGCAGAAAATGTATGATTCTAAGTTGGATAGGATCTTTCAGATGTGTTTGGGAGTGAATATGGATGGGTCGCCTGCACTTCACGGAGAGGTACAAACATCACAAACAATTGATGCTGAGTCTGCTGCCACCTCCATAGACAGCGCTCGAACCGTCATGGGGGGATTGTGTAAACATTCGATTGAATTGTGGCTTCTTTTCATCCGAAAGCGAACGTGGGATGCTTCTCGTGCCGCAGCAGTGGAGATTGCCATCCCTCCACCTCCACCGGGTTACACTCCTGGTGTTGCTCAGGTGAGCGTAATTCATCAACAATACGAGGAGTCACTCCGTAGTGCGTATCGGCAACGAATTGATTTGATCCGAGAGAAGGTGACACAGGCATACGAAACGGCGTTGGAATTTGGGGCAGGATTTGCACAGAATAATCATTTGATTTGGAAACGATACGTCAATTTTGTCAAAAGTTGGACTGAGCCGGTGAATTATACCGCTGCGGCCATGTCTCTTGCTAGTTGGATGCCGCAGGGTAGTGTGCCCGTTCTCCCCCCGGCTGATCCAGCACATGATCATAGCACATCTCAGAAACAATTGGCACAACTTCGTACTATCTATCAACGTGGAGTGACTCATCCGATGACAGGTCTGGATCAATTTTGGCAGGAATATGAAGCATTCGAACGTTCTCACTCGGATTCGTTAGGAACTATATTGGTTGCGGAATGGCTGCCTAAATACCAACACGCGAGGAGTATTTACTTGGAACGCAATCGTGTATGGACAGTACATGAGTTAAAAGGGGGCAGGTTGGCAGTCCCTCCTGTTGGATGCAGTGTAGAAGGTGCAGTAACAGGAGTATCAACCAGTGGTATGGGTACCATGGGAGGTACAGGAGCAGCAGGCGTTGTTGGCGCTGGAGATGACTTTGGTGGAGAAGCAACTGGAGGCGCGGGAGCAGCAGGAGGAAAGCCGCTGAGTGATTCCGAATACATGGCTCAAATGGAGGACGAACGTGTCGTTTTGTCCAAATGGCGTCGTCGGGCAGGATATGAACGTACCAATCCAGAACGGTTGAGCGCAACTGATCATGCATCCCGTGTGAGAGCATCATATAGTGAAGAGGTATGTGCGTTTGCAAGACACCCTGAAGTGTGGTATGAATGGAGTCAGTGGGAATTGCTGCATGGTGGCTCGGTTGCAGCTTCGACCGTATCTAGTTCTGCCAATACATCAGATGCGCAGCCATCGAACCAAGGCACCGCCTCGGCAGCTTTGATCACACCAGCCAAAGCAGGAGATGCAAAGAGTGGAGGAAACGCAATTCGAGCAGTGGCAGTGTTGGGTTTGGGAATGGAATCACTCCCCGATAGCGCCCTTCTAGCGCAAGCACAAGCAGAAATACTGGAGCGTCACCTCGGAGGGGAGAGTAAAGTTGCATGCATCAAAGTTTTGGAGCAATTTGTGAAGAGATCGCCTACAACTCTTGGCTTCGTCTTGCTTCAGAGGCTCGTTAGGCGTCATCAGGGTGTCGACGCCGCGAGGTCGGTCTTTTCAAATGCCCGTCGAACATTACAGGTTCGTGAGGAAGATTTAAGCTCGGAGAATGATGATGGAAACGGTGTCTCGGCTGCAACGAAACAAAAAGATGGAATCAATAAGGACGAAACCAATGATGATGGGGATGGAAAGGGTGCAATTTTACCTCAGAATAGAATGGTTATGAATCGTTTGGGTACATCAGCAGAAGGAGAAGACGAGAATGCACAGCAAGCAAGTGCTGGCTTCATTACCTGGCATCTTTATGCTGCACATGCGACAATTGAGCACCACCTCAGCAAAAAGCCTAAGGTTGCAGCTCGTATTTATGAGTTGGGGTTGCGTAAACACCGAACCTTTCTTTCAACTCCACCGTACGTGCTGCACTATGCAAATCTACTTCTTGAGCTGAATGATGAAGAGAACCTCCGCAGCTTACTCATGAGAGCCGTTGCTGCATGCGAAGAAGAGGAGGCAAGTAGTGGAGGATCGGACGAAGCTGCCATTGCACGGAGAAGGGAGATGCAACGCCCTTTGTGGGATATGATGCTGAAGTTCGAATCAATCCTTTCATCTCGCGGTAGCAATGGGAATATTTCTGCAGATATTAGCTCCATTGAATCTCGTAGACGGAGAGCTCTCTATGGGCCCGGCAATGAAGATGTTGTGATGGGCGGTGAAATTGCACCTGATGAGGAGGAAGATCGAAATTTGGGTTCAGGAGCACAAAAGAATTCTCTCAATGAACAGCTCATTCGAGTAGAAGGTTATGATGTTGCCAGTCGAATTGCCAATGGAATGGCACGTATGGTCGACGTCCTCACTATCACTGGTGCAATTGGGAACGGTGATTCTGATACATCCAGTCTCGACTTTGCTGCTGCAGCAGCAGCCTCTCTTGCTGCAGGAGGCACCTCGTCTGATGTTTGGGGTGATGAATGCGCTGGAGGTGCGAGCGACGTTTCGTACGTAAAGCGACTTCGTTTCCAAAGGGAAAGTCCCACTAGAGCAGCGACTGCTTTGTTCGGCGGACTTCCAGGTGCAGGACAAGGAGTTGGTGGCACAAGTGGAAAGTTACTGTCATCGAGAGATCGTGTTGCTGCCATGGGCCAAGGTGCAAACGCTGTTGCAGTCCAAAATGCACCCGAGTGGCTTCGTCCTCTTATTGCTTTGCTTCCTCCTGTTCCGAAATTTGGACGTGGAATCACCAAGCCTCCTCCGCATTTGATCGAGATGGCGTTGTCTACATTAAGGGCAAATGTACTCCCTTCCCGCCCAACCAACGGCGCTGCTAACGACAGCAAGAAGCGACGCAGAGATGACGGTGACTCTTCAGATGAGGAGGGCAATGGTGCCTCTGGAGGTGGTTACAGCAGTCAGTTCCGCTCGAGGCAAAGGTCGCGTTTGACGGAACACATTTCATGATTACGTATCGTCGGTTCATACCAATACATAGATGCTTAACTCGAACTAAAGACAAACAGTTTGGTCTCAGTCCTAGTTGTGTATCCTGCAAGTGTTGAGTAATGATATGGCAATCATTTAGGCGATACAGTAAAACTATTAGACATCTACTTTAAGGTAGCAATATTTACTTCTATTTTCATCATGACACCGCAAGATCACTCATCTGTTGGATGAAGGACTCTTTCTCAACCTTTTTTCTTCCGACTATCCTTGCCCATCTACCGCAATCGAATCCATACGATTCTATGCTATTCGTAGTTTCACTCGCAGAAAGTTCAGCATATTGATCGTCCAGCCACTCAAATCCAGTGTAGGCTGCTTTCAATGCATCTACTTCTCCCGGTCTTATACCAGACAAGCACAATAAACCACCATCTTCCAAGTTTGTTGTAAGTGCAGCTACCATGCTTGGTCGCACAAGCTGTCCAATCAATATATTTGCAACGCACAAGCTCGCACCTCTCGGCGGGCATACCTCATAAGGTAACACTTCCCTAGTATGCAATCCTTGGAACCTTCCATCCCAGCCATTCAGCTCTACATTTCTCTCAGCAGTGACCAACGCTTCTGCTTCGACATCTACACCAATACACCTTGATGCTCCGAAGTGAAGAGCTGCAATTGATAGAATGCCACTGCCGCAACCATAATCTAGTAGTATATCTCCATCTTTGACACCGTAATCACCTAACCATAATAGACAAAGTCTTGTTGTTGGATGTACTCCAGTACCCCACCCGTTTCTACCTAAATAAAGATATATTGGATATAATTCATCATCATCATCATTGCTTTGATCTCTTTGCAGCGCTGCAAACACCCTACATCTTCCAATCACCAGTCCATCTTTTGGCAACGTATCTCCCTCACCAGCCTTCACAGCATCTGACGAAGTTATTGAGCCATTATCTTCTAGATTTTCAATGACCCAGTCTGTCAAATCGGATTGTTTGTTGCTTTGATGCACTATAACACGCGTCCTCGATCTTCTTATTGCATCATGATGGTGTACATAAGTTTTTGTTGATGTGTCTGTGGCAAATGAATGAGCGAAGAGATGCTCCTCTCCAATAGACAACGAACAAATGGCAAGCAGTAGAGTCGAGAGCATTCTGATAAGTACTGGTGCAAGGTTCACAGTTTCAGTTTCAGTTATTCAATGCTGGCGTTATAGCTTTTCTAAGAAGGAATGTGTGGAAGAAATGACAACTAGAAATAGATACGTGGAATGCGCTGAAATTTTGTGTGAGACTTTTTTGCGCTGTCACATCGGCTGAAGGGCCACACATGCAAGCGAAGAAGCAAGATATCCATCGAAAGATTGCATGGCGTTGACACAAGTTGAACCGATCTCCGCCCCACGATCTATCGTCAAGCAACTCATTTCGCGTCATTGCTGCATAGATAACCAACAGTGCTGCAAATATGGCTGGGAAGAATGGAAAGAAGGCTCTGTCCAAGTCGACATCCACTGTCGGCGTCGAGGACTTGTGTGAGTTCCATGGTGTCGACCCATCCAAGGGCCTGTCATCAGAGTCAGTGGAGCAAAAACGCGAAGAGTATGGCTGGAATGAGCTCGATAAGGAAGAGGCCACTCCTCTCTGGAAGTTGGTGCTAGAACAATTCGATGACACCCTTGTCAAAATTCTACTCGCCGCTGCTGTAGTCTCCTTTGCACTTGCCTTCTTCGACGACGGGGGAGAGCACGCCGATGAAGAAGGAATCCTCGCCTACATTGAACCCATCGTTATCTTGGTCATTCTCATTCTCAATGCCATCGTCGGAGTGTGGCAGGAGGCCAACGCCGAAGCCGCCCTCGATGCACTCAAACAGCTCCAATCGGAGACCGCTCGTGTCCTCCGTGGGGGCAAAATGGTCACCATTGAAAGCCGAGCGCTCGTCCCAGGGGACATTATTGAGGTCAAAGTTGGCGATCGTATCCCTGCCGATACTCGGGTTCTGGAGCTCAAGACTACTTCCTTAAGGATTGATCAGTCACAACTTACGGGAGAATCGCAAAGTGTGCCCAAGGACACTGAGGTGCCCACAGTGGCGGAGGATGAACTTGTCATCCAGGCCAAAACTAACATGTTGTTTGCGTCTACCACTGTTGTTGGGGGTATTGCTCGTGGTATTGTCACCGATATTGGAATGAAGACTGAGATTGGGGCGATTCAACTTGCTGTGCAGGGTGCCGCTGAGGATGAAGAGGACACTCCCCTCAAAAAGAAGCTTGATGAGTTTGGGGACATGTTGTCTCAAGTCATTGGTGTTATCTGTATCTTAGTTTGGGCTATTAACTACAACCATTTCTTCGATCCTGTCCATGGAAGCGTTTTCAAGGGTTGCATTTACTACTTCAAGATTGCCGTAGCACTTGCTGTAGCTGCCATCCCTGAGGGACTTCCCACTGTGATTACTACATGTCTCGCCCTCGGAACACGTAAGATGGCTGCCAAAAACGCTATTGTTAGGAAGCTTCCCTCTGTTGAGACATTGGGGTGCACTAATGTTATCTGCTCTGATAAGACGGGAACTATTACTACCAATGAGATGTCTTGTGTGGAGTTGGTTCTTCCAGTTACCCAAAACGAAATGATGAAGCACTCTGTCAGCGGAATTACGTATGCCCCCACTGGAGAAATCACTCCAGCTGTGAACTTTTCTAAATCGGCAACGCAGCTTGGAATGGCGTCTACCATTGCTTCTCTCTGTAACGCATCTTCCATTGAATACGACTCCAAACAAAACAAGTACATTCGTGTGGGAGAGCCAACTGAGGCGAGTTTGAAGGTGTTGGTTGAAAAGATTGGTCTTCCTGATGCCGCTGGGCAAAAGAGTCTTGAAGCCACACGATCATCGGACCCCGTTGGAACAGCTCATGCAGTCAACGACTATTGGGGAGGACAAGCCAAGGTTCTTGCAACTCTGGAATTCAATCGTGACCGTAAGTCCATGTCTGTTGTGACGAAGCCATCTGGCCAGAACACAAATCAGTTATTAGTAAAGGGCGCCCCCGAGGGTCTCCTTACTCGATGCACTAAGATGTTGAAAGCAGATGGAAAGGTTGTGAAGCTTGACAAAAGAGGAATTGAGACTATTATTGAGGAGCAGCAGCGCATGGCTGGCCGTGCGCTACGTGTTCTTGCCCTTGCGTACACCGATCTCTCCGGCGAACTTGGAACTTTTGATGGTACTTCCGGACATCCTGCCAGCAAGATCTTGGGTCGTGACCCCAGCACCTTTGTAGAGATTGAATCTGATTTGACATTCGTTGGTCTTGTTGGTATCATTGATCCACCACGTGCGGAGATTGCTCCTGTTGTTAAAATTTGCAGGACTGCCGGAATTCGCATCATGATTATCACTGGAGACAACAAACTCACTGCTGAAGCTATTGCTATGGATATTGGACTTTTGGAAAAAGACTTTGATCCTGATTCTAGTCATACTGGAACTGACTTTTTCAAGAAGTCAGAGGCTGAGCAGAGGAAAATCTTGATGAAGGGCGGAGGGCTCGTGTTTTCACGTACTGAACCAAAGCACAAACAGCAACTTGTAAAGCTTCTCAAATCAGAAGGTTGCGTTGTTGCAATGACTGGAGATGGTGTCAATGATGCTCCTGCTCTCAAGCAGGCCGACATTGGTATTGCTATGGGACTTTCTGGAACCGAGGTTGCGAAGGAAGCTTCTGATATGATTCTTGCTGATGACAACTTTGCCACGATTGTGAGCGCAGTTGAAGAGGGACGTTCTATCTACAACAACATGCAGGCTTTCATCAGGTACTTGATTTCCTCCAACATTGGAGAAGTCGCTGCTATCTTTTTCACAGCTGCGCTAGGACTTCCAGAGGGTCTCATCCCTGTTCAGTTGCTTTGGGTCAATCTCGTAACTGACGGTCCTCCTGCTACTGCTCTTGGTTTCAACCCCGCTGATGCTGACATTATGAAGAAGCTACCCCGTCGTACAGATGATGGACTTATCACTCCTTGGGTATTCTTCCGTTACATGGTTGTTGGAATTTACGTTGGTTTTGCTTGCGTCGCTGTCTTTGCTTACTGGTACGTCTACTTCGAAGGAGAGCACACCAACATCTCTTGGGAACAGCTTACAAATTGGGGACACTGCTCCACTTGGACAGACTTCAAGGTGAACGACTTCTCTGGACTTGATATGCAGACCGACCCATGCAAATACTTCACTGAAGGAAAGATCAAGGCTTCTACTCTCTCCCTATCTGTTCTAGTTGCTATTGAGATGTTCAACGCCTTGAATGCTCTCTCTGAGGACGGAAGTTTGATGCAGATGCCACCATGGGCAAACCCTTACCTTATCCTTGCCATGGTTGTTTCCTTCGGAATGCACTTTGTCATTCTTTACGTGGACGTCTTGGCTGATATGTTTAACGTATGTCCGTTGGATTGGGATGAGTGGATGCTTGTTCTTGCATTTTCCCTCCCCGTAATTTTAATTGACGAAGTCTTGAAGTTTGCTGGCAGGCGCATGAGTGCTAAGGAACTCCAGAAGCGCATGTCTAGCGAGAAGAAGATGCAATAGGCTAGAAGCAATTACATAAAGATAAATTATAGATATCTATTTTTCAGATATGTCTTTTTCACTCATAGCATTGTCTTGATTCTTCATTCTTTCAATCTTGTCTCTTCATCCGCTGTTTTGATTTGGGAAGGGGCGGCAATTATGTCACGCTACTTATTATGTCACAGCGGGAGGCCCACGACCAAAGCCCACATGAAATACACTCGTTTGAATAGATCTTGAATTCCGAAGATTTTTGGGTCGGCGAAGATCATGTCATTATTTTTTGTGGTAAACTTGCAGCAAGCAACTGCAAGCACTGACACATCTACCAACCCCTCTCCACAGCATCACAAGGCGACTGGTCACCATGAGCATCGCTTTGTTCCCCCTCAAGATCATTCTGGTCACTCTTGACCTTTTCGTAAGTCACCGGCAGACAGCTCGGAACTGTCTTGGATTTTTCCCCTACTCACATTATATGCCTGTTTCCTCCTATTTGCCCCACCTCAAAGATTACAATCATTACGTTTGGATGGTTGGGTGTTATCAAGAAGCTCTTCGCCACCTCGCCCATGCGTTCCATTCCAGTTGATGGTGATGAGACTCATCGTGTCGATGCAAAATACAAGGGCAAAAAAATTACGCCCGTTGAAGGCGTAACTACTCTGCACGAACTCGCACTGAACTCCTTCAAACGTTATGGTAGCCGCCCCGCTATGGGCATCCGTGAATACCTTGGTGAACACAACAAGAAACAGAAGAAGTTTGGAGGTGTGAGCTACCGTACTTACGAGCAACTCGGCGATGCATCGAAGAAGTTTGGCGCAAGTTTGCGTGCTGCCGGTCTTGTGTCCTCCCCTGACAAAGCAACTCTTGACCAGCTCACTACTAGCTGCACTCTTGCAATCTACGAGAATACCTGCCCCGAATGGATGATTGGTGCGCTTGGCGCTTGGTCTCAGGGCATGAGTATTACTACAGTCTACTCAACCCTTGGAACGGATGCTGTGATCGATTCCGTCAATGATGGAAAAATCCGTGCTATTCTTTGTAATAAAACAAGTGTTGCGTGGTTGCTTGGAAAAATTAAGGATATGCCATCTCTCAAACATATCATCTACACAGACAATATGATCGCCCCCGGCCAGAAGGTTGATATTCCAACCGCACCCAAAGATGTAACTGTTACGTCATTTGACGACTTTGTCAGTGCTGGTGACGCCAAGGCATTCCCCTTCTCCCCTCCGCATCCAGATACCTGCGCAGTTATCATGTATACAAGTGGATCAACCGGGAAGCCAAAGGGTGTTGTGGTTACTCACAAGAACGTGTTGGCGACTACCTCAATGGTGGCTGAAATCGTAGATGAGAATGATGTCTTTCCTGCCTTCCTCCCATTGGCCCACATTTTTGAGCTTGTTGCAGAAGTTTCTTGTATTGGGATGGGCGCGTGCCTTTGCTATGCCGATCCTAAGACTCTCACTTCTACTGGTGCGTATCCTATTGGTGCTCTGGAGCAATACAGGCCAACTCTCATGGTTGCAGTTCCGAAACTTTGGGATCTCATCAAGAAAGGTATCGAAGCTAAGATTGCTGCTGGGTCCCCAGTCAAACAGTATTTGTGTAAAACAGCTATCGAAACTCGTGAGGTTGCATTGAAGTTCGGTTTTGACACTCCATTGTTCAAAGCGCTTGTTTTCAAGAAATTCGCAGCGGTTACAGGCGGGAGACTGCGTTTGGCTGTTTCAGGGGGTGGTCCACTCAACGCTGATGTGCAACGTTTTGCCAATGTCTGCTTTGGTTGGTAAGTATGAGAAAGCCTTGACTTTTAGCATGTAGACTTGATCAATCATCTGACAAATTTCTCCCCTTCCTTACCTTTCAGCCCCGTTGGTCAAGGATATGGTTTGACAGAAACTTGTGCTGGTTTGACCCTTCAGGATGTTAAGGATGATCGTTGCGGTATTGCTGGTGCTCCAATCCCATGTGTTGAGGTAAAAATGGTATCGTGCCCAGAAATCAATGATAAGGCTGGTTTGCCATACCTTTCAACTGACCGCAAGGATGCTAATGGAAATCCCGTCTTTGGTCGCGGAGAAGTGTGGGTAAGAGGTGCTAACGTCGGATTGGGATACTACATGATGCACGAGAAAACGAAGGAAGATTTTGATGAGGATGGTTGGTTCAAAACTGGAGATATTGGACAATTCGCTGATGATGGTAGCATTCAAATTGTTGACCGTAAGAAGAACTTGATCAAATTGAAGGGAGGTGAATACATTGCCATTGAAAATATGGAGATGTGCTACAACAACAGTTCTTTTGTGGATGCTGCAACGGGAGGAGTTTGCTGCTATGGTGACGGAGATATGGATCGCCCTGTTGCAGTGATTCAACTCAATGCAAATACTGTCAAGAATTGGATGAAACAGAATGGTATCACTGACGATATCAGCAAGGTGAATGAGTCAAAAGCTTTGTATGATGCAGTGTTGGCCGATATGGTAAAGTTGCACAAGGAAGCAGGTCTTGGTCGTAACGAGAAACTCGTCGCTATTGCTTTTGTATCTGATCCTTGGACTCCTGAGAATGGATGCCTTACCGCCGCTAACAAACTTCAGAGACGCGCTGTAAAGGAGAAGCATGAAAAGCTTTTCGACGTGTTGATCCAGAAGGGTATTTTCTAAACTTTTTGTGCACAATATTTCTAGATAATTATCATTTATGGTCTTGAGTTTGACTGGATTTCAATTGAGAGCATCCCTCAACACTCTATTAGCTGGGCATTCTGCAATAACGTCAGGTCGATCCACCTTCACAGCGGCACTGCTTTTCTTATTGAAGGTACTGCTTTTCTTATGTACCAGCTACACATACAAGAACTGCGGATCAGCCTCAAATGCAACGATGTTGACGATGCTGACAACGACGTGTAACATGGAGCACCTCCATGTCGATGGCGGCGGCCCCACGCCTGTGCCAAAGCCATGCGTATCGCAGCCGCCAAGGGCCCAAAAGCAGCAGCCTAGGGCGACGTTTAAAAGGAGGGCGTCGTTGCTTTGCCCCTCTTCTTCTCCCGATTCACCAAGTGCAGTTACTAACGGCACTGCTGTCGCTGGCCAGCCTCGAGACACCATAAACGATGTCAAACCCGCTCATGTTGCCCCCGCTGCTGCGTTATCATTAGCACGTGTGTGCGGACCGTCTCGATCAAAATGTGGGTACTGTGGAGGGAAGCGAATGAACGTTTTAGAATTGGACGATGGACACAACACTGTCTTGCCGATACCGAAGGAAACCAACAACAGCGCAAGTACAAATCGATCTACGCAAAATGGAAAGAGCATAGATCAGATCGATGCTACGAAAACGTCGAAATCCTACGGCCTGATATTTGATAGCCTTCCTTATGACACGTATGAAGACTTGATTAACCATGGATGGAGAAGAAGTGGCAAACATTTGTACAAACCACACAACCTTGAAAGCTGTTGCCCAGCATTGAGTATACGTCTAGACTCAAGTAAATTTGCATCACGTAGTAATCCTCAAAAGTCAAAACTTGCAGACGATGCAGCAAGTTCAGTATTGGTGGGAGGGAGCAAAAGTCAAAGGCGCGTAGGGAGAAATTTATTACGTGCCTTGAACGAGTACAACTCGAAATGCTTACCATCAGAAGATGATTCCGTCAACGCTTCCAATTTGGCAAATATACAATTAGATAGCAGTGACGCGAAGAAAGCAACAAAGCAAGCAACTTGCAGCACGGACGAACGCCACCACCTGAAGAAAAAGTCGCGAAGATTTTCTCCTTGTCGTGGAAATGATCAAACTGTGTCTGTGCCTGCAGCACTAGAGATAAGAGAGTTTGATCGAGCATCTCTTCAAGAGTTCGAAAACACTGAACAGCATTTTCTTCACGAAATGGCAAAGCTGATTTACAAAGAACTCACTAAACAAGCAATCGTCACTGTAAATAATGAACAAGCATCCAATAATACTGAGAAATTAGACAAACCCAAGTGGGCCTGGTGGAATGATAGCGAATCAGATGAAATACCCAAGTGGTGCACTTTCAAATTAGTCCCTCAAGGAGGTTTTATCAAAGCATCTACAGTGGCTTGTGCAGCTGCATCTGGTCGGTCGCGTGGAGCACTCGGCAAATTGGAACTTGCTCGGGCAGTGGTTGATCGATTGAAAGAAAGCGCCAATACTTACTTACAAAGCAACAAATCGAGTAGTATACGCCAAGTGACGGAAGTAACAGTCCACGAAAAGAGTGGTCATGTACATATCATATTAGATGTCAGTGGCGTCATCCTAGCTGCAGCTTCTTCAGCTGCTGTGAAGAAAATATCCTCACAGCAACAGCAACCACAAAATGCAGCAAATGACAAAGCAGATCCTATACAAGAAATGATTTCAAGATACGGAAAAGTTGACCAACAATTCAATCCAAATGCTACAGTACCTTTGACTGACAAATCCGTCCCACGGTTTCTTACAGTACGTTCTACTCCTGTCTACGAGAGCTCCCTACAACCAGAAGTCCATAGATTATTTTGCCTCTATCAGAGTAAAACGCATGGTGACTTCAATCCTTTTGCTGATTTTGATGATTCATCGAGCTTTCGAGATGAAGTTCACGAATACAACTACTACAAACAGAAAAATCTTCCGGGCTTCCTAGACATTGACGTTGCGTACAGACATTTAGATGAAAATCGAAGAGATCGTATCAAGACGTCATATGTGATCTTTTACAAATTCCTATGCGAAACACCAGTGCCAACAGCTGCAGCAGAGTCTAATCCAATTTGTGCGTCAAACGAAGATGGTTATGATATTGGTATCCCCTTCGGGACATATCATCAACAGTATCGTCTTTCAACGTCAAAAGACGCCTTTGATGGTCCATTGGTTGCTGTTGGCGTCTTAGACGTACTTCCTCATTGCATATCATCTGTTTATGCATTCTATGATCCCATTTTTTCTGCTCGGCTAGAGCTCGGGAAGTACACAGCCTTGCGTGAAATAGAATGGGTTCGTCGTGCATCGAAATATCGGACGGAGCTGAAGTATTACTATCTAGGTGAGTCGAATCTCTGTATGCTTTGATCTCTTTCTAGGTGCCACATTTTAGCTAACATGAAACTTCATCTTCAGGATATTACATTCACTCTTGTCGAAAGATGACCTATAAAGCTGAATACAAACCAAGTGAGTTGTTGTGCCCCGTAACATCCAAATGGGTTGATTTTGAAACAGCTAAGGAAGTCTTGGAGGAGCGAAGCCCTGATCGCCATTGTTGCGCTCTCGTTGATATGCCTCACTCTGCAGAAGGTGAGGCGAGTGCTGCAGCCAGGAAACAATCGTGTGTGGACAAGATGGCGTTGGACATTGGCACCATTGCTGAAGAATCACAAGTTGTTCGAGTGGAGATGTTGAACGGACAAGGTAGAGAACTTGTGGATCCAGTAGTTACTGAGTTTGTCAACGAGGTGGGAGTGGACATGTGCTCAAGATTCGTCATTAAACTGTCATAGCATTCGAAAAATAACATATTATAAGGTTCTATAAGAGGCTGTCCTTCTTTTCCTCCTCTTCATTTCCATCTGCTGGGAGTTTCGCGAATACGTCAAACAAGACAGGTTGTTCCACTTCCATTCCAGTTGTCAAATCAACGATGAAACACCCCGAAACGGAAAACAGCCCTGCGACTAACGCCACTAATCGAAAGTCTATTGTACAGCTGCCACCTGACGGAGGTACGCTCCCCAAAGTAACGAAGCTAGGACCGCAGACAACAACTCCAGACATACGTGACAGGCGCAACTGTATCTGCAGATTCATCGTCTCACTTGAATGATTAACAACTAGTAGAGAAATCTTTTCTGGGACCGATAGTCTCATAGTGGAGGGTGGATCAATTGGTTCAACAGTGACAGGAAGTACTTCATCCAAACTCCCGTTTCCTCTTCCAGATGAGGAAGATCGCTGGGCTGAAGCAGCAGCCACATCCACCGAAAGTCCGCTTGCATTCATAACAAATTTTGAATTTTGAGTCCCATCCTCTTTCAAGAATGATGTCGGTGGACACATTACAGGGGAGGAGTATATCTTTCCCAACTCACCCATAGTTTTTTGAAAGACAACAACCGCCTTTCCAAGTTCGTCCCCACATGCAATACCACGGAGAGCTGCCGCTTCCGACTCTGCGTTGACAGAGAATAAGTATTGATAAGAGTCACCTGGATGTAATATGACAGTTGAGTCGTAAAGTTCGACAGCAGATTGACGTTTCTTGATATTCTGTACAGGATCATTGGACTCATCGCTCTCATCTTCGACATTAATCTCCATCGCCGATAAGCCATCCGCTGCATCGAATCCAATAGAGCTAATTGCAACAGCCCCTCCAGTGACACCTTGTTTCTCCATAATATTCTCTACATTGATGGACACCACACATGTAGCATCACCACTCCGTGTGACAGATTGAGATGTAATTTGCAATGGATTGGTAACATTAAATCTGTAGAATTTGCGTAGTGTCTTTGCACCACCACTATCATAGCTCACCTCCACCCTCAAGATGTGTTGTCCCACCTCTTCTAGTCGTCGAGAAATAAGTGCATCAACTCCCTCACCTGGTGCCACTTCCCGTAATGATGAATTGTTATTATTTCTTGCATCCAGAGCTGTTGGCAGTAATATCCGTCTCGATGGTGTTTGAAGTTGCGCCACCATTGATAGACCTCGCACAGGCAACTCGGATGATGAATTCAATACTCCGAGATATGCAGAAAAGGTCTCACCGACATGGATAACGCCGAATGAATCTGGGAGGAGCAGATTGGAAGAGAGTAATTGATTTGAGGAGAACAATGCGCCGGCTGCTGGGGTGCCCAAAATTCCAGCTTGTAATCGCATAACCTTCAGAGAGTCGTAAGTATTCACTGTGAGACGACATGTATGCGGAAAAATATGTTTTCAATGAAATTGACGTCGAATAGAGAATAACAACTGCATCTCACCTTAAGGGTTGGTACTGCCGATTGGGCAACGGCTTCATCGAGCAGCGAATTGACTGCAGCGGATGCGCCTGATATTGGTTGCACTGAGGTCATCGTTGGCTTTGTTATGGAGTACAATAGTTGTGGAGTTTGTGCGTGTCCTTTTTGGCAAGTCAGAAGGGCTCTAGGTTGTAAATTTAGAAACAATTGTCTCCGAAATGGCGATGATTTTGATAGGGCGATGTGGCCGCCATCGTGGTGAACCCTTGCTTTGGTGAAAGATGGCAAAAACTTTCGCTTGATTGTGTCTGACCGCGTCTTGATTGTATGTAGGAATTTAGTACTTTGAGTTCCTACGTAGCAACATATCAGGCTTCCGGATTTATACAGAGTGGGAGACGGTGATGGTGGCTGGCGCTTTATGCAGCCATCGTACGGCGGCCTCACTGGCGATTGCAGCGTGTTTGGTGTGTTCTTCAGTCTAGTGCAAGCCAAGGCAGGTTGCGGAGGATAGTTGTCTCTAAGCAGATAGAAGAAGTGATGTTGACCAGCCGAGTTGGACACACGAGATAGACTGACGTAAATTGTATTGCTGCCGACGAGATACAAAAATGATGGCTCGAATATCATCAGTTCTGTTGTGCTTCTTTTGGGTCACAGGGATACTAGCATTTCAGAACTCGCATAGGATTAAGAGACACAATGTAGAGGCAACTTCAGCTCTACAGTCAAGAGCAAGAGAAAGTTACACATCAAATCCTCCCAGACGTGATGAAGTAAGACGAGGCTCGAAACAAAGCATCAAGCCATCATCAATAGCAAACAATGGAAAGATCAAGCAAGAAAGAACTGTTGTCATTATGTATCACAAGCCACCAAATGTTATCACATCGCATTCTAATGCAGATGCAATATCCAAAACACAAACTGAGCAAAGTCGTTTCACAGTCTACGAAGACATCTCTACCATGAAGGGTTTTGTATGTGATCAATCGATAATAGGCAAGGAAATGTTAAATTTTGAAACAGCAACTAACATTCAGTCAAAACTTCATGCAATCGGAAGACTAGATGCTGCTACTACTGGTCTACTACTCTTGACAAACGATGGAAACCTTGTTCATCAAGTTACAAATCCTAATGCGAAGCAGGACAATAAGCAAAGCAAGTCAGTGCAAAAAACCTATGAAGCGTTGATAATGGGACATCACGAGCTACCTGAAGCATCCACAACAGTATCGGCAAATGATGAAACTTATCCTCTTGTAACCTTGTTGGTAAAGGGTGCAACACTTTCTCCAAAACATGGTGGACAAACAAAGCCGGTTGATGATCTAACCATCTTGTCACATCCAACTGCATCTACAACACTTGTGTCGATCACAATTTCGGAAGGTAAAAATCGACAGATTAGGAGAATGTTCCATAGTATAGGATCCGGAGTTATGAAATTGCATCGAGTCAGTGTCGGTAAACTCTCGCTGGCTGGACTCTCATCAAATCCAATAACAGAATTGCAAGAGGGTGAATGGAGATTGCTTTCCGAAGATGAGATACGAATAGGTCTTGGATGGGAATGCAGATGGTTAGACGAGGTATCTCCAGTGTCTGGTGGAAGACGTTCACGAGCGAGTGGTAAACGACAGCCTAACACAAGAAGCACCAAAAGAAGGAGGAGGAGATGAATCATTTCTAGCTAAGTCTTAAATGCCTAAGTTTGGTCGTAAGATTTACGTGTTGGCCCTTTGTTTGCGAACGTAAAAGCAGAAGTAGCACCCAACAATTTCCACCACCACAAGCGAGGCAAACAAAATGCCGAAGATTGCGGTCTTACTTATCTTTGTTGAGGCGACTTCGTCTAATTTGGGGCAGTCGTCAGAGGGTTCATTGGTGCCGACTTCGCAACATACTCTTTCTTGATAGGTCAAGTCTTTCATTTCAACGTTCCGCCACAAATTAGTTGGATACTCTTCGTAACCCGGGCAAGGTTGTACAAATGCTTTGCTGCAATTTAACGCGTCCTCAAAGAAGTCGGCTGCTTCTTCGGAGATAAAGTCGGTTAAACCATCGGTTTCGCCGTCCACTTCCGGCGCGACTGTGATATTTGTGGTCGCATTTAATACTGGTACTGGCAACGTTGCTGGTGTTGTAGACACCGTTTGGGTTTTTTCAGGGATGCATACGGCAGCATTCCCACCTGCGTAGTGACGTATTGACTGAATTTCACATTTTGTCAGATTTATTCTCTGTTGATCGCAGGTTGTGTCATAGTTTTGCGCCGTGATATCTCGAGTGATTCGTTTGATGGCGTCCTCTGTCTCCAACAATGTCCCGTTAAAGACACGAATTGCTGCATCAACACTAACATCCATCCCGACCGCACCCTCAAAACGAGGTGGCTCCACATTTCTGTCATATACTAGCGATGATACTGTGTATCCCTGGCGCCCACTCGTAAAGTTGTATGGGTTACTCCAGGTAGTGTAGTTATAAAAAGCATCTGTCCCCATTGGAGTCGAGAACAATGTCTGGTAACCATTTGTCACATTGACAGGACTGGTACCTTGAAGCACTGGTTTCCAATATCCATCCACTGCACATGAAATCTTCTTCTCAACACCTGATGGATCATTGTGACCAAGTGTGTACAAGAACATGTGTACGTGGTTATCACCCATATTCTCAGTCTCAGTGACCTTGGCTGACACAAAACTCACAACCGACTCGTCTGTAGCCCCTGCTGGCAAATTGTACTCGCCATCCGAAAAGAACAAAACTGCTATATTCTCTAGGTCACAATAACTTTCATCGCCAAGAGCCGCATTAGATTCCAGGCTGTTATTAATCAGGTTGAATGCGAAGCCAAATGCGTCGTTCCAATTCGATCGTCCATTTACTTCTAATGCATTGACTCTATCAATAATATTTTCCACAGTAGCTTTACTTGCTTTCTCCCATAAATAGGGTGGCACTTGCGACGGGCGATTCACTAGACGAGGGATTTCAGCAAATCTTATCACCGCAATAGAATCATTGGGAGAGAGGGTATTCAAAACTGCGATCACAGATTGCTTCATGTATGACAGCTTCGTCTGTTCAGATCTGGCATTCAATTTTTCACCCATACTACGTGACGTATCCAACATGATAATGACACGTCTCGGTTTTACTGCATTGCTAATTGTGGAAGGAAGAGCAGCTTGGTACCATGGTCTAGTGCGAGGATCATATTTGCCACATTCTTCACTTTGACGCGCAGGATAGATGCGAAAGACGCCAGTGTCAGAACCAAAGTACATTTGGGGTCGAGCAACACCAAGAGAAGACCAAAAAGTTTTCTCTTCCCAGTATTTTTTGACCATCCACCTTTGGGTAGGCAATGTCATGCAAACATCTTCGATCACAGCAGGATTTGTGGGGTTTCTGTCCGGGCCTTGGGCCAGATTCTCGGGTATTCTTACAGTGGACACAGAGTAGTCAATTAGCCCGTTACAGCGCGAGCCAGCTCCACACACAGTAAAAACGATACCCAACTCGCTTTCACTAGGACAAGACTGCAACTCCGTATATGCTGATTGACATTCATCGTAGGAAGATTTAAGACATCCACGGATAGAATCACATCGAGTTGCTATTGACGATTCTACTTCATTCCGAAGCTCTATAACGTCAGAGTTCAGACGCAATATTAGAGCTTCCAATTCTGCCTCCCCGGCTCTTGCTATGTGTAAAACCGATGAGAGAATTAGGATCAATTTGGCATACTTCATGTTCAAGAGTGTTCAAGGTATGATGGTTCGCACTCGGATGAATGAAGACTCCGAACGTTTAACGTGAATCGATCCCGAACGCTAATACGGTGATAATATAAGAGCATGCAACAGAGCAACGAGCAAGCCGCACAGGTAAGTACGATGTTTATAATCTAAGATCTCGTGTAGGCGGAGCGGCGAGCTACCGCACCCAGCATCATGATGATCATCAACCAAAAAATTGCACAGAGGTCCCGGAAAAAAGTGCGGGAAAGTATTCAATCAAATGAAAGGACGTTAACTCTGTTACATGCATGTAACATCAAAAGCCCGAGTCATATATATAGGAACTTTCAAAAGCTTACTTGTAAGTTGTCAGTCAGAAGAGTAAACAATTATCATTGTATTAAAAAAAAAAGAATGAAAAGAATGTACACAAGACAATTCATTATCACAGCTTGAATACGAGGTTGAGGTGATCCAAATTGAACCTCATCAGGACACCTACGACGGTGTAGCGACGACGATACGGCCATCGAATGCTTGAGCCGTGAAAAAGATGCTTCTATACTATCATGGCCAACTATAATGGGTCACTAAAAGCAGTGGATTGTCATATTCACAGCGTGGGATACGATATGGTGCTAGAGAGTAGAGCTGGCGGCCGTATCAAATGCCTCATCAGGTCACCTACGACGTTGTAGCGACGCCAATACACCCAAACAATGCTTGAGCCGTGAAAAAGATGCTTCTATACTATCATGGCCAACTATAATGGGTCACTAGAAGCAGTGGATTGTCGTATTCACAGCGTGAGATACGATATGGTATTCGAGAGTAGAGCTGGCGGCAGTTTCAGATGCTTCATCAGGTCACCTACGACGTTGCAGCGACGCCGATAGGTCGAACAAATGCTTGACCAGTGAAAAAGATGCTTCTATACTATCATGGCCAACTATAATGGGTCACTAGAAGCTGTAGATTGCCATATTCACAGCGTGAGACACGATATGGCCGTCAACAGAGGAGCTGGCGGCCAACTCAGATGGCCTCATCAGGTCACCTACGACGTTGCAGCGACGCCGATAGGTCGAACAAATGCTTGAGCAGTGAAAAAGATGCTTCTATACTATCATGGCCAACTATAATGGGTCACTAGAAGCTGTGGATTGCCATATTCACAGCGTGAGATACGATATGGCCGTCAACAGAGGAGCTGGCGGCCAACTCAGACGCCTCATCAGGTCACCTACGACGTTGCAGCGACGCCGATAGGTCGAACAAATGCTTGAGCAGTGAAAAAGATGCTTCTATACTATCATGGCCAACTATAATGGGTCACTAGAAGCTGTGGATTGCCATATTCACAGCGTGAGATACGATATGGCCGTCAACAGAGGAGCTGGCGGCCAACTCAGACGCCTCATCAGGTCACCTACGACGTTGCAGCGACGCCGATAGGTCGAACAAATGCTTGAGCAGTGAAAAAGATGCTTCCATACTATCATGGCCAACTATAATGGGTCACTAGAAGCTGTGGATTGCCATATTCACAGCGTGAGATACGATATGGCCGTCAACAGAGGAGCTGGCGGCCGTCTCAGACGCCTCATCAGGTCACCTACGACGTTGCAGCGACGCCGATAGGTCGAACAAATGCTTGAGCAGTGAAAAAGATGCTTCTATACTATCATGGCCAACTATAATGGGTCACTAGAAGCTGTGGATTGCCATATTCACAGCGTGAGATACGATATGGCCGTCAACAGAGGAGCTGGCGGCCGTGTCAGACGCCTCATCAGGTCACCTACGACGTTGCAGCGACGCCGATAGGTCGAACAAATGCTTGAGCAGTGAAAAAGATGCTTCTATACTATCATGGCCAACTATAATGGGTCACTAGAAGCTGTGGATTGCCATATTCACAGCGTGAGATACGTTTTGGCTGTCAACAGAGGAGCTGGCGGCCAACTCAGACGCCTCATCAGGTCACCTACGACGTTGCAGCGACGCCGATAGGTCGAACAAATGCTTGAGCCGTGAAAAAGATGCTTCTATACTATCATGGCCAACTATAATGGGTCACTAGAAGCTGTGGATTGTCATATTCACAGCGTGAGATACGATATGGCCGTCAACAGAGGAGCTGGCGGCCAACTCAGACGCCTCATCAGGTCACCTACGACGTTGCAGCGACGCCGATAGGTCGAACAAATGCTTGAGCAGTGAAAAAGATGCTTCTATACTATCATGGCCAACTATAATGGGTCACTAGAAGCTGTGGATTGCCATATTCACAGCGTGAGATACGTTTTGGCTGTCAACAGAGGAGCTGGCGGCCAACTCAGACGCCTCATCAGGTCACCTACGACGTTGCAGCGACGCCGATAGGTCGAACAAATGCTTGAGCCGTGAAAAAGATGCTTCTATACTATCATGGCCAACTATAATGGGTCACTAGAAGCTGTGGATTGTCATATTCACAGCGTGAGATACGATATGGCCGTCAACAGAGGAGCTGGCGGCCAACTCAGACGCCTCATCAGGTCACCTACGACGTTGCAGCGACGCCGATAGGTCGAACAAATGCTTGAGCAGTGAAAAAGATGCTTCTATACTATCATGGCCAACTATAATGGGTCACTAGAAGCTGTGGATTGCCATATTCACAGCGTGAGATACGATATGGCCGTCAACAGAGGAGCTGGCGGCCGTGTCAGACGCCTCATCAGGTCACCTACGACGTTGCAGCGACGCCGATAGGTCGAACAAATGCTTGAGCAGTGAAAAAGATGCTTCCATACTATCATGGCCAACTATAATGGGTCACTAGAAGCTGTGGATTGCCATATTCACAGCGTGAGATACGATATGGCCGTCAACAGAGGAGCTGGCGGCCAACTCAGACGCCTCATCAGGTCACCTACAACGAGCCGTGAAAAAGATGCTTCTATACTATCATGGCGAACTATAATGGGTCACTAGAAGCTGTGGATTGGCATATTCACAGCGTGAGATACGATATGGCCGTCAACAGAGGAGTTGGCGGCCAACTCAGACGCCTCATCAGGTCACCTACGACGTTGCAGCGACGCCGATAGGTCGAACAAATGCTTGAGCCGTGAAAAAGATGCTTCCATACTATCATGGCCAACTATAATGGGTCACTAGAAGCTGTGGATTGTCATATTCACAGCGTGAGATACGTTTTGGCTGTCAACAGAGGAGCTGGCGGCCAACTCAGACGCCTCATCAGGTCACCTACGACGTTGCAGCGACGCCGATAGGTCGAAAAAATGCTTGAGCAGTGAAAAAGATGCTTCTATACTATCATGGCCAACTATAATGGGTCACTAGAAGCTGTGGATTGTCATATTAACAGCGTGAGATACGATATGGCCGTCAACAGTGGAGCTGGCGGCCGTCTCAGACGCCTCATCAGGTCACCTACGACGTTGCAGCGACGCCGATAGGTCGAACAAATGCTTGAGCAGTGAAAAAGATGCTTCTATACTATCACTGCCAACTATAATGGGTCACTAGAAGCTGTGGATTGTCATATTAACAGCGTGAGATACGTTTTGGCTGTCAACAGAGGAGCTGGCGGCAATCTCAGATTGCCTCATCAGGTCATCTAGACGTTGCAGCGACGCCGATAGGTCGAACAAATGCTTGAGCCGTGAAAAAGATGCTTCTATACTATCATGGCCAACTATAATGGGTCACTAGAAGCTGTGGATTGCCATATTCACAGCGTGAGACACGATATGGTACTCGAGAGTAGAGGTGGCGGCCGTCTCAGACGCCTCATCAGGTCACCTACGACGTTGTAGCGACGCCGATACACCCAAACAAATGCTTGAGCAGTGAAAAAGATGCTTCTATACTATCATGGCCAACTATAATGGGTCACTAGAAGCTGTGGATTGCCATATTCACAGCGTGAGACACGATATGGTACTCGAGAGTAGAGCTGGCGGCCGTATCAAATGCCTCATCAGGTCACCTACGACGTTGTAGCGACTCCATACACCAAAACAATGCTTGAGCAGTGAAAAAGATGCTTCCATACTATCATGGCCAACGATAATGGGTCACTAGAAGCAGTGGATTGCCATATTTACAGCGTGAGACACGATATGGTACTCGAGAGTAGAGCTGGCGGCCGCATCAGATGCCTCATCAGGTCACCTATTTCGCTGTAGCATTGCTGATACACATATAAAGAGCTTTAGAAGTTTCATATATCCTTGTATGCTTTCGTAACCACTCTTGATTGGCCACTAGAAGCTGTTTATTGGCATCTCCTTCTCGTTAGATACGATATGGTGCTAGAGTGTTGCTTGTGGCCATCCGAAATCGGACTTCATCAAGTCACCTACATTCTTTCATACTATTTCATTGATATATTTTGTGGCTATCATCAATTGATTTTTTACGTATTTATTTTCTATGCAACACTTCTCTGTTGTTATGCAAGTTGTAGCATCTATTGTTCCATTGTCAAAATGTATGAGGACATCCTAGTTGTAATGTTTTGATAGCCTCTTTGCGTATCAATGAGACACTAACCTAGTGATTACATCATCATGTGTTTAAATGCACCGAATGTTCGATGCATTGGATTATTATGATTCTTATACTGTCGCTCAGCTCTGTCAGTTTTGTGGAATTGTATAATATCATACAAGAGTTGTGGTGTGAAGCGGCGATTTACATTGGCTTCCATGACTTGTTGACCGTTCATATGGTCTAAACCCATACCCATGCTCTTGAAAGTAGATTTAGTTGGTGAATAGGTCAAAATAGCCGCCCCTCTTATAATCCCTTTGTAGCGAGAACAAGATTGAACTTTGTACTCGGGCAATAATTTTGCTATTGTCATTGCTGCATGATTTTTTGGACTGCTCTCGTCTAGACCATCAAACAAGAGCAAAAACGTCGGTTTCTCACGGCCTTCTTCTTCAATTCCACTCAAGGTGTCAACCGATTCCCATCCCAACTTGTTTTGGATGTATGCATCTTGTTGACTATGAAAGTCAGAAGAAGGACAATCAGAATAGCATTGAATGGGAATTCTTGTCGCAGTTGTAGGAGACGGCCATAAAAAGACATTGTCATACACTCGTTCCGTTTTGAACTTGTCATCTGTCGGTTTCAAAAACTCTTCATCTGATAGATTCACAGCCTTGATTGCCAATGTTTTCGATCCGCGGCTCGGTTGGATTTCATAACGCTGGGTGTTCTCATGAAACGCCTTGACGACGCCAATCACTTGGTTGAATTGGGGCTTGCTGACCAACCCATGAACTCGAACCAGGTCGCCTACGGAAAAATTGGCGTTGCTCATGGTCGGGCACGTGCTTCCGCTTTCACTAGAGCAGAGGCTGCTTCTGTCTACCATCTGCCGAGCAGAGCAGATGTTTTATCATTGTCGAAGTTTGCCGTCAAATCAAAATCAAGATATCTTTGGGTGTCAAGCGCACGGAGGAATCAGTATGGTACTCAGTGGACTCGATCTGATTCGGGAGGAAATCGAAAAGAAGCCAAACATCATGCCATAATATTCAACCATAGTGAACTTCAAACAAACAAGCAATAGTAACACATCTAACATCGGCAACGAGCCTCTGATTTAGAACACTTAGCAATAACAATACAACACACAGTACAATCATGCGCTCATCACCCCTTATTCTTCTCACAGCGTTGGCCACATCTGATGCCTTCGCCCCCAACGCCAATCTCTCCACCAGAAACATGAATGTCAACCATGGCCTTCAAATGACAGTCAAAGTTCCCATCACCCTCACTGGAGACAATATCGATCTAACACCCGCACTACAAGAGTATGCCAACCAGAAACTTGAGCGCACATTGGGAAAGCTGTCCACCGTGTCGGGTGTATCGGCCTGTGATGTACACTTGACCGTCAACAAGAACCCCAAGGTAAGATTAATAAATTCACATGTCACGATCAGGCACTGCGCTGCCACAACCAATCCTTACAACACAATACACGCTTCGCAGTTTGCAAGCAATATAATCATTCAGCTAACATATTACAACAACTTTGTTTGCTCCAAATCTGCAGGTTGAGAGTGGCCACACCGCAGAGGTTGTCACGACATTGAAGGGCACGACATTCCGTGTTGCCGAGGCATCTCCAGATATGTATGCATCTATCGATTTGGTAGCTAACCGTCTTGTAAGTGTTCAGTTGCGAAACATGTTTGCGATCAAACAATTTACTATGACACCCATTTAAATTTTGTCTAAATTTTTACTCACAACATAACTTATGACTCACAACGTTACTTCAATTGACTATCATGTATCAACTTGTTTACAGGCAAGAAAGCTCCGCAAATACAAAGAGCGTAGGTTGGATGGTTATCATGGAGGCCCCAACATGGGAGAAAATCTTGCTGATGTATTGAATGGACTTGAAGTAGAGGAAGAGAACGAAGTAGAAGAGGAAGCAGAGAATTACTTGGATCCAGAGCAAGCTGTAGTTACCAAAGTAAAGAGGTGAGATGATACATTGCATTGATATTTCTCACTGCAGTGTATTTACTGATGATGAGCTCGAATATCTAATTTCTTTCTTCTCATTTGCCATCTCGCTCGTTAGTTTTGACTTGGGTACACCAATTTCTATTAAGGAGGCCATCTTCGCTCTTGATTACATTGACCACGACTTTTATGTGTTCCGTGACGAAGAATCAAATGAAGTTAGCGTTGTATACAAGAGGAATGCAGGTGGAGTTGGTCTCATCCAGCCTGAAGCCTGAACAGGAAGGATGGCTTCGGTTAAGAAGTAGTATCTTTGAGGTGGACACTCGATTTACGTTAAAGAGTGAACGCACATAAAGTATGCCAATATAAGATCAGGAAAGACTGACACTAAGCGCATCTGGAACCAGATTTCAGTTGTAAGCATATTGGCAACACCACTAGGTGTTTTTTAGGGTTGGTAGGAATCATTAAGTGATACTTAGTACATTATCAGTGCCTTTCATAAACCTTCTCGCCACCATCGTTTGTAACTAGCTGCACTCTTATTACTCTCCCTTTGAAGGGAGAATATTGTTCTTACTCTAGCAACGTAGCAAGGAGGAAACCATGAAGAGGAACAGAGGTGCATCAAAGATCCGATTCATCTTCTGATCTTTCTTTCTCTTCTCTTTTTACTTAGGTGACAGGCAGACGAAAGACCAAATCAAATCTTGACGTGAGTACGTGGAACTGAAGCCAAAGTGACGCCCATGGTTGGTTTTGCAATCAAGTTGCACAACAATCTTCATACGGTGGAAAGGACGCAGTAGTAACTCTTATTTGTCGGCGCCTCTTATTATTGCACAGTTTACAATGAAGTTCCATTCACTAGCTACCGCGGCGCTTATTATTGGGCCCTCTGCTGTAGAGGCCTTCGTAATCAACTCCTCCAGGGCTCGCATGAGTTCAATGAGCATCGCTGCATCATCGGATGTTGATTTCGATTCTATTCTGGGGGAAGGATCATCTTTTGAAAGTGCTGCAAATGAGTTAAAATCCAATGATTCGTCAGCGCCTGTAATTCGTGTCCCAGATGGCTCTCCTGCGGCTAGTGTTACTATGGCCAGTGCTGTAGCATCAGATCTCTACGGAGACGACTTGGCGTTGGAAGACGATATTTCAGCTGAAGAGGGTGGATTTATGGAAGAAGCGGCAGTATCTGCTTCGGATCCTCTACTAAACAATGAAATTTTGAAGCGTCAGCATGATAAGAAAGTGAAGAAGGCACAACAAAAAGCTGCCGGTGGTATGATGCGCTACGTCAAGAACCCTTTGCTACTTGTGAAAGGAAAGGATTTCTCGGACGTCACCCTCACTATCCTTATTCCCGCGTTTGTGTCCTTCCTTGCTATTAGAAAGGTTGCGGGTATTGGATTTGGCAAGATGAATGTGAAGGCTGATGATCTCTACGAGAGAGCTGCAAGCGAAATTGCGTATCATGTTGGGGATTACGAAGAGATGGAAGCAACCTACAAGGATTACAGAAAGAAGCTTTGGTTCGTTGGTGCTCCAAGCTACATAAACTCTGAGCTTGTGAAGAGGCTTGCTGTAGCTTACTGCAGAGAAGTGAGCGTGACACCCAAGTCTGTCAGGTAAGTATCGTCTCATTGTAACTTCTTCGCGTCTTTTGTATTTATCGGGAAACTCTCAACATATCTCATTTGCTCCAAACTTCATTAGTTCGCTTTCGTACCTCTTGAACTTGATGAAAATTCCTGATGACGAAGCAGCAGAGAGTTTCGTCACAGCTTGCAGAGAGAATCCCAACAGTATGGCCATCGCATCGAAGGTTTTGTTCTACTCTGACCACGTCTTCAAAGCAGAGTCGGCTAAAAAGAAGATGGCTCCACTGATCAAGCAGCTTTCTCTCATGTTCGGAGGTGTCGAGGAGGTTCAAAACCAGCAAAAGTGAGTACTCGGTCGCTACACACATGTTATTTTAATTGCAATTCTGATGTAGACGCTCAACATCGTTTTCCGTTCTTTGTACACAGGGATATGGCCGAGTCTGCATACAGAGATGCTGTCGCTGAAATTGGACCTGGACAAACAAAGCTCACTGAGGGATGGAAAGTGCTTGGTTTGAGCAAGGAGACTGCCACTAGTATTTTCGAAGAGACGAAGAGGTTAGGATTCTTAAACCGAATGGAACTCTTCGAGAAAGATGAAAAGGACATGCAGGCGGCAGCTCGGGCAGAGGAGGAGAAATTCAGAAAAGAGTTGATCGAATCAGTTGATAAGGATGGAAACCTGATTGACCCTGATTCTGATGTTGACCCAGATAAGTTGATTACCGACGAAGACTTGGATAAGGAAATAGAGGATGATGATGATGATGACACTCCAACATCTGGTGGCGCAAAAGAGTGCGGTAACTGCGGATACACGATGTTTATTGCCAAGGGCAGAGAAGGGAGGTTCTTCTCCAGTGGCTTTACCTGTCCGCAGTGCGGCTCTGGTAGAGACCAATTCAAAGATATTGAAGTAGATTTGTAATGAGGTGATACTTGTATTAATCAAACTTCATAAAGCTAAGGGATCATTTTGCGTTGAGTTAATGCATCTAACAACTTCTCATGCTGCTGATACCTCAGCTGGATGGAGGCATTGTCCCAGAGAATATATAGAGCCCAACCTGCTTTATGTGGAGATTTGCTTCTTGGCGTGTACCGGCCATGCCACTGATTGTACACATTACGTTACAATCATACTGCAAAGTACGTCTTCAGTCACAACAAGTCCGAGATAGTATAGTGGCTAGTATCCCCGCCTGTCACGCGGGAGACCGGGGTTCGATTCCCCGTCTCGGAGAGACCTTTTACATTCTGCACACTGTTACATTGCCTTCCCCTAGGAGGTTTCAGCTTTTTGCTTCCCCACACTAACACTGATTGCAGCATATCAACGCAGCTGTGAGATACTTAACAGATCATTTTGAAAAGGTACTTTATCTCTAGAGCGGCTCAACCAACCGAATATGTACACGTTTGAAGTCCGCAGGACACTACAAGAAGTTATGTAGGTAGATTGATTCGATAAAAAATTGGTAAGCTTCAAAAACAGCGATCTCTCCATCAAACTTGACTGATTACGACTCAGAGCACCCCTCAATACTTATTGCAGGTAGGGGTGACAATGCATTTGAGTCCAAGCCAAGGCACAGCTAAGTAACTAGTTATGAGCACGAACAAAAAGACAGGGTAGACTGCATGCAAAATCGGCAAAAGAGAAGTCCGACCGAGATTCGAACTCGGGTTATTGGAATCAGAACCCAATGTGATAACCACCTACACTATCGGACCGCTGTTGCAATGTCGAGGCGAAGTAGCATACATAAATGTAGCAAAATCACAACAGTGGATTGGGCTTGAAGGCATCAAGATTTTTCAGATTTCAGATTTCATGACTAACAATGAAAAAATGAACTCATTGATGCCAATTCTATCATCTCGGAAGATGGTGTGCAGGCGAACATACTCTTGCCGGCATCGGCAGCTCCCCGCAGAAGTGATGATGTTGGTGCTAGCGGTGGCTTTGCTAAGCATGAGTACGTCGCTGGCTTGGGTGCAGCCACCAGTATCAAAATCTTGTGCCTCGATGCAACCCAAAGCCAATGTCAGATTCATTCAGATACTATCCTCATCAAATAACGAAGAGGACGCTGAAGCTCGGATTCCATTTTTTGCTAGGGCTTTGCAAAAGATACGAAAGAAGGAAGATGCTACTGAAGTAGTAGGAGACACACAGCCCTTACTATTGGACACAGATACAACTGAAGAGGAGAAAGCACCCGATTCTGAAACCGACAAATTGCAAGCACTTGCAAAGAAAACACGGCTTGAAGCACAAAAGATGGATCTGACGCTTACACTCTCAAAGATTGAAAAGTTAGAGCGGAAATTGTCATCAATAAATGGAGAGCAGGCGAGCGAACATTCCGAAATACGTTCCGATATTATTACAGAATCCCAGTCTCTGATGCGAAAACTCAATCCACAAGTAATAGAGAAGAAGACTGAGTCTAAACAACCATTGGGCAAAGAAGAATCGAGTAAATCAGACACTAAAACGCCGCAAGATATATTAAATTCAATAGAAAACGAGCAATTACCTGTCCTCAGTGATGACAAGCGCGAAGATGCGATCGAAGGCTTCGACAAACTACCGCAACAGATAAAGGATATGATGGCCAGGTCAGTGGGCATGGCAGAGGGGTCAAATGCAACAGCAGTAGTAGAGAGATTAATGGACGAGAACCGTTTATATGAAGGGGAAGACGATGAAAAATTCAACATGATTGCAAAAGCTGACGATTTTGAAGAAATATTTGTTGATATGGAGATGGCCGAAGTAAATGCCTTTGTAAGAAACTTGCTCCCAGAAGTTACTCGGAAAGAAGGCGTGAAAGAAGAATACATAGAAGAATTCTGCTCTAATGTGTTGGGTAAAGATGTCTTTAATCCTACAGGTAAGCCAGAAAACGTTCCAGGTGGGTTCATCATCAGGGGAGAGGGAAAGGTGAAGCAAATTGACGGCAAAGATTACGGAGACCTCCTCATCGATGCTTTAGATAAAAAGATGGCGAAAACGTCGCTAGCAGGAAAGATTCAAGCGTACTACATTGTAAGTTTACATCGTTATCTTTTTTGTTTCATGTTGATTGCTCAAACTAATTCCACAACTCAACAACAACAATGATGACGACTCTACAAAATCAACAAATCAAAATGTCACCAATGATAACAACAGCTTGATCCGACACCAGCTAGTGGAGAAGAAATTATGAACGAAGAAGATGAGCAACCTTTGATATTGGTGACTAATGCCGATATTTCTCCTACGACTAACGCCTTGGTGAAGCCTGGTGTTTCATTCCTAGGTCTTGCATCCATTTGTATTTTTGCTCTTGGCTCTTTTTCGTTTAATGAAGAGATGATGAACCAATTATCACAAACACCGGAAGGATTTGACGGCTTGTATGATCTTTCGCTACCACTTGCTTTGGCAATATTGTCAACACAACTGGTGCATGAAGCTGGCCACTTGATCTTTGCTTTGAAAGAAGGCGTGAGTAATTCGTCACAAAAGTGACATTAGTCGTTGACCTCGCATGTTCGATGTAATATCTCACTTTTTGGTCACTCTTCACTCGACAGATCAATGTTGGTCTTCCAACACTCGTGCCGGGTATTCAATTTGGTCTATCAGGCAGCATCACGCCCATCAAATCTTCTCCAAAGAATATCAAAGCACTGTTTGATTTTTCTATTGCTGGTCCATTATTTGGGATGCTTGCCTCTGTCATCTTCCTCTACAACGGATTAGAAATAACTGCTTTTATGGATTTGGAAGCTCGGGAACAACTACCAAGCATTCCTGTTGAGACGCTTAGAATATCAGCATTAGGAGGCGGTGCAATTGAATATTTACTCGGCGACGGTCTGCTTAATTCGCCCAATCCGGCAGCTGATCTAATTAAACTTCATCCATATGCAATCGCTGGCTTTGGAGGGCTAGTCACAAATGCACTTAGCCTATTGCCGATTGGAAATACGGACGGAGGAAGAATAGCTGTTGCTTTTTTTGGTCGGAGCTTTGCTCGTGTAGCGCAAGGCTTTTTCATTCTTTCTCTAGCGTTTGCGGGATTATTTGGAGCAGATCAGACAAATGTGTTGTTATGCTATGCTATCTTCACTCAATTTTGGCAAAAGGAGCCAGAGGTACCTTGTCGTAACGAAGTAGACGAGTTAGATGCGGTTAGAGGCTTCATCGCTATAGCGACATCAGTTGTAGTGTTTTTGATTCTGACCCCGATGAACTGATAAATAATGAGCAGTTATCCATCCGTCTACTGAGTTTAATTTATTACTGCATTGGGATGAGAGTAAGAACCGTTAAGAAGAGCGCCACTCCTGCGACCAATGCTCGTGAAAAATCCACGTCGTCGATCTCATTGCGCATTGGAATTTCAAGCTCAGACTGAGCAAACACCACAAAGCCAAAGTAGAACAAGAGAAGATCTGATTCCCCAGAAAAGCCTAATGCAAACATGAGTAGTAACGAAATAAAGGTCACTCCCTGGCTTCCGCTGCGTCCGAATAAAGCCATCGATACTCGTCCACCGTCTGTTCTGCCAACTGGAACCATTGCGAGGGCATTGACAAACAGTGAGAGGAAGCCGGCGATTGCGAAAGGATGTAGAGCAATCATAGTTGACGCAAGAAGTTGGGCCCCTTCAGCAGATGCTGGTACGTTGAGTACTCCATTTCCCAAGAAGATATCCACTAGTCCTCCTCCCAAGCTGCTCTGTCTCAATACAGCTAGTGGAAGACCTGGAAAGTTTTGGACTGCACCTGGGTCGGCTGTTGCGGTCAAAGCCAATCCATATGATAAGACAAGTATTGAACAAATCATCCCCGCCAATGGGCCTGCAACAGCAAACTCCATTAGGTCCTGTCTATTCTTTGGTGACGTCTTGAGAGTGGTGATGGAGCTGGTGATACCACTCAAGATACTCGGTACTAAAGTTGGAACGGATATCTCAAATTTCTTTGAATTGGCGACTGCCAAGTGAGCCACTTCATGCACCAACTGCAATGCAATGAAAGTCAAGAACAAAGGAATCGACATGTCCGACAGCCAAGACATGTCAACCGGCATCCCAGCATCAGATAAGTCCATGGTTTCGTTCGCCTTGTCCAACAGCTTTGAATTCGATAAGAAAGGATAAATGGAGCCGTACCATGTTGTGGCAATACCTAGAGCAGTGATAATCGTGCGTAAAATGACTTCTGGATCGCGTGCAACGTTAGGTCCAGCAATGTATAAAACTTGAGGCCAGTTGAAGGGATCAACAAGTCCATCCTCAGGATCTGGAAAGGGATCCTTCAGTAAGAAGAAAGTTATCTTTTCCCTCAGGCGAGCATCGGTGGCAACACGCTTATCGAGCTTGTCAATGAGCTCACCGCCTGAGCTGCATTTGTTCGTTCCGCGAACAATCTGTGCATGGCAGAATATGTTGAATCGGTAAGCATGATGAATTACATTTGGAAACAAATAGCAAGAGCCGTCTTTCACTTACATATCCCCCTGGCACTGGCATTGGTTGACTGCTTGGGATGAACGAGTTAGTTGATGCGACGACATCATTCAAGAATGCATCAACAAGTCTTTTATCAGGTGTTTCGTCCTCCTTGCGTGTTGATTTGGGGTAGAGACTTTCAATCATAAAGGAAAGATCACCACCTTTCTTGCCAGCTGCTGTTCCATTCAAAGCATCATCTGGTGAAAATAGCCGGCTAAATGAACCAGAGTCTCTTACGTCCATGCGTTCCCCATCTTTTCCAATATCACCTTTCTGATTATCTCCAAACATCCCAAAGAATCCACCTTTCTTGTTCTTGTCATTGTATTCCTCTTCCAACAACATTAAGGCCATTTCAGTATCATTGAATTCTTTCGAGTATATGTTCTTCAAAAACGTGGGTATTTGATCTAATTCCTCAACCTTTTCTTGAATTTGCTCTTTTGTGAACTTTGGTTTGTCCCCATCATCCCCAGATTGTTCATATGCTCTCTCTAACATTTTCCTTGCCTCTTCCCTCTCCGATTCATCTGTAAAATCGGATGTTCGAAGGATATCTTCATAACCAATGTTGTCATCGTAGAGTTTTAGAACAATGTCTGTAGCATTCAACCGATTTACAGCTCCAGGGGTCTTTTCGTCTACGCCAAATCCAGCAATTTTTGCAACGAGGATACGCATGAACTCGGGTGCTTCGTTAAATTTCTGTACTCGGTCTTCCAATGCGTCAGATGACAAGGCAGATTTTGTCACTGTGATCGGTTGAGATTTTATAGGAGTATCGACTTCCACAGGAGTTGATACTTTACTGACAACTGGAGCAGGAGGTGCCACAGGTTTGATCTCCCCCTTGTCATTAGTAATAAGTTGTGATTTCAATCTTAGCAATTCTTCCTCCAACGACTTTTGACTCTTTGCATCCACATCCTCTTTTGTCTTCATTAGCTCCAATTGAGTATTCAATTTCTCAATCTTCTCCAATGTTAGTTCCACTGTACGCTTCTCGGCTTCTAAACGAATACGTGCTGCCTGTGCACGTAGTTGTTCTGCTACCTGAGTTGGTGTTTTTACTGCTTCCACAACAGGTGGCTGAGGTGGTGGTGGTGGTGGTAATGGTTGTACTTCTGGCTCATTGGGTACAGCAGTTGCTTCTACTACATTGACTTCTTCAGCAGCCTCAGTTGTTGTGTCTGTAGATCTAGTCTCAAGAAAGTTGGCTGCAAAGAATGGAGTTGCTAGTTTCTCTTCCTCTTCTTGTTCAGCTGCTGCAGCTGTTGATGATAGTTGTTCATCGCCTTCATCTTTGTTTTCTGTCCCATCATCACCACTATTATTATCACCCCTATCTTTCACTTTTCGAAGCAGATCACGAAAGAGCCCCACGGAAACATCGCGTCGGTAGCTATTGGTGTAGGTGGATGGTGATGCAATAAGAGCTCCTTTTTTGTCTCCGATATGAATGGGTGTCGGATGCAATCTAGAGGGAGTGTGAAAGGCACTTGCGCTGCCGACAACCGCCAAAGCGATGTATAGCTGCATTCTCTTCATGATGGACGCTGCTACAAGACTATATATATCTCTCTATCAACGCTACAAGGTAGCTTGCCAGCTCTTTCATGCAGAACGCAAAAAAGAAGAGGTGATGGCAGAGAAGCGAGAGAGCGCGGAAGAGGAGGGAAAGATATAGTGGGCAAAAGAGGGGAATATCCCTCCTAATCCCTAATCTGCCCACATTACCAATGACACCACTTTTTGATTCATCAATGCACCATGTATGATGTTACATGCACCGACCTGCTAAGTATCATTAATACACTCTCCTAACTCAATTACAATCAACTTATTATAATCGACAATACATCAACAACTAAAAGATGGGCGCCGCAAGTAATGATGACAGCGAAGAGCACGAATTCGGCGAAGACAATTCTACCAATAACGAGACAACATCATCAAACCATGATGATGCATCTGCACAACAACCCATGACATGCAGTACCAAGTCATCACCTGCCGATTCATCCGTAGTATTCAGCCCTGAGCTACTAGGAATGTACTACGCGCGTCTCTTTCCATATCAAATGCTCTACTCATGGCTTTCGTATGATCCAGCCACCATCAACCCAAATAATAACAGCAATACCACCAAGAACGGTACATCAAACAACACAACCACCTTTCCCCGACGCGAGTTCAGTATGACCATCGAACCCACACCCGGAAATGAAGTCTACATTCGATATCAAAGTTTCCTATCCCAAGAAGAACTCACTACGGCCATTCAAAAGCGTCGCCCAACCAAAATTGATATTGGAGCGGTGTTCAATTATCCTCCCAAGGATAACAAGTCGTTGCCATCGGGAAAATTACAGACACAAGAACGTGAATTGGTGTTTGATATTGATTTAACCGATTATGATGGAGTGCGCAACTGTGGATGTGATGGAGCAAAGATCTGTCCCAAGTGCTGGACATTCATGGGTATGGCCATGGAGGTAATGGATGAAGGATTGAGGAATGACTTTGGGTTTGAACATGTGGCGTGGTTTTATTCTGGGAGGCGTGGTGTGCATTGTTGGGTGTGTGATGATGGTGCGAGGAAGTTGACGAATGAGGCGAGGAGTGCGGTTGCTACCTACTTTGAGGTGAGAGGAGTGTTGTTTCTGTGATTGTCAAGTCATGTCATTTTTTCATTTCTAACAGGTCTTCTTCTTTGTATGAACCATCAGGTAAACTTGGGTTCCGATAAGAACAAGAACTTTAATCTATCTTCTCCACTTCATCCAATGCTCTCTCGTGCATATGATATTTTGGAGCCACGATTCGTCGAATCTGTTCTTCCAGAGGAAGGCCATGGTCTCCTCTCGACACGTGCCTCTTGGACCAAGCTTCTCATGACACTTCCCAAGCAAGCCAACTCTGTAGCTGCTAAATTGGAAGAGAAATGGGGATCTAAACGGGACACTACCACTCCTGAAGAGAAGTGGGATGAGCTCAAGACGGCTCTTTTGGCATTTATTGGAAAGTCGGGCAACTCGAAGGCACCGAAGAACTTGTCCAATGCTGACCGTTCCCGAGTTGAGAGTTGGCCCGTCGAAACAGTCTTCAAGTACGTTTATCCCCGCTTGGATATCAATGTGTCAAAGATGCAAAATCACTTGTTGAAGAGTCCGTTTTGTGTTCATCCCAAGACGGGACGTGTTTGTGTCCCGATTGAGGTTTCCAACTTTGCGAGTTTTGATCCGTTCCAAGTCCCTACTTTGGGTCAACTTATGAAGGAACTTGATGACTTTGAGGCTGCAGACAAATCTGAAAATACCACTGATGTGACATATGACTGGCAAAAGACTAGTCTGAAGGAACCTTTTGAGAAGTTCCAGAAGTCATTCTTGGTTCCATTATTGAATGAGGAACGTAGGATGCAACGAGAGGAGCGTGAGAAGAGAGCGGCCGTTATGGGTGACTTTTAAGGAGGGTGTATGTTTGTGGAAGGTGCGATATCTCAATTGAATGAAGAGGGAACGCCTCGTAAAGATAGATACTAATTATTCTTGTTTTCGTGTACGATAGGTATGATTTGTTTTTTGCTAGGCGAAAATGATTTTTGAAATTCACAGTCCTATGATAATGAATAAGTTAGTACTGTCTGACAGCAGACATCAGTGATTCATTGGGACATTTGAGACTTCCAACAGCAGGACCTTTGTCTAATCTACGCTATATAGGCTTGCCCTTCTCATTCCTCCAAAATGAAGCGAACAACATTGAAAGCAGTCACTATTGACAAAAACGAATGGAAAGCCAAGGGTAAGCAGCTCCTCAAACAGGCTGAGAAGACATCAAAGCGCACAACGCAGAATGATAGGCACGAAGGCATACGCTTTGATACCCAGCAAGCGCATTATTTGTCATTGAAATCCGAGATTAAACTGACTATCCAAGCTGCAGAAGCCTTCAGAATTGCTGGAGAGGAATGTTTGTATGACAGCGCCAAAGCCTATGCGCGATCAGCGGCCGTCTCTGGAGATGCAAAGCATGACTCACAAATGGCAGCAGCTTTGTACAAGGAGGCTGGCATTGTGGCTGAAAAACTGGACGTATCTTTCGCCAATGACTATTACAAGCAAGCCTGTTCGCATCACTGCAACTCACTTGATTTCAAAGCCGCGGCAATGCTACTAGAGCGAATGGCGAACAATTTCACCAAGAAGGACGAGTTGGTGGCTTCTCTAGAGGAATTTCAGAGGGCATCGAAGCTATACAGTGCGGCAGGCGAGATAGATGACGCAGATCGTACCCTTGAACGTGCAGCTTACTCGTTGGGTAGAACTGGTAATATCATCGCAAGTTCTAACTCGTACAAGAGTCTCGCAATGAGTCAGGCAAGGCGAAATACCACAATATTCAATACCCCTCGCTATGCAATGCGCTCAATTATCTTGCTCTGTCTTGAAAAAGACTTCTCTGAGGTTCAAGATCTAATTGATGAGATATGCCAGGAAGATTGCAGATTTGAAGAGTCGCGTGAGCTTGCGTTCATCTACGATATTATGCAAAGCATCTCTTGCTCAGATCTAGACAAGTTCGCTGATAGCGTGTATTCATTCAACGAGTTAGTAGAGCTGGATGACCTCATGCTTGAAACGTTAGAGGGATTGATGACTATTGTCATGCAACAAGTAGAGAAAGGCGAACCGTAGAGGTATTCTGTAGTTGATAACTCCATCATTCTATAATAAAGAAGTTAAGAAAGCGGGCATAAAATCAATGCTACGAGCACCCAGCTCACAAACGCTGCAACTGCACGAGGTAATTCTACTCTATCAATTTCATTTTTGCAGGGTATTTCCATATCACGTTGAGTGAAGCTGTAAATGAATAGGAAACCCAAGAGTAAATTGAACCCGTCACTGAACAACGACGTTAGAAACAAGACCGTAAACACGAGACTCGAAAACGTGAGATGCCAGACTCGGCCCAAAACAGCCTGGCTCATTCTTCCACCGTCCGTGCTGCCGATGGGAACCAAATCAAAGGCATGGATGATCATACCAAGGAATCCACCAATCGCGATTGGGTGAAGAGGAATTTGAGTAGATGGATCCTGATTTATGAGGATACCATCACCACCCCCAAGTAGCAAGTCCACAATTGTTCCTCCCAAGGTACTCTGAGTTATGAATCCTACTGGCAAGCTCGGGAGTAATTGAGCAACTGATTGGTCAACTTCAGTGGTCAGCTGCAGTCCGAATAGAAGAGCAATAAATGACACCGTCAAGCCCGTGACTGGACCCGCGAAGGCAAAATCATACAGATCAGTGTAGTCTTTCGGTGAAGTTTTGAGACGATTTTGGAAGCTCAGATACGGAAGCGCTTGTGATGGAAGAATCGTCGGAGGTGTCATCTTGATCCCCTTTGACCATGACATGACCAAGTGTCCGGCCTCGTGTAGTCCTTGGGCTAGTCCAAGAGTGACAAGCATTGGCACCAGCAACTCATTGAACCATGTCAGATCATATGCTCCAACGATGCCTGACGTAGCTTGCTCACTTGCCTCCTTCAGCTTCTGCATTACCGCTTCATTCTCTGAAAATGTGTCGATGCAGTACACAAATGAAGAAAATAGCGAGATGGCAGTGATGACTCCAGCGAATAGTTTCGGTGCCATTGGTGCAAATTTGTTGGGTGTAATGAGCAGCGCATCTTCAAATAATTGCTCCGAGGAATCAGCATAAATCTCAACAAAGCTGAGCTGAAATGACTCCTGCCACTGAGGAGACTCTTTGGCAAGCTTTTCATCAATAACTTCCAGCAGCTGCGTCGCAGTTTTGCGTTTATTTTCTCCCCGTATGATGTAGCCCCCCTCAACCTGCATTGGTTTTTCAACAGCCATAAATGTAGTTCGGTCAAGCAGTTGGAAGATAACATTAGCATCAATCTCTCTCGGCAATATCGCTTCATCTGCATCTTGTACTACTCGTGGAAAGAGTTCCATAGCCCTCGTGCTGTTCTCCATCCGGTCATTGATCTGTTGCTGAATCGCTTTTGATAGCCCCTCGATTTCGTACTCCTCCTTGGAATCTTTTACTACAATGTCTGCTCCGCCAGGTATATTTTTTGCAAACGCTTGGAAGTAGAGACGGCGAAGTTTTTCGGTAGATGCGTCTTTGTTCACGTATAGATTGTTGACAAATTCCTCCAAGTTGATGATAGAATCATAATTGGGATAACCTGCCGCCTTTGCCAGTGTTTCTTTTACAGGAATTGGCAAAGACCCCACAAATGAAATGGCACTCTTCATTTCCTCTTCTGTCAATGCTACGCTGACTTCAGATGAAGGACTGCTTTGGACGGGCACGACACTATTGTTGGAAGAAAATGATGACAAACCAGCCAACATTTGCTCTGCCTCTGCATCACCAACACTCTTTCTCACCAGCTCTTCCACACGTGCTTTGAGTTCTATAAACTTCTTCTGCTCTTGCTCAGTCGACCCGAATTCTTCTGTTGACATGAACTGTTGGATATCATCTTTTAGCTCTTCGATTCTTTTCAGTCCAAGAGTCAACCGCAGCTTTTCGGCCTCATTTCGATACTGGTCTGCCTTCTCTTTTAGACGCCGGGCTTCATCGCCGCTGTTGTCGTTAGCACTTTTGAGAATAGTTGGAGTTTGAATTACTGTGTGATGCATTTGTTGTGCAGCAAATGAGTTGGGTGGAGCAAAGCCCATAGTTGGACGAGTGCACATCATTGTCAGCGACAAGAACAGAGTCGCCGCCAACATAGAGCCTCTAGTGGATTGCATGGTATATTTCGTCATTGTTTGCCTCTTACTTATTCTATGCTACGATCTTTACCGACGCCATCAGAACTTTGGTTCATCGTGGCCATCTGTTGCTTCGGTGATCTTTGTCGAAGTGGAAGTCAAGAATGACGCGGTATACCCGATTTCGGGCTTTGTATTGCTCACCACAACAGGACCTTCAAAATACCCCTGTCTAGTGCCAGTGAAATGCCCACCAACGTCGGAAAACACAAAACAACCATGGCATCATCGGCGAAAAAACACAAAACAACCATGGCATATCGGCGCTCACTATTTTACTCTCTCTCATAGACAGCAATAAAATATCATGAGTAAGTCAGCAATTGCATCTAATACGAATGTCTTGGAGACACTGCCTCCTGTGGTACCGTCCATCGGTTGGCGTAAACCTCAGAAACTTGAGGAAGGAGGAAACGATTCCAATAATCAAACAACAACAACAACATCATCACAGCCTACCCAACCAGAATCGTCACAGACACCAGCCGCAGCTGCTACTTCTGGATTACCTGACAACGATGACGCTGTAAAATCCAGAAATATTCCATCAGCAATCAAAATAGGCAACCGCACAGTAATTACAGCAAAACCACCTCGACAATGGGCATGGAAATCTTTCACATCATCGGCACGTCACGACTCGGCCAAATTCTTTCATTGGGTTCGAGCCAATATTGAATACGCCGATTATCCCTATGCTCGATTTGATGTGCATTTGGATCCATTGGCATATACAGATGAGGAATATCAAACGTATTTGGCAATGTCGGAGGTGGAGGATTTGGGGGATACGCTGCCTGATTTTTTGACGGTGGTTAATCATATTCAAAAGGGGGGCGATGGAGCAGAGACCAAAGCAGATACAACTACTGAGGAGTCATCATTTCAACAGCAATTATTGCAAAGCAACAAAATTTTACCATGGACCAAGGCAGAGACAGATGTATTGATGGAACTCTGCCAGAGTTGTGATTTACGTTGGCCTGTCATTATTGATCGGTGGCATTTGCGTTTCAAGAAAGGTACTGTGAGCAGTCTTCGAAAGGTGGAAGATTTGCAATATCGATATTATCAGGTTGGAAGTATATTGGCACAGAAGCGTGTAGTTGCTGAAGTGACGAAACTTTCTGGTGCATCCACACCCGCTGGAGCAGAAGAGGTGTTACCTTCAAAAGATCCAAAAGATACGGCAGCTGATGCTACTGTAGCCGAAGCTTCAAATAATAGCCAGCCTTCTGCATCAACGGCCCAACCACCCCTTGATCCATCCGAGAGTGCGGCACTCGAATCTACACTCAAGCTCCCATCAGCTGCACCCTCCCTCTCCTTCCCAAACACTGGTGTATCAAATCGTGGCAAGATGTTCGACCTGGTCGCTGAAAGAGCAAGACGCAAGCAATTAGAGTACATTTGGAACCAATCTCAGGAAGAAGCACAAGAAGAGGCAGCATTACGTGCAGAATTGAGAGCAGTCGAAGCGCAGTTGAGAAAACTGAAAAAGGCTGGAAAGCATTTGGTCCCATCCGGATCAGCATTGGCAGTACCGCCGCAGCCCACAAAGAAGGCAAGTACTGCATCAACCAAGGCAAGCACTGCACCAACCAAGGCAAACGCGGCATCTGTCATGACTGCTGCACCTGCTTCCGCTCGCCCCACTACTACTGTTGTTTCTGCTGCACAGCCTGTGGATCCCTTCTTCCGTGCTCATCAAGAGGTCGATGCATCATTCAACGAGACAGCACCCGTGCCAACTCCAGGGACACCGTATCTTCAATCTGGCAGACTCTTCCCACCTAATATCGAGGGTCATGCCAAACTGAAGAAATCAACATTGAAACAGATGGATGAAATCTTGTCCGAGTTGGGTGTGCCGAAAGAACCAATTCCAACGAAACGATCATGTGATTTATTTGACGGGGTTAGGAAGGACGCCATGACGCTGCTGATATTGCAAAAGATGGCATTGAAGAAAGAGGCTGAATTGGCAGAGAAGAAAGCCAAGTTGGAGAGGAGGACTTCGCGAGCCGCAACCACAACCACCACTCAGGAGAAGGGGGAAGACGAAGCTTCAAAAGCGACTGCAGCAAAAGGCTCCAAACCAGCTGAAAAGACGAAAGAATCGTCTCAGAATGCAGTTGCTGTAGCTACTACGGAAAAGGCAGCACCGAAAAAGAAGAGAAAGAATCCTACACCTGCCACCAACCCAGCAACAGTAGTGGTACCACCACCAGTTGTAAGCCAACCTGCATCAACAGCTGCTGCTCGTGTAGTTTCAGCAGATGCAACCAAGCCTGCCGCTGTCACATCATCCGAATCTGCAGCCGCAGTCCCTCCTCCAGTTCCACACGCAACAACTTCTTCATCTCTGATCTCTCAAGGGAAGACCACCAAGGCAGCTGGGAGGAAACGGGTACGGAAGAAGTAGGTAGGAAAGGATGAAACTTCACTTGATTGAAATCAACGGCACTTCGACTTCGAATGCACAGAGTAAAACCTATAGTAACACCATTATATATTCTTTGATAAACCTATTAAGTACCCTAAGATGTTTAGAGTGGAAGTGCCTACAATAATTCTTTTATGCTGCCATGCAATACAACAACTTCTGCGGACGCTAAGAAACACCTTCTTGAGAGACAATCTTATGAGCGGACGGCCAGACAAAATCGTTCCTCCTTTTTCCGCTTTGGATCCACACAGATGCTTTTTTCGTTGGCTACAAAGCCGACCGCACAGCGATCCTTTTCAACTCCGCAGGGTTCGTCTATCATCAGTGCAGCTTTGACGACCATAGGGTAGAATAGATGTGGTTGTGAGGGTATAGCGCAATTTTCATTTCATCAGCTATTATTGCACCACCACCTTCATAATTTTTTATCATTGCAAATCTTATGTCGACCGATCCTACTCCGGCCGCCTCTCCTGCCCCTCCGGCGGCATTGCCTCTTCAAATTGGGAAGGCATTCATCAAGCAATATTACAAAACGCTAGTGAATACTCCTGCTCAATTGAACAGGTTTTATCAGCCGGACAGCACCGTTTCGCGGGGCATGGAGCCGTCCGCCCCGACGGAGCCCTCTTGTGTGGCAGAAGTGCTTTCTGCTCCGGCTACGAACGGAGAGGAGACATCGCAGGGAGAACGTGTGAGAAAAACTTTCTTTGATTGGGCTGGAAAGGGCATTGATGAGGGGGGCGAAGATGCCGATGATATCCTTCGTATCGAGTTGCAGGGAGGGGCTATTGATGCACAGGAATCGGTTGGTGGTGGTATCCTTCTTGTGGTTACCGGGCACATGTACTTGCCTGGGAAAAGTAGCGAAAAGGCATACTCGTTCGTCCATACCTTTTTCCTAAATAATGGAGCTCCTCCTGGTAGAAAGAAGCAGTTTTATGTCAAGAACGATATCTTGCGCTTCTTGGAGCCTGCTGTTGCTGAGGAGGAGGAAGTTGTTGAGGAGGTAGTCGAGGAAGCGGTGGAGGAGCCGGAAGTGGCAGAAGTTGCTGAAGCACCTGAAACCCAAGCTGAAGAACCAGCTCCTGAAGTTGTAGATGTTCCAGTAGAAGTAACCGAAACAGCAGCTGTCATTGAGCCTATTGAGTATGAGCCTGCTGCAGATGAGGAGAAGGTTGAGGTTGTTGAGGATGAAGTTCAGGAACCGATGGCTGAACTTTCGATTGAAGAGGAACCTGCTGCTGAGGAGGAGAAAATTGATGTCTCTACATCTAGTGAGGAGTCACCGCCTTCTTCTCCATCTTCGGCGGAAGGGAAGAAGAAGCGTAGGCGCAGGAGGGGAGGGAAGTCGAGGTCTCGATCGAACTCACCCGACGTTGAAGAGGAAAAGGGAGAAGAACAACCCAAGGCTCCCAGTTCATGGGCCAATCTTGTTGCTAGTGGCGCTTCCAAGAAATCTGAGAGTGCCTCTGACAGTAAGAAGGGTTCCAAGTCAAAAGGATCTTCAAAACCTGACGAGAAGTCCTCCGCCAAAGCAGCACCTGCCAAAGCCCCTCCTCAAAGTCAACCCCCCACCAAAGAATCTGCCACCCAACCTCAAGCTACACAAAACAAACGCACACCTGAGGCAACTCTATTCATCAGAAATATCCCCGACCCAACAAAAGAGGAGGAAATTCGAGCCTTATTTGAACCTCATGGCAATGCCACTGGTAACAAAATTCTTGGAATCACACTCAATACTAATAGGGGTTTCTGTTTTGTCGACTTTGATGGACAAGCTGCTGTTGATGCGATTGTAGATGAAGCAAAGAGCAGTTTGGTTAAGGATCCCCGAACGGGACGCAAAGATAAAAGTTCGTTCATGGCTCATGGGCGTGTGTTGGATGTAGAGAGGAAGGTCCCGGGTGACCGTAAATCATCTGGAGGTAATGCTGGTGGTGGAAACAGTGGGAAATTCAATAGGAGCAGCAGTCCTAAAGATTCTGGTAGAAGGTATGGAAACCGCGGTTCGCGGGGAGGAGGTGGTGGTGGTGGTGGAGGAGGAGGATCACGACGTAGCCCATCACGAGGAGGGAACAGGTAAATCATCAAAGACAACAGAAAAAAAGAAATGATAACATGATGACACTGATGAGGATTTGGGTAATGCTGTGCGTTGGTATATGTCTGTGTTTTTGTCATTACCCAGAAACTTCAGAAGGTGGTAGTCATTAATAAAAATAACAAAATAACAACAGCAAATAATAGTAAGGACAAATTTTTGTATTCCTGTCTTATCTTAACTAATTGTAATGCATTTATGATTATTTCTTCTTCTTTTTGGCAGCACCAAAGAAGCTGGATAAACTTTTCATACCCTTCTTGTTGACCTTGGCCAGTCTCTTCAATCCAACAGATTGAGCGTTCTTAGTCCCTTTCTTGTCGTCAGCTGCGCCTGAATGGACTTGTCTGACGCATTACTTGTTCCCATTGTGTATTGAAGCAGTGCATCTGCATCTTCCTGTACCGTGATTTCCCTCCCATGATGCTCTTGACCGCTTTTCTCCCGCATGATCTTCGTTATTAGAGGAAGAAGTTTTGGTCTTGCCCTTCCAATCTGCTTCGGTCCATTCCTAGCTCATTTGTGAGTTTCTGTTTCCACTCGGCCGGGATGTAGTCGCAAATAAGTTGTAGGCTCCCTGCCCGTAAGGAATTCTCTTCTGCATTGCTCAATGTCACAACAATTTCCCTTGCTTCGAAGCGATCCATATCCTCATCTTTTTTCTCTTCTTGTTTCTTCGTATCAGTATCCTCCGCCATGTTGAAGGATGAACTCTTTGCACCCCCAGATGCGCCCATTCTCTTTCCTTCGTTCCAATTCTCTTCGGTTTCTCTGCAATTGACGTGTACGCAGAGCTCCTAGAGCTTGGTTGAATTTTGCTACTAACCACTTGAGAGCAGACTCCTCACTGAATTTGCAAAGGAGCAAGTCATCTCCACACATGTCTGAAACGTCAAGCAAGTGAGCGAGTTGTCCAACTTCCTTGATACCATTGATATTTAATGCAGGATCCAAACCCAATGCTCGAAGAATAGGTAAAGGCAGGTCTGTGAGTGCTTGATCCCAAGGCTGCCACTTATCAAGTTTGTCAGATTGATCATCACCCTTCTTCACAATACGATAAAAATGCGATAGAGCAAAGAACAAGGGATCTACTCTGGTGGTGACACATAGTTCTGGATTGGAGATGATACGCGAGCCCACAAAATAAGAAGCATACTTTCCACTGTTGGGTCGGACGCTTTGGATCTCGTAGATGTCATAGGTTAGGGTTTTGTTGCTGTGTTACAATGATGTAGTTACGTGTATCATCAGTGCCGGGCTCCGGAAGTTGAATGATATTGTATTGGCTGGACTGCTGGTGCTTTGGATGTCACTGCTGGAGTCTTCAGCGTGCGAATGCACTGCTGCTTAGATCGACAAGCGTCACCGCTGACATTGTACATCAATTTTATGGAGAGGTTCACTCTATTCGAACCTACTGACATGTACAGCAATGCACAATGCCTTTGATCAATGCAGGATGCAGGCACCCGACATTTCAGTGTACGTGGGCAAGAGGCTTGGAGTGTACGCCCACTAAACGCTACCCAATTATCTTTGTTACTTTCTCGTTTCTCGTCAGTTTCCGCATTCAGGCAAGGTCTCGCTCAAACTCATTCATTGGCTTTTCATTTTCTCTCGATACAAATGCATGCGTGTTCTTATTGCCGCCATCATTTTTTAGCTTCCAAGAAATGTTCTCTTCAGTATTGTTGCGGCGATAAGTGGTAGATCAACATCATAATAACAACAATCATGGCGTCCATGGAGCTAACAGAGCAGGGAAGTAACTCGGGCGGCGGGGACGCTCCTGTTGTGGATGCAACCCCCACATTTCCACCACTCAGCTCAACCTACTCAAATGTGGATGATAATCACTACGTGAAAATGGAAGATGGCGATGCCAATGATCAAATTGAACAGTCCAACTCACATAACTCACAACCACTCTCCGTCGCAAACTCTGTCATGACTGCAGAGGGATTAGCCTGATCCGATTGGATTTCTGATCATCTGCTGCGTGGTTCTCATCGGTGACATGAACCGTGGTGTAGTCTTTCCAATTATGTGGCCTCTTGTCCAGGAACTTGGAGGTGACTGCAGTGTGGCTTGGTTACGCTGTAGGAGCATTTTCATTTGGAAGGATTATTGCGTCACCCACTCTCGGCAAATGGTCTATTGAATTCGGATACTCCAAAACACTCGTAGGGAGTACCACGACGATGTTGATTGCGTGCCTCATGTTTGCACAAGTATATCGCGTCAACAGTTTATACTATCTCCTATTCACTCAAATGATGTTGGGGGTCGGTAGTGCGACGTTGGGAGTTACCCGTGCCTTTGTCGCTGAGATTACTGCAACCAGACAAGCGTACTATCTATATTGCTCTGCTTAACTGCTGTTCAGTATGGGGGGTTCACCGTCACGCCGCTGTTTGGTGCTCTTCCTCATGTACGCGCTACAAGATAACAGATATGAACTCGGTTTCATTGTTATTGATCAATACTCGGCTGCTGCTTATTTCATGGCCTTGCTCTCTGCTGCAACGTTGGCGGTGCTAATGACGAAATTTCAAAACAGAAACCGAACAAAGCCGACCAAGAGGAAAGCCTCCTCCAGGACAAGTGAGCGAGATGAGTTGGCAGATCGAACAATGTTTTGTGGTATTACTGTGTACGATGCTGCCCTATTGGGATGCATGTTGCTGAATGTTTCAACAAAAGGAAGTATCGGCTCGTTTGAAACGTTGGGTATTAGTTTTGCTCAATCTCATTTCAACCTTGAACCCGAAACAGCTGGTATGATTGTGTCAGTCAATGGAATGATCGGAGTGATTGCTTTACTAAGTATGGGCCAGCTAGGAAAGTATTTCACTGACATTCAAATGATTGTTGGAGGTATGACGGTTTGTGCAGTGGGCATCATCAGTTTTTCTGCATTACAAAGTGTTGAAGATGGAGCTGATAACGCTACATGGAAGTACTTCCTTGGTATCTTTATGATTTATGGTGTTGGATATCCCATTGGTCACACTGCAGTTATTGGATTATTCTCCAAAATTGTTGGGCGAAGAGCACAAGGGACATTGCAAGGTTGGTTTGCGTCTGCTGGATCATTGGCACGTATTCTCTTCCCTATCATGTCGGGATATATTCGCTCAGTTTGATGATATCACTACGGTCTTCAAGGTGTTATTCGGTATACTTGGCTCTTTCAAACTTCTTTGTGGCAGTGAGCAGCCCTACTCTTACGGCGCTGTCCACTTAAAGTTGTGGACAGGGAATCAATGCTACTTGCGAAGATAGGTAAGAGAGAACCTTTTATCTATCCAATTTTATGTTAGGATCACATTCTTAGGTGATAGAATGTTAGGATAATTATATGTATAGAGGTTATGTTAGATAACTATGAGATTATTTCTTGAGCATTTGTAGCAAGGATAGCTGAGTTTTCCGCTTGTTGACTGCTTTAGGTGCAGCTCCAAAACCAACAGATCTCCGACCACCACGGTTTCGCTGTTGTGTAGCTGTGGAACTTCTGCTTATTAGCCGAGGGCTTTTTGGTACGATGAAGTGTCCGATGACACCCGTTTCGTTGATTTCTTCAGCTTACTGCGCCGTTTGGTAGCGCGGCCAATCCATTCAGAATCACCGCCTCCTCTGTCGGTTGCCGCTTTTGCAATGGAGCTACAGATAGCTTCTGAGGTTGCTAGTAACGAGTTATTCTTTCTCTTGCGGGCGATAGGTAGTACTGTCTGGGTTTCAAATTCAATCAAGTCGTCACTTTGTTCATCCTCGGTATCTAAGAAGCCTTCAGAGGCTGAGTCTCCACTCTCACTTTCATCATTAACTTCTTTCTGTTGTTTTGGACGTTCAGCTTGTTTCTCATAGCTCTGCTCTCCTCTTCTTCTTCAGATGATTCGTCGCCACACCTTTGCCGTACCTCCTTAAAATAGTTACCACGACGGACTTGCTTTTTCTTCTTGCTGCTTTTCTGTCTATTGTTACAAATGTCACGGATCTTTTCTCTCTGGGCAACGATACCTGCGTTGATGTCGCTGTAGGAACTTCTTTTCCTTGGTGCTTTGGAGGTTTGTTGTTGTGCATCAGGTTGTAGTTCGGTCTCTTCTACCTCATTATTGTCTGCTACATTCATCTTCAGATGAGTACATCTAACGATGTCCTTGGGCAGCTTCTTCATAGCTAACTTCGCTGGAGTCATCTTACATGATGTTCATTTGTGATGCTATCAACCTCTTGCTCAGTGCCCTGACTGCGAAACAGATGCACACATTCCATCACTTTCATTTAACTCGCTGCAGTTGCTGATTTCCTGAAATGCTGGTTTGTCATTCGTTGTTTCGCCAAATTTTTCTCTATCATCATCATCATTATCATGGGCACAGGTTATCATCATCTGGTGATATCTATTTTCATCATGAACATACGGAAGAGAAATTCGACAACTTTCTGGCTCTCTACTCGTATCTTCCTCCCTCACTGCAGCCAAATGCGAAGCCATAGGGACAATCGACGCAGAAGTGGCATCTTTGAGATCCAATTCATCAGATACCACATCTTTCAGACCGGGGTGAACCGATGATATCGAGGAAGAGGAAAGGTATATGCGTAGCCCTTGTTCAGAGAGATTCTCTGCAAAACCGGCAATCTCCTCGTCGGTGAAGAAGGCAGGGTCTGTGTGGTGATCCATGATAGCAGCTTCCGTACTACCTACTTATTCAATTTGGTAGCAGATTTAGCCTGCTGCGTATGTTCACTTTCACTTTCATCGTGTCATTGTGGATGGTGGATGATAAATTGCGAAGCATCTCTTTTCTCTCTTCTCCCCAGACTTGCTTTGTACCCATTTGTTTGCCCACGGATATTTATGTATTGGGTATTACCCATACCAGATTTGAATTGTTCAAGTACCTACCAAAAATTTGCATCTATACCGAAAAATACCCAATCTTCGGGTATGTTTCGGTTGGGTACAAAATGGGTACAAGTCCCTGGGCACTCCACCGCGACAAATTATTATGTAAAATCAAAAAGCCACGCCACAAAATAAAAAACGATGAGGTCAAGGAAGATACTCCCATGAATAATAATAATTGCTACCGTGGAGACATGACTATACAGACAATACACTAACCATGCCAAAAGTACAGGCAGCCGTGCTGGAGCGATCCCGCCGCGCCACAGCGGGTAAGCGGATGCAATCGCTGATGGGCAAAGCGCAAGAGGACGATGATGCCTTTTGGTCTCATTCCATCTGGTCCGAGGGCGGCGGTGGCTTCTCCAGCGGTAGAAAAAGACGAAGAGGAGATGATGATGATAGCTCGTCATCTTCTGAGTCTGGATCGGACAGTGATTCTATATCGGACGGGGAAAACTCCTTCCGAGTGTCAGATGAGGAATCCGAAGCTGCCGTGGATCAATTCGACTCGGACTTTGATGAATCTGAATCCGAGGATGAAGAGGAGGGCGGGGAGGGAGCGACTGAGCGTGAATTGATCGCTGAGGAAAAAGGAAGAAGGTCGCTCAGAGGAAGAAGAGGCAACAGGTGGCATTTCAGGGAAAGGGGAGTGGTGGAGGGAGAGAGCTCATGAAGAAGAAAAAGGGACAGATGACAAAGCGTGGTCCAACTGGAGAGGGGTGGAATGCTGGTTTGGTGTTGAATTGGCCTGCTCCTGCTCCGTCTGCAGAATTGGGCCAGGACAGTTTGCGGCACAGCCGGCCGCTGCAGTAGCACAACTCTCTGCATCAATACCTGCTCCGGTGGCAGTTTCATCGGTTACCTCATCTTTGCCTGCTCAGCAATCTACATCGAAACCTCAGCATGCAGAAGTGACAAAACCAGCATTACCGGTCCCTAAAGCCACACAACAGACTGCCTCGATAGCCACAAAAACAAAACCGAAAAGTGTGGTCAAAAGCGCTGCGGTGCCTCGACACAGTCTGCGTGGGGGTACTGCTACATCAAAACCAAAACCTGCAGCACCTGCGAAAATAACACAGCAGCAACGTCCTGCAGCCATAGACAAAAAGAATACAACAAAAAAGCCCCGAATCACACAGGAGGAGCTTATCATAGAGGCGATCAAAATCAACCGAGATGGAAAACGCCAAATGGCTCAATGCTAGAAAGCGTGTCAAGGAGGAGGCGGCGCATAGAGAAAATGCCGCCTCGTCCAAGACGATAAATCACAATCCAGTGTCTAGATTTCATAGCCGAAGAGGTTGTACCAACACCCTGACATTCATGGATATGGATCATTTACCGGATATATTGACTCGATCACATCCGAAGAAGGCAAGTGTTGCCGATACCATTACAACAATCCGGTCACCACGAAAAAGGCGAGCAGATAGTGCTGCATCTCAGGAAGGTTCATCATCTCCGGATATAGAAAAAGAGCCAACAAAATGCGTCATCACCTGGTAAGGTTGCAAGATATAGAGACCCAAAAACCATGATGGGTTACTATGATTTAGATGCTTTCAAAGAGCTGCGACGTCGTCTTGATGCTGGCGAATTGCCAAAGAAAGAGAAGAAGAAGAAAGCACCAACAAAGCAACCGGCCAAACGCAAAGCTCCACCATCGGGAGATGGATCAACAATTATTGCCAGATTATCATCAACTGGGGCTGATGTGAAAGTGAAGATCAAAGTTGGTAACGTTTTTATTATTCCTCCGCCAAAACCGGCTGAAAAGAAGAAGGAAAAAGCTGAAGATAGTACACCACACAAACCACGATGGGATGACGCCAGTGACAACATGTATGCCAAACCATTTTCATCTTTGAAAAGACGCCGGTCACCAAGTATATCACCAAATGGGAACTCATCGCAACAAGATTTAGGCCAGCCTATATCTTCTTCAACTGCATCGTCCCAATCTACAGAAGCTGTGCAACAAAATGGCAATCAGGCCGATACAAAGGACGTGTCAATGTTGGAACCGACTGCCAGTAGTAATTTATCACTTCCCATGCCTTCAACTGCAACAAGCTGCTGTCGCAGGGCAGCCTGCAAATGGAGCGACTGCAAAACCGGGGAGTGGAGTACCATCAGCCCCAAAGAAAGCGGAGTTGAAACCAACACCGGCAGAGTTGAATACATTCATGCAATCCTGGATTTCTCGACCTGAGAATGAAGACAATTTGATGCCTTCGTTACAACAGAAGCAGCAGATCATGGAAGAAATTAGGCGTAGACAAGAAGCGTTTGGAGGGATGGTTCTATAGGACTAGAAAGAAATTGAAACAGGAAAATCCTCCCGACAAGACTTCTAGTGTGGATACAAAGCCAACTCCAAAAGTGTCTGTCAGCGGTGAAGTCGGTGAAGTACCTAGCAATCCAGAGGTGAAAGCGGAACCCCAAATGGAGAAAGCTGCAGAGAGCCAAGTAGATAAACCTGCGGAGAAAGAAGCCGAACAGTCGTCTCAGAAAGATCAGAACGACAATTCTGAACCTAAGAGTACTACTCCTTCACAAAGTTGCGGACAAGGTAACGAAGCAAATCCAAATGGGAAACCTACGGTTGCTGATAAGGATGATAAGAACGATGCGCAAATTCCTTTGCTACCAAGCAATGGCAGCAATGGAAGCAAAAAATGCGAGCAAACGCCTTCAAAGCAAATTCAAAACATGATTTCGAAGCAATCAGAGATTCAGACGACATGAATAGATATCTAAGCTAACACATACTTTCGAACCACAGTGAAGGGTTCTACCAAACATTATCTATTCACTACACTGCTGTGGCTCTGGCTGAGTCTTTGAAGAAGGTTAAAGATCCCAGAGAGAGGAGAAGCTTGCATTTGTGCTGTCGCGCCCGCCCCCCTAGATTTTTTTTGGCAGTTTCTCACCAAAACCACGACAACAACGATGTTCTTACTTCTTACACTTATGATACCGCTGGTGAAATGAATGGATTCAATGATGATTTGGACTGGGCGTCTGCCGCGACGTCCAGTGGTTTTACCCCGACTAAATTTGGAGCTAATACGAATGTTAGCAAGATCAGCGGAGCGGTGAATGAGGAATTTTTAGACGACTTTGATGACGACGACGATGCGTTTTTTTCATCCGCCGTTGGAGGGGGTGCATCAGCCGGGCTGTCTTCTTCTAATGGGGGGATGAAGATTGACACGACATTTTCCACTATAGAGGGGGGAAAGAAAGGTGCTGCAGGTCCTCTGTCCTCATTTGGAATGATGGCGTTGAGTTATAGCGATGCGTCTGCTGCATTGGTCACCCCGGCCAAAAGAGCGCGGCCAACATCTAATCAAGGAGACGCCGACAATTCAGGAGACGATGACATTAGCGATGATTCTGAGTTGATGGATCTTGATCAAAAGTATTTGAGCCGCCTACGCGATCCGGGCTCCTCCTTTCGTGATGTGGCTCGCTCATGTCTTGTGTGCCAACAAATGACCCAATCTCCAAATAATTCAGAGCAGCCTGCCTCGGCGTTGTCATCACTGGATCATTCAATCCGAATTCAATCAGCTACCATCTACCACGTCCAGAGATATCAACGCTTAACTCATCGTGTTCTATCATCTCTGACAACTTGTATTTCGACACACAATGAATCAGTTTGTAAATCTCTCGCTGCTTCTACATTGGCTTCTACTGCACGTGCATCCTATGCCCGTTTGCATTTCGATGCTCGTTTATTCAGCGTTCGCCTACCCCCATCAATTGCTACTCGATTAGAAGATGAATGTGGAAATGGAGTGGCCCATACACTTGTGGTAGCAGCGATAGAACAGGGGGATGATGCTGTGTCGAGTGCTTCATTTGAAGCGTTGGGGAGATTAACATTAGATCCAAACAGTGATGAACTGGCAGCTGAGGTCAGGAGTATTGCAGAAAATGTCAATAATACAGCCTTTTCATATGAAAATGATTCAGGTACATTTGAAAGTTTGCGTGAAATGAGGGAAATGCAATCAAAGATTTGGGAATATGTCCTATTTCCCCGGATGCAACGAGTCTTGCATCGGCTGTCGATGTACTCTTCTTTTCATCATTTGGCAAAAGCTATACCCGTAATCACTGCCGCATTCGTGCATGCTTTGACTCAGGGGCCAGATACTGTACCAGCACGAAGAGCAATGCAATGTGGAAAGTCGACACATGCGAAGCGTGGTTGGGTAGAGAGTGACGCTGAGAGGCTGGTTGCGGAGTTTGTTGATAGGATATTACTGCCATGTTTTGTTCAAAGCAACAACAAGTCTGACTATGCGTTAAAACGTTCCGCTGCAGTGGCATGTATTCGGCTGTCATCTGCATGTCCTTTGGCAAGGTGGAGAGTTCCGGCCTGTAGAAATGCGGCGTTTGCTTTATCTCAGCAAATGGATGAAATTACTACATCCACTTCTTCACAGAATCAGATTGCGCCTATTACGACAGTTTCTGAATCTTCTTCAGCTACAGCAGTTGCGGTGGAAACTCTCTCTGGCACCGCTGCCATTCTTTTGATAGCTCTGCGAGGCATTCCTGTTAACGAAAGAACTCCAGGATTATCGTCCGTGTTACGGGCTGCATTACTATTGGGAACGACTTCTTCTTCTGACTTAGCACGGAAACATAACCGACTTAATCATGTCGGGTTGCTGGCGGAAGTAGCCTTGTTAGTCATGCTTGATGGCAGTAAAGATATTGGTCCTCCTTCGAATGAGGTGATCAATCAGGGCGAGAATGGCGAAGAAAAGGAGAAAATTGTTGGAACTCGGTCGATATTGCTTAACAGAATTTTTCAGGAACACAACCTTGCTGCGTCGCCAGCTGTGGATGAGCTCATGTGGGTATTTTGTTCTACATTCCTTCAAATTGGCGAGAAGCGCAACTACTCTATGACTAGTGATTTATCTGCTTCAGCAGACTGGTCTAATATCGGCTTGGTGTTGCTGGATAACTTCGCAAGCTTTCTCAGTACTGACGAGCTGGACAATGCACTGTTTGCCACCGCTGCAAGCGATGCATATAGTAAATTGTTGACTAATATGCTGAAGCGCTCCGCTGCGTTTCCTCCTTCTTCATTTTCGATAAGTGACAACATGTTCGCAACTGAGAAATCTTCCGCTAGCAGCAGAGGCAGATCGGTTGTAGAAATACCTACTGAATCATCGTCTCGCGTTGCTTTGACGCTTTTCAAGTTGACTCGGGCCTTAACTTTACAACGAAGCAAATTGGTTTCTTCCAACACGTCATTTGACAGTATCAAGATGAACGTGCGACTTAACGCTACTTTGTGCGATGCTTGGTTTGGGAATTGTATCGCAAATAACGATGCAAAACAATCGAATCAGGGACAGCTTGACATCGCTTTTGAGCTACTCTCTCTTCTCCGTTCAGATATGATGACGTTGCTACAGATGGTTGGTGATGGTTTAGAAATAGAAATGCAGCAGCCAGGTGAAGTGTTGCATTTACTCCGTGTATGTATTGCGGGTGTAGAAACTGTTGCATGCGTTTCAGAAGTAATCTCTTATGGCAATAGCTTGACTACAACAAACAATGAAACAGCAGACGAAAAAGTGTCAGCTGCAGCAATATCTGCATTAAGTGGGGTTTTCACTGCGGCAGGGGAAATTGCTACAACGTCACAGCAAGCGTCTTGGTTGTGCCAGCAAGGTGCAGTAGACTCTAGCAACGCTGCTTCTCGTATCTCTGGGTACATCCGTGACATCACAAATTACTACCATGACGATATCATTACTGCATTACAGCCCTCTAACTTGGGCCGCCGTCCAACATCCTCAGGATCGCATTCGACCGAAAACGCCTCTTTCCTGTACCACCATGCCCGTCTTGCTCTGGATCATCGAGCTAATCTTGCCCTTGAAGAATATTCTTCTACGACGACTTCATCGCTTTCTTCGAAAACAATACGTCCATTCAATCCATTAAGAATGCATCGCACATTCTCCAACACTTCAATTCAAGTACATCAACTTGTACGTGGGTTGCCGCTACTCATCCCAGCGCGAACTGACGATGGAGTTAGGCCAGTGTCTCTGACAGGATCTTCAGATCCATTCTCTCTAATAATGTCTCCTAGCATGCGTCAAGTGAGGAAGAGTGATTCTAGTGAGAGCATGGTCCTCGTCATAACAATGAGGCTATACAACATTACAGCAGTACCTCTAGAAAATGGAGTGCGACTTGATGTTGCTTTTGACGAGGAGGGCGATAACTCTGTGTGTTCCACATCGCTTTACAAACATGAAATAGAAGCAGGTGACTGTATCACTTGGGAGATTGCTTTAGGAGACTGGAAGATTGGCGATCTCTCTCTACGCGCTACAGTAACTTTTCTCGGGCTCGAAAAGGAATCCATTACTCACAAGTGGTTGCATGGAGGAGAACAGGCCGATGATTTACCTGGTGAAAGTCCTCTTGTTGGCGACGATGATGAAGGAACGATGGACGTTGCCATACTCTGCGAGCCAACTACTATATCCTCGCTTTTTACACTGCAACCATGCCCGCTTGTCTTCTTTAGTGGACACAATGGTGATACCAACGCCTTTGACTTCTTGTGGAGTCAACTGGAGCATACATCGAAATTGATGTTCATGAAGTCTACACCACAGAAAGAAGCGGTTATTGATAAAAGAAGGGTCGCATCACCCTTTCGAACGGCGCCACTGGCTGCGCTTTTATTGCCCCTGGCGGTGATAGAATCTTGTGCAAACATCAGATCAATCAAGGCGGTTCCCATTCTTTGTGGTTAAAGTCCACCTCATCAGAACTAATGACATCGTTGGTTGGGACGTCGACATTAAAAACGTCCCTTCTTCGGTTCATCTTTGGGGGAAATGAATTCATTCTGAAGGAAGAAGGTTCGCCAACGAACATCATGAACGGCAACCACGTAAATCATGACTTTCCTTCAATTACAATGAAACACTCTCCAATCAACGCAATCTAAAGAGAGTGAATTGCATACATATTATGTGTTAGCTTTAAAACGTTTAATTTGTTTCATTGTCTATATATGCCTTTATTTCTTGTCCTTTTTCTCTGCCCACCAACCCTTCTTCTCTGGGTAAGGTGCAGGGAATGGTTGATCGTCATCTGCTGCAACTTCCATTGCCATCTCTTGCAGCCGCCGGTCTCTTCTGGCCTTTTCATTCGCAGCCTCTTCGGCTCTCATTTTGATAGTTGTCTTTGATGATCCCCATCCCCTCGATGGTTCTATCGATGCCTGGACGTCCCTTGCAAGCATGAACTTTTTCATAAATTCGTACACCCCAAATTGAATGCCAATCATTGGCACAACACTCAATAGACGTGGCGTGAGACCACGATAAAATGCACCTACACCTTCTTCTTTCAATACTCTGCGGAAGCAATCATTGATTCCCTTGTATGCAACCATATCCGGATAATTCATTTGTGTCACCAGCCTTGTCTTGACTGTATCCATTGGTATCATAATGCAGACAGTTGTAGCACTTGCCATGCAACCCATAATGGAGTTTTCAATATCCTTTGCAGGGCGTTTGAACATACTCGAGCGCACCCGTTTGATTTGTTCAAATAATGTCCATGTCAATCCATAACTTGGGATTTTACCCGCAATTCCTGGCCACCAACCGGTATAGAATCCAGCAACTCCTTTATCCTTCATCAATTCTCTCGTTGCAGTGACAAGATTTGGGTATGTGCCTGCCATAATGTTATCGCAAATCATCATCTGGGGTGTAGAAACTACCGAGCAACACACTGTCGACAATGCAGACGACAAGAAGTCCATGCCTGGACCAAAGTTTCGATTGATTGTATCTGCATAACGACTACGTGATACAACACTGTTCATTTGCCTTCGTACAAACTCCAAAACAGCAAAATTGACAGCCCCATGAGGCAACGACAACAAAAGCTGTGCTCCTGCCCCACGTGTCAATTTTTGGGCATGCTTCCACTGCGTGAACGATTTCACCGTCAATGGCGCCTTTCCCGGAACAGCTCTCTTAGATTGAAGGATGGTTTTCATTGTATTCGCAGGATGCATGATGGTTTGAGCCGTGCTCCGGCTAACGGCACCGCATACCATTGCTTCCCAGAATTGAAGACGTCGGTCTGTAGATGGTGCAGCTGCTGTGGCTCCTCCTCCTCGACTTACCACATCTACGGCGATAGAGTTATCGTCTCCTAGTGCATTATTTTCGATAATACTAATGCTAGCGGAACGTCCACCTATTCTTCCCGCAGACAAGTTGTGTTGCTGTGATGAAAAAGTATTGCTACTCGGTGATCCATAACCTAAAGGTCCTCTTGTGATGGCAGATCGTATACCTATTGCTACTGGATTCAAATTTCCGCCCACCGCCAACAAATTCAGTGTGGCGACCAACACAGCCAGCAGCAATGTGGCTGGGCGCATTGTGGTAGTGTTGGTCTTCATGTTGTGATGTATTTCCTCGACAATGGTGGGGTCGAAATGTGTGAGGAGGAATTTTATTGACTTTTGTTTTCGCGAGGAATCTGACCTTCACTCTTGACCTTCACCCGATTTCTTTTTAGATTTGCAGAGCATTCAATGGAAAAGAATCACCACCATGAAAGCCGGCGGAGACGTAACTCTCGATGCAGCAAGGGATCAACAGCTGGCCGTGGGGCAATAGCAGGATGGAAACCATGCCCTTTGCGTTGTGCGCAATCTCCTCCAATAACACTTGTGTCCTCCACTACGAGCAGCATATATGCAAGGAGAGATTGCAACCAAATGAAGCATCAGAGGACGCGGCACTTCCTTGCAAATCCTATCGAAGCAGTCAGTTCAGCCATTGAGATGATGAAATTCTGAGACGTCTGGCACAATGAGTGGCACAATTTGTGCTTGTCTTGGTACTGAGTGTAAGTTGCAAGTCACATAAGAAGTATTGGCCATGCCGGAGTAGGTTTGTAGACCTTCGGTGACACCAATATCATCTACCAGCAGCCACTGGTATTGATTTCTGTACCAACAATGATGATACTCGGAATGCTATTCCACTTGATATATAGTTCGTTTGGTCACGACACTGTGTCTTAAGGTTACGGGACAAGGCTTGTACAGATGCTTCGATGATTAGAACGGTAGGGTAGTGGTTGGGGAGTTGAGCATCATATCACGCTCAAATGATTTGCAGACAAGTTAGACGCGACAAATAGGAGGGATGGTTGTGGGATTTGAAGCATATCTGCAATACAGAAGCGAAAAGCTCGCCAAGAAAATACACTCAGACAAACTAGCGTTGATATATTTATTAGACTTGCAATCCCTCGGCTTGCTATCACAGTCAGTGATATTCGGCAGTATCATCGAAGACTGAAGCATGTGGCTCACGAACAGGGAGACTTGCTCGAACAGAGATCGAGGAAATATTCGTGAGAAGTAGAAGAGTTGTGTAGCGATGGGGCTTGGAAGATGAAGTTGGTTGGACTGGCCTCGACAACGATAGATGATATACGATTGAGGTGCATAAGTTTTCGCATCGTGACGCGATTGTTTGAGGAGTAACGATGTTAGATAGTTCGGGAGAAAGTATACTTCTTAGCTCTAGCGGGTCGGAGAGGAGGTTGGTTGATGTGATGGTATCCTCTAAGGGACGCAAGAAACCTGAAAGCTTCCTTGATAGCACAGAGGTCGAAAGGTGATATTGGATGCCAGGATATGCGATGGTAGGAGAGAAATCAAGCTCAACTTGCTGCGTACAACCGCAGGAGAGGAGCTTGTAAAGTTGTCGGTTGTTGGTTTCCACTGCTTCTCAAGAGAGAAGAGTGTACTTATCCCCATCGCCACGTAAAGGCCACTGACAATTGATAGGGTTGGGCCAATGGATCCCGAAGGAACCAGGTTGGACTTATGGATTAGCGAAATCCCCAAGATTTCTGCCTGGGAACTATGCCCGGTCCTTGCCCGTGGTTCTGAACCGATGCCTTCCACAACGGCTCAGCGAGCCCACAACGTCCAACCCCTAGTTCGACCGTGGCTCAGCGAGCTCCCCACCGCCAGTAGTAAAAGTTATCCTCGTTCGAGAGTTACGACGTTTATAGTCAATTCCGGACTTTGCGAAGTTTATAGTCAATTCCGGACATTTGAAGGGTTGATGGAATGGAGGTGTTGGATAGAGATCAAGAGGAGGTTTGATGGGGGTGATGGAGATGACGTGGCCAAACAAAACAATCAACAAAACAATCCGCAGAGGAGAGAGTCAGAGTGAGTGAGAGGGGTTAGTTTGAGTGTTAGTGAAGCTGGCCGAATTTACAAAAACGATACACATTTACGATACCCGTCTCGCCCTCTAGCTGGCCAGGCTGAGAGAGGCGAGGAGAACGCCGCCTTATCCCATCACCTATAAGTACAGAGGAAACACAACAAACAAAGGTTAGTAAACAGTGGTAAATGATATCAGTCGCCTGGAAAAAGAAAAGAAGGAGCAACGTTAGTATATGAGAACCTCCGGCTCGAGCTGATCAGACTACCACCGGAGAGAGAACGAAAGAACGTCAAGACAAATATATGAAAGGATTGAAGCACGAACAGACATATAATATAAAAAGATTGAAGAAGAATCTCACAGACATGTCTAGAACTAGAAGGTAGGGACGAAGCGCTCCGGCGCCTTCGTCGATCGGCGGCTCCTCCGTAGACGGCGGGGAGTTGCACTCCAGTACTTCCCCAGGTCGCCCGCAAGTCCTGCCACCTCACGCTTCATCGATGCCCTTCTCTTGCGCTGCCCATCCGATTCCTCTGGCGCATGGCCAGCATCCTCGAATTGCACGCCTTCCTCCTCTTCTTGGGCCTCCTGCACTTCCACGTGAGGTAACTCCAACTCTTCTTCCTCATACTCCACCTGCACACTCTCCGGAGCAAGAGTGTGGTCAAACGGCTTAGCCCTACATGTTGCATTGAACATGACTCTGCGGATGTTGTTCCGCTGCTGACCGTTCCTCCGAAGGATGGAAGGTGGACCGGGTGTGCGACGAGGAGATCGCCGCACTGCTGCTGCTGCTGTCTGTTGACGAGTGCGTGGTCGGAGTGTTCTGAAGGAGATTTGAGACATTTTGTTAGTTGTTTGGAGATAAAGGATGATAAAGTAGACTGGTAGTTGATTGAAGTATTGATTGCTTTATTTGTGAGCTGACCAAGGTCTAAGTATGGTAAGCAAGCTTCCCCGAAAGTTTCATAAGTTCGTTGGAGTTTGACCGAAACGCGAAAGCCATCCTCTACTTTGATAGATGAGCGGTACACAAACCGCGATAGAGAGACTCTTCTCATTCTTCATTCTTCTGCGCATCATTCCAATCGGCCGCTGGCAGCCATTCAATCGATGGAAAAGACAACCATCATGAATAAACTGCAAGCCGGTGGAGACGTGTACGCTCGATGCAGCAAGGGATCAACAGCTGGCCGTGGAGCAATAGCAGGATGGACACCATGCCCTTTGTGTTGTGCGCCATCTCCTCCAATAACACTTGTGTCCTCCACTACGAGCAGCACTCACAACTTCTTGACCGAAGAATCAATACGTGCATTGATGTCATCCATTCCCAACACGACAAAGTCACTCAAGCTTTTTAGCCATGGGCGAGGTCTCGCTGCTCATTTGCATGCTGTACATACGCCTTGGAAACCAGGCAAGGCAGAATTAAAGCGGCGTAAGAGCACTTCAGCAGAGGCAAGAAAATGAAAAGAGGCGGCTGGAGCGCTTCCTGTGCAAAAGAGGATGGGACTGATAGCGATGATCTATATGAAAAGAGAGAGCAAAAGGCAAAAAATAACTCATGATGAATCTACTACAACAATACTACCACTGCAAAGTTGGCTTCCGACAGAGGAAGAAACAAAACGATGGAATGAACAAGTTGTTAGAAATCGTTGCTCTCACCGAAGCAGAAGCAAATAAGAAGAAAGACAATTTGGGAGATACAGTAAAATCAAAAATAAGCAATACAACATCAATGCAAGGATGTGATCGAAATGGCAAAGAGCATCAATCCTATCGTGATAGTTTACCTGCATTTCTTGCAGCTGCTGCAGACGGTGACATGAGTACTTTGAAGCAATTGATTGAAAACAATACTGAGGACAAGAAAGATCATATACAAAGTCTCTTGTCACTTGAAGATAGGAATGGTAGTACCGCAGAGCATTGGGCTTCTGGTGGAGGACATATAAAGTGTATCCAATACATATGGAATCTCAGAGATAGAATAAGCGAAGATGATGATCGAGCAGCTACCAATAGCAGCAACAACAGTGATACGACAACAAAGCATGGAAATAAGAAAGTTATTCGAAGACGTGATGGCAAAACAGCTCTTCATTATGCAGCACGCAATGGCCGCAATGAAATGATTGATCTTATTCCTTTCCAAAGAAGATGCACCATCAGTTCATGTCAGCAGTGGTGATGGGACGACTCCTTTGCACATGGCATGCTATGGTGGATTATGTCTCTACTGTAAAGCAGCTTAGTTCAAACGCATAGCTCGGATGCATTAGCAATGAACGATTGGAACTTGTGGTGCTGCACACTTTTGCTGCAATGAGTCTGGGAAAAGAAGGTACAGATGCAGTGATTGCGCTATGTAAGTATTTGAAGCATGACTTGCGGCGTAGACTTTACGTCGAGGCAAAAGCAAGGTCACACACCATTGCACAAGGCAGCATCGAGAAAGAATCGGCACGTCATTGAATGGTTGGCTGACGAAGCAAAATCATCAAAGCAAGACATGGAAGCTCTGGGTGGTCTAGATGATGGAGGCAACAGTGCAAGCGGCATCTGGCTTAGCGTCGGCGGTGACAAGGATTTTGGTCAATGGATGAGGGAAACTTGCAGTAGCTGGTGATAATAATGTCATAATTAGGAACAATACCCATGCAGCAATTCATTGCAACTCTCACCTCAAGAGAGGGAGATAGTTATAGCTATTGCACCTTACTACGCAACTTACTTGTACCAACACATCCTACTCGACAAAAAAATCACTGCATAGCATTGTGCATTGCATTGTTGCACTCGACCATGGTGGTTATCCGCCGGTATCTCCATGATTTGCTAGCTAATAAAGTTGATTCTTGAGTTGGCAGCATCCTTGGTAACTAAAGCAGCCATTTTATGCACCCATCGAATTCGCCTTTGGAGCATCTATACACACCGGCCGATAATTATTGTCCCGGAGAGAACCGGCCAATTTGATGATGTCAACAAACAACAACGCGTCTCCGTCCAACGGAGAGCACGGGCCCCCTGCAAACAATGCAGCCACCTCTTCCAAAACATCAGTCATCCAATCTGCTACTAAAAATGCTCGAAGCATGCTGCACGGACACAAGCGGCGCCACGAGCACGAGAGACGGGAAGCATCCTCATCGACAGAAGAGGAACGTCTCCGAGAACAAAAGTGCTTGGGCGAGTTGAATCAATTTGCGGCGTTCTTGCCTCGTATTGAGGCTAACTGTCACTGTTAGAGAGAGCTACTTCTGATGAATATCAATATAATCCACCTCGTGAGGAGGCGGATGGTGAAGATGAGAGTGATACAATGAGGGGAGTTTATCCAGATAATAGAGATCAAACAAAGCATTTGCGATCAGAAAATGATGCAGATGATGCAGGAAATTTGTGTGCATTGTATCGAGCCATTGCACGGGGCTCATTTTGCCCCAAAGCTGTACGCTATTTGTTTAGTGGTCAATCTTCTTCAAACAACGGTGAAGCTGCCAATGCAACAACTGGGAGAGATGTTGAGATGAAAGATATTGATCTGGCTAGAGGTATTTTGCCACGAGTTGTCAAGCTACTTCAGTTTTTGGCGTTGGACCCTGTACGGATGGCACTATTACCGTTGAAATTACCACAGAATAAGAAGGCAGAAGCAACGTCGAAGCAACTTGGGCGTGACTGCTGTTAGGGCGTACTATCAGGACGAAGACATTGGCTCCACAATAGCCTCTCTACTTGCTTTGCTACAGAGTAATCGTTTGCGTCTAGCAGCAGTGCAAGATTTGATCAATTTGTCAAATGATTTGAAGTACCATTGATGAATCAAGAGCACTGTTCCATCCACCAACGTCAGTCAACTGAGAATACTGCGAAAGAAGAACAAAGCAAGATTCGTATTCGTGTATTCACAGAAATATCATCACTCTTTGAGGCTGATCAGGACAGTGATGAAAAGGCTGCATTCGATGACTTTATTCAGATTCATTCTCGAAGAAGTTTACTGGCTTTACAATGCGGTGTTTGGGTGACGCTGCAACATTTGATCCCTGTTATTTCCGACGCCTTAGCATTGTCTTCATCTATAGGAGAAGACAAATCGCTGGTTGTATTGGAGTCTGCGCGTGTAGTGCTTTCTTCTCGGTCGTTATTGCCAGAAAGTCAATTGCTAGGCTGGAGATACTCTCGTTTTGATCTCAGTGTCCATTCGATGTTATCACTTCGCATAAGGTTAGGGATAGTGGGACTTCTCGATGGTATTGCCACCTCAAAGAATGGGATCTTTCAAACGGTGGGATCTGTTGCATCATTGCCCACTTTTGAGCTTGCTGTCTTGGCGGTAGAAGCCTCTAAAGTCCATTTGTTGAGGAACCGAACTTCTTCCGTGGAAGCACACACGCATGACAAAGGCAACAAAAATAGCTCTATTCTACCGGCTGCCAGAGGTCTAGAATCTGATTTGACGTCTTTATATTCTTGGACCTTGTCCAATCTTCTTGTGACAGCGGTAGTCTTGCCGGATTATGCGCCTTCATCGCAGAACGAAATTTGGTTTCATTGCTTTCCATATGTAATAGACTGCATAGCAAACTTGGTTGACGCAAGTGATAGACATAATGCTGCTGGAGACAAGAGTCTTGGACATGTTGTGATGCGGCTCTTCCATGCAATACTCCTTCGTGGTCGTGAGGCTTCGAACTTGGCAGTGCTCCATTTGTTTCAAAATAGATTTCAAGTTCGAGGGTTCTTCTCCCAGCTTTTTGATTTGGCAAATGATTCTTCGGATGCAATCTCTGGTCTTGCAATCTGTATTCTAATCGATCTGCTTGCCGCTCACTCAGGGGAGGCTCTTGATGTCGAGAATTCCTGTTGGAATGCACTCGCGTCTGTTGGGAATAATGATCAGATGGACTGTTGATACAGAAAATGAGACTAGTTCAATACGCTTGGGAAACAAGCGCAGGCGGCTTCAGAATGTGGATGAAGGTTCTGACCTTGCAATCTCTTCTAACTTGTCAATCCAAGCAACGTTTGTGCATGCAATTGCAAATGCTCTCAGTAGCGCCCAAACCATCGTAAAGAAACTCGATGCCCAGAAAAGTCGTGGATCAAACATTATATCGCTTTTGTCCGAGTCTGACATCAGCCTTCTGAGATGCATCACAGGCATTCTTCGCATTTTATGTTCATTGCGAAGCCACGGCCGTAACAAAGGAACAGTTCGTTACACTGACGAAGTTCTTGCATCTCTTTTCCGGTGCATCGAAACAGTATGTGGTGCTCTTGCTAATCCGAAGAGCGAAAGTGGCCGTATGCAATACGTCGAAACACATATACTACCTATCGCACTTTCTCTGGTAGTTAATGTTGGTTTACATGCCTGTCAGCTACCAAATCAAGATGATACAGACTTCTTGAATTCGTCTGTAAGAGAATCAATGTCTCATTGTGCGCTTGCCTCTGTGTCACTGATCGGTGATGAACTGTTGACTCATCCTGGTGAAAAACACAAAGAGGGAGTTTGTCCCGATTGCTGTAGCCTCGGCTCAATCATTGAAATGGTGGGAATTCCGGCTTCAAGCTGTCTATGTAGACTTGACGTTGATGCAAATGGACACCCCATAATCGGCAATATGTTCACTCTGCAGTCTCGGTAAGTGACTTGACTCCTTTCCTCATTTTTGACTGTCGATCAAAGTTGTTCTAATCAATCTTTCACAGATGCATTCTATTAGCGGCAATGTTTCCTGTTGCGCTTTGTTCAAAAAAGTATGAACCAACCCTCTCATCTTTTAGCTGCGTTCTGGAAGATGGGTCAAAACAACACCAACGCTCTACGCTGACAAAAACTATGTTAGTGACGCTTCCTACCTTGTTTTTATCGATTGCCACCAGCCACGGTGAAAAGGGAGTTTCTGCAGCAAGGAAGCTCGTTTCTTTGATCGATGCCTTCAACTTCGACGATAATGTGATTCGACACACTCGCTCTGGTAACCATGAAGACGAATGCGCTGCATATTTGTCTTTGGGTCGTTTCGCAAGGATGTACTCAGCAGCATCGTCAGTGATTTCAAACCAAAATGAAATTGCGTCGGATTACCTTTGGCACAAATTGGATCTGCCAGCGCACGGGATCAGACAACATTTTAGGGGCTTGCAATCTCTTGAAGAATGTTTAATGTACGCCAACAAACAGCCCTTTCACCCTATATTTGGCTCGATTGTATTTGCTTGTGAAGGGAAGAATGCGTTTCGGCTCATTGGGAACGAACAACCACAGCTACAATTTGCTAAGACGGTTTATTTGCAAACCATTCTCGCGTTGACACCAGTTGCGGTACTTCGCACGTCAGGGTCACACGAGTTTCTGCGAGATAAACGGCACTATAAAGCGTTTGATGAGCTTGCCCAGGTAATGGATGGGAAGAGCTGCAAGGAATCATCGTCGCCCCAAATACCAGCGCCCATATGGTTCTTGATCATGCCATTTGCTTGCTGTGATTCGCGATCCCAGGCTCTTGCTATGAAGAATTTCGGAAAACTTTTATTTGCTAATGGAGGAGAATTGCTGTTGGCATATTTCACACCACGAGACACTAATTTGACTTTTGCTCAGCTGCCAGACAATGAAGCAAAGGATGCAGCAGAGATGTTCTTTCGTGAGATGGAATATCTCCTCTTTCGCTTTTGTGGGATGAGCCAGGATCTACTCTTTTCTGTGGAAATCGACGCTACCACTCAACATCAACCATCAGTTACTAATGTTTCGGATGCATCCATTCCTGTTCTACTATTTCGGTCACTGTGTGAATATTCGCCAACAGACTCAGCGGCAGGCTGCTTTGTTTTTCAGCGCTCGTTATTGGGTCTAGTTAGAATTTGGGTTGCGACGTCCGTTGGCAGCTGCAACAACACGAGTTCCAATGCTGATCCGACTGAGTCTTCGACCATGGCGTGTGCAGCTCTTGATGCACTTTGTGCAATTTTCGACTGCCACGGGCATGCGCTGGCCCAAGCCAATATCATCATGTCCAAGCTTTTCTCTGAGTTTTTCCTCCCTTCAGTAGAGTGTGAGTCGCTGGGTGCAATGAGGTATCAACTTCTGGCAACTTTCATTCATGCGTGTCTACTTTCTAGTGGACGTGATCAAAATCTACCGATACAAAATGCTTCCAATGTTTCTCGGATAATGCAGTTCCTTGATAATGTCTATCCCTCCGTGATTGTGAAAATGATAGAAGATGAAGATCACGCTGGTATTCAAATGTGCACTGCATTTCGCATGTACCTTTTGGCAGAACATCGGAATGCTACAAAAGAAGAAGCTAAGGCTCGTAAGAAAAACATGCATGAGTTAATTGTCGGCACACGTTCCGACAAACATCGAGCTTCGCTCTCCAGATCACTCGTTCCGGGACTGTCGATATCAACGAAAAAGCTGATTGAGAATGCGAAGCTTCTTTGTTCTAAAGTTGAAGTGTTAAAGGAAGTCTTGCCCCGGTTGCTTCTGCAATCTAGCCGATCAAGTCTCCATTTCTTCATCACAAAGGTTTGCCAATCTGAGGTGAATATTTCTGACTTTCTTCGAGAGAAAGTTGGCCAGCATGTTCTTAAAACCTTGGTTTGGGAATTAGGGGGCGATGATTCAGATGAGGACGATGAGGAAGAAATGTATCATGGTCCTTTTACTGGCAAGGGTCCTAAGCGAAAGGATGTGCTCCTTGCACTGACGAAAGGATACTTGCTCAAAGATGACGAACATTCGTCGGAAATCAAACAATTGCTCATGTCGCCTTCTGAGGAGGCTGGAGATCTTACGCTTTGTACTTCTACCGCTGGAAAAGTGGATATCTCCTAACTTCATGTACCTCTTGGTCAACGTAGTTGTCTATAAGTGGAATATGCGATCAGAGCAGGAGAAATTCCAAGCCACGAAGTGCCTAAGGTTCATCCTCCAGTACTTGCCTCCTGCAGACTCGCCTCAATACATGCCTCAAATAACAGCAGCTATCAACAATGTGATGTCGTTGCCTATAGTCGCCAATGAAGGACGGATGAAGCAGCTCTCTAGACTCCGTTTTGTCGCCGTAATGGGACTCTTTGACTTCATCAAGATTGTTGCCTCACATGACTCTTCTCAGGTGGGAGAAAATCTTACTCTCATCGTAGTAACACTTTTCCCCCTCTTTGACGACAATGTTTCAACCAGCAATGAAGCCGTCATGTCAAGGAAAAAGGTGGCTGAGATGTTGGAGTGGTTGGCTAATAGAGAAGATATTCTTCCGTACTTCCGCGAGGTGCCCTTCTTGCCGTACGCAGAAGACTTGAGAGAGATTCGTAACATTCTGCTTCAGAAGGGTATCAATATCGATGATGTTAGGCTCTTGTCTCAACACACTGGGATCGCATGACGGTGTTGATGACGCTGCCAAGCTCCAGTCGAGGTTTTATGCTAGAATGAATGTAAGTACTTTGCCAGTATCTACATTATCGTTGCCTTACACCGCATGTTTACTCACTGAAGAGAACGATGTCTGCATTTAGATGCTTTTGCATCTAGTTACGTCTCATGAGAACAAAAATGTTCGCAGGGTGGTCATCCAGCATATGACCAACTTGATAAAAGCTAATAGGGATTTGTTTCAAGGTCTCGTTGTAAACGAGGAGCTTGCGTCGATGCATTTCTTGACAGTTGTACACGACCCTTCGTCAGGTAAGACTTCGGAAGTTAGTTGGAACTTGTTCGTGTTGTTATATGACTCTCCTCATCTTTATGATTCGTGATGTTTCAGGCAAGGAACGACAATCCAAGGAAGTCCCAACTGAACTTTCTGATTCAAAAGTGACCGGTGGTTTGATAACAAAGCTACTAGCACGCCTCCTGGCAAGATGTGTTGATGAAACTGATCAATCTATTCGTAACGAACTGGCCAAACTCTTAGGAGAGATCGGTGCCATTGATCCAAATAGATTAGGTCGCGAGATCAATTCTTCTCAATTTTTTTCGAGCGCCGCAGGAAATTACCATAGTGATGAGTGGCGATTGGCAAACCCACCATGGCAAACCAAGGTCACGGAATATCAGCTACGACTAGTTACGAAACATTTTGTGTCTGGATTGAAGTCCGCTCCTAGCACTCTTGACCAGCACAAGTTATCGTTTGGTATCCAGGAGCTGCTCAAAATTCTGCATAAAGAGATGGGTGGGGTTGATGAACGTGAAATGGCACCATTGCTGAAGGAGAAACTTGATGAAGCTGAAGTGAGCAATATTGTTGAGCCATTTTGGTCAACGAACTACATGCAGGCCGATACTACGGCTCTGAAGCCTCCTCCCTTCTTCAAGAAGTCAAGCTCGTATTTTGCGTGGCTATCCCAGTTTAGTAAGTACATGCTTACGCGGAGCCATTCAAATAGGAATAGCGTATGGAAAGATCTGTTTTATGCGTGTCGGTCAGCAATTCGCTCCCAGGCAGGCATTGATGTTGCAGAATTCGTCTTCCCTCTCCTCGTCCTTGATGGTGTTTGTTTTGGAGACAAACATGAAGAAGATGCTATTACATCAGAATTACTCGACGCTCTGTCGTTTGAGGATGATAAATGCGCTATGGAGTTGAGGCAGAGAGAAAAGGCTGCAAACTTGGTGTTCACTCTGTTGGATGTGTTGAAGCATTGGCTGGAGCAAGAAACCGAGCGGGTACATAAACCCAGCAAGGGGAAATCAAAACGAGTGTATCGTCCAACTTCTCCGATAGGTGGGAATTCTTGGCCAATGGAGTCGAGTATAAAAAGAATTGAACGATTGTTGGCACGTATCCCGTTCTCGTCGTGTGCTGTTGCGGCTAGCAAGGTCGGTATGCACGCGCGGGCACTTCAATACTTGGAGATGGAGGGCAGAAGCAAAGTGACTTCACCTGGCGGAGCTACCATGACTGACCAATCGAAGGAAGTATCCAAGTTCTTGAAATCTCAATTCTTGGACGGTATTGATTTACAGTTGACGCAAAAGATGCTCGGACAATTGAGTGACTTTGATACAATGATCTTTGTTGCCCAAAAGAGTCACAAGTCGGATATGACTAGAATATTGGCAGAAGACGCCGCTGAACGTGAGATGTATGAAGATTGGGAAGGCTCCTTTCAGGCTTATGAACGATTGCTTGACAGTAGGTTGAGCAATGAAGACGAAGGGGGTAATATTCCAGCTCAAAAGGGATTACTGAGGTCCCTTCTAAAACTTGGACGTTTGGACAGCGTATTGAATCAAGCTTATGGCATGTCGAAGCAAGGTCTATCGGAAACAACCGACATTTGTAACGAACTGCTGCCCTCGGCAGTTGAAGCGGCTTGGAGACTGGGGAAGTGGTCTGTGCTAGATAAACTTGTGAACGAGTCGAAGTGGTGAAACTGCCTTTGACGCCGATGCGCGTTATCAACTTGAATTTGGACGCACACTTCGTAACCTTCACTCGAGATCGACTGCAGACGTCGTAACGTCTCTCACAGCAGCACGAGATTCCGTCATGTCCTCTCTATCAGGTGCTGCTAGAGTCAGCTACACCCAATCCTATCCGTGCTTAGTACAACTTCACGCCCTTCGAGAAGTTGAAGAATTTTCACTGTCTCTTGAAACAGGGGAGAAGCGTGACCAGTCTCTCGATGACATTGTTTCTTCAAGTGAGTGGAGGGATAGATTGAGCATCACGATACCTGACGCTACCGGGTCTAATACAATTATTAATTCTCGGCTTGCAATATCTCGCTTGATGGATGATCCAAGTATTGAAGGAGGGATGTGGCTTGATGTAGGGAAACTTTCGAGGAAAGGCCGGTTGTATCAAGTTGCTGAACACTCCCTTGCACAAGCTGATGTATCACTCAGCAAATGTTTGATGAAAGAAATGAAATCAAGTACCACTGTTTCGGCCCTGACGAGTGAATCCATGGGCAAGCTCAAGCTTCAGTTTGCCAAGTTGAAGCATTCGATTGGGGAGTCAACAACGGCATTGAAGATCATTGAAGATGAGATACCAACAAAGATATTTCAAATGAATGATTCAGAGCTGCAATCATTCTTTGCGAGTGGAACTTCTGAGAGTGAAGAGGTCATTGGTCGCAGAATTTTACAAGCAACTGAGTGGATTGTATGCGGTGGGCTAAGAGGAGCAGCAGAGATAAAGAACAGATATCAAACTGTTTTGAAGCTTGTGCCAAGCTGGGAACGAGGTGAGTTGGTTGTGGCTTGTGGTTTAGAATTTGCCTCCTCATTTTCGTTATTCATTCGTTCTTTGTCCTTTTCTTTGTCAGCACACTTCCATTTTGCGAAGTACTTGGATTCGCGCTTATCGGAGGTGGGACCTCCGCAAGGAGCAGAAAACAACATTGGTAGCACTATCGCCTCAAATAAATTGCGTCATGAATACTTGATCGACTCTATCACACATTACGGGGTGGCTCTGACATTGGGCGAAAAGCATGTTTACCAGGCACTTCCACGAATGTTGGCAATGTGGCTTGAATTCACATCTCAGAGTTGCAGCGCTAGTGATCCAGAAGTGTATGAAAGTCAAGATCAAATGAACAAGATTATCAATAGCTTTGCGTCCAAGATCCCTGAGCATGTGTTCTATACTGCGCTTCCACAGTTAATCTCTTGTGTGGTGCACGAAAATGAGGAAACGTCTAAGAACGTGGCACTGATCCTAAGAAATGTGTTGGCTAGATATCCAGGCCAAGCTATGTGGTCATGCGGTTGGCTCCGCTCCTCCAAGAATGACATGAAAAAGAAGGCAGGAGATGTAAGTGTACCAACAGCGTGCTATATTTTACTTTCACCACTTCAAATTCAAACCTCATCCATCCGTCTCTTTTCTCCCAGGAAATTTTTGCCTCGGCAATCAAAAAGTTACGAAGGACTCCAAATGGAAAGATAATGGAAGGAGTGCTCAGTACTTCCAAGAGCATTTTCACTTTTTTCATCAACTTAGCAGAGTGAGTTATTTGAATCTTGGGTCGACACTTTTCTTCTTTCACTGCATCCTCATTCGTGTGTTCTCAACCACAAATCTCTCAAATATAGGTTCTCTCCAAAGAAGGAACAAAACTCAGTGAAAATGAAAGTCCCTGCGTTTGGTACAAAGTTAACTAACTTCGTCCCTCCTATCCAGGCTGCGCTGACGGTATCGCCTGGTGTGCTGGAAGGGTCGGTTACAGATGCCTTTCCGACGTTTGTCCCGCGTATGAGAGCTTTCGATAGGGAGTTGAAAATAATGCAGTCAAAAGCTAAGCCAAAGAAAGTAAGAGTATTTGCTGTCCCATCGAGGATGGCACAACGCTCCTCGCTCTCTGACGATGCCGAACGTGTCGACGAAGATATTGGAGAGATGCACTTTCTTGTGAAGAAAGAGGCAAAAGGTGACCTACGAAAGGATTCCAGAGTTCAAGACTTCAACAATGTTATTAATAGGCTCTTCGCCGGTAGAGGTTCGTCGGGACCAAACAGGAGGCAAAGGCTTCGACTGCAGTTGCGTACTTTTTCTGTAGTATGCCTTGCCGAAGACAGTGGTCTTCTAGAGTGGGTGCCTAACACGGAGTCACTTCGTAGCGTGATATCGGATACTTTCAATCCACAGGTTGAAGCAACGTCAATCCATCGCCATGGGAGTAGACTTACAAATTTCAACGATGCTGACATGAGGAATACCTTTCTCAAATGTCAAGATCTGTATTTCAAGAAAGGCAACCTTTCTTTAGCGACGAAGAAGTTTCATGAGTTGATACTTCAGAATTACCGGCCGGTAATGTATTGGTGGTTCGTCCAGAACTTTTCCACTCCTCATGCTTGGTTTGAGGCGAGAAGTAATTTCGCCATGTCTACTGCGGTATGGTCAGCTGTTGGACACATCATTGGACTTGGTGATAGACATTCAGAAAATATTCTCATCGATACTCGAAGTGGTGAATGTGTTCACGTTGATTTTGATTGTATTTTTGACAAAGGGCTCCTTCTTCCAAGGCCAGAAGTCATTCCTTTTCGGCTAACACCAAATATGGTTGATGCACTCGGTCCATCTGGCGTCGATGGTATGTACACTGGCGCGCTGATTGAATCAATGAGCACTCTACGAAAAAATAAGGACACGCTTCTGTCGGTTCTTGAGCCATTCCTCAAGGATCCTGTCATCAACCTGAAAAGTAGTAAAAGCTCTGAAAAATACAAGGATTCGGCCAAGGATTCAATCGCAAAGATCGAAGGTAGGCTTAATGGAGTTTACAACTTGAAGAATCCAAACAAGAAGAAGGTGAAGCGTCAAGATGGATACTCTAACAGCGAAGACGACCACGCAAATTCTACTCAGCTCAGTGTGGAAGGTCAAGTTCAGAAAATGATCATGGAGGCAACGAGTCATGAGAATTTAGTCCAGGTATACATTGGATGGATGCCTTGGATTTAGAGGTAGATGGTAGAGTTTTTGATTCTTTTTATAAGTGATAGCGTTATCTTGAGTCAAATGAGTATGGTACTTTGTAGCCACAGTCGTCTCTTGTACCAACGTTGCCCTGTCCGTCCGAGGAAGAATATCCAGCTTGACATTTGCACAGTCCCGTGTCCGTATTGCATACGCCTCGACCAGAACACTCAATGAATTCTTTCGTCCCAGTCTGAAGAGTGGCTATTGATAAGATTCCATCAATATCTGAGTGAGTGTTGGTGACAATTATCTCTGGAACATCACCGGTAGGAGAGAGAAACTCAATCTCAACTTGTTGGCCGGCATCTCTACAAATATGTAGAGAGTCTGCTGCAAGCGATGGAGCTCCAACGTATATGTGCGGATCAGTGTAGGAAACAGAAACACTCTCAATGGTAGAGAGAGCATTGAGGATTGATTCCAAGTCAGATGCCGTGTTTGTGACTTGGACATTAGCTGTCTGATCTCGAAATGTAAGCTCGAACGAGCCGGAATCATCGCTATCGGAACAAGAGAGCTGCTGTATCTCGTTCTTCTGATGTTGCGTGTGCGGATCGTCTCCGAAGGGACAACTCCTCAACTCACACTGATTCCCATGGTATCCTTCCGAGCAAAGGCACCCGAAGATCTGATCACTATCCCAAGTCAGAGGGTCATTCGGATTAGTTCCATAAGTGAAAGGCGTCAAAACTCCGTTCACGAGATTGTTTTGTGCTAGAGTAGACATGGATACACATTCTACCATGGCCATTACAATCGTTAGCGCACGTCATGTACTGACATGCCCCTCCTTACAAAGCCTTCAGCACATTCGCATTCTCCGCTTGCATCGATCACAAAGGCCAATATCATGAGCACTCTTTCAAGTCCGTGAGCTGTATTATCTGCGGTAGGGAATGAGAACCAACTCTTGCCCATCGGGCAGTCGATCAAGGCACAGTCTGGGCCACTCCGTCCTTGCTCGCATTCACATCGATAGTTTGGAGGGCCTGAACAAACGCCATGGCCAAGACAAGCAGGCTCGCCTGGACAGCTTGATGTCGTCCCTGACTCCCTGTATCCACAGTCACCTCTCTGTGCCAGCATTTACCATATCCGTCACTTGTAGTCCAATCATCAAGGCAATTGCAAATGCCCTTATCTTCAGTCAGCATATTCCGTGCATTGAACAAACATCTGACTCCTTGTCACCGGTAACAACCTTTTGAGAAGTGATCAGAGGAGTTTCTAACCCAGACGTTTGGCCAAGGTGCTTTCCATCGGGAATCAAAAGGGGTAGATCTCCAAAGTTTTGCAGAAAGGTCACTTGAATTAAGTTGCCAGACGCGATGCAAGCTCTATCTACACCAACAGTCCAAGATACTGCAACTTTCGGCTGTTGTCCATCAAGACTTGATAAGGCGTTGATAGCGTCCATTACATGTGATACGGATGCATCGACCGAAATGGGTGAAGTTGTCTTTTTGCCAAAGCTCAAAGTGAAAGTGCCAAAGTCTGCGTGACATTCAAGTAGCTGCACCTCATTGTTTTGTAATGTGGTTAGGGGATCGTCACCTCTAGCACAGGTTCTACGTGAACAATCGTATCCTGAGTATCCATCAGTCACATAAGCAGCCATACCAATTATCCGCTTCCCAAGTATCGTACGTGTACGTTGACATGCAAGTACTATAATCTCTTTCAGTGCAATCGACATCTTTGCATATATCCGTGCTTGTACAACTATTCCTCAGCTCACCTGGATCCTGGAGTCGAGCCAATGCTTTTGCAGAGACGCATCTTCCTCTTCCCGAGCAGTCATTGGGACACATGAACCTTTCACACGCTGATCCTTCAAACATGCTGTCACATTTGCACTTGTCCAGTGCTTCTATTGCAACTTCCTCGATTGGAGCATTCGGACTTCGTGATGCGCTGAATCATTTGCCGACTGCTGAATCACTGCATAGCCTTTCCGCGAGGGCACGTTCTCATAGGAGCAATCTGCGCCCGTGAATCCATCGAAGCAAGTGCATACAGCCCATGGCTGTTGTGCATTTTCCATTTCCCGAGCATGAATTGGGGCAAGGAGTGTATTTAGAAGCTTGGATAGGCTTCGAAGAGATGACTGCGGCGAGAAAATATGATAAAATGCTTGGAAACATAAAAGAGTGACGTTGAGATGATATGAAGGTGGTGTTGATAAGCCGACGAGAGATTTATGATGACGAATAAGACCAAACACAAATCTTAGAAGGCTTACCTGAACTTCATGTTGCCGACAACACTAATAACTCATCTCTTTTAATAGAGCTTCAGGAGAGAAAGTGCCCATTCTCGAATAAATTCCTTCGATGCTCTCCAAATTGGCGCGCCATGCTTAAACCATAACATACATACCACCAAGCAAAGACAAGCTGGTGCATGTGCTCATAGTAAGGCATATGTCATCCCCATGGTTTGTAGTTGAGTTGGTGCATCAAATAACAATCAACTGTGAAGTTGCCGGCCGGTCCAGTTCTAAAAGTAGTCGCATGCGCAGTTTGCCAATCCAACCTCATGTCGGCGGCAAGTCTCGGCCGACCCTTTCTCGACAAAAGGATAGGAATCTTATGGCCTTCCACGTCACGTCATCAAGATCTCAGCTCATGAAATCTCGTCACCAATCTTCTTTTGATGAAGTCGACAACCCTTCTGTTGACACCATCCTACAACCTCAACAACAACTACTCTGGTCGACCCATCGTCAAGATATATTCACCATGCCCCGCTCATCACGAGTCTTTCTTTTCACGAAATCTCTCATCGTCGCCCTGGCAGTGTTAGATGGAGTTCTGTCCTTCCAAACAACCTCGACCACTGTGACATCAGGGCTTCATCATCGAAGTGGTAGCGCCACTGTGCAACTTGCTCCACAAAGTCCATCATCGTCTTCGTCGGCGCTTCATATTTTCAAAACTGAGGAAGAAACCAAATCTGAATCTGTAGCATCAACGTCATCTGCCGAAGAGACAACCGAAAAGTTTGGCCTAGAAGCAGGCCTGTTCCAATCTCTCAAAAGTAACGATGGTGCCTCTGCAAAATCTACTTTTAGCAAAATACGGAGTAGCTTATCTCTGCCACCTCCATTCCACTTGCTATTGTTTCGTTTGCAATCTGCTACGGTCTTGTAGATAATGGAGTTGATGTGGGCGCTTTACTGGCCAAGGTTGGAATCGAAGCAGGAGATAATGGAGAAAAAGCAGGGACATTTGCCATTGCATATGCTGCTCATAAGGCAGCTAGTCCAATTCGATTCCCTCCGACTGTGTTATTGACTCCTGTGGTGGCCAAGCTTATTGGAAAGGAGCCTAATGAAGAGGTTGAGGGAGGTGTGAGTGAGGAATAACCAATAATTCACACTATAGATGTATAAATAGATGATTGGGTTGAGAAAGTGGGTCAAGAGGGGAACATTATTGGTACTGGATGACATTGTAACTTTGGACTTTGATGCTGATAAATATGGGACTGTATAAGTTGAGAAATTCTCGGGATATGTATTGCTTGGTATTAGACTTGTTTACATGAAAGATTGAAAGTAAAAACAGCAACAAAAATCTTGGAGAGAGAGGACAGATATGCTACAAAATGGACTATGTTAGTCAGCTTTGTTCGGATAGTAGGATTAGATATAGACAAAAGCAACGCAGGCACACAATTGATATTAGGTGTTGAATTGTTGAGAAGCAAATTATTAAAAACAGGCTGTTGTGGTGGACTAAAATGAACCTGGGTATAAATAATGTTCGGGTGTGTAGAACAGATTACATTACATATCAAATTGTGTTTGCTCTTTCCTGTGAATTGAAACAAGGCATCTTTCCTATCAACCTTTGAACTTTGAACCTCGCCGCTCGCCGCCTACCTCCCAACAGTAGGTAACAGTACGATTCACTTACATACATGAGAAAACATCACACTTGCTTGAAAATTGAAAACCAAAAACCATGTCAATCTTCGTAGTACAACATTGTTTGCGAGATGAAGGGACAGGCTACAGCCAGTCATAGCAGGCATCAGGTTATCATCAAGCAACAATAATCCTTAGAGATAGAAGTTCTACTTGAATGTCATAAATAAATCAATTCGACATGAGTCAACCGGCAAAGATGGATCAGTCAATCGGCAATCAAGAAGGAGTTGTTATTGCTCCTCTTCCAACACCGATGAGCCTGCCAATTCCGACAGCCATAAAGCCCACTTCTCGTGCAAGAACATATCGTATTCCGAACACAAGTGATGCAGCTACTGGTGCACATGCGGGGGACAACGAAAACGCTGCAGTGGAGAAGAATACCACAAGCAGCAGTCATCATGCTACTTCAGAATCTTTTCTCTGGGCAACACGAGAGATTGCGGCATTGGACTTCCTAATGAACGTACCTTTGCAGGCTGAAAGGGAAATAGTTCGTGCAGGTTTGAGTGGAGAGCGTTGGCAGCGTAAGCACGCTAAGAAGGATCTGAATACCTCTGCTCCTACAAAAGATGTTCTCATCTCTTCCGCCAGCCAGTATGAGACCCAGCATGAAGATGAGGAGAACTTGAGCAGTTTCGATGTCACTGGGAGCTCATATGTTGACAGCGACACCAATACTGCAACTACTGGGAGTGCGTCCGCTTTGGGCAGTGCAGAGCACAGAAACCACGCTGTGGGGGGTAGATGGTGGGACAAGTTGATTCTCAAAGACAAGCGCTTTTTCTCCGCTGCGAACCAACAAATGCAAAGAAGGATAGAATCAGAGATGGAAGAAAAGGAGCTGGAGCGACCAACAGAGTCCCCGTCGTTGGCCATGATGACAGACGAACATGATAAACTTATGAACAGTATGAAGGGAAATGTTCCTAGAACTGCAGCTGCTGCAAGGAGCGGCGGCGTTCCTGGTCGGCGTCTAGATGGTAGAGATGCACCAGCTGTTTCAATACCAAATGAATTCCGTTGCCGCCCTCCGAAAACGGTGGCTAGGCAAGCTGCAGTTCGTGAATGGGAAATAAAGGTAGCTTGGCATGGAATTACTGGGGAAGGCCCTGAGAATTCTTCGAATGCATTACTAGATGCACGTGTCTTCTTTTCTGCCAAGAAGTCATATCCCGTTGCGATATTTTCAACAATAAAGTATGAACCGCAGAAGGAGGCGGCGGCGCGTCGTAGGAAGAAGTTGGAAGAGTTAGGTGGTGGAGGCACGCAGTTTGTTTTGCCGGAGAGAGACTGGAGTGAGTTTGTTGTAGTTCATCACGTTTACTATTTTTATGTGCATATAATATGCTCATATTCATTGTTTTTCGCCTATAGGAGGTATATCTTATCGAGCATTGTTACCACGTGAAGTAGCAAAGCCCAATAGAGCATTCAACAGATTGCTCGCAGGAAGTAGGGCGCCAGAAGAGATGATTAGAAGGAGTCCAAGCTCGGGCAATCATTTAGATAGTTCAATGAGTGGTGACTCTTATGATAGTGATGATAACTCAGAGTCATCCTCTGAAGAATCAGGAACTTACGTTTGCGGATTATTAGATGATCCAGAGTGGGTGTCAGGTCGTCATCGTCATGTAATGGTTGGAGATAAGAATGTCGGCCCTATTGTGTCGTCTACAATTCAATTTGTCAAGCCAAGCGAGTTAAAGAGAGAATTGAACAACAAATTTCGTGAGAGGTTCGATGGCTGGGAACCCCCCAAGTCACAACGCAAATATATTGGAGCGAAGGTAATTGAGGGGGTATACACTCTCATGGATCCCACAGAAACTACAAGAGATGATGACGATGGTCTTGATGACAGCTTGGGAAGGCAAACATCTGGAGAACGAAACGTGATACGCATGCCTCCTTCGCTAACGCTCTCCAAAATTCGAAGCTTGAAACAACAGGCTCTCATGGCATGCATCAGATCAAAGATTGAAATTTCTACGTTAGCACTAGCTTGTGTCTATTTTGAGCGGCTCTGCTTGGATTGCCGAGGTGAGTCGTGTCATATCTGATGGTTTTGGTTTCTTGTGGCTATCGCTTCTCACTACATCTCTACAATCTGTCGATGTTAGTTGACAAATCGAACAGAAGGCTTTCGTTCGCCGCATCTCTCCTTCTAGCAGCCAAAGTGAACGAATCCAACTCCATGATTGCGTTCGAAGACCCTGGAGTGGAAACAAGCAACAGACAGAATATAATTGAATCATTTGTGAAGCCAAGTAAGAAATCAACCAAAATATTTGAGTCTTTGGTTGTCTTCTTCACACATGACTGGAGTCTCTCTCTAAAGGAGCTGTTCGCGGCTGAATGGATCGTTTTCACGGCTTTGGGTTTCTCTCTGAAAGCGAGACCATCAGAGGTTGCCTTCCATTTCAGACGTCTGTTACGGTGAGTTCGCATAATGAAATTGAAATTTGTGTTTGCTCCTTCAATCTGACTTTTCTCTGGTCCCCTCAAGTGTCCTTGAGTGGAACGCTCGAAGCTATCTTGGATCTGAAATGTATCGACAGTGGCAAGACAGCTTAGTTGATGAATCTCTTCAGAAAGAGAGGCGAGAAGCAAGGCGTGAAAGGGAGGTTCAGAAGAAGGATCGTAAGCTTCTACGGCTGCAACGCAAGCTGCACCAGACTCAAGCTGAGGAAGCATCAAGTCGGAGATCGTCTACAACGACGCAGTCGGTGGATGCATTGGAAACGCCGCGTCGTCTATCTTCCCCAGCTTCTCTTGAGGACTACAAGGCTCCGAAGCTTGTTGCTACACCAAGGCCAAAGACTGCTCCAGAGCCAGATAATGCTCCTGCTGATCTTGCCTCACCCGCGAGGCGTGGAGGCCTATTTTCACGTCTTGCGCGACCAAAGAATGCAAGTTATGGAAAAGATCTGGATAAAATCTCGAATGAAAAAGAGATGACGCACTCATCGTCTGTTCCAAATTTGCGTTCTTCCTCTCTCACAGGAGAAAAAATGGATTTGTTTCACACCATCCATGAATCTGAACATGAGGACACGCATGTTCAAATGTCAGACGACGGTTTCTTTGTTTGATACCTATGCGATGCGATTACTAATAATAGAACATGCGTGCAATAATTATGTCTTTGATTCTCTACTAATCTTACAGTCTTTATTTTTAGGAAAAGAGTTCATCGCGTAGCGTTACAACACCTCTCTCATGTCTAATTGTCTCGCTGCCAGTTTCCTCCCCAGTTCTGTCCTCCTCCAGCAGAAGGTCCAGATGACCACCCAGAACCTCCGGTGTTAGAGGAGTCGTTGTTTGTGGCGCCTTGCAATCCAAGCGGTTGCTGGTGAAGGTGGGATTGTTGCTGGAACTGCTGGTTACCATCTGATCCCGATGGTTTCCTTGTTGTGATCGTTGTTTTGCTGGTTGAATCCTCCCTGTTGTTGCATTCCATAGTGGTCCATGCCTGAAGGTGCCCCAGGTTGACCGTAGCCGCCTCCGTGTCCGTATCCCATATTATAGGACGGGGCAGCTCCATAGCCACCTCCCATTCCTTGATAATTGTTTCCATATTGATTGTTTCCGTATTGGTTGTTGTTGTTGCGGTTTCCACGATATCCGCCACGACCACCTTTCTGGTAGTTATCCCTCATGTTTCCACCGCGATTGCGGTCGTCGTGGTGAGAAGGAGCACCGTAGGGATATCCTCCTTGTTGACCCATGACTTGGCTGTAGCCACCGAATTGGCCGAATTGCTGGCCATATCCGTATTGCATGCCATAGGGGTGGTTGTATTGGCCATACATGAACGCAGGGTTCGGGTATTGCATACCAGGCATTCCTGGGGGCATGGCGGCACTGTTGTTTGTACTAGTGTTGTTGTTGTTGTTGTCATTGCCAGAAGCTCCACTCGCGGTATTGGCAGTGCTTGGAGTGCTTTGCATCATGCCGTAAGGTCCTTGCTGTTGTCCTTGGTTGGCTGTCTCAGTTTTTGGTTGCTGTTGATTCACAGCACCACCAAGATTTGGCGCGTTTTGGAATTGAGGCATGTTACCAAGAGCGCTTGGTACACCAGGAGGCATTCCATACATGCCCATTCCACCGTATTGGGGCATGCCAGAATTCATGTGACCACCCAAATCATTACTGAACGACTGAGGCTGAGATTGGGTAGTTTTGGTCTCTTGGGCAGGTTTATCTTCCGTCTTTGGGGCAAGAGTGGTATTTTCCAACTTCGTCTCAAGCTCGTGAACAAAAGTCGCACCAGCGGGGATACCAGGCATAGATAGCCCTGGAGGTGGGCGAGCAGGAGAGGGCTGGGGAGCGGCAGGAGCAGCAGCGGCAGTCTCAGTGGTTGAAGGGGGCGCTTGAGAAGAATTCGTCTCAGTAGCAACATCGTCATTCTCGGGGGCAAATGATCCAAATCCAAAGTCTAACTCCCCGTCATTATCGTCTCCAGTCTCCCAATGACCCATATTGAGAACATTACTTTGCTTAACTCCGGTAGGTGCTGCAGGAGCTGCAGATTGAGAAAGTGGCACTTGAACTGGCTCAGGTTCGGGCAGCGACGATGTATGTGAAATTTCGACAGAAGGTTTTGTTGACTCAGGTGCATCGATAATTGGTTCCCAACCTGAAGCATTAATATTGGCACCATTGACTGAAGCTGGGAGTACGCTGTCTAAAGATACTCCAAATGAGCTTTCTTGAATCAAATCTTGCTCTGGCTCTGGCTCCACAATAGGCTCTTCTACTTCGACGGCGACAAGGGCTGGTTCCTCAGGCTCAACAATTGTAGGTGCTTGCGAGGAAATAGGCTTAGATTTCGCAGCTGCAATCAAATGTGCCCCTCCTTTCGCTCCCCAGACATTTCCAGATGTGGGTGCAGCCGGAGGCAACGCTGATGGTGTAGGCAATCCCGATGGAGTTGGATCCTCGGGTGAAAGCATATTAACAGGCTCTGGAGTAAGATCCACTGTGACTTGCTCCTGTTCCTGTTCAAGTGGAACCGCTGACACTTCCGGCTGTTGTGGTTCAGGAGGAGGCACTGGTTGAGGAGCAGCTCTCTTGGGTGCTGGAGCAGCAGCAATATTGGCAAATGATGTTGCTCCCCAAGCACCCTTTGGAGCAGGAGCAGCTGTTACTGGAGTAGGTACATCGACTACTGCAGGCTCTTGCTTTGGAGCTGGCGCTGCTGCAGCTGCTACAGGAGTTGCTGCTGGAGCAGTTTGCGATGCTGCCTTTTTCTGCTGTGCAGCAGCTCTATCTCCTCCGCGTCTGTCACCACCAAAGCGTCCGCTCGATCGACCTCCCCGACCTTCACCGCGATCTCTTACGCCGCGACCACCGTCACCTCTGTTTCCATTGAATCTATCGCCCCTCCTTTCACCTCCACCGCCACCACTGGATTTTGCGCCCCTATCATTACGGGCTCCTCCACCAGATGACTTCTTTTCGGTGGATTTCTTAGTTGACTTTCGATCCACGGCTTCCCATTCAGATTCTCCCTTCGGTTCCCCTTCTTCCCACCATTCCATAATCTTAGCGCTGATTTTTTCTTCGTCGCCCTTGCATTGTTTTACTAGGGCGTCAAGCTCCTTTTGTTTCCAATTAGGGCATCCGCCACGGAACTGTAAATCAGACATAAGATGTGGACATGAGATGTGAGCAGTGGATTTTAAAGATATGATCAAAATTGTAAATCGAGACAGCTCGATTTCGTTTGCGATACCATCGATTACTCTCGATGCAAATAACACGATAATCTATCACAAACAGCCAATGAAGCCTAATGACCCGGGCCGATCTGCCACGACCACAAACCAAATAAATGCTGAGCAATCTTATCTTACCTTGTCCGCTATTTTTCCGTCTGATGATTTTTTAGGTCCTCCGCGACCGTTATAATTAGAAGGCATATTTTTATAGTATATATATGAAAGAAGAATAGGTGCTGTGTTTCCTGGTGAAGGGGTGGCGGCGTGGGACCAATGATGGCTAAGATTGTAACAAGTAGTGTGTGTGCTGTTTTTGAGAGCTGTTCGCGAGTCGGGGAGTGCAAAAATGCGGCAAAAGATCTTTTATCAGCGATGCAAAGAAGCGAAGCCTTGTGGACAGCAGGCGGCGTGGTCTGCCCGTCTCTTGAAAGGGGGGAGAGGGCAGCCCCGACATTGGCATCTGCAAAAAGTATGACGTGTTGAAAGCTTTCCAAGTGACTTTACGAGTTGAACCAAACAATCATGAACACATTGGTGTATTGAAGGCCTGTTTATTAGCACGAACAGTTTACAAAGCAATCTTTCCTTGGAACGGTTGCGTAGGGGTGAAAACAGAAGTTGTATTTTCTCTCTTGGTTGATTATTAACATAATTTTGCAAGCATGGTGGAAAAAATCACAATCATGGCATCCCCTGATGTGTCGAGGGAGGTGCAGAGTGTAGGCGACAGTAACATTAAAATCGAAGATGGAGAATTGACAAAGGAATTTGCAGCTGCTCCTCGTACAGTGAGTGATGACACGACAACAATTGCACAATTGGGAGAGTCTTCATCGTCTTCACAAGTGGAAATACCTTCAGTGGCGGTAAAAGCTGAAGTGTCGTCGTCTTCAGATTCCAGCTCCATGCCGCCACCTCCTGCAGTCATTCGAGCTGCGCCGCCACCCACGACACCGTTGAATGCTACGTCCGCAGCAAGCACTGTTGGCAGAGTCGCTACTGCAGCTGGAACAGCAGCCAGAACGACATCAAGTCCAGCAAAGCAGGAGATCAAGCAAGTGCATACTGCGCCGCACTCAGCCACACCATCATCCATTGCTAGATCTGGTATGGCTCCGCCCAATCCAGTTGCAAGAACAACAGGCTTGGTTGCACGGCCACCTGTTCAACAACCAAACAACACAGCTGCTATATCCGCAGTGAAATCAGCTAAACTTCATGGGAAGGTACATGGAACCGTGTATCCAAACCCAGTCATGTCCTCATCTGCTGTTCCGAAACCAACTCCTGCTCATGTTTCTCATGTCAGTGCTGCACAGAGTTCTGCCCCTCAATACGAGAATGATATTCCCACTTCTTCTGACATATCCTATCACCAGCAATTCTAGTGGAAGTGGTAGTTCCAGCAAGAAAAAGACTCCCCATCCATTACGAAGGGGCAAATGGACATCGGAAGAAGAAGCCTACGCCAATCGTCTCATTGGTGAATTCAAAAGTGGCTTACTGCCATTGACGGATGGTACCACATTACGAAACTTCCTTTCCAAGCTATTGAACTGTGATCCAATGCGTATATCTAAAAAGTTTGTGGGGAATAATTGTATCGGAAAACAAGTCTTTCGAAGGAGGGTAGCAGAAATCAACCGCATAACAACAGAGCAAATGCAACAGACCAAGATGGAGCTGAGTGAGCTAGAGAGGACGGTTTTTAGATCGCGTCGCCCAAACGAATCGGGTCAAGGCCCCGGGAGTTTCGGCTGCGATTGGACCAAGTGGAGTTCTGGGCCCGCTACCTCCCAATCTGATGAAAGTTGGCGGCGCTGCGAGAGGAGTGGATGATTTGGAAATAGATGCACCTCCCACACCACCATGGTTAAAACCTCCAACGAAATACAAACCATCTGGGAAGTTTGCTAAAAGGCTGGAAGCCAAGGCTAAGGCAGCTGCTGAGAGGAAAGCGAAGTTGGCTGCTGCAGCCGCAGCTGCTGCTGCTGCTACGAAGGCTTCAGAGGAGGTCGTCAAAAAGCCAGAAGTTGTCAAGACAACGACTCTTGAACAGCTTGCGCGCACAACTTCAAACGAGGGAATTTCTCGAACTGAGTCTGCTTTGGAACAATTGGCGAGGACAGCTTCAGGTGAGCTTAAGTTTGTTTTTGATATTTACTGTATTTCCGTGATGGTTTGCTAATACCCATCTTTTTAGCTGCTAAGTTTGTGGAAGATATTGTAAATGGGGACGGCTCGGAAGAAGCAAAAGTTGAAGGAAAGAAATTGTCACAATCTGCACTTCGGGGAAGCTTCAATGTTCTCATGTCTATGGATTTACAATCAGTTGAAAACCTTGTTGAGCTAGCGTCATCGTCAAATTTAGCTTCCTTGCTCACTGAGTCGAAGAGCTCGGCACAGATGGAGACATTTATCCAGTCATTATCAAGTAGTGGCAATCTACTGAAAGCAGGGAATGATTCTCATGCCGCTTTAGGTGGTTTGTTGCAGTCTCTATCTAGGGGCAATTTACTCAAGGCAGGGGAGGACTCACATGTTGCGCTGGGTAACTTATTGCAAAGCATTCAAACCGACCTGCACGAATTGCATGATGAAAACGCAAGCTCGAATAATTTATTTGATCCAGGTATGTGCACTTGTGAGTGAATCTTCGTTTGTTTCTCCTGCAATCCACCCTAACAAGTGTTTCTTCGTCAAAGAAAAATTCATCGATCGGGCTGAATCTGTAACAGGTTTCTCCAAACTACGAGTGAAGGATGGTATTTCGAACGGAGGCAGTGTTGAAGATTTCTTGAGTTTGATGGCATCATGGCGATATACCGCATCAGGATCCTGGCTTACTGAATGTTCCCTTACAGAAAGTGATGCAACAACATGGTGTGGGAGCGGCAAGTGTATTGAAGAGAAAACTCTCACAGCAGCAATTGAGTGCTCTTGCGTCTCGGATTTCTCGATCTCGACTTGCCAGTGCTACAGCAAACACAAAAGAGGGATCTGCGTTGAAAAAACAAAGAAGAGCGTAAAAGATTTGACACCACCATAATTTCCATTCTAATAACTGCATTGTTTACCGCTTCCATTCCGCTTCATTGCCACTCATCTAAAACTATCTTCACTGAATCTGCACTGGTTTTTCCAGTCAGGCGATCCAGCTGTGCTTTTCTGATGTCCGTATGATCAGACGGTACATCCTCCATTATTGCCATCCAGTCGAGTGCAAGACCGTCGCGCTTGAGAAGTATTTGCTCAGCAATACGCAGTGGTTCGATTTCCAGTGTCTGGGCACGAGTTGCCTCAGAATCTTTATCTTGCTGTTCCTTTTCATCACTGTCCTCATCATTTCTTGTGAGCATAAGTGGTGACGATAACATCAAGCCCTCGATAAAGTCATCTGCTTTGCCATACCACTGAGAACCAATAAAATGCGAATTCAGTCGATCTTTGTAGTATTGCTCAAGGAAAGCGGAACAAACTTTATTTTGGGCCTCATCTTCCCCAAGCACAACCCCATCTTCAACAAGCTGAACAATTGCTTCTAGGGTTATTAAGTTGTATAGCAAGTCGAAGTTACTTTTTCGCAGAGGGGATGGTGCAAAGGCATCGTCATCATTTGGGTCAAAGGTCAAGTAAAACGCTGATGGGCTATCAAAAGCGGACACTGTTGACTCTTCATCTTTGTCGCCCGTTCCAGCAGATTGTTTCGTGTCTTTTCTATTCTTGCTATTGAGCCTGTAAGAATCAAATATTTGTTGTCCCATTTTCGCTATAACTTTCAAATCCTTCGACAATTCTCTTGCAATCTGCTCTCTCACACTCAAAATTCGAGTACAAAGCCTTGCAGGTTCAATGTCTATGTCAATCTCTGAGTAAAGACGTCGCCCGACGTCTTTCATGAAAATGGGTGAGTAATTGCAACAGTAATTCACATTTCTCGTTCAAATCAACGCCATGTTCTCACCTTTTGGTGTCGATATCATCAGCACTGTGTCGGGTTGCTCAAGCAGCTCTAGTGAAAAAGGAGTCCCACGTAGGGAATCTAGTTGTATTCAATGCTGAAAGCCCATGGTAGTTGAGCAGTTTGCTTCCGAGTCTACGAAGAAGTTAGTGCAACTGAAGAGTAGAAGATACTTAGAAAGTTGAACAATGAGCCACTAACCTTTTATCGTTTTCACGGAAAGTATCTTCAGCTCCCTGAAGGAAAAAGGACAAACTGAATGAGAATCGTGGTGTATGTTTCAGTTGGGTACTAAAGCATTGCATCGACCAAGTTAGACACTTACTGGTTTTGCTTCGTCGTCGATGTCCCAATCATACAAATTGATTGTAATGGGCTGCGTAAAATTATCAAGCCACGATACAGTATGCAGATCTCGTGTAGATGCAAGCAAAAACATGAATGACTGAATGCATCTTTGCGTCAAGAAGCTTCGAACATCTTGCACTGACAATGCTGACAGCATCTCATCGTCTTTTGTGCTTTCGTTGTCATTGTCATCAGACATGCTGCTGTCGCTGATCATTGCAAGTCTAAAGTGGTACAGTGGCTCATGATGGTTCGATAGCGTTGATGGTGAGAAAGATCTTGGCTCTATCGGTGAGAAAAAAGCAGACGAGCACGGTAATGATAGACAGATGATGATGTGTGCCAATGCAAAATTACATCCCAAAAAGTTCATGATGGCCGCTCCTCGATCCTCCTCTCTCGATGAACGAAATCCACCTCCTCCTTTTGTTGCTGCTCCTGCTACCACTACTTCGTCCACGCCTTCGTTCAAACGTTATCTTCTGATGATAATACTGAGACGTTGGCAATTGGCAATAACTACATAAATATATGCAACAGCATTGCAACTGCCAAGTTCTGAAGTCGCAAGCTGCCGTGTTTCAGAGGGCAGCGGGTGCCCGTTCATCTCGAGAGCTATGAGCAAAGATATATTGACCTCTAAACAGGTCGTTTTCGATTTAGTTAATCCGTGTTTAGAAGGAAATGACCTATTTTTCTATGCAGAGGGGTTAAAAGGAGGGCTAAGCCCGACTAGCCGTGAAATCCGCCCCCTATCAATAGGCCTATGCCATAGAGCAGCTGCTCACTTCATCATCTTTTTCTTACTTCTTGCTTCTTGGTGCTCTAGAGAGAGGACTTGTGCTCCATAAAAGGTTACTTAGAGAGGTCCCTCATTATCCATGAGGATAAAACAACATAAAAAGTATGCTAGTCCTCCTTCAGCCACGGGGGAGAGGGGGTGGTCAGGCCTGTTTTATCATGTGCCTAATCATTTGGAAACGTTTCTGGTGTCTGAGGTGGCTGGATGTTTCTAAGAAGGGTGTTAACAAGAACGAAGAGAGAGAGATATCAAGTGTAGCAGTCAAAGTATTCCTTTAAGCTTTAGCTAATGACTTATAAGAAGAGCCTCTGTAGTAGCTGGAAAACTTGCCTTTCGACTGTTTTTTTAGCGGGGTGCAGGAAGTTAAGTTTTCTCTTCCTGCAATAATGTTTCTGTGAATGAATTTTTCTGATGATACTTATAATGGTAGGATAGATAACGGAGTTGTCCCCTCCTGTTTCTTGATCTCCCCCCTCGGCTGTGGTACCTCAAAAGAAGTCACCAAGCACATCGTCAATTGTATCTGCAGCAAGTGCTTGTTGAACCTCCGTATCTTGAGGAGGCTCCGCTACTGCTCCGACAGCAGGCCTGGCCTTAAAGGCAAGGTCGTCAAAGGCGGGAGCGGTTGAGACAGACATGGCTCGCTCTTTGATAAGGGCGGAGTCAGCGTCGTCATCAGTAGAGACGAACCATCCGAAATCAGAGTCTGACGAATCTTGGTCCATGGCAGACGAAATTGAAGCTTGACTCACATCACGGGAGAGAGATGGAGCAGTCAAGTTGGAGGAGGAAAATGAGGATGAAGATATAGTGTTGGGAATTTGTGGGAGTGATGGGAAGGCCATGCCCTGCAGCTCTCGGACTTGGTCTTTAAAGTGATGGATGTTTGCGGTAGACTGATTAGACCGGGGTGACACTACAAATGGCACCAATGGTGTTTCCACTGATGGTGCTACTTTGTCTGCTCCGTCGGTAAGACCGGCCAACGCCTTGAACGACTTCGATGGTCTACCTAAAGTCAAGGCTGAGGGCATGGTTCGGATCTTTTTGTTGTGCGGTTCGTCAGATTTGGAGTTGGATGCGCCTGGTTTCTCATCCGATGCCTGGGCGATGTCGGCAAATATTCCGGAGAGAAAGGCAGATCCATACGACGAAAGGAAGGGTTGGTTGGGGTCTTGGGATGAAATTTGATTGCAAGACCTCTTCCTGGAATAGGCCTGCGCGCAACTTGAATCTTGAGAGAGGAGAGGATTAAGAGGGGTCCACTCCGCACTGTTGTCGCTCTCAATTTTATGGAGGGCGAATGACATGTCGGCCGCTTTAGCTAGCTCTGCGACAGACAAGGCCACCGAGCAAGAGTTGCACGGCTCGCCATCGCCATTGGCTAAGGTTGAGGTTGTGTTTTGTGTGGTAGCTCTAAACTGAGGACTCATGCTAATTTTTCGTGATGAGTGTCAAATCAACAGTGTAGAGCGAACGCGCAAACACAACTTGTGTCACCACGATAATATACAATCGTGATGATGGTTGCTCTTCCGATGACAGCCGCAGTGTTGTCGATCTCTTGTTATGGTCGCCGAGATGAAAGAGTGAGTGCAGGCATGCAGTTGGCAAGA